>CM062297.1:162974986-163630327 GCA_031216915.1 Pictodentalium vernedei
ATCTTTGTAACTGAATGCTGGACACATCACCATATATACACAACACACCACAAGGCCAATAACGCATGCATTGGTCAATAACATTACCCATTTCCTATCCATACATTACCAGAAAGGACATTTTCCCATGTGTGGACGAACAAAACCTTATATTGTATCCTGACATACGTTAACAACACTTGGAATTTTTTTTTTATCATTATTTTTTATTTTCATATATCAAATGTTTGTACACAACTGCATCGTATGAAATATTTTCAACAAAAACATTTGAATGCCGGACATGTCCCCCCCCCTCCCCCCTTACCGGAAACTGCCAAGGCTGGCGAAAGAATATCCGAAAGAATAAGAGAGACCCAAAGTCTGTAATATAATTTTCTGGGTACGTCCTATTAAATAGTCATTTTTTAGAATAATAAAACGATGACAGGCAGGGTGGGGTGGGGGGGGGGGGGGGGGGTCAGTTATCAGGGCTGTCAAGATGGGGGTGGGGGGTGGGAGGTAACCGATGTAGTAACACCGGAGCCCGCCGTTAATAGGGGCCCGGTAGCATAGGCGTATGGGTTAATGTTTTAGGGATGGGGGGGGGGGGGGGGGGCTGGGGGGGATATTTGCCCGAAAAATGATTTCGCCGCAACTTCAATTGGCCAGAAAAAAATATGAAATTGCCCGAAAAATTCAATTTTTAATATGAAATTGCCCGAAAAATCCAATTTTTTCACATTCATACGCCTATGCCCGGTAGCTTCCCTGCTGGAGTACAAGCTCCAGCATTCTTATGCAATTGAAACCATGCTTTGTGGTGGATATTTCAATATTACGCGCTGCTCCGCAAGAATTCATGGTCATGTGCCATCCATTAACGACAGGCCTCGGTGTTACTGCATAGGTTACCCCCCCCCCCCCTCCGATGGCCCAGACAACTGACCACCACCCCCCCTGCCTGTCCTTATTTTATTATTGTGTCCGACACGAAACATTTTATTGTATACCATTGTTCAAGTGCTTTTCGCAGTAAGCAGTAATAAAATGATGACAGACAGGGGAGAGGGGGGTAGTTGTCCGGGAATGGGAGGGGGGGGGGGGGGGGGCTCATGTCCATATTTGCTATAACGAGGGGGCTCATGTCCGGGGGCAAATGTCAAAGGGGGGGGGGGGGGGAAATGTCCGGCATTCGCAGATAATATTTCACTCTATGCAATGCGCGAAATCTCAAGATTGTGCGGTTTCTCGTGAGTCATTAGAAATCACATATTCTCCCATTTTCAAACTTTGCGATGAATCCACACCAGCATGAATATGTTGGTCGGAATATAGTGTGGTCATGTGTAAAAAGTCCCCGATGGGCCACACTGAACTGCCACAAGTGCCAATTTCCAATTTTTTTTCGTTTGAAGCTTCAGAATCCCGACGACGAGAGTGGTAGACCCCTTTTCATTTTAGTCATCACCTCGCCTCTATACGTGTGTGGGACAATGCACGCGTGCGCGTGTGTGTGTGGGGGGGGGTGGGGGGGTAGATAGTAGTGTGCTATACCCATACTTAAACGACTGATTGATAACTCGGAGCTAAAATTGAATAAAAGTATTACCAAACATATTTAATGTTATCTTTTATAAATGAATGTCGGTCATTCCCCACCACCAGGAGACCTGTCCAACCGGAAGTTATCATCTGAATATTTACCACCCGGACAGGAGCTGAACTAAGGGCCTTATTTCCTGGTGGCGAATGTCCGAGTCGCACATCATATATAGACGGGCAAATGTTGGGGGGGGGGGGGGGGGGGGGGAGTGAAGCTGGATTGCTGTATTTCCCTGGTGAGAGGGCCTAGGCCTATATCAGTGACCCGGCACTACCAGTGGTGCAGGCCATCGACAGGAGGTAGGAGGGGTGGGGATGTAGTCACAAGAGGCAGACGTTAATGGGCCCCACTCGCGTCACTGCTGGAGTACAACCTCAAGCACTCCTATGCAGTTGAAACCATGTTTTCTGGTGGTTATTTCAATATTACGCAAATTCCGCGTTCCCCCACTCCCTCACGCAAGAATTCATGGTCATGTGTCAAAATTAAGGAAACCTCATATTTTGTCATCCATAAAAACGATTTTGTTTTTTCCCTTCCCCCACCTACGAGAAAGGGACGCCCCTTTCGTACTCGCCTTCACTCGTCGCCATACGACTGGGTATGATGTGCACCGCCTCGCGGCTATACATTAACACAGGGCCTAGTCCAAACTTGGACCCAAAGTCCTTTATATATTATTTTGGTGTTATAAGTCCTTTGGGGCATATCACACCAAAAAATTATATTACGGACTTCAGGTCCAAGTTTGGACTACACGGGCCCCTTTTTTTCTCTCGATCGGGGCCTGGATATTCCTTGACGGCCCTGCACTGATGAGATCGATCATTCGTTATTAATCAATATAATTTCCGTTTTATTCGAGAATAAGAGTAGAATGGCGATTTTATTTGAAACACAGTTTTTATTTTGTTTTAGAACATGTTCCGGGAAAACTGTGAAATGTTTTGATATTAAGATGCTCGTATCAGCTTGTATCGGCGTTTTTGTTGAAGAATCTTCTTTAAAACTTGTTACTTGACTTCGTTTCGGCTGAGTGTCCATTGCCAATTTTCAATTACCCAAAAAGTGTTCCTCCGAAACATGCACTGATTGTCGCATGAACGGGAAGAAAAACATTTTTTTAATGCGGTAGGTGTTATCCATGTCAATAAATATCCGATTCTTTTTCAGTGTTGTTTAGCGAGCAAATGCAATGTTTTGTTTGGACCGAATGACCAGCATGTATTTAAGGGCCTATATAAGTAATGAAATTTTGTTTATTTTGAAAATTCTCACCTCTGATATTCCTTCAATTCAAATTAAACATACACAAAATGTACATCAAAATGAAGGTTGGGAGGTATAGAACACGAAACACATGTGTAATCAACTCATAGAGTTGACTGTAGGCACCACTGGTTCCTGGAAGTCTGCTGCCGTATTCGCACCAGAACTGATAATTTAATAATATTTCAAGAAAACAACTTGTGGCCGAATGTGCTTTATATATCCAAGAACAAAGCTAGGGGATAAAAATTCTTCAAAACACGGTGACAGGGCTGTATTGGGGAAAAATCCAAAGCCTTTGCTTTTGTTTACATATGAGTATACTTTAGATTTCCAGTCGACGTCATCGGACAGAAAAAGCATGTAAAAACAACGCCGTCTAAAATCAAATAATGAAAAAGATCGCCTTCATACAGTATACTGTTATTAGATAGAGACTGCACAGTTGCCATATTCAATGCAAGGTATCATGATACCTGTTGAAATTTCTTAGAATTACGATTTTGTTTTCGATGGAAATTCGTAGTAACGAATGATTTGCGCATGTCTGTCGAGCATGGAAACCATCTTCAATAAAAAATGCAGACAGCGTTGTCCTTTTCCAAAATGCAGTCCTATCGCTGTTAGTTCAGCGATCTGAACGTAGTGGCTACCCCTCTACATTCAGATTCTTCCCATTCAATCCTATAGAAAAAGTTCCCATCAAGTTTTTATGGGAACTCAAAACTCGAAATTAGGAATATATATCAAGCTTTCGCCCTTATTACCGGCTGCAATCGATAGTACACGTATTTCCTTACATTTGGGAAGAGTTTATTAATCCAAACTAGGTTTTATCCTTTGAATGTCGTCATTTGTGTACTCGTGAGGCGACGACGGAGATTTCAAAATCGGCCATGTTGTTGTTTAAATATAAAACAGTAAAAACGATAACCCGGTAATGGCGCCGAAACGAATAGACCTTTTCATCGATGCGGAATAGGAAATTCGATCGCAATTGTGCAGAATGGGTTTGATAATCTGCTCTGTGCGAATGCGACCGAGTTTGATGGCCTCCTCTGCGCGAATGAGATCGAATTTCCTATTTCGCATCGATGAAAAGGTCTATTCGTTTCGGCGCCATTACCGGGTTATCGTTTTACTGTTTTATATTTAAACAACAACATGGCCGATTTTGAAATCTCCGTCGCCGCCTCACGAGTACACAAATGACGACATTCAAAGGATAAAACCTAGTTTGGATTAATAAACTCTTCCCAAATGTAAGGAAATATGTGTACTATCGATTGCAGCCGGTAATAAGGGCGAAAGCTTGATATATATTCCTAATTTCGAGTTTTGAGTTCCCATAAAAACTTGATGGGAACTTTTTCTATAGGATTGAATGGGAAGAATCTGAACGTAGAGGGGTAGCCACTACGTTCAGATCGCTGAACTATATCGCTGTATTCTAAAGTGTTTTGAATGCCTAGCTTTGTTCTTGGATATATGAAGCACATTTGGCCACAAGTTGTTCTGATGAAATATTATTTTATTATCAGTTCTGGTGCGAATACGGTAGCAGACTTCCAGGAACCAGTGGTGCCTACAGTCGACTTAGTCTTTGTAAGACTGTTAACCCAGGGCCCTCCTGGCCCTCACAGTCTTTGAGAGACCCGTTCAAATCTAGTCTGACTAAAAATGAAAGAAACTGACCGCATTTGGGTCGACTCAGTTCACGCTTCATATCGAAGACACAAATCACATAATCAACATTCTACTTGTCGTACTCAGCCCAAATATAATTTATTTACGTGTCTGCATCATTTTTTAACGCAAACACAGCATCAAATTCAAGAAATGTTGAAAAATATCCGACTTCAACACGTAAAATAACATCATGTTTCAAAGATAAACAAATTGTACTACGCATGCGCACAGATACTGTGCGCATGTGTAGTACATTTTGTATATCTTTGAAATCGGTGATTTTTGACGTGTTGAAGTCGGATATTTTTCAACATTTCTTGAATCTGATGCTGTGTTTGCGTTAAAAAATGATGCAGACACGTAAATAAATTATATTTGGGCTGAGTACGACAAGTAGAATGTTGATTATGTGATTTGTGTCTTCGATATGAGGCGTGAACTGAGTCGACCCAAATGCGGTCAGTTTCTTTCATTTTTAGTCAGACTAGATTTGAACGGGTCTCTCAAAGACTGTGAGGGCCAGGAGGGCCCCGGGTCACAGTCTTACAAAGACTAACAGTCGACTCTATGGGTCGATTACATATGTGTTTCGTGTTCTATACATCCCAACCTTCATTTTGATGTATACTTTCTGTATATTTAATCTGAATTTAAGGAATATGAGAGGTGAGAATTTCAAAATAAACAAAATTCCATTACTTATATAGGCCCTTAACAAGGACCAATTATCTAATCTTGTTTCTCGTTTCGTGGTATATAATGAATACAAGGTCCAGATGTGGAGCCCAGTGTGCGACAAATAAATATCCGATTATAAAAATCTGAGCACCTGGGCTCCAAATTGGAGCTACGTTGAAATATACATGTAAGATGTTAAGATTTCGGTATTTCGATGTCTAGAAGCGACAGGTTTACGTCCGGTACCAGTCCACGTCCCCCAATCTTGTCAGTTTAGCAATAAAGAAGTAATTATTACATAATATCCACATTTGAGTGGTGGATCTGCCTTTGTAGGTCTGAAATGTGCTGTCTCCAGTAAACAATAAATGGCAACGACGAGAAACACTGAATGCATCTTCGTTTTCTCAAACCTCACTGTTGGGTATTGCATGTTTGGAAGCAGGTCAATGTTTTCATTCCTCCAGTCATGTGTTTGAGAAGTTGGGTCAAGAAACTTTTCAAAGTGGTGAGGTGATCAGGTTGTTTATCTGAAATAGTCAGATGGGACGATTAGTGAAAAAAATGAGATAAGTTAATTCATGGTTTGTTTGAGAAAAATAGTTAATTTCGTAAAATATTGTCATTGAATGGAGTGTGATAAAGCTGAATGATATTCATTTAATATAACAAACAATCAACGAAAACGTTTCTTACCCCAACAAAGAATGCGATAAGCCAACTTGTCACATGACCATTGAGGTTTCATGAACTTTACTCCTTTGGTGATTGGGAGCAAACTCCAAGTGTTGGTGTCTCCCCTCGGCAAGTCCATAGAAATCGGATATTCTTTTCCCGATTTCTATGCACATGATGGATTTCGAATAAGCGGCTGCCCTTGCGCAATTTGAATAGGCAAACACTAAATGTCAGCAAAATGAAACGTTCATGAGCAAAAGCCAGCGTTATCGACGTAAAAAGAATTCAATGGAGATATTTTCAAAGACTATTTAGAATTGGAACGTTCTTACGGAAGCGTTGAGGCGCCAGTTGAGTATTATTTCTATCTTGCAGGCGCAAGTTAGATATCTTGCACCTGCAAGTTACTATCTTGCATGTGCAGGTTAGCTATCTTGCACCTGCAAGTTACTATCTTGCGCATGCACAGCAGGTTAGCTATCTTGCACCTGCAAGTTACTATCTTGTGTAAGAAAAAAGGAAAATATATATAAGAAATTACCATACATAGGATATGTGCACACACGCCTATAAATATGTATATATATACGATAATACCATAGTGTGTTTTGATATGTTTGATATCTCAACGAGTTGAAAGTGAGTTTTTTTCGCGAGGCTTGCCGAGCGAAAAAAACTCACTTTCAACGAGTTGAGATATCAAACATATCAAAACACAATATGGTATTGTTGTATTTGTCTTATACCGACCATTTTTGTTCTTTTCTACATTTTTAAAAGGGTTTTGGGGGTGATTTCGTGTCAAAATGTCGACTCATCTGGAGTGGAGTCGACTGCTTTCTCTTGTTGGGCATGAATACATGTGATGTGCCCGGAAAAGCTGTTGGTGCGTAACAAGACTACAAATTCAAGTGAATGATAGAGTATAGTTCCCCTTAGAAAGTGGCCCTGTAACTGGGAAAACAATTACAGAAAATATACTTACGCCTCAATTCTTATGTTTTATGACAAAAATATGTTTGATAATCAATTTCACCAGATTTGACACGATTTATAAACAATTTTGCGAATGTCATAATTATATTATAATATAGAAAAAGGCTATAGTCCGTTCTCCAATCTATATGACATAGGGGTATGTGTTATAGATAATCTATAACACATGGGCTATATCTTCAACAGGTATAAGATAAATATAAATATATATATATATGTGTAGGTGTGTGCGCATGAATCTGATGTATGAAGGCGAATTGGTCGCTTCGATATTGGAAGTGTTAAATCACTTTGTGGTGGCCTTAAGTTTTCGCACACATTAGTGAGAGATAGAAAAATGGGTTAATTTCCACGTCGGCTGATTGTCTCTTGTTGATCGTCGAGGTGAAACAACTCATGCGGTAATCAATGTGAACACGCACGAATTATTGGTAATCTGGAAGTCGAAGTGATTGAGGGACTCTCAATACTTTTGAGAACACATCGGGACTTCATAAAGGTAGGTTGTACTTTTGTACTCTCCTCCAAATTAACTCCCCATCGGGGCCGGTCACTATATCATGCATTTCTGATTCTCGTCCTACGCCGAATTCCCAATGACGGCTCTATTAATTTAGTGAAAAGACAAGTTTATTCACGATTAGCCCGATGCATCTTATTTAGTTGTGAGATGCCTCGGTCTAATCGATGAAATTCGGCGTACGACGTGTCTCGGTGGGCCGATAGATTTGAAACCCCGTCCCTCCCATTTGGCAACTTTACGGAATTTTATGGTCGCATTCGTTGGCACGATTCTACCCTTTGAATATGCGTGTTTTTATTTAAGGGGGAAGAAGGTGAGATACGATGGGCAGGCTCTGTTTGGTGTAACGGCCTAAATTTTTGATGTGTAGACAGAATTTGTGAGCGCGAGGGATTCAGATTGAACAGCTCTTGATATGAAAATTCGTAGTGTTATACGATTGTTGGTGTAACCCTTCCGACGGTAGAGAGTTTCGGGTGTTGGTACTTTTGGTTCTGACCTGTGTAGAGCTCCCCTTCTTTAGCCAAGGGTGTTAGCAGTTGTGAATATTTGCAGACATTTTTGTGTTCAACTCTTCTGATGAGGGAGAGTTTTGGACGTTGGAACCTGGATTCCGACTTATGAGCGCTCCCCTTCTTTAGCCAAGGGTGGTAGCAGCCGTAATATTTATAAAAATCATCGATGTTTGGTATGTAACTCTTTTGCCGGGGAAGTGGGACTTGGTGATCGAAACAGTGGTTATGGCCTGAAAAGTGAATACCTAATAGACGGTAGAATAAATTTGTTTCCACCTATAGAGTGGAGATGTAGTTGTACATGCCAACTGAAATATGAAAAATGAAAATCCCAAATTCCATGTGACTTCCTCCGAAGTTGAAATAGTAATAGGGGGAAAATGTAATAAACGTTAAATTAATATATATATTTAAATCTTTCGCCATTTGTTGTTGTTTTTTCAGCTTATAGCCCTTTCAATGAGCCCTTGACCGGATATTATTATTTTTTTTTATCATTAAACGCGGTTCAATAGTGGATTTGAAACATGCCCTTTAAATTCACCTATGTGTATGATTACCCTTGGTTGGCTTTTGCGACGAGGCTGTCGGCTAGAACTCATTTCTTATAAGTGGGTTCGAGTCGAGGACAACGGCGCTAGAGGGGTGCCAAGGCAGCGTTAAACGTTTGTGACAGTCCTAGGTGACTGAGAAAGGAAACTAATCCCTATTTAGGAACGAACCTGCAGAAACCTCAGACAACAAATTTGTGTACGGCTAGATCTTGCTTGACTTCTGTGCGAGGCTGTCTGCTGGAACTCACTTCTTGTAAGTGAGTTTGGGCCGAGAGCGTCGGCGCATAGGAGGGGTCTAGGCGGGGTTAGATCAGTGTCGTTACAGATTTTTGGCGTCGCCGACAGGATAAATTGTAAATTGACACTTTTGATAAAAGAATTTATTATTTTAGTTCGGATCTTTGGTGTTTGAGGACAGGGTTGTTATAGGGCTGTAACTGAAGTCGTTGTGGTGAATTGATATATTTGCTGAGACATAATCCTTATAAAAAAAATGGCTAGTGGAATTAGTCAAGAGTTAGAAGACTATATGTATACCTCGGAGGCCCTGGCCGCTGATATAACGGTCAGAGGTGCTAGACCTAAGGAATTTCGGAATGTTCCCCTTACTCCTGATCCTACCCCTGGGAGAAAGATTAGTAAGGTTGATGCGACTATTTTGAAGTGTCAACAGTTGAGTGACGAATTGCAGAATTCTATTGTTGATTTATGTAACCAAACGGAGGATTACACTGGAGTGATTGACACGCTTAAGGCAATTTCGGCCAATTCAACTGCTCGTCGAGCTCTTGCTGGGCGCGCGGTTGATTCGGCGAAAGTGCCCAGGGTGGTCCAAAATAATAAGATTTTGGGGGAGAATCAGAAAGTATCGAGTTTGCCCAGACCTCAGCATGGGGCAACAGTCTTGCAGCCGGATGGTAGATATAGTGATCAAGCTTATCGCGTAAACCGATTGTTACGCCGGATACTTTTAATGGAACCACCAGTGTAGCTGATTAGTTATCCTATTTTGAGAAATGTGTTGGGATTAACCAGTGGTCTGAAGGACGGGCTCGTCAATTTCTAGTGGTGTCCTTAAGGGGCGCCGCCTTGCAGTTTTATGAAGATTTGGACCCAGAAATTAAAGCTAATTCTCATAGAGTTATGCAGAGTTTGTGAGATCGTTTTGATCCATTTAAGGGTACTGCAATATATAGGGCCCAATTAAGATCCAGACGTAGGTCACAGCGGGAGACCTTGCCTGAGTTAGCGCAAAGTATTAGGCGCCTAGTAAGAAAGGCGTATCCAGGGGTTCCCCTAGATGTTAGGGATGATCTGGCCAAGGATAGCTTTATTTCCGCACTGGCGGATAATTAAGTCAGAATGCAAGTGTTGAGGGCTAAGCCCGAGACCCTTGATGTGGCAGTGCGAGCTGCTTTAGATGAGGAATCATATAAGAAGGTAGAGGTACCTTCTTCGGTTGGTGTAGTTGGGGAATCGGAGGTTTCGAGTGAAATCGGTGCATTAACCCAGGTGGTGAAAAACTTGCAGGAACAATTGAGAGAGATGCAGATTGAGCAAAATAATTTGCGGGAAGAAGTTTTCAGACAGAGCCGAGGTTGGAACAATGATAATTTTTATAGAGGTCGTCGTGGCCGAGGTGGTTATAGAAATAGAGGTAGAGGTAAAGGTGATTGGTCACACGAGCCTAATTTAAATAATAATCAGGATTTAAACGAGTAAAGACTGGGGTAGGGGTCGCACCTCAGTCTAGGATGGAAAGGACCCTCCCACCTGAGAGTACCGGTCATAGTTATCTGACTCTTAAAGTCTTGAAGGAAAATGTTAAGTTCCTATTGTATACTGGTTCGGCGGTGAGTTTAATCAGTACCAAAGTGTCACATGATATTTTGGGTATCGAGCAGTCTCGCGTAAGAGAGGCTCCTCGTAGTGTTGTGGCGGCTAATGGGCAGCCAATTTGATTTGAAAGGGTTAATTGATTTACCTGTTACTGTTGGTAAGTATCAATGTGTACAAACTTTTTTTGTGACTGACTTTGCATTTGATGCAATCCTGGGAATTGATTTTATGAATAGAACTAATTCAGTGATCTCCTTGCCAGACAAAACTGTTACGATTTTAGGAGATAAATTTTCCCTTGAGTTTTTGAAAGAAAATAATCAAATTCATGTATTGCTGATTGAGGGATTGACAGTACCTCCCTTTTCGGAAGTTGTCGTGAAGGGTCGTATTGACAGTCCATCAATTGGACAGAGTTTGTGTGAACCCGACCCAGGGTTTATGAAAAATCGTCGTGGATTAATGCTGGGGCGAAGTATTGTTGATGTTAGTCAACCGGAAGTTCCTGTCAGATTAATAAATGTTTCTCAGACCCCACAAAAGTTAAAAGTTAGTGAGTCTGTGGCTGTTCTTGAGAATATTGAAATTTTAGATGAACAACCTAACAAGACCTCCCCTTCAGATGATGGGAAGTTCTCCTTGTCACAAACTTATGGCAGAGAGGCATTGACTAGTGCTCAAGCGGAACGGGCCAATGAGTTTTTGGAAAAGAGCCGCGACGTGTTTGTTCAGTTCGAGGGTGGTTTGGGCCGCACTGATCTCGTCCGGCGTGGTATTCGTACGGGCGACCACCCTCCTATTAAACAGCGGGCGTATCAACTCCCCTTCCATAAAAGGCGCGAGGTAGAACAGCAGATAGATGCTGTGCTAAAGCAGGGGGTAATTCAGCCCTCTTCTAGTCCGTGGGCGGCTCCCATAGTTTTAGTTAAAAGAAAGACAATAGTTTTCGTTTTTTGTGTGGACTACCGCAAGTTAAATGCCATTACAAAAAAGATGCCTATCCCCTGCCCCGTATAGATGAGGGTTTAGAGGGTATGGCGGGGGCACAGTGGTTTTCCACCCTAGATTTGGCTTCGGGGTACTGGCAAATGGAACTGACTCCTAACGCCCAAGAGAAAACGGCTTTTACTACCGGTGTTGGGCTTTATCAGTTCACGGTCCTCCCATTTGGGCTCTGTGGGGCCCCTGGGTCCTTCGAGAGGTTCATGGGGCTCGTGCTAAAAGGGTTACACTGGAAGGCATGCCTTATCTATCTTGATGACGTCATTATTTATGCCCGAACATTCCAGGAGCATATTAAACGATTGCAAGAGGTTTTTAGTAGAATAAGGTCCGCAGGGTTAAAATTGAAACCCTCCAAGTGTGCGTTGTTCAGACGTCGGGTTTCATATTTAGGTCACATTGTTTCCGCGTCGGGTGTGTCGGCTGACCCGGAGAAAATTGCGCGTGTAAAAGATTGGCCTGTTCCGACTTGTCTGAAAGATTTACGGAGTTTTGTCGGGTTATCTGCATATTATCGGAAATTTGTGCCTCATTTTTCCACTTTGGCTAGTCCCTTAACCAAGTTAACTCGTAAGAACGAGAAGTTTGTCTGGGGCGAGGCCCAGCAAGAAGCTTTTGATGTGTTAAAAGGCAAATTGTGTCAAAGCCCAATTTTGGCTTACCCGAATTTTGAGCATGAATTTATTCTCGACACAAATTCGAGTGATTTTGCCTCTGGCTCAGTTTTGTCTCAAATTATAGAGGGCAAGGAGCGAGTAATAGCATATTTTAGTAAAACCCATTCCCAGCAGGAGAAAAACTATAGTGTTACTCGGAAAGAATTATTAGCCGTGATTAAAAGTGTCAAACATTTTAGACATTTTCTCATTGGTAAGCATTTTACGCTGCGAACCGACCATGGGTCCTTGCAGTGGTTGTTCAATTTTTAGGAACCTGTTGGGCAGGTGGCGCGTTGGCTGGAATACCTCAGTGGGTTCGTTTTACGACGGTTCATCGTCGCGGTGAACAGCATAAAAATGCGGATGCGCTGAGTAGGATTCCTTCCTGTAATAAAAATGATATTAACACTGTAGAGTTTGAGTCTGGAATTAAATTGACTAAAGAAAATCAGCGGGCTGATCCCGTTATTAAAAGATTTCTCGAAATTAAGCTAAAAAGAGAAAAACCTAGTCCTGAAAAGTTAAAAGGAGAGCCCTCAGAACTTCAAAGGTATGTGAGTCAGTGGGAACAATTTTCTGTGGAAGATGGCATTCTTTTTCGAGAATGGACACAAATAGGGGCCCCCAGTAAATTTTTGTGGGTGGTCCCAAAAGACTTAAGAAGTCAGGTGTGTAAGGAGCATCATGACTCTTTAGTGGGTGCACATTTGGGCGTCCATAAAACATATTAAAAAATTCGAGAGCGTTTTTTTTTTGGATAGGCATGCATCGTGACATAGAACTTTGGGTTCAGTCTTGTCCGAGTTGTCAGCGTCGTAAACCGCCTGGTAAGGCCAGTCGAGCTTCTTTAGTAACGAATAAAGTATCGTAGCCTATGGAACGAATTGCTTTAGACATTTTGGGGCCATTACCCGAGTCCGTTCAGGGTAATATTTATATTTTGGTCATATCAGATTATTTCTCCAAATGGACGGAGGCTTTTGCTATCCCGAATCAAAGGGCAAGTACAGTAGCCGATATTGTGATTCGAGAGTGGATTAGTCGGTATGGTATGCCGAAATTTGTTCATTCAGATCAGGGATCGAATTTCGAGTCAGATCTATTTCAAGAAGTTTGTCGCTATTTTGAGATTAAGAAGACTTGTACCTCTCCTTATATGCCTCAAAGTGACGGCCAAGTTGAGAGGTTTAACAGAACCTTAGCGGCTATGTTAGCCTGCTTTGTAGAAGACAATCACAGCGACTGGGAATATTATCTTCCATTCGCCATGATGGCCTATAGGAGCACCAAACATGAAACTACGGGGTTCACTCCCTTTAGTGTCATGTTTGGTAGAGAAATTACTTTACCTACAGAGTTAATTGCTGGTAAGACTCCTGATAGGGATTTGCTCCCTCTCAGTATGTCAGTGATTTATAGGGTCGTCTAGCCCGAATTTTCCAGTTAGTTTCGGCGAAATGTGATTCTGAGATTAGAAGAAGAAAGAAAATTTACGACAAACGAGTTTTCGGCAAACCTTTGACTGTTGGGGATAAGGTTTGGCTTTATTTACCTAGAGTGAATAAAGGCCAAACCTCAAAATTTGCTAAATTTTGGGTCGGTCCCTATATCATAAAAAGCAAACTCTCGGACGCAAATTACCTTGTGGTTCGCGTCAGGGGAGGTAAACCACAAGTTGTACGTTTCAAGCGTTTGAAGAAATGTTACACACGTAAGTCAGAGGTGGTTAATTCGGATTTGGGTGCCCCCACGTGTCCCATACCTGATAGTTCTAACGAAAATAATATAGACCGGTCCTCGGTGGAGAGTCCTGGGGAGGAGGAGACGTTCCTCGATGAAGGTCCGACTAGTAGGCGTGGTCGCACCCTCCGGCGACCGCGCCGACTAGGTTCTCAAGAATTTGTATTTCATTAATTTTTTATTGTTTTTTTTTTCTTACTTGAATTTTTTTTGGCAACCCACTTGACATTTGACGTTAGATTGGCAGTTCACGTGGGCTTGGTGTTTAAATGTTGTGTTAAGCGCGATAGTTGTTGTATAGATTTGAGTTTGGATTTTGCGCTTATAATCCGGCCTTCGACTTAGAACTGCCTTCGATGGGTATCTATGGTGGTACCAAAAATTCATATTTTGTACATATTTGGCTGCATGAGCATTGAACCGTCATATGAGCTGTATTGCCTTGTATTGCAATAATTCTTTTTATAATTGCGTCATTTCCCTGACGTTGGGGAATTGCCGCTTAAGATATGGATCCGGGAAATTGAGTTTTGTGTGTTCATTCATGGGGATTGTCATGGGGTTGATTTCCGGAAAGCCCCTGTGACGATAATTTCAGACTAGATCGATTATAATTCAGTTCAAATACAAGTGTGGTTGCTTCTCTTTTTATACCCGTCTAGATTGTTCTTGAGCCCGCTGACCGGTTGATTTTTGCGATTCGGTGCGCAAGAGGGTTGGGTATCATTGATGGGGATCTTTTATTGTGCGCGTGGTTCGTGAAGGGTGATGCGAGTTATATGCTAGTGTATGTATTAGTATGTTTAGGAATATTAGAGTTATGCAAGTTAAAGTCGGATCCGACTAAGTATAATTGAATTTCCGCGAGCGTTGTGTCCGAGGTAGAAAACTGAATTAATGAACGGGTCAGCTTGGTCGAAAGGAAAAGATTGTGTAATCTTTTGTGGAGAAAATGATATTTTTATATCCAGATACTGTTCTCTGTGTAACTTTTTCCGTACAGCATAATGGAGACGGTAATTGGACATTCGTTCGTGAGAAGAATTGGAACATGGACAGGGAAACTTCCTGATCGTCTGGAGTCGATTAAAATGTATGGAATCCCTGGAGTAAAACTTCACCATTTGGAACAGATTCATTGTGTTGGTGCAAAAACTGCACTGGTGCAGGCTGGTGAGAATGATTTGGACAGTGACAGCTTCCATTTTGAACATTATAAACTATATGCTGAAAGACTCATTAAGCATTTATTACGCCAAGGCTTTAAAACGATTATTATATTGGGTGTGTTTCCTCGGATAAAGACCAGCGTGTCTGGCACCATATTTGAACTACGAAGGGCGGCTATTATCCAGTTCTATGGAACTCCTTCAGGCCCAAATGTGGTATATAAGTCTTTGTTTAAAGTATCCCGTATGCATTTTTCCAGAGACGGGGTGCACTTGAATGACTTGGGCCAGTTTCTTTATGCAAGACATCTTGCTTTAGTCTTGAAGGAATAAAGCTCCTCTAATTGAATAATACTTCCAGTATAAGCACCTAAGTTTCTTGAGATTTGGAAAATATTTGTAAAAGCATAATGAATAGATTTAACGATATAAAAGGTAAATTGTATACCTAAGAATAGTCATTTCATTCGAGGAAGGTATAAGTTCCAAGAGAACTTTCATCTATGAAATCAAGGTGTTTTTTTTTCTTAAATTATTGGAATAAATATCGTTTGATATATATGCTGGGGTTCTGGTTGGGACCATAAAATTAAAGGTTGTTGTTTTATGCTTGAATGGGTCCAATCTGACGTTTTCTATCTCCTGCGGCATGTCAAAGACGGCTTCAGGCAGTGCTGGTTTCAGTACTGGTCGGGGACCTATTTCGGCCTAAAGCGTAACAATTGGCTCTAAACGGAACCCTATTTAGTATGTCATTTGAAAATAATTTATTATTTAGAAATTGTAGTTGTCCCATGGGGAACCAACCAACAATATCTAATACTCAGTATTAGAAGATTTTTTTTACTTTTATTTTTTACGGAGGGTTGTAAATATCTCCCTCTTTTATTTTTTCAACGGGGACGTTGAATACTGGGGTGGGGGTAGCGTAAGAAAAAAGGAAAAAATATATAAGAAATTACCATACATAGGATATGTGCACACAAGCCTATAAATATGTATATATATATATAAATATATATATATATGTGTGTGTAGGTGTGTGTGCATGAATATGATGTATGAAGGCGAATTGGTCGCTTCGATATTGGAAGTGTTAAATCACTTTGTGGTGGCCTTAAGTTTTCGCACACATTAGTGAGAGATAGAAAAATGGGTTAATTTCCACGTCGGCTGATTGTCTCTTGTTGATCGTCGAGGTGAAACAACTCATGCGGTAATCAATGTGAACACTAATCAATGTGAACACGCACGGATTATTGGTGATCTGGAAGTCGAAGTCATTGGGGGACTCCCAATACTTTTGAGAACACATCGGGACTTCATAGAGGTAGGTTGTACTTTTGTACTCTCCTCCAGATTAACTCCCCATCGGGGCCGGTCACTATATCATGAATTATTTATTTATTTATTGATGTTTAAGGTCACATATTTATGCACAATGGCTAATCATGACCATGACAGTTTTACGGGTGGAGGAAGCCGGAGTACCCGGAGAGAACCACCGAGCAACGACGAGCAGCTGCCAGCTCCCCAACATCGTAACCCCGCACAGCAGCACAGGCAGGGTTAGATTGGTTGAAGACATGTGTACCATCGACGTGCAGTACGCCTTAGTACACGGCGTCATCGTGCCACTATATCATGGATTTCTGATCCTCGTCCTACGCCGAATTCCCAATGACGGCTCTATTAATTTAGTAAAAAGACAAGTTTATTCACGATTAGCCCGATGCATCTTATTTAGTTGTGAGATGCGTCGGTCTAATCGATGAAATTCGGCGTATGACACGTTTCGGAGGGTCGATAGATTTGAAACCCCGTCCCTCCCATTTGGCAACTTTACGGACTTTTATGGTCGCATTCATTGGCACGATTCTACCCTTTGAATATGCGTGTTTTTATTTAAGAGGGAAGAAGGTCAGAGATACGACGGGCAGGCTGTTTGGTGTAACGGCCTAAATTTTTGATGTGTAGACAGAATTTGTGAGCGCGAGGGATTCAGATTGAACAGCTCTTGATATGAAAATTCGTAGTGTTATACGATTGTTGGTGTAACCCTTCCGACGGTAGAGAGTTTCGGGTGTTAGAACTTTTGGTTCTGACCTGTGTAGAGCTCCCCTTCTTTAGCCAAGAGTGGTAGCAGTTGTGAATAATTGCAGACATTTTTGTGTGCAACTCTTCTGATGAGGGAGAGTTTTGGACGTTGGAACCTGGATTCCGACTTATGAGCGCTCCCCTTCTTTAGCCAAGGGTGGTAGCAGCCGTAATATTTATAAAAATCATCGATGTTTGGTATGTAACTCTTTTGCCGGGGAAGTGGGACTTTGTGATCGAAACAGTGGTTTAATATGGCCTGAAAAGTGAATACCTAATAGACGGTAGAATAAATTTGTTTCCACCTATAGAGTGGAGATGTAGTTGTACATGCCAACTGAAATATGAAAAATGAAAATCCAAAATTCCATGTGACTTCCTCCGAAGTTGAAATAGTAATAGGGGGAATTGTAATAAACGTTAAAATAAGATATATATTTAAATCTTTCGCCATTTATTGTTGTTTGTTTTTTTTCAGCTTATAGCCCTTTCAATGAGCCCTTGACCGGATATTATTATTTTTTTTATCATTAAACGCGGTTCAATAGTGGATTTGAAACATGCCGTTTAAATTCACCTATGTGTATGATTACCCTTGGTTGGCTTTTGCGACGGGGCTGTCGGCTAGAACTCATTTCTTATAAATGGGTTCGAGCCGAGGGCAACGGCGCTAGAGGGGTGCCAAGGCAGCGTTAAACGTTTGTGACAGTCCTAGGTGACTGAGAAAGGAAACTAATTCCTATTTAGGAACGAACCTGCAGAAACCTCACTCAACAAATTTGTGTACGGCAGTAGGTAATAACGGCCGATTCCGTATCACTTTTTTCCCAAAATGTACGGTACACGTACATTTTTCGTGTACCGCCCATAGAAAGCGTGTACAGAGTTGTGTACAGTGTACAAAAATGTCGTTTTTCTGCTGATACAGAATCGGCCACTGTTTTGAGGCTCACAGATCGCACTTTTAACGTTCGAACACCCGTTGGCGAACGCGTAGATTCGACACGTCGCTCAAAAGTGAAAAAAATGTAGGAAATTTAAGGAAATTGTACATTTAAAATTTTTCTCTACGTACCCATCGTGGATTATACCTTCGATCTATCATAGGTGAACGTGAGCAAAAAACGCTTTGCCGGTTCCAGATCAGCATCAAAAGTGGTTTTGCCGATTCTGTATCATCCTACATTCGTGATCACGTTTGGGACGGACTAGGGTGCGATCCGATAGGTGAAAACCCGATTTGTCGATTCACCTCGCGAGTTTTGTGGGGTGAATAGTGATAGAATCAGTTTTGTCGAGAGGAAGTAAAAAGTGATTGATATATATAGGAGAGAAAAAAATATATAAATAAATAGTTATTTAAAAAAATAATATCGAATCAAAATAGATAAAATATACGTAAATCATGAACAATTCCCAGATTTTAAGAGCAAGGTTTCTTTTAAAAATACTGATGAGAGCCTACACATTCTGCGTGAATGAATAACTAGGTCGCCTCTTGTTAGAACGATGCGTCAGATGTCGGGATCATCTAGACTTCGATCACGAGAATCATTCGTGTCTGATGATGGAAAGGGAAGATATGGTCGTCAAGTATTTTGAAACGGCGTTCGAATGCGTTCGAATCAACGAAGTGATCACGTTTTGGAGGAGATTAGTCTTCTGTAGCAGACGAGATAAGCCCACCAATTTGGAAGAACTGAAATTGGCGCATAGAAGTCTGACTTTAGAAGACAAGGGATGCATCATGAAATTATTGCTGAAGGAAGCATACGTCTAAGTTTTCTCGTTGATATAAAGAAGGGAGAATAGAAAATAAAATAAATACACAGATAAAATTTTTATCTAATATTAGAAAGAAAAAAACACAAAAATGAGAACCAGAAATAAATTGTATCTGACGTTAGATGACAATGAGGATGAGAAGCCGAACAGCATTTTGCCAACGGCGCCGTCGCTAGAAGAGAAAGAAAGAGGAGAGAGGTATCGCATCGATGAAATCAGTAGAATCCAATTGTATCTGACTCGAGAGAGAGATTCTCGTCGTTCTCTCAAGAAGAAGTATTCGCGTTTCTTGAAATTCGTCAATGCAGTCGACACAACACTCATCACGATTTCCATGGGTTTACATGCAGCCGGCATCGGATTGTTGTCGACCGTGGCCGGTATTCTGATCATGTTGACCATAGAAGGAGTGGCTCTCGCTGCCGGATTGTTTAGCACGCTCGGAAACTTTTTGAGTAGGAAATTATATCTGAAAGCTAGGAAACACGAAAAGATTCGCGTCTTGGCCGACTTCAAGATCGACACGATATCCGAAATGATCTCAATGGCGTTGAAAGACGGTAGGATATCGGATGGAGAATACTTCATGATATTGAGTGAGAAAACGAAATACGATGCCATGAAAGAAGCCATGAGAATCAAGACTCGTCAGATCATGAAGAAAGAGATGAAGGATTCTCTCATGGAAAGGGGAGGAAAGAGGCTAGGGAGGAATTCAGTAAGATGATAGAACTCAAGAGCAGCGATTGAAAAAAAAATATATAATAAGAACAGAAAAAAGAAATATTAAATTTATATATAAAATAAAAACGAAATTAATATAAATAACTCTCAAAATATGTATTGCGTAAAGTGTAAGAGAGTTACCGAGACGAGTAATTCTCGAGAAGTATGAACTAAAAATGATAGACAGATGCTTCGCGGAATTTACGACGTGTTGTTCGATCAAGACTCGATTCATTAAAAAAAAGAACGTGAGCAAAGGTAAAGGCATCGTGAATAAAATGATCAATAATCTACCTTTCGAAATGCATCTGCCCCGTCACAGTTTCACAGGACCCAGAACGAAATTGAACAAGAGACTCAACGCCGATCTGACTCCTAAATCTTGGAGCAAACCCGTGAATAGGGTGGACGTGGCCGCGTATGATCACGATCTGTGCTATGCGGACATCCCGACACCAAGACTCGCAACGATGTCTGTGATAAAAACATGTTGGCGAAATTGAGAGGTATATCGAATCCGACCAGGAGAGAGAAGATACAACGTTCGCTGGTCGGTAATCTGATCGGTGCGAAACGCCGATTCGGATGGGGCATTCACAAAAAAAACCGAATCGGAAAAGAAGAAGAAACGATTATTGACGAGCGAATTGGCCGCGGAGTTACACAAACCCATCGTGTGTAAATTTCGAAAGAGAAGGGTGTTTGTGAAGGGTTTGGATGACATTTGGTCCGCCAACTTGGTCGACATGAGATCGTTTTTTGAGGTGGAACGAGGGCGTCAAATATCTATTGACGGTCATCAACGTGTTTTCCAAATACAGTTGGATCAGAGCTCTGAAGAATAAATCGGGACCATGCATTGCTGAGGCTCTGAAGAGCGTGTTCGACTCATCTTCTCGAAAACCGAATAAATTGTGGGTGGACAAGGGAAAGGAATTCTACAGCAAGCACGTTCGTCGATTAGTCAACCTCTACTCGATCGAAAACGAAGAGAAAGCCAGCGTGGTGAAATGTTGGAATCGAACGATGAAGGAAAAGATGCACAGATATTTCACAGTGAATTCAACTAAGAAATACATATACTCTCTGAACGGTCTGGTCAAAGATTACAACAACACGCGGCACAGATTGATCAAGATGACTCCCACGGAAGCTAGCGATCCTCGAAACGAAAAACAGGTCTATGCGAATCTATATCCTGAGAGATCTAAGATCAGGAAGAAGTCTAGAACGCCGAAATTTGCGGTCGGCGATCGAGTGAGATTCTACGCTTATAAGAAGCACTTTGAAAAGGGTTATAATCCTCGATGGACCTCGGAAATCTTCATGATAATCAAAATATTTCACACCGATCTGGTGACTTACGAAATCGAAGCTTTGGATGGAGAAGAGATCATCGGAAAGTTTTATGAACAACAATTGCAGAAGATGAAGTTTTAATAAGAAAACAAATTTTTTTTTATTTACTCTCTTTAACATTTTCTTGTTTACACATATATATATAGGAGAGAAAAATAATAATAAAAAATAATTAAAACTATTTTTAGATAAAAAAGCAAGCTAATTAATAAACAAAAAACAAAAACCCTTCAAAAATGGCAAATATACTAGATATCGCACAAAGCATAGTGAAAGATGAAAGTATTCAAGAATACGAGGTTCACGAATATGAACCGATAACCGGAACGAGTTTGAACAATGCGGGAGAGATAAGAATCAACGTCGAATGCCAAGATCTATTCGTCCATCCTAGCGAGAGTTACATAGTGGTGCAGAGACGTCTCACCAAGGAAGATGGGAGTGCCTACGCCGACAATGACACGGTTACTCTAGCCAATAATGGCATCATGCATCTATTCAGTAATATAAAATACTTGCTATCCGGACAAGAGATAGAATCTGTGTTTCATCCTGGTCAGGCCACCACAATGTTCGGACTCTTGACGTATCCAGATGATTTTTCAAAATCCAGAGGACTTAATCAGTTGTGGATGAAAGACACCGTTGGCCCTGCTAGCGCCATCGCCATTGTGATATTCAACTACGTCGTCAAGACGCCCAGACCTAAAGGAACGTTTTCATTCAGGATACCTTTGAAACACATCTTCGGATTCGCAGACGATTACAACAAGATCATGTACAGATTCAAACACAATCTGACGTTGATTCGAAAAGGAAATGACAACGCGATAGTGAGACTCACCACGACTGATGCAGGTAAGATAACTCTACATAAGATATCGTGGTTCGTTCTGCATGCGGAGCCTTCGATGGTGGAAAAAACGCGTCTCTACAAGATCATAGAATCCAAGAGTAAATTACCCACGGGATTTAGAATGAGACAGTGCGACACGGCTAGCATTCCACCCTCCACGAATCACTTCGATTGGAGATTGACGGTGAAATCCACTTCTGAGAGACCGCGTTTCATCATGGTTGCATTTCAGACCGATAGGGATGGGTCTCAGGAAAAGAATGCGTCGCTGTTCGATCACTGCAATTTGAGAAACATGCAAGTGTTTCTGAATGCCAATAGATATCCAGCAATCGATTACAATACGTCGTTCGACAAGAATGATTTCTGCAGACTGTACAGAAACGCCGCTGATTTTAGAAAGAAGTATCATGGTCTAGACGAAATGATGTGCAACCCTAACATATCTCCCGGTGAATACAAGTCGATGTATCCCATGTTCGTATTCGACGTCAATAAACAGAGTGAACGACTCAAGAGTAGCATCTTACACATTCAGATCAAGATGCAATTCGATAGGAATGTGCCGAGAAAAAATGAAGCCTTCGCCCTGGTCATGTCGGACAGAGAATTACAATTCCAATCGGATGGAAATAAGATGTAGATCATTCAATGAGAGACGTGTGTGAAAAAAAAAGAAAAAAAAAAAAAAAGTAATGAGTAATTATTAAAAACAAAAGAAACGAAAAAAATAAAAGTAATGAGATCTAGAGAGATTGAACATCTTTCTAAATCTCATTACTTTTTTTTTGTTTTTAATAATCACACATTATTTTTTTTAATTAATTATTTCTATGCGTTCTCTGTTTGTTCAAAGGATCTAGTTCGATCAGTAGACTCAACATGGAAGTGGCAGCTTTGGGATTATTGGTTTTCGTAACGCAATTAATCCTGTCTCCGGCGTTCACTTTGAGAGGCGTGCCGAATGTTCTAACATTCACGTGTTGATTCTCAGTCTTTTCAACGCTGTATCTCTTATCGCTCTCTACTCCATTCACCGTGAGATTGACAACCACTCTATTATTCATATCCTTAGAAACCAATCCCATTCGTATGATTTCACCTCCTAACGGCATGGGATATCCCACCTGACCATGTTGCGATCTGCTACCTCCATTTCCAAAAGACCACTCGGTTTTTCCCTCCTCTAATGTGCCGGCCTTCTCGGCCCACACGGTGATCAATTGCCTAGCGTATTTGACTCTTTCCACCACCGAAATCAGGGTGCAAGCATCCGTCATGTTCACGGGATCCGGTAGATTCGTGAGCGCGTGTCTGCCCATGTCTAGTTTACCTTCCATGATGTCACCCTTTCTCCAGACCGAGTTGTCGTCCATGTACTTCCTGCTGACTGCGCTGGAATCGAATTCGGGATCGTGATCGAAACCGAATAAATTGTGACCATTCATGTTGATGCCACCCTAAATGGTTCCGCCAGATTGTTTGTTCAGGTAGAGATTGTCCACTTGCGATTCTACGTATTCTTGTGATCGTATCACGGCAGAATCTACGTAGTCCTTGTTGACCGTGGTTGAGTCCGCATCCGTGTCGTTGACCTTGGACGGATTCAATATCTTGTTGAATCCCGCATTCAGATCCGATTTCATTTCTCGTCTGTCAGACTTTCTCTGTTCTAGATCTACATAGTGTTTGTTCGCCACGTTCTTGGGATTCGTGGGAGTGGCCACGTCCGTTATCTTGTTAGAATTGGCGTTCAATTCCGACTGCATCGTTTTCTGAATGTATCAACTTCTCAGATGTTCGCTGAATCGCGTGTGAGAGTCGTCCGCATATTTCTTGGTCATGGCATCGGTGGAATCTATGGGATTCATGACGTTCACCAAACGTTTAGATTTCAGATCGAGATCATCAGTCATGGCTTTATCCATGTAATTATCTAGCATGATTCATTCGAAATCCGCGTTCCCCCTGTCGATGTATTTTTTAGTCACAGCATCTGTGAGATCTATCGCTCGGGAAGATTGTAGAGCTTCTTATCGTTCATGTTCAAAGGTTCCTCTCGAGGTTCATATCTCCGAACGTAACGTTTGTCCAAGTTGGCATCACTGACTTCGAGTGTCTTCCTCTTCTTTTTGGGTCAACTTTCGTCGTCACTTCTACCAAATTTATCGACTGGCATGTTGTTTTGAGGTTTTTGTTTTAAAATATATTTCAAACGCAGTTTATTAAAAAATGAATTATTTCACTTATTTTTATTTTTCGTTTTTATTCGATTAAAATTTTTTAAATAACTTTTTCACCTTTATATATACTATAAAAAAATCTCTCTCTAATGTAAATCATTGAGAATGTCTTGAAACCGATCTCCTTCAGACCATCTCTTGAGAATGTAGAGACACAGGTGACCGCAAAACACTTGATCTGGCGATTGCACTCGTTCCGTGTTGTAATGAACCATCGATTTGTTGAAATAGTTCTTTATTTCTTTCAGCGGCGAGATTCCGTAGCTGTCAAAATAATAATTCTTCTTCTTCTCGTTCTTGAACCACGCCACCCAGTGAGTGCCTTCACCCGATAAATCATCTAGATTTAAAATTCCGCATTCCGATTGTCGAGGTCTTCTCTTCGGCAAGGTATCTTTGGAAAACACGCCTAGAAAATCTTTCATTTTCAAATCCTTCACTGCATTCAACAGGCCGACGTTGGATAGGGGTTCGTTAGGTAAGATGACACCTTCTACGGATATCTCTATTTTCTTATTCATAAATGTGTATATTTTTTAAATTTATTTATTTCATTATAATTCACTAAAATGACGTTATTTTTTTTATATTTTTCTTTTTCTTTTTAAACTAACTCTATCGACTTCCATAATATTGAATCCGTCTAATTCCACTTGATTTTCTGGAATCCTGTCATTCTTAATCATATCTGGAATCCTATCATCTTTAACCATATCTGGAATCCTATTATCCTCAATCATATCTGAAATCCTATCGTCTAAAATTAGATCCAAAGTCCAATGTCCAAGTGCCAAAGTGCTTATTTTATCGTCTAACACGAATCTCTTATTGTCGTCGGCCATCAGCAAAATCTTGTTGACTATTTCGGTATACAAGTTGTGATTTTCGCTTCGAATCGATTTCATAGTCTTATACACTGGACCACTTCCTAACAGGCAATCTTTATACTCTCGGAAAGAGATGTTTTTCTTCACCATGCATGCTTTAACCCCTTTGCACTTCTTGATCTCTTCATCTTCTAGACGATAAGCATACAGTTTGGGTCTCAAGCCCACAAATTCTTCGATTTGTTTACCGCTGCTCTCATCCTTAAATTTACCCAACACCTTCTTATTGTCGTTCGATTGAATGTTGGACGGGTGATCGACAGGATAATTGCTCGTGTCGAACCATGCAGCCACGTCCAGAGATATATCTCGGTAGACATCTTTTGTCTCTATCTCATAAACTAAACTGTCCGTGTCGGTGAACAATAGTTTGGCTTTATCACCTAATTTTCGTTTGACGTAATCGTAGTGAAACTCGTACAACAATCGCTTGCTGATATCTAAGATGATCGGTCTGAGATAATACGGTTTGTCGAACTTCAGGTGCGTCTATTGAATGTGAACGGCCACTAGATTTTCGTCGAATATGGTTCGGTGTCTGTAATTGGGTTTGCCACTAATTTTTTAGCTCTTTTCTCAGACATGACGAGTCGAACGTCGGTTCTCTTCCTGATGTTTTCTATTGATTTACTGTACACGCAGTTGTTCATGAGTTTGAAGAAATCTTTTTTGAAATCGATCTCGGCTCGAATTCTGAGATTCGTGTTGAGATCGATGTATTTTTTTCATCCAAGGTTCTTCGTCGAATCGAATGATGCAATGTATGTCGACTAATTTCATTCTGTGATCGACGTATTGTTTCAAATTCTCGCTGTAGATGACATACTTACGTTTGTTAAATAAATTGGGAATGAGTTTTTCCTCGTCTCCTTCGATCATTCCATTCGTTCAGGAGCCAGCGGATAATCGTTGTGTAGATCATGTAATTCTCCCGGATAGTTCAAATCGACTTCTAAAATGCAAGGATAGTCTCTCCATTTTTGCATCTCTTCCGGTTCCGTCACCCATTCAAAATTTCCAATCGGTAAAGGATGACTCATAGCCCAACCATACAGATTATTAGCGTCCCAATACTGTATGTATTTATTCGATCATTTCGAATCGAAACCTTCTTTCATGTAGGGATTGTTATCTTCAGAATATCTGTGGGAGATCATCGAGACGCCACCTCTCGCAGCCCTTTCGAACATGAGCAACATGGCCACGTCGGATAATAATTCCAATTGGACTTCGGTGGTCTTCAACAGAGCGGCCCACGCCATACCGGGTGCGGTGAAATACCAAGCCGGATCCAGATCGTAATTTCGACGACAGACGTCTCAAAAATTTTCGAACACGTCTGCCAAGAGCAGAACGTCAGTCTTCAGATAGAGATCATGATAATCTCTCATGGTTTTCATATCGAATGATTTCCACACATTTTGGTCGTGTTTGTAATTCTCGTCGGAAATGTCGGATTCGTATAATTTCGAATAAAAATCTTCTCTCGAAGGTAGTGCAGTGTCGTCGAATCTCTAGATCGTTCATGTAAGCGTAAGGATACACTCCCTTCCTCACCATGACGTCTACTCATTCTCCGAAATGTTCGCTGGTGATTTTAAATTTATCCTTGCTCATGTTATCGACCAATTTTTCCAGAGCGGTCGACATGAATTAAAAACTGTTGATGAAACGCAGGCCTCTACGAATGGATTTCGTTTTTTCTTCCAACGTTTCTCTGTCGATTATTCTTTTCTTCTCCATGACCTTCCATTTCGTGAAGGAAATGTATCTTTCTTCGCTGTTCATGATGCAATTTAATTCTCCGTGGGAGGTGCCGAGATTTTTCATGAACAGATGACTGTCGTAACCCAAGAGATTGTGAAATATCACCGGATAGAAAATGGCGTCTCGATATTTTAAATTACACTTGATGTGAGCCGGACCGCGATACAGACCCGTGTAATGATCGTGGTCTCTGACCTTCTTATTTTCCTCTGAATTCTCGTCAAATGATTGTCTGCATATGTGACATCCTGCTGCTCTCGTGTGATGATCATTTTTGCCGGAGTTTTGAATTTATCGTATAACATTTGAATTTTCGATTCTACCTCTTCCACGAACCTTTGAGCCACATCGTTGTCTTCGCACTGTTTCATGTAGGTGAAGGGACCCATGTCGTGTTGCAAGGCAAAAGCGCATTTCACGTAAATGCAATAACCCAGAGGCATGTGTTTTTGATATCTTTTGACATAACTTTGAAGAGCGTCGGGTTGGCAGGAACTCATTTTCATGGTGAAGCATTCAAAATGGGCGTACACGACAAATGGTACTTTTAACCTTCTATTCCGATTTTCAAACTTCACGATGGTGTTGGGTTTGGGAATTTCGATGGCGACACCTTGATTTTCATTGCAATATTCCTGATGTTTTGCTAACGATTTTTCGCTGTGAAACGCGTTCATGCAGTTGCAACATAAAGATATCTTTCCTTTATGTTTATTACTTTGTCTCGACAGTAATCGACTCGGCTGTTTAACCCAACAATAATGACGATTGTCACCATTTGAAATCAATAATAAAATAATCGTTTTTTCTCTTTCGAGATACGAAGTCTGTCTGAGAGGATAGATCGTTTGTTTTTCGTCATCGTATCCCAAGACGTTCACCGCTACGGTGGGATTTTGAGCCTCGAAACGTTCGATGTGTTTTAACTGTGTTGGAAAAGTCACTCCGGTCCAATCAAGATTTTAGAAGTCTCCTCGTAACGAGAAACTCTATCGGAGTTCATTTTGACAGGGTATAAAATGGAGGTGACTGCCCATTTAAAACACTGATCATCTTTATTTCTCACGTTGATCACAGCATTTTTTTTAGCTAAGGAATATGGTAATTCCACATAGGAAGACCCTTTCAACAAATCGTTTTTAGTTATATGAATTTCAAGTTTCAACACCTCATAGAACGTCCAATTATTACCTTCATGTTGATAATTCGCGAGCGACGTCAACATCTTGTCTTTCATCTTTTCGAAAACGTTTGATAAATCTGAACCTCGAAGTACGGGTTCGACGTTAAATCTGAAAAATGCATTTTTCACGATGCTCTCACCGGACTTCACGTCGATTTTATTCATCACGCAATGGAGTATCGTCTTAATTTTTTGTCCCACGTTAATGTATTCGTGAAACAAATCCAATACTTTTTTCTTCACCCATTTCATGAACAATTTCGGATCGACTTTCTTAAACGAGGGAACCACATTGAAAGTTTTAAAAATGCTTTTGATCGCACTCTCCCGTTCTAGGGCTTCGATTGGTATAGTTCCGTGACGAGTCATGCTACATATTCTTCTCCTTTCCCTTCATCGATTGCTCGTCGAATTTTGCTCGATATATCTCGTTTGTCTAGATTCTGAAGTGCATCACTCGTTTTCGTTTTAGTTTTTGGGTTTTTTTTTTTTTAAACTTGAAGTTCTTCAATGGCTTTTCGTTTAGTCGTCTTCTCATTTTTCACAACCGAAACGTTTTTGTTTTTTTTCAACATCGGCATTTCGATTCCTTTTACTATCTTTTTCTTCTTCTCATTTTTCACAACCGATGCATTTTTTTTTACGTCGTTGCTATCGACATTTTGTTTGCTTTTTTCATCGCGCAAACTACGTATCTCTTCGCGTATGATCTTTCTCATTTCATCCAGTTTTCCTTTCGTCGTTTTGCAAATGATATTCCTGTATGACTTCAATTTTTTTTGATTTGATTCTATGATTTCGGAAATGCGGAATTTTTAATTTTTTACAAATCTCGTTTAACTGAGGTACAGTTTTCTCATTTAAATTTTCCATTTTTTGTTTGTTTGCTTCAATTGTAAGAATATTTTTTTTCGAATTTTGTATTTAAATAAAAATTTGTTAAAAAGTTTTTAATATTGTTTTTATACATATATGTTTTAATTCCTTCAAAAAAATTTTTTTTTGATGAAATTAATCAATTTTTTTATGTTTCTTAACGTGAAAAAAATTGAATTAATACGAGAAAAAAGGATGTTAAATTTAAACTTTTTATTTATATATATAAAGAGAAAAAAACGCTTTTACAAAAAAATTTTTTCACATTAAAGAAAATTAAAATTAAATTTTTTTTATATATATATATAGAGAGTAAAAAAAAAACAAACTTTTTTAACAAATTATTATTTAAATACAAAATTTCAAATATACATTATTTGCAATAATTCATAAAACAAAAACCAAATAATCGATCATGACAACAACACCTAAAAGATGCGAATTGAAATTGAAACGAGTCGAAACGTGTAAGAAATTCGGTTATAAAATCTATAGATTACAACGACACAACTCCATCGAATTGAACGAGGTCGAGAGGAAGGGCTTAGAGTACAAACACAACAAATATAGCATGCCTTTGAAATTGTACGAAGCCACGCTCGATTTGCTTTACGAGTACCAAAGCGATCTACAGAAAATCGTCATCGCCAAAGATAGAGAATTCGGCAAGGACGATTTGTCGTTGCCCTATGGAAGTTACATATATCCAAAAATCTCACTTGAACTCGTGAACAAATTGGGTGGTGAGAGCGCATTCACCGATGTAAAAAAACTCAAAAAAGTAAAGATAAACATTCAACACATTTTCGAAAAATGAGAAGACACGAGCGTCAACATGCTAATAACGGACTTGGAAATATAAACAATAGAGAGAATGATTTTTAGCGAAGAAGAAGGAAAAAAAAGTAATCAGATCTAGAGAGGTTGATCATCTCTAGATCTCATTACTTTTTTTTTTGTTTTTTTTGTTTTTTTTTTTGTTTTCCATTCCCTTCAGCAGGTAGTGGCGATGGTGGAAAGCATCTTATTCTTTTCAATTTCAACCATCTATCCCACTCTTTTTTCAGTTCTTTCCTAAGATATCCATCATTAGCGTCTAATTGTTTTTCCACATCTTTTTCCCACACTATCCTGCAATATTCATCATTAGCGTCTAATCGTTTTTCCACATCTTTTTCGCACTCTATCTCACGATATTCATCATTATCGTCTAATTGTTTTTCCTCCTTTTTATCCATTTTATATTATTTTTATACTTTCTATGATTTATATTTTATATAATTATATCATTTTTACATTATAATAACATACTCAAAATCGGTATATTCTTAAATGGCGAATTCTCACCCAACAACAAACCCTTGCCGAGTCGCTGAACGTTAGTAGGTATATATTGCGGATTCAAGCATCAACGTACATGTACGTGTACGTGTACACGTACATTCATGTACACCTCCATAGGATTTAGTGTTAAAATCGTGTACCTGTACACGATTTTAACGTTTTCAGGGTTATGTTAGAATCTGCTTTGTGGATTCAAACATCACTGAATTGTATCCTAGAGCGAAAAAAACGCCTGTAGCTTTACGTACACGTGCATGTACCGTTTTGTGTTTGAATCCGCAAATGGTTTTCCCTGTAGGATTCAGTGTTAAATTGCGAGCAAAAAAACGTTTTGTCGTTTCTAAATCATCGTCTTGCCGATTCTAACAATCTGCGTCCGTACATGATTTTAACACTGAAACCCTATGGAGGCGTACACGGAGATCTACTTGCGGATTTTAGGTGTGAAATCGAATCGTGTGCAGACGTGATGTTTGAATCCGCAAACCCACTGTCACGTTTCCTGAAGTAAAACTAACGCATGTTATTGTGAGGTAATCTTAATAAGCACTTAATGGAAATGTTTTGAATGAAGAATGTTGCCAGGATGTTAGAATCCGCAAACCCACTGTCATGTTTTTATTGATATACAGGAGAGAAAAAAAATATAAATAAATAGTTATTTAAAAAAAATAAATATATCAAATCGAATAGATAATAAAAAATACGTAAATCATGAGCGATTCTCAGACTATTAGAGTAAGGTTTCTTTTAAAAATGCTGATGAGAGCCTACGCATTCTGTGTGAACGAACAACTAGGTCGTCTCTTGTTAGAACGATGCGTCGGATGTTGGGATCACCTAGACTTCGATCACGAGAATCATTTGTGTCTGTGGATGAAAAGGGAAGATATGGTCGTCAAGTATTTTGAACCGGCGTTCGAACGCGTTCAAATCAATGAAGTGATCGCGTTTTGGAAGAGATTACTCTTCTGTAAGGATCAAAGCAAGCCTACAGTTTTGGAAGAACAGAAATTGGTGCGTAAAAGTCTGACTTTACCAGATAAGGGATGCATCATGAAATTATTGTTCAATGAAGCATACGTCTAAGTTTTTTCGTTGATATAAAATAAGGGAGAATAGAAAATAAAAATAAATACACACATAAATTTTTTATCTAATATTAGAAAGAAAAAAACAAAAATGAGAACCAGAAATAAATTGTATCTGATGTTAGTGGACGACGAGGATGAGAAGCCGATTGACGTTTTGCCGACGACACCATCACTAGATGAAAAAGAAAGAGGAGAGAGGTATCACATCGATCAAATCAGTAGAATCCAAGAGTATCTAACTCGAGAGAGAGATTCTCGTCGTTCTCTCAAGAAGAAGTATTCGCGTTTCGTGAAATTCGTCAACGCGATCGACACGACACTCATCACAATTTCCATGGGTTTACACGCGGCCGGCATCGGATTGTTGTCGACCGTGGTTGGCATTCCGATCGTGTTGAACGTAGAAGGAGTGGCTCTCGCCCCCGGATTGTTTAGCACGCTAGGAAACTTTTTGAGTAGGAAATTATATCTGAAGGCGAGGAAACATGACAAGATTCGCGTCTTGGCCAACTCCAAGATTGACACGATAGCCGAAATGATCTCTATGGCGTTGAAAGACGGTAGGATATCGGACGGTGAATACTTCGTGATATTGAGCGAGAAAACGAAATACGATGCCATGAAAGAAGCCATGAGAATCAAGACTCGTCAGATCATCAAGGAAGAGATGAAGGATTCTCTCATGGAAAAGGGGAGGAAAGAGGCCAGGGAGGAATTCAGTAAGATGATAGAACTCAAGAGCAGCGATTGAAAAAAAAAAAATATATATATATAATAAGAACAGAATTAATTAATTATTAAATTTATATATAAAATAAAAAAACGAAATTAATTTAAATAACTCTTAAAAAAAAATGTATTGCGCAAAGTGTAAGAGAGTTACCAAGATGGGTAATTCTCGAGAAGTGCGAACTAAAAACGACAGACAGATGCTTCGCGGAATTTGCGGCATGTGTGGTTCTGTCAAGACACGATTCGTAAAAAAAAAGAACGCGAGCAAAGGTAAAGGCATCGTGAATAAAATGATCAATAATCTACCTTTTGAAATGCATCTGCACGGTCACAGTTTCACGGGTCCCGGAACGAAATTGAACAAGAGACTCAATGCCGATCTGACTCCCAAATCTTGGTCGCAAACCTGTGAATAGGGTGGATGCGGCTGCGTATGATCACGATCTGTGCTATGCTGGACATCCCGACACCAAGACTCGCAACGACGTCTGCGATAAAAACATGTTGGGGAAATTGAGAGGCATATCAAATCCGACCAGGAGAGAGAAGATAGAACGTTCGCTGGTCGGCAATCTGATCGGTGCGAAACGTCGATTCGGATGGGTCGTTAAAAAAAAAAAGCGTATCTGAAAAGAAGAAGAAACGATTATTGATGAGCGAATTGGCCGAGGAGTTACACAAACCCATAGTGCGTAAATTTCGAAAGAGAAGGGTGTTCGTGAAGGGTTTGGATGATATTTGGTCTGCCGACTTGGTCGACATGAGATCGTTTTCGAGGTGGAACGAGGGCATCAAATATCTATTGACGGTCATCGACGTATTTCCAAATGCAGTTGGATCAGAGCTTTGAAGAATAAATCGGGACCTTGCGTCACCGAGGCTCTGAAGAGTGTGTTCAACTCGTCTTCTCGAAAACCGAGTAAATTGTGGATGGATAAGGGAAAGGAATTCTACAACAAGCACGTTCATCAATTGGTAGACCTCTACTCGATCGAAAACGAAGAGAAAGCTAGCGTGGTGGAACATTGGAATCAAACGATGAAGGAAAAGATGCACAGATACTTCACGGCGAATTCGACCAAGAAATACATATACACTCTGAATGGTCTGGTTAAAGATTACAACAACACCCGACACAGATCGATCAAGATGACTCCTGCGGCAGCTAGCGATCCTCGAAACGAAAAACAGGTCTACGCGAATCTATATCCTGAGAGATCTAACATCAGGAAGAAGTCTAGAACGCCGAAATTTGCGGTCGGTGATCGAGTGAGAATTTACGCTTATAAGAAGCACTTCAAAAAGGGTTATACTCCTCGGTGGACCTCGGAAATCTTCGTGATAATCAAAATATTTCACACTGATCAGGTGACTTACGAATTCGAAGCTTTGGATGGAGAAGAGATCATCGGAAAGTTTTACGAACAACAATTACAGAAGACAAAGTTTTGATAAAGAAAACAAATTTTTTTTTATTTACTTTCTTTAACATTTTCTTGTTTACACACATATATATAAGAGAGAAAAAAATAATAATAAAAAATAATTAAAAACTATTTTTAGATAAAGAAAGCAAGTTAATTAATAAACAAAAAACTAAAAATCCTTTAAAATGACAAATATACTAGATATAGCACAAAGCATAGTGAAAGATGAAAGTATTCAAGAATATGAGGTTCACGAATACGAACCGGTACCCGGAACGAGTTTGAACAATGCGGGAGAGATAAGAATCAACGTTGAAACTCAAGATCTATTCATACATCCTAGCGAGAGTTACATACTGGTGCAGGGACGTCTCACCAAGGAAGATGGGAGCGACTACGCCGACGATGACACGGTTACTCTAGCCAATAATGGCATCATGGATCTATTCACTAATATAAAATACATGCTATCCGGACAAGAGATAGAATCTGTTTTTCATCCCGGTCAGGCCACCATGATGTTTGGATTCTTGACGTATCCTGATGATTTTTCGAAATCCAGAGGACTTAATCAGTTGTGGGTGAAAGACACCGTCAGCCCTGCTAGTGCCGGCGCCGCATTGATATTCGACTACGTCGTCAAGACGTCCAGACCTAAAGGAACGTTTTCGTTCAGGATACCTTTGAAACACATCTTTGGATTTGCAGACGATTACAACAAGATCATGTACGGATTCAAACACAGTCTGACGTTGATTCAAAAAGGAGACAACGATGCAATAGTGAGACTCACTGCGACCAATGTGGGTAAGATAACTCTACACAAGATATCGTGGTTCGTTCCGCACGTGGAGCCTTCGATCGCAGAGAAAGCGCGTCTCTACAAGATCATAGAATTAGAATCCAAGAGTAAATTACCTGTGGGATTTACAATGAGACAGTGTGACACGGCTAGCATTCCTCCCTTCACGAATCACTTCGATTGGAGATTGACGGTGAAATCCGCTTCTGAGAGACCGCGTTTCATCGTGGTTGCGTTTCAGATCGATAGGACGGGTCTCAGGAAAAGAATGCATCGCTGTTCGATCACTGCCATTTGAGAAACATGCAAGTGTTTCTGAATGCCACGAGATATCCAGCAATCGATTACAATGCATCGTTCGACAAGAACGATTTCTGCAGACTGTATGGTGATGCCGCTGATTTTAGAAAGAAGTATCATGGTCTAGACAAATTGATGAGCAACCCTAACATATCTCCCGGCGAATACAAGTCGATGTATCCCATGTTCGTATTTGACGTCTGTAAACAGAGAGAACGACTCAAGAGTAGCGTCTTAGACATTCAGATCAAGATGCAATTTGATAGGGACGTGCCGAGAAAAACCGAAGCCTTCACCCTGGTCCTGTCGGAGAGAGAATTACAATTCAAATCGGACGGAAATAAGATGTCGATCATTCGATGAGAGACGAGTGTGTGAAAAAAATTAATAAATGTTAAAAATGTGGATGTAAGATTAATTAAAAACCAAAATCTCGAAAACAAAATGGATGTTTTTGACACGAAAACAACAAATCATCTGTTCACTTCAGATTACTACGACGTTAAAATAAAATACTTGGAAAAATGGATTCAAATTGAATATGAAGAACATAACACAAAAAAGGATGGAATAGTTGTAATTTTAACGAATATCGTTTAAAAGAAAAAGAAGAGTTTGATCTCATAAGATCTAACAAAGAAATTATAAAAAATACAATTTTAAAATGTCGCAAATGTAAGAAACGTCAAATAAAAATCGAATCTCAACAAACTAGATCTGGTGATGAACCAACAACCGTATTCGCAAAGTGTATAAATTGTAATCATAAATGGATAGAAAATTAAAAAAAAGGATGCAATTTTAATCATCGTCATAAGTGACAAAATTCTTTTACTAAAGAAAAAAAAACATTTCAGATATCGTATAATAATATATAATAAAAAGTTATCAAAAAAAAAAAATAAAAAAAAAATAAAAGTAATGAGATCTAGAGAGATTGAACATCTTTCTAAATCTCATTACCTTTTTTTCTTTTTTTTTTTTATAAATCACACATTATTTTTTTTTTTAATTCATTATTTTCCACGCGTTCACTGTTTGTTCAAAGGAACTAGTTCGATCAGTAGACTCACCACGGAAGGGGCGGCTTTGGGATTATTGGTTTTCGTAACGAAATTAATCCTGTCTCTGGCGTTCACTTTGAGAGGCGTGCCGAACGTGCTAACATTCGCGTGTTGATTCTCAGTCTTTTCGATGCTGTATCTCTTATTGCTCTCTACTCCATTCACCATGAGATTGACGACCGCTCTGTTATTCAAATCCGAGGAAACTCATTCGAAGGATTTCACCTCCCAGCGGCATGGGATATCCCACCTGACCATGTTTCGATCCGCTACCTCCATTTCCGAAAGACCACTCAGCTTTTCCTTCATCTAAGGTGCCGGCCTCTTCGGCCCACACAGTGATCAATTGTCTAGCATATTGGACTTTCTCCACCACCGAAATCAGGGTGCAGGCATCTGTCATGTTCACGGGATCCGGTAGATTCGTGAGTGCGTGTCCACCCATGTCTAGTTTACCTTCCATGATGTCACCCTTTCTCCAGACCGAGTTGTCGTCCCCATACTTTCTGCTGACCACGCTGGAATTGAATTCGGGATCGTGATCGAGACCGAATAAATTGTGACCGTTCATGTTGATGCCACCCTCCGTGGTTCCGCCAGATTGTTTGTTCAGGTAGAGATCATCCACTTGCGATTCTAGGTATTCTTGTGATTGTATCACGGCAGAATCTATGTAGCCCTTGTTGACCGCGGTTGAGTCTGCATCCGTGTCGTTGATCTTCGACAGATTCAATATCTTGTTGAATCCCGCATTCAGATCCGATTTCATTTCTCATCTGTCAGACTTTCTCTGTTCCAGATCTACGTAGTGTTTGGTCGCCATGTCCTTGGGATTCGTGGGAGTGGCCACGTTCGTTATCTTGTTAGAATCGGCGTTCAATTCCGAGTGCATCGTTTTCTGAACGTATCTATTTCTCAGGTGTTCGCTGAATCTTGTGTGAGTGTCGTCCACGTATTGCTTGGTCGCGGCATCGGTGGGATCTATGGGATTCGCGACGTTCACCAAATGTTTGGATTTCATATCGAGATCGTCGGTCATGGTTTTATCCACATAATTATCTAGCAGGATTCGTTCGAAACCGGCATTCCCCCGTCAACATATTTTTTAGTCGCAGCATCTGCGAGATCTATTGGCTCGAGAAGATTGTAGAGCTTCTTATCGTTCATGTTCAAAGGTTCTTCTCGAGGTTCGTATCTCCGAACGTAACATTCGTCCAAGTTGGCAATGTCGCAACCATCGTCGACTTCGAACGTCTTCGTCTTCTTTCTTAGGTTGATTTTTTCATCGTCACTTCTACCAACTTTATCGACTGGCATGTTGTGAGATTTTTTTTGTTTTTTAGAAAAAATATATTCAAAACGCATTTTATTAAAAATGAACTATTTTATTTTTATTTTTCGTTTTTATTCGATTAAAATTTTTTTTAAAAATAATTTATTATCTTTATATATACTATAAAAAAATCTCTCTCTAATGTAAATCATTGAGAATGTCTTGAAATCAATCTCCTTCAGACCATCTCTTGAGAATGTAGAGACACAGGTGACCACAAAACACTTGATCTGGTGATTGCACTTGTTCCGTGTTGTAACGAACCATCAATTTGTTGAAATAGTTCTTTATTTCTTTTGGCGGCGAGATTCCGTAGCTGTCGAAATAATAACTTTTCTTCTTCCCGTTCTTGATCCACGCCACCCAGTGAGTGTCTTCACCCGATGAATCGTCTAGATTTAAAATTCCACATTCCGATTGTCGAGGTCTTCTCTTTGGCAAGGCATCTCTGGAAAACACGCCTAGAAAATCTTTGATTTTCAAATCTTTTGCTGCATTCAACAGATCGATGTTGGATAGGGGTTCGTTGGGTAAGACGACACCTTCTACAGATATCTTTATTTTCTTATTCATAAATGCATATATATTTTTTTTATTTATTTATTATAATTCACTAAAATGACATTATTTTTTTTTTATTATTTTTTTTCTTTTTCTTTTTAAACTAACACTCTCGATGTCTCTATCGATTTCCATAATCTTGAATCCATCTAATTCCTCCTGATTTTCTGGAATCCTGATATTTCCATCTTTTAGTCGAACAGATTCGATCGTTTGTAGTGATTTAACAAATGAACTTTTTAGATACCGTGTCGTAAATGTATTTCTCTTGATCTTTTGACAATTTTTTGAACAGGAATAATAACTGCAAATATCTATTATATTCAAATACGTCTTTTTCGCTATCTGTGAAAAAAGACGATGCAAAACAAGATATCAAACGTAGTTTGTCTCTCTTAGTTCGAACATTTTCGGAATTTAAGAATTGGGGTTCGTTAGGTAAGACGACACCTTCTACGGATATCTTTATTTTCTTATTCATAAATGCATATATATATTTATTATTTTTTTTTTTTTATTATAATTCACTAAAAGTGACGTTATTTTTTTTTTTTCTTTTTTTTTTTCTTTTTAAACTAACTCTCTCGATGTCTCTATCGATTTCTATAATTTTGAATCCATCTAATTCCTCTTGATTTTCTGGAATCCTATCATCCACAATCATATCTGGAATCTTATCATCCACAATCATATCTGGAATCCAATCATCCACATTCATATCGTCTCTAATTAGATCCACAGTCCAATGTCCGAGTGCCAAAGTGCATATTTTATCGTCTAACACGAATCTCTTATCATCATTGGCCGTCAGCAAAATCTTGTTGACTATTTCGGTATACAAGTCATGATTTTCACTTCGAATCGATTTCATAGTCTTATACACCGGACCACTTCCTAACAGACAATCTTTATACTCTTGGAAAGAGATGTTTTTCTTCACCACGCATGCTTTAACTCCTTTGCACTTCTTGATCTCTTCATCATCTTCTAGACGATAAGCATACAGTTTGGGTCTCAAGCCCACGAATTTGATGATTTGTTTACCGCTGCTCTCGTCCTTAAATTTACCCAACACCTTCTTGTTGTCGTTCGATTGAATGTTGGACGGGTGATCGACGGGATAATTGCTCGTGTCAAACCACTCGGCCACGTCCTGAGATATATCTCGGTACACATCTTTCGTCTCTCGTAAACTAAACTGTCTGTGTCGGTGAACAGTAGTTTGGCTTTATCACCAAATTTTCGTTTGACGTAATCGTAGTGAAACTCATACATCAATCGCTTGCTGATATCTAAGATGATCGGTCCGAGATAATATGGTTTGTCGAACTTCAGGTGCGTATTTTGCATGTGAACGGCCACTAGATTTTCATCGAATATGGTTCGGTGTTTGTAATTGGGTTTCGCCACTAATTTTTTAGCTCTTTTCTCAGACGTGAAGAGTCGAATGTTGGTTCTCTTCCTGATGTTTTCCATCGATTTACCGTACACGCAGTTGTTCATGAGTTTGAAGAAATCTTTTTCGAAATCGTTCTTAGCTCGAATTCTGAGATTCGTGTTGAGATTGATGTATTTTTTCATCCAAGGCTCTTCGTCGAATCGAATGATGCGATGTATGTCGACTAATTTCATCCCGTAATCGACGTACTGTTTCAAATTCTCGCTATAGACGACGTAGTTACATTTGTTAAATAAATTGGGAATGAGTTTTTCCTCGTCTCCTTCGTTCGGTTCCATTCGTTCGGGAGCCAGCAGATAATCGTTGTGTGGATCGTGTAATTCTTCCAGATAGTTCAAATCGACTTCTAAAATGCAAGGATAGTCTCTCCATTTTTGCATCTCTTCCGGTTCCGTCACCCATTCGAAATTTCCAATTGGTAAAGGATGACTCATAGCCCAACCGTACAGATTATTAGCGTCCCAATAGTGTATGTATTTAATCGACCATTTCGAATCGAAACCTTCTTTCATGTAGGGATTGTTAGCTTCAGAATATCTGTGAGAGATCATCGAGACGCCACCTCTCGCAGCCCTTTCGAACACGAGCAACATGCTCATGTCAGATAATAATTCCAATTGGACTTCGGTGGTCTTCAACAGAGCGTCCCACGCCAGACTGGGTGCGGTGAAATACCAAGCAGGATCCAGATCATAATTTTGATGACAGACGTCTCGAAAATTTTCGAACACATCTGCCAAGAGCAGAACGTCAGTCTTCAGATAGAGATCATGATAATCTCTCATGGTTTTCATATCGAATGATTTCCACACGTTTTTGGCGTGTTCGTAATTCTCATCGGAAATGTCGGATTCATATAATTTCGAATAAAAATCTTCTTTTGAAGGTAGTGCTGTGTCTTTGAATCTCTTTAGATCGTTCATGTAATCGTAAGGATAGACTCCTTTCCTCAACCTGACATCTACTCGTTCTCCAAAATGTTCGCTCATGATTTTAAATTTATCCTTTCTCATGTTATCGACTAATTTTTCCAGAGCGGTCGACATGAATTTAAAACTGTCGATGAAATGTATGCATCTACGAATGGATTTCGTTTTTTCTTCCGACGTATTTCCGTCGATTACTCTTTTCTTCTCCATGAGCTTCCATTTCGTGAAGGAAATGTATCTTTCTTCGCTGTTCGCGATGCAATTTAATTTTTCGTGTGAGGTGCCGAGACTTTTCACGAACAGATGACTGTCGTAACCCGAGAGATTGTGAAACATCACCGGATAGAAAGCGGCATCTCAATATTTTAAATTACACTTGCTGTGAGCCGGACCGCGATACAGACCTGTGTAATGATCGTGGTCTCTGACCTTCTTATTTTCCTTCGAATTCTCGTCGAACGATTGTCTGCATATGTGACATTTGGTGGCTCTGTTATTTTCGTCCTGCTGCTCTCACGTGATGATCATTTTCGCCGGAGTTTTGAATTTGTCGTATAACATTTGAATTTTCCATTCTAACTCTTCCCACGAACCTTTGGGCCACGTCGTCGTCTTCATACTGTTTCGTGTAGGTGAAGGGACCCATGTCGTGTTGCGAGTTGAAAGCGCATTTCCCGTAAATGCAATAGCCTGAAGGTGTGTGTTTTTGATATCTTTCAACGTAACTTTGAAGAGCGTTGGGTTGACAGGAACTCATTTTCGTGGTGAAACATTCGAAATCGGCATACACGACGTATGGTACTTTTAACCTTGTATTGTGATTTTCAAACTTCACGATGGTGTTAGGTTTAGGTATTTCGACGTTGACACCTTGATTTTCATTGCAATATTCCTGATGTTTTGCTAACTATTTTTCGCTGTCAAACACGTTCATGCAGTTGCAACATAAAGATATCTTTCCTTTATGTTTATTACTTTGTCTCGACAGTAATCGACTCGGATGTTTAACCCAACAATAATGACGATTGTCACCATTCGAAATCAATAATAAAATAATCGTTTTTTCTCTTTCGTGATACGAAGTCTGTCTGAGAGGATAGATCGTTTGTTTTTTGTCGTCGTATCCCAAGACGTTCACCGCTACGGTGGGATTTTGAACCTCGAAATGTTCGATGTGTTTTAACTGCGTTGGAAAAGTCACTCCGGTCCAATTGAGATTTTTAGAAGTTACCTCGTAAGAAGAAACTCTTTCGATGTTCATTTTGACAGGGTATAAAGCGGAGGTGACTGCCCATTTAAAACACTGATCATCTTTATTTTTCACGTTGATCATGGCGTGTTTTTTAGCTAGGAAATACGGTAATTTCATGTAGGAAGACCCTTTCAACAAATCGTTTTTAGTTATGTGAATTTCGAGTTTCAACACCTCATCGAACGTCCAATTACTACCTTCATGTTGATAATTCATGAGAGATGTCAACATCTTGTCTTTCATCTTTTCGAAAACGTCCGATAAATCTGAACCTCGAAATACGGGTTCGACGTTAGATCAGAAATATGCATTTTTCACGATGCTCTCGCCAGACTTCACGTCGATTTTATTCATCACGCAATGGAGTATCATCTTAATTTTTAGTCCCACATTCATGTATTTGCGAAACAAATCCAATACTTTTTTCTTCACCCGTTCCATGAACAATTTTGGATCGATTTTCTTCAATGAGGGAACCACATCGAAAGTTTTAAAAATGCCTTTGATCACACTCTCCCGTTCCACGGATTTTGACTGAAATAGTTCCGCGGCAAGTCGCGCTAGATATTCTTTTCCTTTCCCTTCGTCTATTGCTCGTCGAATTTCGCTCGATATATCTCGTTTGCCTAGAATCTGAAGTGCATCACTCGTTTTCGTTTTAGTTTTTCTTTTCTTTTCTTTGGAAACTTGAAGTTCTTCTTCAACGGCTTTTCGTTTAGTCGTCTTCTTATTTTTCACAATCGAAACATTTTCAGTTTTTTTGACGTTGGAATTTCGATTCCTTTTACTATCTTTTTCTTCTTCTTCTCATTTTTCACAACCGATGCATCTTTTGACATCGTTGCTATTGGCATTTCATTTGCCTTTCCATCGTTTCACAAATGTTTCTGTATGACTTCAATTTTTTTTGATTTAGTTCTATGATTTCTGAAATGTGACATTTTTAATAGTTTACAAATCTCGTTTAACTGAGGTATGGTTTTCTCATTTAAATTTTCCAATTTTTTTTTATCTGTTTGCTTCATTTTGTAAGACTATATTTTTTCGAATTTTGTATTTAAATAATTTGTTTATAAAGTTTTGTTTTTTACTCTTTATATAAAAAAAAGATTTTTTTTTAATTCAATTTTTTTCTTTAATGTGTTTTTTTATTCAAAACAATTTATGATCGCTTTTATTTCTTGTTTGCAGAACGGACACGTTTTCTCGTCTCTAGATTAACATTCCTTGCAATAACACAAATGTGCGCACGGTAGAAACAAAACGTTTGCGACATTTTCGCAAAGCAGACAAGTGTTCGTGTTGCTTGACTCATTTTCGACACACGACAATAACTCGTCCGCTTGTGTCATGAATTTAATCAGATGTTCTAAAGTCAAAAATTGAGATAAGGTCTTGTTTGCGTTATTTAACGCATTGTACAATTGTTCCTTAGTATACACTAATTGTAACATATCCATCAATAATTTTTGGTTTTCATTTCTATCCCACTCTTCGTCTTCGATTTTAATCAATCCCAACGTTATGATCTTGTTCAAATAATCACATTCACCTTTTTAAATATTATTTATATGTTCTAGTAAAGGTCTGTCGTGAGGTTCCCAATTCATCAAATGTATATTACAACAAAAACATTTAACTTTGTCGCTTTTACCCACATAAATAAAATCTGCAGCGGCTAAATCTTCAGGTTTTTTAGCAAGATGCGAAGGCCAATTTTTAAACGTTTGAAGTCTTGCACGTTCTAAACTATAATTCGGATGTTCAGACTTGATCATTGTTTTTACCTCAAAATTGAGTTTGTAAGAATATTTTTTTTTTTTTCGAATTTTGTATTAATGATAATTTGTTAAAAAGTTTTAAAAATTGTTTATAATATGTTTTAATTCCTTCAAAAAGAATTAATCAATTATATGTTCTTAACGTGAAAAATAAAATTGAATTAATACGAAAAAAAAAAAAAAAAAGATGTTAAAATTTAACTTTATTTATATATAAAGAGAAACTTTTTAACAAATTATTATTTAAATACAAAATTTAAAATATACATTATTTGCAAGAATTCATAAAATCCAAATAATCGATCATGACAACAACACCTAAAAGATGCGAATTCAAACAAGTTATAAAATATACGCTATCAGATATTTATAACTATACAATAGAACGTGACCCCATCGAATTGAACGAGGTTAAGATGATGGGCTTAGAGCGCTGCGACAACAACAGATATATGATGTGTTTGAAATTGGATGAAGCCATGCTCAATTTGTTTTACGAATACCAAAGCGATCTGCTGAATAATATCATCACCAAATACACAAAACCTCCATTCGAGAATGATTTGATGATGTTCCATAGAAAAAAAAAATATATCCAATAATTTCACTCGAACTCGTGGATAAATCGGGTGGTGAGAGCGCGTTCACCGATGTAGAAAAACTCAAAAGAGTAAAGATAAACATACAAGACATTTTGGTAACTAGAAAAATAATGCATGTCACCATGCTAATAATGGACTTGGAAATATAAACAATAGAGAGATTGATTTTAGTGAAGAAGAAGGAAAAAAAGTAATGAGATCTAAAAGTGATCTCATTACTTTTTACAAAAAAAATTTTCACATTAAAGAAAATTAAAAATTCAAAAAACTTTCTTTTTTTTATATATATATAAAGAGTAAAAAAACAAAAAAAAACAAAACTTTTTTAAACAAATTATTAAAATAGAAAATTTAAAATATACATTATTTGTAAGAATTCATAAAACAAAAAACTAAATAATCGATCATGATAGCAACACCTAAAAGATGTGAATTGAAATTGAAACAAGTCAAAACGTATAAGAAATTCGGTCATAAAATCTATAGATTACAACGACACGATCCCATCGAATTGAACGAGGTTGAGACGAAGGGCTTAGAGCATAAATACGACAGATATAAGATGCCTTTGGAATTGGATGAAGCAGCGCTCAATTTGATTTACGAGTACCAAAGCGATCTGCAGAACATCATCATCGCCAAAGATAGAGAATTTGACAAGGACGATTTGTCATTGCCCTATGGAAATTACATATTTCCAAACATCTCATTCAAACTCGTGAAGAAATTGGGTGGTGAGAGCGAGTTGACTGATGTAAAAAAAAACTCAAAAGAGTAAAGATAAACATTCAACACATTTTCGAAAAAGGAGAAAACACGAGTGTCAAGATGCTAATAACAGACTTGGAAATATAAACAATAGAGAGATTGATTTTTTTTGCGAAGAAGAAAGAAAAAAACGTGATGAGATCATCTTGAAAACACGAGTGTCAACATGCTAATAATGAGCTTGGAAATATAAACAATAGAGAGATTGATTTTTAGTGAAGAAAAATGAAAAAAAAGTAATGAGATCGTCTATAGATCTCATTACTTTTTTTTTTTTTGTTTTCCTTCTTCACTATTACCATATATTATAATAATGTTTCCTTTTTTCTTAAATTTCAGCGTCGATTCTTCTTTTCTTTTTTTCTTTTTTTTGTAATATGATACGTTTTTATAACAACACATTTGTTTATCCGAATCATAATTATGAATGAATGTTGTGCATCTCTTGGTAACACTCGCATCATTACCATTCTCTTTAGAAGGTAGTGGTGACGGTGGAAAGCGTCTCATTCTTTTCATTTCCAACTGTCTATCCCGCGCTTTATCTATCTCTTTCATCAATTCTTTCCTTAGATATCCATCATTAGCGTCTAACCATTTTTCCACATCTTTTTTTTTTTCGCACTCTGTCTCGCGATATTCATCATTATCGTCTAATTGTTTCTCCAACTTTTTATCCATTTTAAATATATTATTTTATACTTTCTATGATTTATATTTTATATAATTATATAATTTTATATTATAATAACATATTCAAAATCAGTATATTCTTAAACAGCGAATTCTCACCGAGCAACAAACCCTTGCCGAGTCGCTCGACGTTCTGTCCACTCTTCAGATAGAGACCGTTTCCTCTCAGAGAGTTGCCACCTCTAACGGGTTCTAGATACAATCCTTTACCACTGTCGTCTACGTGGATGCGACACACGGCTCCTCCCTTCTTCAAAAACAGTCCACTGCCACCCATTAATTTCTCAACTGCCGAACTAGCAAGTCCCGTGAGAGCTCCAACGCTGAGAGTCTTTCCGAGAAAGGGTAGTGCCTTTGCGGCGAAGGGTAATGCTTTTGCGGCGATTCCTGCCAATAGCGGTAGGAAACCACCTTTCATTCTCAAATTGTATCTCAATTGAGCAGGACTCAATCTCACCGTCAACCCTCTTCCATCACGAATCGCTTTCTCCATCCTTTTGATTTGACTTCTGGTCCAGGCGATCGAATCCTGACCACCTCTCGTCAGATCTTCGTGAGTGAATTTGAATCTCACCGCCTCGCCTCGAGTTGTTAACGCTCTCTTAAGTTTCTTCCTCTGTCCTGCGGATATGTTCACGTTTTTAATCACGTATTCTGTCATAATTCTTTTTTTTTAAATATATTTACTTCAATTGTTTCATATTTAATAATAATTATTTATATTAAAATAATTTTGTAAAATTAATATTGCGTTTATTTTATTTTTGTTATCTATATATATACACAATATTTTTTTTTTTTTTGCTTTTATATTTCTCTTATGTGAAATCGTATCGTCACCCTCTCTCCACGAAGATCTAACAGTTCACCATTTTGATCCGTCAACGTGGTTTTGAGACTATACAACGTGTCTAAAATCACTGGTAGATAAACTAAATTTTGAGGTCGCTCCACGATCTTATAACCCGGCGACACATTTGGAAAGAAGGAATAGATCGTTGGTTGAGCGCTACCATTCACGTAGCTTCCAGCAATCACGTCCACGTTCACCAGAATGCTATTGACTGCGAGAATGTCAACCGTATTTTCAGATGCCGCGTGGCCTCGATACACCTTTCGATCGAATCCCAACATCTTGCCTATAGAATCGTCCATGTTGAAATCCACTCGAAAATTATCTTCCAAATCCAACATCGTCTGTAAGGTATTAGGATTGGGAGCGAGTCTGATCTTGTTGCTTCCCTTTCCATCCGTCTTCATTCGCGTCTGAATGTAATTGTTCAAATCGTCTATGTCGTAACTCCCTTTGGGAATTCGAATCTTCAACCAATCCACTATGTCGGAATACTTGAATGAGTTATTCTTTTCGGTGACGTTGGGAAAGGAATAATAAGTCTCCAGATTCACCAACGCCATCTCGTATCTTTTCTCTCTATTCAATTCAATGGAAGGTTCGAATTTCGTAGCGAATCGAGTCGAATCGCCACTCCACACGATTTGAATGGATTGTTTTGCAGCCGTATTCTCGGCTATCCGTTCTAACAATTCTCCATGTTCGAACATTATATTTAATTTTATTTATTTTTTATTCAAAACTAATTATTTGAAGATTTATTATTTTCTAAATTTTATTTTCACACTCTATCTTATTATCATAAGAAACATAAAACTTGTCGAATCTGCACCAATATTTTCCGCGATTAAATTCGCTTGTCAAATCGATCACGACGAAATTGTAAAGTCCACCATCCCAAACCTTCTTGCAGAATCTCCTGAATTCCGCCGCGCTCATGTCGTTTGCGACGTGATCACCATAGATGTGATTGAGATTCTTGAGATCCTGGCAAAAGAGACATAGAAAATTAGCGTTCTCCCTTATCGTCTGTCTGGGCAATCGAAAATAATTCTGCGACAGGTAGAAACAGTCCACGTTGCTGTGTCGACCCCTAACGTAATACGATTCGCATCGGTTCTGTCTCTCCAAAAGCAGATCGTCGAAAATCATGAGATTCTTATCTTCCGATTTCAGTTCCCTAGGATCCGGAACGTAGCTAGCGTTCTCATAAAATCGACCCTCGATGTTCGAAGATGCATTTCTCTTCATCAGCTCCATCGCCGCACCGTCCAAAATGGTCGAAAGTGGAGCTTCACTCTTGTCGAATTCCTCCCTACTGTCAAAGATTCTGGCTATGACGTCCTTGGGCAATCTACGATCCATGCACTCTCGAAGCAGTCTGTATTCCGGTTGAAACAAGCTCTTGCCAAACACGAACAATCTGTCGTAATCCAACCAGTTGGGTCGGGACAACAGATTCATCAACAGATTGGTCTTTCCACAACTCGATTTTCCCACTATCAAGCCTCTTATGCTTTTGGGAAAGAACTCGTTATTCGACCTCTTGGTCGCGGCATCGTTCCAAGACATATCTTTAATGTTCATCTTTTGTTTTATTTTTTTGTTTGTTTTTTTAGATTCTTTTCAAACACAATTTTTATGTTTTCTCAAACTTAGTTGTTTAATATTATTATTTATTTATATCACACCGTCGTGAGTTCTCTTCAATCCAGATTCACTCGTCATTTTGGCTAAATCTTGTATGGGTACCACCGCATCCTTAAAATCTTTCCAACTTTTCGGCATTTGCTCTAACGCAGCTCGCTTCACCGGCAGACTGATCAACTTGACGATCAATGCGTCGGCTGCTCTCTTGCCAGCCACAGAAGCTATCCTTCCACTGGTTTCGGAAGCGGCTTTCTTACCAGCATCCAAAGCCGTCTTCTTACCGACCTCAAACGCAGTCGATGCGAGTTTTCTACCCACATCGCTCGTGAACGATTGCATTATAGAATCGATGATGCCAGAACCGCCTTGAACGTAAGTTCTGACGTATCCCCTGTTCTTTATCACCAACATATTTTATTTTTATAATATATTTTGTTTTTTCACTGGTAAATCGTTCTGTTGTTTAAATACTTTTATTATTCTAGTGTAAAAATTTACTGTTTTATTTTTGTTTGTTTGTTTGTTTCTCTCTACTTATTATATACACATCAAACCTTCAATTCGTTCATCAGCCTTTTATAATGGTTTTTATTCAAAACCTTCTGTCTTAACAATTCGTCAGATATAGTAACTATCTGATTATCTAATCCTGTGTTACCAGCCCGTCTGCTCGCCATCAACAAACTCAATCTCTGAGACAGAGCGTCAGAAACGCTCGGAAGAAAAGTGGTTTTCACCCCTTTGCCAGTCACCGATTCAATGAACTTCTTGTTCATATCCCATATGGGTTTCACCACTTTCATCCACTTGTAACCTCTGTTGGCTTTGGGTCTCGTCTCTCTGGCATCATTATTTCTCTTCATGGCGTGGGTCTGAACCAGAATGTCGCCGTAATTGTCGAAATCCTGTTCCGTGTAATCGCTAGGCTTGTCGTAAAGGAGCAATCTGCACAGTCCATCAATCAATTCATATTTGTTCGAACCAATGATCAATTCATCATTGCCAATTTTTATTTCTGTGTCACCAACAAAAGTTCTCCCCTCCGAATCCTTATAAAATCCATACAACAGATCTCTCTTACCGCCATCATCATCAGACAATGCGACGCTATCAGTGGTGATAGTCGAAGCTGTATCGGTGTCGCTCTCCGTTTGAATTCCCGTGGGAACGTAATCCAGTGTAGATTGAATGGAATGTCGATTTCCAAAACTAACGGGCAACGAACCCATTCTCAAAGAACTCTCTTTTATGGGTCTCAATTCTTCGACTATCTCCTTCCTGCTTCGCTCTTGACCCTCCGTCACAGGTTTAAATATTCTTGTGGCTTGAACTGGCTTCGTGTTTGAGTTCCACCCACCAAGACGTCTGCTTCTGTCAGCCGACTGAATGCCCTTCTTAGCACATTCATACTCTTCTAAAATTCGATCTCGGCGTCTAGAATCCATCTGTAAAAACATTTTTCGTTTTTAATTGTTTTATTATTTTCAAAATTAAATGTTTAATTATATTTTTATGTTTTTAAATTAATAAAAATCTTTCCATCTTGAATATAATAAACTAAAAATATTCACATCTCAACTCACTGTTGATTGAATTGGAGATATTTAAAAATACGTTTAAGCAGTACATGACAAACCGGTTTCTGATTTAACGCATTTTGATAGTGATTTACGTTTTGTCAAAGGAATTCCATTCACATATCAAAAAACCATTCACTCAGTGTCGAATTAAGAGAGAATCCCTTTGATGACAGTTAAAACATTTCAACACACAAAAGAAAACTGTTTTTTTCTAATTTTAATGTTAAAGGAACTCATTCATTCATTTCAAATCTCTCTGATCGCTATCGTGAATATATTAAAAATTTTACCACTCAAAACCTAATTGAGCGGAAAATGCGTTTAAACATTCCATTAAGTGTTTATTAAGATTACTTCACAAAAATTCTGATTCTTTTCTCTAATTGTCTCTAAACTCAATCTCCTTTCGTCACATCGAAACAAGACACGAATGTCTATTTTTTACAGATCATATTTTATAATTGACTCTTTTGAATGGACGCTTAAAGTCAATTTCTCTTCTTTACATCAAGACAAAACACGAATGTCTATTTTACAGATCATATTTATAATCGACTCTTTTGAACGGATGTCTAAACTCAATTTCTCTTTGTCACATCGAACCAAGACACGAATGTCTATTTTTTACAGATCATATTTTATAATTGACTCTTTTGAATGGATGCCTTTTCATTCATGCAACTCCTTTTTAAAACTGACGCTCATATTTTATAGTCTACTCTTTTGAACGAAAACCTCATTCAGTCATAACGATAACATGTGTTAGTTTTTACTTCAGGAAAACGTGACAGTGGGTGTGCGGATTCTAACATCCTGGCAACATTCTTCATTCAAAACATTTCCATTAAGTGCTTATTAAGATTACCTCACAATAACATGCGTTAGTTTTACTTCAGGAAACGTGACAGTGGGTTTGCAGATTCAAACATCACGTCTGCACACAATTCGATTTCACACCTAAAATCCGCAGGTGGATCTCCGTGTACGCCTCCATAGGGTTTCAGTGTTAAAATCGTGTACGGCCGCGGATTGTTAGAATCGGCAAGACAATGATTTAGAAACGACAAAACGTTTTTTTGCTTGCAATTTAACACTAAATCCTATGGGGAAAACCATTTGCGGATTCAAACACAAAATGGTGCATGCACGTGTACGTAAAGCTATGGGCGTTTTTTTCGCTCTAGGATACAATTCAGTGATGTTTGAATCCGCAAAGCGGATTCTAACATCACCCTAAAAACGTTAAAATCGTGTACAGGTACACGATTTTAACACTAAATCCTATGGAGGTGTACACGAATGTATGTGTACACGTTCACGTTGATGCTTGAATCCGTTGATGTACGTTGATGCTTGAATCCGCAATATATACCTACTAACATTCCATCCACTCTTCAAATAGAGACCGTTTCCACTCAAAGAGTTGCCACCTCTAACAGGTTCTAGATACAATCCTTCACCGCTGTCATCTACGTGGACATGACACACGACTCCCCCTTCTTCAAAAACAGTCTGCTGCCACCCATTAATTTCTCAACTGCCGAACTCACGAGTCTGAGAGAGCTCCCACGCCGACAGTCTTTCCGAGAAAGGGTAATGCTTTTGCGGCAAAGGGTAATACTTTTGCGGCGATTCCTGCCAATAGCGGTAGGAAACTGCCTTTCATTCTCAAATTGTATCTCAATTGAGTGGGACTCAATCTCACCGTCAACCCTCTTCCATCACGAATCGCTTTCTCCATCCTTTTGCTTTGACTTCTGGTCCAGGCGATCGAATCCTGACCGCCACTTGTCAGATCTTTGTGAGTGAATTTGAATTTCACCACCTCGCCTCGAGTTGTTAACACTCTCTTAAGTTTCTTCCTCTGTCCTGCGGATATGTTCACGTTTTTAACCACGTTTTTATTGTGTCATAATTCTTCTTTTTAAAATATATTTTGTTCAATTGTATTCCACTCGAAAATTATCTTTCAAATCCAACATCATCTGTAAGGTATTAGGGTTGGGAGCAAGTCTGATCTTGTTGCTTTCCTTTCCATCTGTCTTCATTCGCATCTGAATGTAATTGTTCAAATCGTCTATGTTGTAACTTCCTTTGGGAATTCGAATCTCGAACCAATCCACTCCAGCGGAATACTTGAACGAGTTATTCTTTTCGGTGATGTTGGGAAAGGAATAATAAGTCTCCAGATTCACCAACACCATCTCGTATCTTTTCTCTCTATTCAATTCGATGGAAGGTTCGCATTTTGTCATGAATCGAGTCGAATCGTCACTCACCATGATTTGAATGGATTGTTTTGCAGACGTATTCTCGACTATCCGTTCTAACAATTCTCCTTGTTCCAACATTATATTTTAATTTTATTTTATTTTTCAAAACTAAATTATTTAATGATTTAATTATTTTCTAATTTTATTTTCGCTCTCTGTCTTATTATCATCAGAAACATAAAACTTGTCGAATCCGCACCGATATTTTCCGTGATTAAATTCGCTAGTCAAATCGATCATGACAAAATTGTAAAGTCCTCCATCCCAAACTCTCTAGCAGAATCTCCTGAATTCCGCCGCGCTCATGTTGTTTGTGACGTGATCGCCGTAGATGTGATTGAGATTCTTGAGATCCTGGTGAAAGAGACACAGTAAATTAGCGTTCTCCCTTATCATTTGTCTGGGCAATCGAAAATAATTCTGCAACAGGTAGAAACAGTCCACGTTGCTCTGATGACCCCTAACGTAATACGATTTGCATCGGTTCTGTCTCTCCAAAAGCAGATCATCGAAAATCATGAGATTCTTATCTTCCGATTTCAATTCTCTAGGATCCAGAACGTCACTAGCATTCTCATAAAATCGACACTCGACGTTCGAAGACGCATTTCTCTTCATCAATTCCATCGCCGCACCATCCAAAATGGTTGAAAGAGAAACTTCACTTTTGTCAAATTCCTCCCTACTGTCAAAGATTCTGGCTATGACGTCCTTGGGCAATCTACGATCCATGCGCTCTCGAAGCAATCTGTATTCGGGTTGAAACAAGCTCTTGCCAAACATGAATAATCTGTTGTAATCCAACCAGTCAGGTCGTGACAACAGATTCATCAACAGATTGGTCTTTCCACAATTCGATTTTCAAACTACCAAGCCTCTTATGCTTTTGGGAAAGAACTCGTTATTCGACCTCTTGGTCGCGGCGCCGTTCCAAGACCTATCTTTAATGTTCATCTTTGTTTATTTTTTTGTTATTTTAGATTTTTTCAAACACAGTTTTTATGTTTTTTTCAAACTCAGTTTTATAAATATTATTATTTATTTATATTACACCATCGCAAGTTCTCTTCAATCCAGATCCACTCGTTATTTTGGCTATAACTTGTATGGGTACCACAGCATCCTTAAAATCTTTCCAACTTTTTGGCGATCACTCTAACGTAGCTCGCTTCGCCGGCAGACTGATCAACTTGTCGATCAATGCGTTGGCTGCTCTCTTGCCAGCCACACAATCTATCCTACCACTGGCTTTGGAAGCGGCTTTCTTACCAGCATCCAAAGCCGTCTTCTTACCGACCTCAAATGCGGTCGATGCGAGTTTTCTACCTGCATCGCTTGTGAACGCTCACATTATAGAATTGACGATGCCAGAACTGCCTTGAACGTAAGTTCTAACATATCCCCTGTTCTTTATCACCATCATATTTTATAATATATATTTTGTTTTTTTTCACTGGTAAATCGTTTGTTGTTTAAATTACTTTTATTATTTTGTAGTGTAAAATTTACTCTTTTTATTTTATATATTTTTGTTTGTTTCTATCTACTTATTATATATCAATCCTTCAGTTCGTTCATCAGTCTTTTGTAATCGCGTTTATTCAAAACCTGGTGCCTCAACAATTCATCGCATATGCTCACTATCTCATTATCTAATCCAGTGTTACCAGCGCATCTACTTGCCATCAACAACCTCAATCTCTGAGACAGAGCGTCAGAATCACTCGGAAGAAAAGTGGTTTTCACCCCTTTGCCAGTCACCGACTCGATGAATTTCTTATTCATATCCCATATGGGTTTCACCACCTTCGTCCACTTGTAACCTCTGTTGGCTTTGGGTCTCGTTTCTCTGGCATCATTATTTCTCTTCATGGCGTGGGTCTGGACCAGAATGTCGCCATAATTGTCGAAATCCTGTTCCGTGTAATCTCCAGGCTTGTCAAAAAGGAGCAATTTGCACAGTCCACGAGTTAATTCGTACCTATTCGAACCGACGATTAAATTATCATCATCCTCTCGCACTTCTGTGTCGCCCACAAAAGTTCTACCATCAGAATTCTTATAAATTCCATACAACAGATCTCTCTTACCACCATCTTCGGACGACGCAATGCTATCAGTGGTGATAGTCGAAGCTGTATCATCGCTCTCACTCAAGTCGGTTTCGATTTTCATGGGAACGTAATCCGGTGTAGATTGACAGGAATACTGTTTTGTAAAACTACCAGGCAACGAACCCATTCTCAAAGAACTCTCTTTTATGGGTCTCAATTCTTCAACTATCTCCTTCCTGCTTCGTTCCTGAATCTCCGCCACGGGTTTAAATATTTTTGTGGTTTCGCATCTCAATTCCATCTCTCCAAGTCGTCTGCTTCTGTCAGCTGATTGAATACTCTTCTTGGCACGTTCATATTCATTTAAAAGTTGATTTCTGCGCTTGGAATCTGTGATGTGTAAAAACATTTTTTTTCGTTTTTAAATTATTAATATTCCTTTGAGTATGCTAACGTGAGTTATTTATTATTTTCAAAATTAAATGTATAATTATTTTTATGTTTTATGTTTTAAGTAAATAAAAATCTTCTGTCTTAATATAATAACTAAAACCAGTTGAGGAAAAACATTTTACATGATAAAACCTCTATAAATGCGTTTTGCCCCCGAACGTGTTAAAAATCACATCACCGATTATTCACTCAATGACGAACTGGAGAACTTTGAAAAGTTTGAAAGTTTTAGCGCATAAGAAACCAGTTTCTGATTTAACGCGCTTGAGAATAATTACATCCGTTAAATGGAGAACTTTGAAAAAGTTTGAAAGTTTTAGCGTATAAGAAACCGGTTTCTGATTTAACGCGTTTGAGAATAATTATATCCGTTAAAAGGGTTCATTCATATCTCCGAACATTATAACAAGAAAATTAAAATTCAATTACCTCTTAAACCTGATTGAGTGGAAATGCGCTTTTATCGTCTATTATTAAAAACGAAAATACGTTTCATTCACACCAGAACAAAACATGAGTGTCTATTATGATACAATTTTATCGGACTCGATTTTATAGTCGACTCTATTGAACGAAAACCTTTCATTCATACCGAAACAAAACATGAGTGTCTATAATACAATTTATCTCTTAAAATTCATCTAAGTGAAAAAGATTTTATAGTGGAATTTTTATTTGAATGAAACAATTCTACGAACTGTTTTATTTGAATGAAACAATTCTACGAACTGTTTCATGGTTATCACTAAAAAGTGTACTCCGACCCCGACTCCGAAATTACCGACTCCAAAAGTATTTCTTTTTATAACTCTTTTATTAATAGATCATTTACATTGAAATTCAACATAAATGTACAGAATTATGTGTAGTATACATATAATCATATAAATGTTACACTAAAATTATGATGTTCATTAAATTGACTTTTATTGGGTTTTGCCTCACTAAAAAGTGTACTCGGCGATTTCAACGAAATTTCATTCTCTCATTCATATAATACATTCTTCCAGCTAATGTGTTGCCGCAATACTCACAAACAAACAAAACAATATCAATGGTTGAAGTGAGTAATACATGAATACTCTATTAATGAAAAAAAAAACCCTGGTGTTTATTGAATAAAATTATCAAAGATGAACAGAATATTGAGCATTAAAATGTTGTTGCTACAGCCTTGCACACACGAGGCATAAATTTCACCGAGAAAAACAAACTACCTATGGAAAACTCACTTTCAACGCCTTCTCTTGCACGTTGACTGCGTCACTTGCCACAATCCGGGAAAACCCCTAACTATTGATCCGCCAATTGCAAGTTTGAATTTTACATACAACCTCAAATGGAGCCGGAGTCGGCGATTCTCATCTTCGAGTTTCCATTTTAAGCACGATTAGTTTCAAAATTGATTTTAAAACTTGCTTTAAACATCGTAAAATACGAATATATTCGTAACACGGCAACACATTAGCTGGACGAATGTATTATATGAATGAGAGAATGAAATTTCGTTGAAATCTCCGAGTACACTTTTTAGTGAGGCAAAACCCAATAAAAGTCAATTTAATGAACATCATAATTTTTTTGTAACATTTATATGATTATATGTATACTACACATAATTCTGTACATTTATGTTGAATTTCACTGTAATTGATCGATTAATAAAAGAGTTATAAAAAGAAATATTTTTGGAGTCGGTAATTTCGGAGTCGGGGTCGGGGTCGGAGTACACTTTTTAGTGACAACCCTGTTTCATTTAAAATTTATCTTACAAATTTCGCTGTGACAAAACGCGGACAGATGATTTCCATCGGTTCTAATTTTCTAAAACTCAAGTTTTTCAATGTCATCATTAAAACGAAAACCTTCATTCACACCGGAACAAAACATGAGTGTCTATTATGATACAATTTTATCGGACTTGATTTCATAGTCGACTCTATTGAACGAAATCGACACATCGGGTTTTCGCCGATCGGATCGCACCCTAGACCGTCCCAAACACGATCGCGAACGTAGGATGATACAGAATCGGCAAAACCACTTTTGATGCTGATCTGGAACCGGCAAAGCGTTTTTTGCTCGCGTTCACCAACGATAGATCGAAGGTATAATCCACGATGGAAACGTAGAGAAAAATTTTAAATGTACAATTTCCTCAAATTTCGTACATTTTTTCACTTTTGAGCGACGTGTCGAATCTACGCGTTCGCCAACGGGCGTTCGAACGTTAACAGTGCGATATGTGAGCCTCAAAACAGTGGCCGATTCTGTATCGGCAGAAAAACGACATTTTTGTACACTGTACACGACTCTGTACACGACTTTAACACTGAACCCCTATGGGCGGTACACGAAAAATGTACGTGTACCGTACATTTTGGGAAAAAAGTGATACGGAATCGGCCGTTATTACCTACTTACGGCTAGATCTTGCTTGACTTCTGTGCGAGGCTGTCTGCTGGAACTCACTTCTTGTAAGTGAGTTTGGGCCGAGAGCGTCGGCGCAGAGGAGGGGGCCAGGCGGGGTTAGACCAGTGTCGTTACACTTGCACGTGCAGGTTAGCTATCTTGAACGTGCAGATTAGCTATCTTGCACCCGCAAGTTACTATTTTGCACGTGCAGGTTAGCTATCCTGCACGTGCAAGTTCGCTATCTTGCACCTGCAAGTTACTATCTTGCACGTGCAGGTTAGCTATCCTGCACGTGCAGGATAGCTATCTTGCACCTGCAAGTTAGCTAACTTGCACGTGCTGGTTAGCTATCTTGCACCTGCAAGTTACTATCTTGCAGGTGCAGGTTACCTATCTTGCACCTGCAAGTTAGTTATATTTTATGAACATACTTATAGTCGTATTTTAAGTCGAGTTCATCAAAAGTAGTATATAAGGGTCCAACCTAGCCCCAATTTGCCGACCTAGGTTCGGATTTACCGGACCCCTTCCCGGACTACGGAACTTCCTATCGCTGAGACAACCACTATAGGCTCATTGGCCATGTCTAGCCGCCTGGCTATGTATGTTTCGCATCGCTTGCATCGCTAGGTGTGGATGCTTTATGTTGGGGGGGGGGGGGGGTCGTCAGGCATAAAGAGTGAAAAAGGGTTAGAGTTGCAATGACGTTGGTGACGTCATGGTGAGCTCGCGACGGCATGGCGACGTTGACCGCTGTCGATGTCCACAGAGATGAGTGAGTGGACGACCGTAGGGTCGTTGAATAGACGATGTCGAAATGGCCGAGTTGTTGAGTAGCCCCTGCTGGGCCGGGACTCAATACCCCTTAACAGGAACAGGGATGTCCCTTTTCAGGTTTCAACCCTTCTCCCTGATCGACACTGCCCTACTCTGTCGGTTTCAAGGGCTCGAACCAAGAAGCCACTAGAACAGCCTCGAGAAGGGACTCCACCAACGACTCATACAGATGTGAAAATTGGGGAGCTGCTCCAGAAACAGCTTTTTGAACGACTCCCTGAAGTGAGCCTTCGAGGAGCAAATTAGTAAGCAATGACCGACCTGTCAGGCGACTGTTCGAGCTTCTTGAGGTAGTGGTACTGGAAGAAGGGGAAGAGTGGCTGTGCCGCTCTTAATCGGAACGCTCGGTATAGGGTTCCTGGCTCACTGGCGCAGGTCGTGGAGGCCTGTGCTCGTGGAATAAGGTCGACGGGTCTCTGATGTGATGAGGGTATTTGGTCGAGAAGGTAGGGTTAGGGAATCGTGGCGTGAAGGGCCTCTGGAAGAAGGGGAAGGGCGACTGTGTCGCTCTTGGTCAAGCGGCAGAGGCAAGATCACCGTATCAAATACGGGAATGTAAGCCACTGGGGCAAGTATGGGGAGCCGGGGCTTCTGAGATAGGGTAGCTGTCAAATATGGGAATGTAAGCCACTGGGGAAGTATGGGTAGCCGAGGCTTCTGAGATACGGTGGCTGTCGCAAGATAACTAGGTTGCAAGTGCAAGATAACTAACCTGCACATGCAAGATAGTAACTACGGACGTCCAGTCACTCATCTTTGTGGACATCGACAGCGGTCAACGTCGTCACCGATGTGATTGCAACTCTAACAGTTTTTACTCTTTATGCCTGGCGTTTCCCATTCACACCCCTAACATAAAGCATCCACACCTTGCTGCGATGCAAGCGATGCGAAACGTACATACCCAGGCGACTAGACATGGTCAATGAGCCTATAGTGGTTGTCTCAGCGATAGAAATTCCCGTAGTCCGGGAGGGAATCTGGCAAATCCGAACCTAGGTCCGGCAAATTGGGGCTAGTTTGGACCTTTATATACTACTTTAACTTTTGATGAACTCGACTTCAAATACGACTATAATGATGTTCCCGTTCTCAATATCAATCTGAAACGTGGGATTAAAGTAAATTTCTCAATTTTTAGCTTAATTTGACAAAGTCAAGACAAGCTGTTGCCATCACGCGTGCGGAAGTCTGTTAGTCTGTGAGTCTGTTCGCATTTTCCTTCAGCACAGGCTACACCCCGTAGTTCTTGTCTGGTCGTCACGAAATTTCATATGCAGATTTGGAGTCATGTCTAGATGAGACGTCCCCTTTTGGTCACCATCGGTCAACCAGTATGGCTGCCCGAGCCTCAAACCCAAAAGCCATGACCTGTCAACCGTGATGCCTGCCCAAGCCCGAAACCCAAAAACTTTTAGCACAGTCTGCAGGTCATATTTAGTTTGGAGGGATTTCATTGCAACTTGGTAGGATGACTCCGTATGATGTCTAGATGAGAACTTCCCCCTTTGGTCGCGATCTGTCAACCGTGACAACTGCCCGAGCCCAAAACCAGAAAAGCTTTAGCACAGTCTACAGGTCATATTTATGGAGGGATTTCATTGTAATTTGGTAGGCTAGCTTCATATAATGTCTAGATGAGAACGTCCCCTTTTGGACGCGATTGGGCAAATGCGACGACCACAAGGACCCGAAGCCCGAAAACCTTTAGCACAGTCCACAGGCCATATTTATGAAGGGATTTCATTGTAACTTGGTAGGATGACTCAAAATAATGTCTAGATGAGAACGACGCCTCTTGCTCGCGATCCTTCAACTTTGATGGCTGCCCGAGCCCAAAATCCCAAAACCTTTAGCATAGTCAGCTTTGATGGCTGCCCGAGCCCAAAACCTATAGCATAGTCTATAGGTCGTATTTGTGGAAGGATTTCATTGTAACTTGTTACGTTGACTCCATATAATGCCTAGATGATGACATCCCCTTTTGGTCTTGATTGGTCACCTGTGACGGCTACAGGGGCCCGAAGCCACGAAAACCTTGCACACAGTCTACAGGTCATATTTATGAAGGGATTTCATTGTAACTTCTTTGGATCACTCCAGATAATGCCCAGATGAGAACTTCCCCCTTTGGTCGCGATTATTCAACAATGATGGCTGCCCGATCCCAAAACCCGAAAAACTTTAGTGCAGACTACAGTCGTATTTGTGAAAGGATTTCATTGTAACTTGGTAGAATGATTCAGTATAATGTCGAGATGAAGACGTCCCCTTTTAGTTGCAATCGGTCAACCGTGATGGCTACACAGGCCTGAAGCCCGAGAAACCTTTAGCACAGCCTAAGGTCATATTTATGAAGAGATTTCAATGTAACTTTATAGGATGACTCGTTGTTACGGTGTGGAAATATTATTGATATTAGTAACAGAAAGAAATCTGAGAATCAGCAACAATAACTATGAATTTAATTATTCTGAAATTTAATTAAAAATTTAATATAAAAGAAAAATGATACAAGGAACTTTTACACTAATTGGTTTACAGAAAAAACAGTGGTACTTATCAGTTATTGAATTAGTCCAAAATACAGTTTGACAGAATCCAGTAATCCAGTGGTGAAGTATCTTGTGAAGAAAGTTACCAGCTGGTAGTATTAAATCCAAGAATGTGTCTTCAGAAACAGTATCCCGTAGATTTGTAATAAATTTTCACTTAGAAATTTCAGAATTCTCCAATAAAATATAATAAAATGCTCCACAAAATTCAAATGGAGTAAAAATCCAAGAAGTATTGGCGCCACAGGTAATTTCCAAATAATCCAGTAGAATCCTGGCTTTTCACAAAATAATATTTTATTTCATAGAAAGTATAAATTCTCTTTTCCAAGACGAATAAATTCTTTTCAAAATTCTCTTTTGGAATCAATCTTCCAAATTCACAAAGAAGTACTGCCTCTATAATAAATGCACTGTTCTGAAACAATAATAATCTCCAACTGAAGTGAGTCTTTCTGAAATGGCTTTCTAAAAATGAGTTTCTGAATTCTGTTGACAAATCTTTACATATATAGTACCCCGACAGAATGTCCTAGAAGATGAAGTTTTCTCCAGAGTTCTATTTTCCATCAGTTTCTAGGTGATTCTGTCATAATTCAAGTGAGCAGGGTCCTTGACCTACTTAAACATCAACAGCTATATGTACAATAAATTAGAGTGGCAAAGATGTAAACGGAGGTTACTCAGTGCAAATGAGTCAGATCAGTCAGAAAATTCAGAAAAATATCAATCTCATAGAATATGGGGGCTATAACACACCCCGCCTTGAAAGAAAAAGTTTGAAGGTTCTGAAAACTTTTTATATAACTTCAGCAGACTCTGACTGGTTTACAATATACACATGGTAATCTTTACAAATCTTTACATATAAGCATGCCTTTTATTGGGGCTTGTCGGTATTCGAGTGGTCTACGGCACTGGTCCAGTTTCGCTAGGCGATTGGTGCCGCAGAAGTGTACTCTCATCAAGGCAGTGGTTCGATCCCCATCGGCCTCAGAGTCTTTCATCCTATATATATATATATATATAATATAATATATATATATATACACTTAAGTGAAAGGGGACCGATCAGATCATTTTAAATTAGGATATTCTGGAAAGAGCATCAGCTACTATATTATCTTTTCCCGAAATATGCCTAATCTCTAAATTGTATTCTTGAAGGGCTAAACTCCACCGCAATAATCTTTGATTCTTGTTTTTCATTTTATTGATAAAAGTTAAGGGGTTATGATCGGTGTAAACTGTAATTGGGCATTGAGCGGTTCCTATATACACACCAAAATGGGTTAATGCCAAAATTAGAGCCAAAGTTTCTTTTTCTACTGTAGAGTAATTCTTTTGATGTTTGAGAAATTTTCTGGAGAAATGACATACAGGGTGATCAATACCTTGGGAATCTTCCTGGGCAATATACCCACCTGCTCCATTGTCACTTGCATCTATAAATAATTTGAAGGGCTTTTCATAATTGGGACTGGCCAACACAGGGGAAATATTTAATAATGTTTTTATTCTGTTGAAGGATTTCTGGCATTCCTCAGTCCAAACAAACTTAACCCTTTTGCTAAATAAACTGATTAAAGGGGAGACAACATCTGAGAAATTGAAACAAAATTTTCTATAACATCCAGCCATGCCTAAGAATCTCATGAGCTGTTTTTTAGAGCTTGGTAGTGGAAAATTTACAATGGCATCAACTTTTGCTGCAATCGGCTTCACCTGCCCCTGACCCACAACATGGCCTAATAATTTACACAGTTGCTTTTCCAAATTCTGATTTTACCAAGTTAATAGTTAGGTTGGCTTGGGTCACTTTGTCAACAAATTCTTGAATATGCTTTAGATGATCAGGCCAATTTGTATCTGTGTGTATAATAACATCATCAATATAAGCTTCACTGTGATCTAGGTCTGCTTTAAGTGGTTAACAATGCGCTAGAACGTTGCCAGAGAATTTTTCATGCCAAAAGGGGTAACTTTATATTGATACAACCCAAATGGGGTAACAAAAGCAGATATTTCTTTTGCACTTTCTGTTAAAGGAAGTTGCTAATAACCCTTTAACATGTCAAATTTTGTCACAAATTTGGCATGGCAAAGTTTGTCAATGCAGTCATCAATTCTTGGAATTGGATAATTGTCTGTTTTGGTGAGGCTGTTCACTTTTCGGTAATCCGTACAAAATCAGTAACTCCCATCAGGTTTTGGGTCGAGTATACAGGGTGAACTCCAGTTGCTATGACTAGGTTCTATGATATCATTGTCCAGCATATACTGTATTTCCTTTCGCATGATCTCATTTTTGAAAGGGTTCAATCTATATGGATGCTGTTTGATGGGATTTGCCTCTCCTACATCAACATCATGAAAAATAGCAGCTGTCCTACTAGGCACATCGGGAAATAAGTGTTGATATTTGAAAATTAAATCAACTAAATCTTTTCTTTGGTCAGGCAGTAAATAATTTATTTTATTTTGTAGATCTCTCAGGACATCTGAGTTCTGTAACTTAAGAGGTACATTTTCGCCGCCTTCATGAAAATCCTCCACAGGATTTTCCAGCTCATCCATGTGGGTGACTGTTGAGACTGGTAGAGAGTTTGGTTCTCTCTCATAATATGTTTTCAACATATTTATATGGCACAGCTGAGTATTTTTGAGTCTATCAGGAGTCTCAACATCATAATCAGTGTCACTGATCTTGTGCTTAACGATATAAGGACCTGAATATCTTGCTTGTAAAGCATTGCCCTTTAAAGGGAATAATACTAGCACCTTGGCCCCAGGTTTAAAGGTGCGAAATTTCACCTTTTTATCATACCAGGTCTTCATATGACTCTGGGCTTTCTGTAAATGTTTATTTGCCATTTCTCTGGCCTGGTGCAGTTTTTCCTTAAAAGTGGACACATAGTCCAGAAGAGAAATTTCAGGTGGCGCTTCATCGAGCCATTTCTCCTTCAAAGCAGTGAGTGGACCCCTCACTGAGTGTCCAAACACTAACTCAAAAGGGCTGAACCCCAGAGATTCCTGTACAGTCTCACGGACTGCAGATAAGAGGAGATGTACTCCTTCATCCCAATCCTTCTCATTATCCTCCCCATAGGCCTTTATCATGGCCTTCAGTGTTTGATGAAAGCATTCAAGAGCACCTTGACTTTCGGGATGGTAGGTACTTGATGTGTTCTGCTTAATTTTGAGCTCATACATCACCTGCTGAAAAATGTTTTTATCATGGCCTTAACTATAGTCTTAGTTTTAATATTTCTTAGAGGAATAGCCTCAGGAAATCGTGTAGAAGCACTCATGATGGTAAGCAGGTATTCATTTCCAGATCTTGTTCTAGGCAATGGGACAACACAGTCAATAATAATTCTACCGAAGGGCTCCTCAAAAGCAGGGATTGGTTGAAGTGGAACAGGAGGAATCTTCTGGTTGAGCTTTCCAATAATTTGACAGGTGTGGCAGGTTTTACAAAATTCGACAACATCCTGCCGAAGTTTGGGCCAGTAAAAATACTGCTGGATACGAGAATGTCCAGCCATTGGATTTTCATGAGCCAGGCTTATTATTTCATTCCGGTATTTAGTGGGGACAACTATTTGATAAATAACCTCCCAATCACTATTGGAGGGTACTTCTGGTGGTCGCCATTTCCTCATGAGTACATCAGATTTTTTAAAATAACAGGCGGGGGAGTTTGGGGCCTCAGCCTCTGTTAGAGCCTTTTCACGTGGCTCGGCAAGGTCAGGATCACTTTCCTGTTCCTGAATTAAAGAAGTCAGGGGAATGACATTCAATGCGGTCCCCCTATCACTCTCAGGTGTAGTGGCCTCTTTACAATTTCCGGAGAAGTCATCACACTGACTCAAAAATGTCAGAGACAAACCAATGTCTTCAGAATCCGTAATTCTGTGACTGTTCTTATCCTCAGCTTTGCTGTTCAAATCAACACAATTGAGGTTGCTATCAACCTCAGCTTTCTTTGACATGGACAGAGTCACAGCACATGCTGGAAAAGCAAACGGAAAACATCCCTTCAAATTAATAATATTTTCATCTGTGCTCGGCTTATCCACCACTTGAGGTTCTACAGTGACTTTGTCACCAGCTAAGTCATCTCCCAACAATAAAGAATACCTTTTACAGGTAGAGTATATTTCGTTTGTTTAACGGTGAACCAGGAGGATGGATGACTGAACTACAGCTCAAGGTTAATTTGCTTCGCAGAATTGGATGCTTCCTGCCTGCGGGAAAATTCACTCAGTGCGTTAGGAATTTCCGACAATTGGGGACTGTTTTCCACTCTAAAACCGTTCCAAATGGTCCTCGTTATGTTGAAAGAATGATTTTAAAATAATAAAAAAATTGATATCGGTCGATTTGTAGCGAAAGGGCTAAACAGTTTCCGATTGACCAAGATATCTGGAAGCTCACCAGTGGAACAACATCCTCTCCCACCCCAATGGTTTGTACACACTAAGTGGGAAACCTACTGGATGCCATATCAGTACCGTTATCAGGAACGTTTTACCCGTACACCCCTCCACCCTCCCCTCATGTCGAACGTCCTTTCGCCCCGTATCTCATAAAATCGCTAACTCTGATTAAAAAAAAGTAACAATAAAAATTCAATAAAAATTATTAATAATATTGAAAAAATAAAAATATAATAAATTAAAACGCTTGAAAATTCCAAAATGCGTGAATTTAATTCTTTTCTCCATAAAAAATAGAGGATTTCTACGATATTTTCGTGTGAGGCAGAAAATATTATTTTTCACTCACGCAAGCGCTTGTGAAAACTGAAAAATAAATCTTTCAGGTCCACACTCATGAGATAATTCCAGATATTCACTAAAATAGCAAAGATTTTCTTTTTATTATATGCCACGTGGTATTTTACTGCGCAATATCGTTCTCTACTCTATAGCAATATTCATTCCGATTCGACTGTAAACATATGCGTTTCATCATAATAACAAAGATCAGCTGATCGGTCTTTCAATCCTCAACAAGCCAAATCAGTCAAACATAAAAAAATAGCCCCACTTTCCCACGATAACTTAGTTCAACTCACAGATGAAAATTAATAATTATAATAATACAAATGAGAATATTCTCATCTTTTTCATCAATGTTAATTTTTAGAACATTTTTAAATGTTAAGTTACAAAAAAAGAATTTGGAATTGAGTGCGCCTACTCAATAACCCCCCCCCCCCCCCCCCCAAAAAAAAAAAAAAAAAAAATCCTGGGCGAATCGATTAACAAAGTTTTTCGAAAAAGTTACCCAGTTCGGTGCTCAGTATCACTATCGGAGTCACTTTCTATACATTTAATTATTTTTACTTTAAGTTTTTTATTACTATTATACATCTAATTTTTTCAGTCATAGAATCACCAGAACGGCTTGCAATAACATTAACTTCTAGTCCTGCTGGTAAAGCCGGCACTGAATCGCAACTAACAGTATCGAACGCGAAATAATGCGCAGAAGCGTGATTTCATTTAGAACGCTACTGAGGGATATTTCTCGCTATCCATCAAGTCGATGAATATCGAAAAATATATTTTAGATAATTTGCGATAATTCACAGACTAGCATATCATAAATAGTATTATTTTTTCATGTATGGCAGTTTCTGTTGCACGGTATACGGCTTTTTCGACACATGGCTCATTCGACCTACGGCTGATTCGACACATGGCTCATTCGACCTACGGCTCATTCGACCCACGATCGCAGCTCATTCGACCCGATTTACAAATAATAATAATTTCAATATTTTCAATCCAAAAACTTTTATAGATATTTATATTAGTATGTTTTTGGTATAATTGTATAATTGTAAATGGTTTATTCCCGTTTCGCCGATGAGGTTAAATAAACAAACCAAAACTAATCGCCGGTGGAGGTGTGAACAAGTTGTTAATCCCACTGATTGATATTAACTCTTCTTCACCGGCTGAGTTCATGGTCCCAAAGTGATTAACAATCAGTTAACATTGATCAACTGTAAACAACTAAACAACTTCAAACATCTCAATAGTATATAATATGACCCTTCATGCTGTACATCAACAACATTTCCTTCAATTCATCATGGCAAGTGAACAAGTAAATGTTTCTTTCATCCCTAATAAGAGAGGTGGTAGACACTTAGTTTATGGTGGTTATAAATTTCGTGTGAAGTCTCAGAATCAACCAAATATACATTGGAACTGCGTTAAAAAAGATTCTTTAGGATGTCGGTCAACTATCAACACGAAAAACGATTTTATCAGTTCGCCGATGGGGCAGCATAATCATCCACCAGATATGGAGCAGATTGTAGCCGATGCTTTCCTAGCAGATTTAAAGAAAACCGTTCGACACGACAGCAAATCAGTGAGCGCACTTTACCAAGAGGAGCTTGGTTCTCTCAGATCGGATACCGACCCACTTATCATTGCTAAAGTTCCTACATTCTATAGCATCAAATCAGCATTATACAGGTCTCGTGCGAAAACCATACCGGCTCTTCCGAAAACTCGCTCAGCAATCAGCTTACCTGATAGTTACATGGAAACAACTGCAGGAGATCAGTTTTTACTGTCAGATCCAAGCGACGTCAACTGCCTCATTTTCAGCACAGCGTCAAACTTACACCTCCTCGACGAAGCGACTTCGTTTTTCTGTGATGGGACATTTGAGAAATCACCGAAACTCTTTTATCAGCTGTATACCATCCATGCTTTCGTCGACAATAAGATGTTGCCATTAGTCTATGGCTTGCTGCCTAATAAAACCAAGTCAACTTATATAAAATTCTTCAGCACCATACGCCAGAAGGCTTCATCTTTAGACATTCACCTACAACCAGCAACAATCTTTACTGATTTCGAAACTGCTGCACAAAATGCTTTACGACAAGTTTTCTCTTCTGCGACCATCAAAGGCTGTCACTTCCACTACGCCCAAGCAGTGTACAAGTATGCAACAGAAAAGTGCAGCCTCAGAGACGATTACAAGCAAGATGACAACATTCATGCGGTCGTTCGACGTGCTATCGGCCTTCCATTTGTACCACCACATATGGTCAGCGACGTATGGCTTCTTGTATTAGAGGCATGGGAAGAAGCGTTGGAGGAGAGAGACGTCGACCCAAGAGTTACCAAGTTCACAGACTACGTCACGACGAACTGGGTTGAGAGTAGCAACCTCAATGTGTGGAACCATCACGAGACTGTCGGCCCTCGCACCACAAATCATGTAGAAGGATGGCACAGCAAGTTGAAGAAGGCAATTGCCGGAACCCATCCTAACTTGTTCTTCTTAGTTGATTTCATTAAGAAAGAACAAGCATTCACAGAATCAACAATTCTGCAGTTGAGACATGGTGGGAAGGTGGCCCCACGAAGAAAAAAGTATCGTGCCATCGACAATGCTTTATCTTATTATAAAAGACTCTTTAGGGAAGGTCAGATTGACGCACTGTCATTTTTAGACAGAGTCAGTCGAAATTCGGGTTTTTAAAAAATGTGCTTTATGCCTTTAAATGTTCATATTATTATATTATACTTGCTCGTTTATTGTTATTTTTAGACAGAGTCAGTCGAAATTCGGGTTTTTAAAAAATGTGCTTTATGCCTTTAAATGTTCATATTATTATATTATACTTGCTCGTTTATTGTTATTTTTAGACAGAGTCAGTCGAAATTCGGGTTTTTAAAAAATATGCTTTATGCCTTTAAATGTTCATATTATTATATTATACTTGCTCGTTTATTGCGTTGATAAATCAATAAAAAAATTACGTTACATTCAGTCGAAATTCGGGTTTTTAAAAAATGTGCTTTATGTCTTTAAATGTTCATATTATTATATTATACTTGCTCGTTTATTGCGTTGATAAATCAATAACAAAATTACATTACATTCAGTCGAAATTCGGGTTTTTAAAAAATGTGCTTTATGTCTTTAAATGTTCATATTATTATATTATACTTGCTCGTTTATTGCGTTGATAAATCAATAAAAAAAATTACATTACATTCAATCAATTCGTCGTTACTTGTGAGTTTCCCTGTGGTACATGGGTTAAATTGATAAAAATTATCTCCCAACATCCAAATTAACAAATTATCGCGGCACTTCTTTGATCTGCGGATTACTGACACCTACCCCATTAGAATCACATCGGCGAAACGGGAAGACCCCTTGTAAATACATTATGAACATTTTTCATTGATAGGTTAAGCGATTGATTTTCGACTTCTGAAGAAATTGGTCACGCTTTCACCTTCCCTTCCTTTGATCAATAATGATGATTAAAGTTTGCTTTGATAACAAAATGATTGTTGTTTTTGTATTCTCTGATCAGCATATCACGGTGTTTGGAGGATATGCGATTGATCCTTTCACTTATGATTGTTAATTCCGCGTTATGAAAACATGTTGAACATTTTTCTGTGATTGTGTTTGAACAGCTGAATGTGTATACATTACTTCACACAGAGAATACTATAAAAAAGTCATGAATTTGAAGTCACAGCATCATTTGTTCGATATTCATCCTCAATATGTCTACCACAAATCACATCTGTGTTTCGTGTGAGAATACAGTACGCCCAAGGCAGGAAGCAATAGAGTGCGACACATGTAAAAGATGGACTCACAGGACATGTGGAACTGGTAAGTTTTTGTCTGTTTTGAAATTTCATATCCATTGACTATGACTATTCGCTTATCTGAAACAGCTGTCTGACGACTGTTTTTTCTGACGAGCCCTTCTTTAACCTAATTTGTTATCATATTTTCAGGTATTTCAAGAGAAGCGTATCGTCTTGCAAATCGCCAAAATGGATCTATTGACTACATTTGCACAACTTGCAGATTAACGCCACAACCTGATGTTTCTGTCATCAACAACTCAAGACAAAGTGCTGAGTTTGAAGCTGGTCCCAGTGCGCCTTTGGAGAGTACAAGGACATCGTCATCACCCGATCATCAATATGGAGAGTTCAGCTTAGGTTTAAACAACAATTCAACCTTCGATGTTTCAAGACCGGAAAGGTCACTAGCTGCCGAGCCTCTTGAACAGTGAGTTTAACGATTGCTTTTTTCTTGTCTTTGTTATGAGTGTGGAGAAGGAAGGAAAGGTATGGAAGGGTTGTAGGGGGAGGGAGGGAGGGGGTGGGGGGGGGGGGGGCTGGCATGGGAAGCTTGAAGTGATATTCATTAGATACTCTGTATGTTCTGGTATTCTGCTGTACTAAGCTGTTCTATATTGTTTTCTAGATCTGTGGAAGATGAGACAATTAACCGCGAAGACATCAGGGAGATAGAGAATGAGACCAGCTACAAGTTGGTGGACAATGAATCAAAACGAGGGAAAAGAAAACTTGTAAGCAGCGACGGCTATACTTACGTTCAGAAGATGACACTTAAGAACGGGACCATTGTCTGGAGATGCAGTGTAAGAGGTAATTACATTATTTTATTGACAGTTATAAAACTTTTAATTAAATTTAAAATCAAAACGAATAAATTTCATTAAAAAATAGTTTTCAAAGCTTTTTAAAATTTAAACATAATTATTTTGTCTGGGTGCAACGAAAGAGGTAATTACATTATTTTATTAACAATAATAAAAATTTCAAGTAAATTTAAAATTAAAATGAATAAATTTCATTATTTCATAATTAATCATTAACTTTGTTTTTTTTTCAACAGGGAAACAAAACGTATGTCCTGTGGTAGTGAATGAAAATGGTGGGACTTTTAAGCCCAATGCATCGACACATAGCCATCCATCAAAACCTGGTATAGATGTCGCCGTTCAGATTTTTGCCGACGTGAAGAAAGCTGCTCACGTTAATCATTTTGAAACAGCCGGCACAACTGTCCAGGAAGTCACCAACAAATATATGGGCACAGATCTTCCAGAAGCTTCGCGTCCAGTGGAAGCCACATTGGAGAGAATATGCCGCCGGGCGCGGTCTTCAGCTCGCCCAAAAGATCCTGTTGACTTGAAATTTGAAGTAAGTATTTGTTTTATTCCAACCGTCTCTAAAAAATGATAAATAAAACAAATGAAAAAAAGGACATAAATTAATGTAATTCATCCTTCAAAAATGTATATAGGTTAAGTGAAAATACAAATTGAGTAATATTCCAAAACTAAAATCGAGTAATTTTTTTTTTAAAAAAAAAGAACTTTTTGTACCTGTAGCTAATCGAGCATGTTGTTCTGTCTTCCAGCTTGATGAAGATTATATAGCCAGCACATCGGATGACACTTTCTTCAGGCACGACGTCAGAGTAGACGATCAGCGGCACCTCATCTTCGCTACAGACAAGCAGATTGAACTATTGGCTTCTTGCAAAACGTGGTATTTGGATGGCACCTTTAAAATTGTCAAGCGCCCATTTGTGCAACTTCTATCAGTCCACGGCTTCGTCAGATCGGGAGATGACATGAAACAACTCCCGCTCTGTTTTGTGATGATGTCAAGACGTCAAAAGAAGGATTACAAAAAGGTAATTATATTCACTCTTTCACACATCGTGTTAATTACAATGAATATTATGGGCGAGAGTGCAGGGTATATATCTTAACACCCTGTCTAGTTGAAGTCTTAAAAAAAAAAAAAAATTGGGGTTTTATCTAGCAACGTTATCAGGTTTCATGTCAGATTTTAAAAGAGGTAATAATAATGAAAGTGGGCTTTACGTTTTAAATAACATACTAATTTTTTTTGTTATTTGTTTTAGGTGCTGAAAAAAATCCGTGAGCTCCTGCCAGAAGAAATTAAGGTATCCTCCTTCGTAGTGGACTTTGACGCTGCTATGTGGCAAGCACTGAGGTCTATATTTGAGAACCCAACAATTCACGGCTTTGCTTTCCACTTTGGACAAGCGTTATGGAGAAACGTACAACAGAAGGGTCTCCAGTGTTCCTATAACAAGAAAGACAGGATGTATTAGATTCTCCGACAACTCTTTGCTTTACCATTTTTGCCTTCAGCTGATATTGAGCCAGCGTTTGAAAAACTGAAAGAAAAAGCTTTGGGTGAAGTTAGGCAATCAACAACAGCAGTCGGCAGTGCACTTCGAGATTTTATTGAGTATTTGGAGTCAACATGGATCAATGGTACAACATGGTCAGTCGATTCGTGGACATTGTTATTCATTGATTGAACTATTGATTGTGTGCTGTACGATGTCAAAATGTGCTATCTGTAACTCATGTGCTAAGGTGATTTTTATGTTAAAAATATAATTATGTGCAAGTATATTTTGTGATTGATGGGAATTTATCTTGGTAATAGTGTTCATGCTAACGTGATATTATAATGTGATGTTATTTTTTGTTTTATGTTATATACTTTTATTTAATTTTTTCTGAAATAAACAGTTTCAGAAAAAAACTGTTTATTTAATTTAATAAACAGTTTTTTTTCTGAAACTGCGCGTTATTGTCTCTCACCCAAACTTTTACCGAGATGCGTAAAACCTTAGCCCCTGGATCCATGGCTTATCCGACGTATGGCCAGTGCTTTTCCGACCCAGTTCAGTATAACTACAATAGTATTGCTATTGAAATACTTAACAGGGGCGAAAAATATTGGTCATGGGTCGAATAAGCCGTAGGTCGAATGAGCCATGGGTCGAAAAAGCCGTAGGTCGAATGAGCCATGTGTCGAATAAGCCGTAGGTCGAATGAGCCATGTGTCGAAAAAGCCGACATTCTGTTACACTATGAACATCCAAATATTCTTGCCTTAATTTTCGCCGTATTGTATTTTAATCCTCTACCCAAGGAATCGGCCACATTCGCCCGCGTAATATGCAAATTCAGCAGCTGAAAAATATTATTTTTAAATAAATTTCAACAAAACCATATCATGTGACCTCTTTTTGGGACGAGCTGGTCGAGATCGTTCCAATGAGGGGTGACGTGATATGGCTTTGTTGAATTTTGTTGAAAAATTTTAAAAAAATTATATTTAAAATAATAAATTTTGATATCGTTTGCGTTGGGCAAAGGGTTAAATATTCCTGATTCCCAAACTTGATTCTCCATTTCTAACTGATGATATCTTGTGACCTCCGAACATCCAAACAGTCTTGCCTTTATGCACCCACCTTTAATATATTGAACAGCACAACATATATGAACAAATTTAAGTTTTACATTCCAACATTCAACGTTGTCTTAGCATTGTATATTTTTGTTACATTCCGCACATGAATTACACCAAAGTTATTTCAGTGTATTGTTTGAGAATAAAGTTATTTTTGTAATTTAATTTTCTTTACTTGCATATTTTTTTACGTCGTCAAATTTTCGTTCGGTCCCCGACCCCAAAAAAGAACAACAAACAAAAGAAACAAAGAAAAAAATGGGGGAAATTTCGCTTGACTGCAGTACTGCAGCATATTATAAACAAAACCATGTTATAAAAACTCTCATTTGTAACGATAGAAATTCAAAAATAAATATTGTTGTTGCTTGACTTGATTTGCTGGTGTTCGGCTGACATCTTTCTGTGGGTTGCAGCATATTCCAAGGTTTGGCTGCTATTGACATCTCTTTCCGTCTTGTCTTCAGGTTGCTTCGAAGTTTGAGTGGAAACGTCATGCTTGTTTTCGTCTTTAGTTTGAGAGGAAACGACAGATCCAGAAGTTCTCACTTTTGGCATCCACAGTTAGGGCCGTGTTATAAATAAACCTTTTTCTTCCGTGTGTTCAAGAAATCTGCCTCTGTTGAATGATGCCCCACTTCAGATGCAATGTTAAAACAGTTCCATCTTGTTTAAAAACTCTTTTACTTCAAGAACACTACGCTGCCTCTTATTACCACCGAATGCCTTCTGGCGTTTCTGGGCAGTTCGACATAGTAGAGTGTCATGACCTGAGATACGTCTTACATTAGATTTAGACACGGTCGTCTTTAATTTAACCCCTTACACAACGTAACGTTCAAAACCGGCCAGCGCTATTCTCAAAAATTGCCAATTAATTTTCATTATTTTTTTTCATTTTTTTTTGTCAAAAAAATTTAGGTTATGACCCCTCGTTGGAACGAACCCATCGAGCTTGTTCCAACGAGGGGTCAAAACCTATGTTTTTGAGACAAAAATGAAAAAAAATTAGTTATTCAAGAATTTCTTTTTTTTGTATGTGTCGTCTGCTTTTCATGTTAGGTAAAGGGTTAAATTGCGAAAGTATACGTTCTTCGTGTACGTGTGTGTGTGTGTGTGTGTGTGTGTGTGTGTGTGAGAGAGAGAGAGAGAGAGAGAGAGAGAGAGAGAGAGAGAGAGAGAGAGAGAGAGTTACGAAATTTTGGTGTAATACCGTGACATACTTGACCGGGTGCGCTTTTTGTGTTTATGTTTCCAAATGAACACCGTGCCTTGTTACAAAGCACATTTCACGTTAATAAAAAACTTCTCACTTACTGTTCTATACTGGCGGAAAAAAGAAACGCAAATTTTATTCTGTGGTAAATATTTCAAATGTGTTATGGATGATTATTTCATTCTTTGCATTTTGATGTTATTTCTTCATTACTGATTAAATTTTGACGAGTTTTATTGTCTTAACACAGACGTGGTTTGCATGGATGACGTTCAAACGTGGGTACCCTACGCCATTTCCTGATCGAAATCAATAGGTGGTGTGCCCACCATGGTCTTCAATCGTTGCCCTAACTCTGAGTCTCTCCATACCATTGACCCCATCAAGTTGTTTATGGCCCTTCGTGGGGTGTTATTCCACCCCTGAAGGGCCTGCGTGAGCTGAGCGACATTGTTTGGGACGTTGACGCGCTTCCTGACCTGCTGTCCAGCTCGTCCCACAAATGCTTGATCGGGAGTAGTATGTCTCGTATGTTTCACCCCTTATTTGCCGGACCTCGGTGCCGGACCTCGGAAGTGACGTCATGTCACGTGACGTAGTGGCGCCATGTTGTGTTGTCATGGTAACCCGCGTGAGCGGCCATGTTGTGACGTCATCTCCATAGTGATACCTGGTGTTAGTGCGCATGCGCAGCGCGTGTTGTTAGGGTGATACGTGTTTCCGTCGTCCATTTTGTATACTGGAGGCCGCCATCTTGGTTTCTATGGTAGCACGTGGTTGCTATGTTACCCAATTGTTCTGTAATAGGACGGGGTATGTTTTGAGGGTATGTTCGATTGTAGAAGAGTAAATCTAATTACCACAAACAACCCGACAATCCTTCCAAATCACCAAAATCCACCCGAAATCACCGAAATTGACTTTATTTCCCCATTTTATCGGTTTAGCACGTAGTGCTATAGTACTAAGGGGTACAAGGGGTGCATTCGACTGAAGTGGAGTAATTTTCTGGGTTCGGATTTTCCCTATTAAGAGTAGCACGTAATAACGAGGGGGTGTGTTCGTTTGAAGTGGAGTAATGTTCCCATTTTTTTTGATCCCATGACGTGTTATTTCCTTATTAAGAATAGCACGTAGTGCTATAGGACAAATTTACCCAGAAATCCATTAATAAAATTATAAGTAGGACCCATATGTGTACATGAAGGCCATGAAGCTAAGTTCCACCATATACTCATATGAGGATCTACCCAACAGATGTGTCGTACGAGGTCTAATTTACTATCCCTCATTTTTTGATTTTTCTTTGTACTTCGATGGAAAGTTTAAAAAAATAACAACACTAAATATAAATTTAAATTTCTTTTATTCAACAACAAAAATACATCTTTTTTTATGGTATGTAGATTGTCAGATATTCATAAACAGTATTTCTACAGATTGGGCATCTTCTCAGTGGTTTACAGCAGTCTTTGCACAGGCACAAATGGTTACATGGTCGCGGAGCGACATTGGCTTCAGCTAATAAATACACACTACATTTTGTCCTCCGTGAATCTTCTTCTTGAAATGATGTGTCCATTTCTTCTCTGATGGCCATTTCTTCTTCTTTTTCAACGTCCATGAATTCAGGTGGTAAATTATGAATGTAATAACAGTCTGGAGAATATTTTCTGTGTTCTTCTATAACATCATCTTCTGTTTCCCAGAAACGCACAATAATACCACAATGAAAACATTGAGTTCTGTCTCCTGTCTCCAAATAAAAGAATCCAGCTTTTGTCAGTTCATTCGGGGTTTTCACACTTTCACTTTGTAACATGAATTGAAATGTCTTGAGACGATTTTCCTCCAATGCATACTTGATGTGTTTTGGTGGTCTTTGTTCTGGTGTCTTTCTTGTTTTTTCTTCTCCACGTAATAACTGCTCCAGTACTGGTGGCGGAACATCACGAAAATACGTTTCGAATGAAACGCTCATTCTCTCTACAAAGTCTCTTGGATTTCTTGTTTCTTGGTTTCTTGATTGATAATCATTCAGTGCCATCCTGATCAAACATGGAATAGTGAACATTCTTCAATCCTTTTTATCTTCATTCTTCTTTGGTTTTCTTTCTCTTTTTGGTTTGGGTTCTCCTATTTCAAGACTTCTCTTCTTTGCAATATCCACTGCTTTGGTCACTTGTTCCCAATCTCTGGTGGTAAACTGGAACCCAACGTCGTTCTTGAACAGTTGAATCTGTAAATCGTTGTTAAGTTTGAAGACGGTCACATTAGTAGACATCCTTCTTCTTTGGCTGTCGAAACACAAATGAGCTGAACACCAAGTGCACCAGTTTTTATAGTTTTCCTTCAATGCAGCGACATCTAGTGACTGGTTTCCTCTATGACGTCATTAACCAACACATCATTATCCATTAGATCAGTGGTAAACATGTTGGATATGGTTTCCATCGGTGCACCGCGACAGCGATGTTTCAAGTAAAACAGACAGTATTGTCCACACACTGGTAATGGTCCTTGAAGGCGTTTCGTATTATACTTCCAATATCTGGAATTCTTCTTCAGGAAATTCTCGAATGGTCTGTGTTGTGGTGGTAATCCATAGGAATCAAAGTATTCTGCGTTGTGGTGACTCACAAAGAGAGCCACCCAATGTTCTCCTTTTCTGTGGTCTGGATCTGTGTTGGCTATCAAAGCCACTGGTCTGTGATCTGGTAATCTTCTTGGTAATTTGTTTCTTGAAAATACACCCAAACATATTCTCTTCAAACAACTATCTGATCGAAGTGCATTCTCTAACTGCAACGTGTTCATGTTGAGTAATCGAAGATTACTTGTCTATTCTTATCCACTTCTATGATGTTCTGGAATTCTGCATACACCAGTACGTTGATTGTGGTTGGTAATGGGTTTTCGAAATGGACTTCTAGTCTCAAGTTTCCTCTCTTCACCAGATCGAAGTGTTGTCCATGTGATAGATCTGGAGTCAGGTCGAATACGAATAGTGTGTATCCATTTATGTACTCTTCTCGGCTGATGTGGTTTCCTTCATTCTCATACATTTGTCCAGTTCCTTGGAACAGAGTTGCATAACATCTCGCCACTTCTTGTTGTTCGAATCTAGGTTGTAATGGTTTGGCTGGAATCTGCTGCCCATCCACGTACAATGCCAAGTAATTGATTTTGTAGTTCTTGAAATTATATGGATTCTTTGAAAAGTTTCCATTGAAAGCATCGTTGTCTACACATCCCACTACGATGCGTTTAGGTAGTTGGCCTAAAAATAAGTTTTCTTGTGTAATGCTCAGATTTCCTTTCGGCACTGAAAACACCTTGGTTTCCACACGAGCGATAGGATATTTTGCAGTTGCTTTTGTTAGTGCTTTCTCGTGAGCCATTCTCACGAATGATTGGAGTCTCTCTTTGCGTATAAACATGGATACATCTAGAATTTTGATCTTGTATGTAGCGGTATCGGCCATCAATGCGAAAGCATCTTTGGCTCTATTCATTTTAACATGAACATTAACTCCATTCAGCAAGTTACGAGTTTGGAAAAACATGTCCAAATGTAATCTTCCAGTCATGTCCACGATTTTACGTTTCTCTATAAATTTCTTTCGAAGAAGAAATCCCTTGTTATCATCTGTCAAATCTTCCATGTGTCCGGCCGTATCCTTGTACCATAATGCATTAGTCAGTTGTGACTTCTTGGCAGCTGGTCCATAACTCAACAAAGTTTCTATGAAAGCTCTGTAATGATAAGTGTTGTTGGAAGGAGATACCAGTTTTTCATTCAAGCTGATATCGATTTGATTAAATAAGGAATGCATCCATAAATTGACTGGGCCCACTTTGGCATCGGGTGCAATTGATGCCCCATTGGAATCTACAACCGTTGCTTTAACATACAAGTATGTCTGTGCCAAATTCAAATAATCATCTCCTAATCCTGCAATGTGGAATTCTATTGGACCACTGTTTCCTATAGTCGCCAAAGGCCTGTGTTCTACCCATTGCCCATGTTCCAGACTAGTTTGTGTTGGTGGTATGGAAAACAAGTCGAGTTCACTGTTGACACACTCACAAGATTTTTCATTAATGAGAGACATCATGCACCGAGATGGTCTTGGGTCTGAACAGTTCTCCTTCTTTTTGTCGATTTGCTAGTTTTGCGTGGTGCGGGCCTTTTTATACTTTTCCTACCGGGTGGTTTTGAACCACCAACCACTTCATTCCAAGCTCCTGCACCAGCCTCTTTGACTCTTTTGATTGCTGCCTTTTTTACATTTTTCCCTTCAATGACATCTTCGGCAAAGGCTGCTCCTTTTCTCAATAACTGTTTTCCCACGGTCCTGGCTGTAGTTTTCAATAAAGGTAACACCATATTCTTCAGTCCTCCCAATATACTTCCCAAACCATATCCTCTCTGTATTTGAGCTCCAGAAAAAGCCGGTAGACCATTCCCAGCTTGTTTCGTGTAATATTCTTCGTATAATTTGGACTTACAACAGTAAGTCATGTTTATGTGAAATGAAGAGATCTACGATTTCTGAAATGAAGTGTCACTGTCACTTTCCCGAACTCGAATGGTACTATGGCTCCTGTGTCACCCCTTATATACACCTGGACGGTACTGAATTTTTTTCGTTCTACTGGTACATAATACACATTCTCAAATGTTTTAGAGATGATATCCCCATATTTCCCACGTACAGGTACGATACGAAGAAGTGGTATTCTTGTATCTCCAACGACTTGGTCACGAACCAAGTCACAATATACATAGAGGGAATAAAATCCTTGGTTGACATCGGCAACTCTGGAAGAATTGTAAGTTCCTGATTTAAAAACACACTCATTAAATCCCAAAATATTTTGAAGAGTAGGGCTCAATGTGACCACGACTCCATCACGTACCGTTATACGAACTTTACCAGTCACTCTATCCAGTTCAAAAGCTACCTTATCGTGACGAGGCAAGAGTAATTCTTTAACACCATTGATAGCTCGTATCACATCAATGGGATCCGAATAACGACCTTCCTTGAGAGTAAGTCGGTAATTCTTTTTCGAAGACCAGAACACTGTAACGAAAGCTTCTTCTCCACGAATATTGAACCAAGTATTTAGATACTGAATCTCTGCCAGACCTACTTCCCATTCTCCCGTGAGATTCACTGGTTGTGATAACTGAGTGGTGTACGTAGTCAACGTGTTTTCTGGAAACACGTTCATAGAACTATTACTTGGTAGAGTCAAATAAAACATTACTTTTTCTTAATGGTTGGATTTGGTAACAAATATCCTATGCTACTACTCAAGAGAGCAGTCCACAACTTGCTGTCTGTGTTTTCGAGAGTGAGATTAACGACACTGGTAATGATGATGATATACAAAATGATTATTTGTGAAAAATAAGTTATCTCGCTCCTTGGAATTCTTTTACCAAACAGAGGCCAAGAACCGTTCGACCCTTCTTCCATTTTGAAGAAACTTCAGAGGTTCACTTCCTTTTATAGGTGAGCTGACTCTGTTTGATCCACGAATTGAACGAAGTTGGGTATCCCAACCATTTTACGAACAATTCCCTTTTCTTACCTCGACCACGTTTCTTCAGTACGTGTTCGATTTTGTAAATTGTTTTATGTGAAACTCGCTGAAGCTCTTCAGTGTAGAATGACCCTTTCAATATTTCTCCATTATCATCTTGTAACATGTATGTGACTGGATGTCCTTTCTTGATGGCTACTACTGTGAATAACTCTTCGGTCCAATTGGGCAAATAACCTTTCTCAAAAGTTTTCTTAACTTTATTGATTCTCACTCTGTCACCTACTTTGTACTTTGGTGTCTTGTGTTTTATGGGTTGTCCATACAACCTTTGCCAAACCTCTTCTTGATTTTCAAAGTTCACGGCGATGGGGGCCATACCTATACTGCGATGATGAGAATGATTATATGATTTCACCAAGTTTTGAAGTGGAAAAGTTAGTGTATCATTCTTGGTAAAATATTTCCACATTTTGGTTTTCAAAGTTCTATTGAATCGTTCTACTATGGAACATTTTGTTTCCACATTTTGTGTTGTGAAAAAGTCGACTTTGTGATCTTTGAGAAAATTCTGAAATTTTCTGTTTAGAAATTCTTTGCCTTGATCAGTTTGTAATTTTTCTGGTTTACGACCTTGTTTGAAAATTTTACTAAAAGCTTTCACGATGGAATCACCAAGTTTGTTTTGTAATGGTATCACCCAAGCATATTTACTAAACACATCTATACATGTCAACAAAAATTTTATGTTTTTGTTGAATTTACTTATGTTTGAAACATCTACCAAGTCAGCTTGCCATTGTGCATCTATACCACTAACTATTACTTTTCTTCTACGAAATGTACGACGAACAGGTTTGTGAAGAGTGTATGTGTCTTGAGTCTCTAACCATTTTACAACTTGTTTGGTTTTTTTCTTGGACGCTCTACGAAGAGCGTCTACACCACCAAAACTACCAGGCACTTCAGAATCATAGTACAATGCTTCCATGACTGCCTTGTTCAAGTGTCAACTCTATTTATACCTTTTTTTCGATCCACTTTGGCGTTTCTGTTTTCTTTGGTTGTTTTGGTTCCGACTTTATCGGTGCCTGTTTCATAAAATCCCAACGTTCTTTATGACCAATTAATTCTTGGGGTATGTTACTATCTCTCAAAGCTTCGGCCAACATTTCCCATCCCTTTGGTTGGAAAGATTTTCGTCTTCTAAGTAAATCGTTTAGAAGATCTGTTACATTCGACCCTACCACTGTTTGATCTTTGTAGACTAATTCACCCTTCTCATTCCAAGATATATTTGGGTCACTTCTAATACGATTCAACAACAACTTGCCCTTTCTCTTCATTGTCATAGGTACAGAATCGAGAATGTCTTCGTCTTTATTATCTTTCTCGAATTCGACTTTAATTGGTCGAGGAGCCATTACCTTTTGTTGAAATGTCAAGTATCTTTGTAAAATTTGATTATATTGAGTCATCTTTTCATCAGCCGAAAGAAAAGGGGCATCGAGAATATCTCTCATTTCTCTATCCAGTGATGAAACAGCCAGTTCATTCGGTTGTCTTGGAGTCTCTTGTAGACGTTCCAATAACCTTGGTTCTACCAAAGCCATCTTCTTTGCATATTCAATCATCCAAATATACCTTTAACAGCACCCAATAGTACAGGAGGTAGCAATGCCCCCAAGAATCCCCCTTTCTGCAAGATTTGTCTCCTCTTTTTGTCAGATGTACCTTTGTTTGCCACTGCCCTCACTAGTTGTTTCTGACGAACGAGTTTGGTTTTCTGAGCTTTGGTCAGAGGTACTGCTCCCTTCAGTATATTCGAGGCACAGTCACACAAACAAGTTATCAATTCTTTGTCTGCATGTTTTAGTATGGATTTGACAAGTGCGGTTTTCGATTTAATAAGAACCTTGAGAAGAGAGATGTTGCGCTTGAGACGGTCAGACATGCTTCTGACTCGAGTCAGACTTGTTGCTCCCCTTTTATACTTTTCGGAGGTACACATATTGGGTTTCCCCAGGAAAAATTTGACTTCTTAATCTCATGTGTTCAGGAGTATCTTGTTTGAGATCTATTAAAAGGTAACCATATGGTGTCGAAGTGGCATCTTCAAAAACTTCTCTCAGAAACTTGGAATGACCAGGATACATCTGTGCTGCCAAGTGTGAGATCTGAGAACGATCCCTAGGATTTTTAAACAAGATCATGTAATGACTATTGAGAGCTACAGTCCTATGGACTTTATTTTTATCGAATAAATTTTGAACAATGTAGATCACACTAATGTTACGGTGATGACTACCTTTAGTAAATAATCTAGACACTCGAACATCTGCATCGAGCATCAGATCATCCAATATGACTAAACTATCAGATTTTAATTCTTGAGGGAGACCCTCTACGAATTCTACTTGGGGTAAAGTATTGTATAATGGTTGCCATTCACTATAACACCAAATGATGTGACTTGGGACAGATGATATAATATTTTGAATGTTTTGAATAACCCGATTTACAAAGGATGATTTACCACTACCCATGGGACCACACAATAAACAAGTGAATGGATGCTTCCAACGAGGATCCATCTTTGTTGTTCTATGTGGGTACTACTTCCCTTTTATACCTTTTGGGGAGGTGGCCCCCACTGAACGTGGGGACTACTCCCCCTTTTATACCTTTTGGAGAGGTGGTCAATATTAACCGTCATCCAAAAAATATTTAAAATTGGTGGCCCTCTGACTTACTGGCTGGGGACAGTTTAAGTTTGTTTGATATTTGTCAAGAAGATAAACATCAAATAACTTAAGCGTCATTACCACCTTTTTTTTTCTTGTTTCTTCATTTTATACTTTTTTTCTTCTTTTTTCTTCTTTTTATAAAAATTTACAACATCTATTTACATCTTCAATTAGAATCCAATTGTAACAGGTTTCTTGATGGTCATAAATTCAATCACCAAATCCATAATACAACGTCTCTGTTCATTTGTGAGAGGTTTCTCGAACATATCTTCATATTCTTTCTGTACTGGTGGTGGATTCATTCCAGAAGTATTATGGTGCCACAGTAGATGAACATCATTCTTGTTAACTCTTTCAAGTGCGTCACTAAAACATGTTATAATCTTCTCTTCTTCAGACATCATTAGGCATACATTATGCTGAATCTGACTTGGGTGATCGACTGTACATCCATAGCATTTTTCTTTCATTACAGCGTCAATGTTCTCTTCGACATAATGAGCATATGCCAAGCAAAGTTCATGCTGCAAGCGAACTTGCCTGAGTTCACTATCAATTTCATCAACGATCAATGGTCGTGGTTGGGTTATTCTCACTGTGATCTTCTTCTTCTTCTTCAAAGGTGGTTCTTGATTTGGTTTTTTGAAGTCTTCATGGTTAGTAGGTTTAGTGTCTTCAGTTAAAGTTGTTTGTTGGGTTTTGATGGCTGCATCTACTTCTTCTATTTGAGATTTCAAGGCATTCCATTCTTCTAAAGATAGAGCAATACCAGTCTTCGTAGGATAAGGTTTCTGGTCTTTTCCCTCAAAGTATCTTCTGAGGTGAATCTTCAGTTCACCCTGGTACTGGGTGACGTTAGCATAAGTCTGGTTGGTGCCAATTCGGAACATCTTCTCTGGTCAATGGTTCGATCGTGAATGATGCCAAGTCCATGCTTTGCCTAATCTTATATATCTTTGACGGACGTGATTGAAAACATCACCCCAGTTGAACAAATTTTGATTGAGTTTTTGATTCTTGGTTGGGGTTTGTGTTTGTTTCCTATAGGATTATAGGTTAAAGTTGGAAAATTTAGAAAATTAGTATAGAAAGTAATGGGAAAGAAACACAATGAGAATACAGAAATTTAATTGGTTGATTAACTTCGATCTGATTGGTCAGTTTGGCGATCAAACTGCAATCTTGATCCTTAAACTGTAGGATATGGCCCTCTGCATTTTATACTGGCTTGGGAAAGGTCAAGCTACAAACCTCTGTCCAATGGAGATAAGTCAAATAGCTCGAGTGCATTCCCACCCCCTACAGTTCGTATCCTCTTTGAGGGAATTTTTTTTGTTCATCAAAAAAGAAAAACGAAAACAACATGTCCAACTTAGCAATTTAGTTTTTCTATCATAAAAATTTCTCATTTCTTTTAAATATTCACAACAGAGAATTTCTTAGTAATGATGATGATGATGATTTATTCCTTTGGTTATACAATAGGGGTAGCCTAAAAGACACCAGGAATCAACTTTAAAAAAAATGAAATGAAACTACAAAGTAAAGAAGTATCATCTGGTTCCAATAGGTGTAACCTAAAAGATACCATGAATCAACATGTCTTTTAAAATAAATGGAACTAAAAAGTTTTGAATGAAACTAAAAAGTTTTGAATGAAAATAAAAAGTAAAGAAGTATCATCTGGTTCCAATAGGTGTAACCTAAAAGATACCATGAATCAACATGTTTTTAAAATAAATGGAACTAAAAAGTTTTGAATGAAACTAAATTTTGAATAAAGAAGTATCATCTGGTTCCAATAGGTGTAACCTAAAAGATACCAGGAATCAACTTTAAAAAAAATGAAATGAAACTAAAAAGTAAAGAAGTATCATCTGGTTCCAATAGGTGTAACCTAAAAGATACCATGAATCAACATGTCTTTTAAAATAAATGGAACTAAAAAGTTTTGAATGAAACTAAAAAGTTTTGAATGAAACTAAAAAGTAAAGAAGTATCATCTGGTTCCAATAGGTGTAACCTAAAAGATACCATGAATCAACATGTTTTTAAAATAAATGGAACTAAAAAGTTTTGAATGAAACTAAATTTTGAATAAAGAAGTATCATCTGGTTCCAATAGGTGTAACCTAAAAGATACCATGAATCAACATTTTTTTAAAAATAAATTGAACTAAAAAGTTTTGAATGAAACTAAGTTTTGAATGAAACTAAAAAGTAAAGAAGTATCCTCCACTTCCAATAGGGTTAGCCTAAAGTATATCAGGAACATGATGATGATAATGATGAAAAAACTCTCTGTATTAGATTAAATAAAAAAATTGAAAAATCTTTACACTAGAAAAAAATGTATTGCCTTGTAAGACTTGCCATTTAGAATTTTTTTTTGAAGACTGCCATATAGGACTTTATGAGGACTGCCATAAAGGACTTTTTACTTTGTGAAAAACTTGCCATGTAGGACTTTGAGGACTGCCATAAAGGACTTTAGAGAATGCCATAAAGGACTTTAGAGAATGCCATAAAGGACTTTAGAGAATGCCATATAGGACTTTATGAGGACTGCCATAAAGGACTTTTTACTTTGAGAAAAAAACTTGCCATATAGGACTTTATGAGGACTGCCATAAAGGACTTTAGAGAATGCCACAAAGGACTTTTTACTTTGAGAAAAAAACTTGCCATGTAGGACTTTATGAGGACTGCCATAAAGGACTTTAGAGAATGTCATATAGGACTTTAGAGAATGCCATATAGGACTTTATGAGGACTGCCATAAAGGACTTTAGAGAATGCCATAAAGGACTTTAAAAATTTGATGAGCCTAATATGATTGAGTAGACCACCTAAAAACCATTTCGGTTTTTTTTTAGGAATTTTTTGTAGGCAAAAGCCAGACTTGGTTCAGGTTGTAGAAAAATATGACACTCACTCAATTGGTTCTTCTTTAAATCTCTAGTGGTATGGTACTAACTCCATCTTCTAAAACTCTTCGTTTTGGGTAGAAATATGATAGTCCATCTCTGCTCTGCTGGTAGGTATACATAGTGTTGTCATTCATCACAAATCCTCGGTTGATGCCAGATCCACTTTGTTGAGTCTTCAAAACTTGCAAATATCTGTCTTTCGTCAAATCATTGTGGCATTTGCTGATTCCCTTACAACTGAATTTATTGGTGGCTCCGAAACAATAATATGTTTTACTACACAGTCCAACAATGCCGGTTCCTTGCCATTCTACCTTAAACAAGCCTGGAGTTCTCCTGTCAAAACGCTTTCTTTCTTGGCAGCATGAGGGTGACAGCCATTCTTTGCCTTCTAATTTGGTATTCACATAATCATCTCTGTGGAAATCACAACACTCTGATGGAAACCACTTGTGATTCTCTTTGTAAAATTCTACTCTCTTCTCTGGTTTCACTAATTCATCTATGGATGGTGACGAGGTACATATATATGCAGAATCTGTGTCCATTTCAGCATATTCGAAATCTTGGCGGTTGATAAAAGTATCGATGACATCATAATAGAACTGAAGCATCCGGAGTTTCGCATACTGGTAAACAAAGAATCCGATGTGAAGTGGCAGATCCAACTTGATGGTCTTCTTGTTGAGTTCGACTTCATATAATGTATCATCTAATGGATTCAAGGCTCTGAAGGACATGTCATTTACAGCTTTGGTAACTTCTTCGTCGTCGCAATAGCACACACGTCGATGCTTCTCTTTGTTGGTGACGGTTTTGCCATATCCAGAATTTCCCAACAGCTTCATGGTGTCGGCAACGATCGACTTGTCAGGGTCAACATCTCCTTGTCTTCTTGCTTCAGATACTTCATCTCCAAATTTTTCAAAACATCTTCTTGGTTTATATTGGATAACTTGATAGACGTGATCAACTTCAATACCATGCTGGAGGTACCACTGCAGTAAAGGGGTTGCAAATAACATTTTCTCCGCTCCATAGCTTCCGATCAAACTTCTACGGGGTTTCTTCATGATTCCATTCTTCTCGGCAAAGGCCTTCATGTGTTCACCAATATCATCTATGGAAATATCTGTATTTTTGAAGATAGGTGTCATCTCTTCAAAGTACTCTTTCAGGTGATCTGGTACATGTATATCACATTCGACTAAACCAAACAGTTCACCGGACTTCACTTTGTTCATTATTTCTTCCTCTGTCATCGCACCATCTATTTTGTCTGAAAAGTTCTCTTTCAGGAAGGCTTTGAGTGTGGCATCGGTCTTCTTCATCTCTCTCCACTCACACTCCCAGATTTCAATAAGTTTATAGCCCAAATCGGTGATGTACTTTGCATTGGTACGGGTGTCTTGTAGTAGTTCTTTCATCGGTTTATCTCTGACTTCATTATGGATGATAGGAAGGCCATTCTTATCTTTCATGCAGGTATGTCCGTGCCAGAAGCAGCCATGGAACTGGTATACAGTCTGTGTCTCTTTGCACCAACCATCAACGGGCAACTGTCTTCGACCAATCATTTTTTCAGCTCCGTTAAACTGATGTCTGATGTGGATGTCACCTCTCATGGATAAAAACTCTAACCATTGTTCAGCCATTTTACCATACTTCATTGGATGTTCTGGTTTAAACTGGTTTTCTTCACGACGTCTAATACTCCAACCCGTTGGCACCTCTTGCATTAGGCACCAAAGATATAATGCATTCGCATCAAAGCCTATAATACTTCCACATGGTTTTGCTTCTTTACCATATTTTGTTTCTCTGATTCGGGTAACATCTTTCTCGTGGTATCGGTTGAAGACAATTGAAGGTCCACCAACGATATTATCTTTCACCAAGTGATGCAAGTCTTTATTCTTCTGGTTAAATAATGTGAAGTAAGTTTCATCATTCATGGTCTGGAACAGGTATTTCAACGTGAGGCCCGGAACACTGATACCATCTTTAAACATGTCGATGTGGCGTTCTTGGTAGAAAGCAAACTGCTTGTCAACTGCTTCAAGGAATGGTTTTACATCTCGGTTATTATACCAGATCAGAAAATCACGGAAAGTTGTCATCTCCAGGTCGTTCCATACATGCTGGCAGTACTGGTATTCTTCATTGGATATATTTTCTTTTTTGAGAGAACTGTAGAAGGCTTCATGGTCTGGTAGGTGGTCTTGATCCAATTTGTTCAAGCTGTCGATCCATTCATATGGTAAAAATCCCTTTGTCACGGAGCAGCCAAATGCTTTCAAAAACTTGTCATAGCTGAATCCTGGAGCGAGGTAGTTGCAAATATCAACAAACTTGAAAGATTCTGTCGAGACGCACATGTAGTTATTCGATTTCTTCACTGCAAACTTGAGTGGATTCTGTCTCTTCAGGTATGTCATCAGTTCACGCTTGACTACATTCATATCATATTTTCCAGAGTTGAATCCGATGACGGGCATCTCTTGCAGATAATCTTGAAATTTCTTCTCCAATTTTTGTAAAGGGTGCATCTTGGATGTATCTTTTCCAGTAGCTCTGGCTTCCGCTTCCAGCGTTTCCTCAATTTTCTGTCTGAGTTTAAACAAGGTCCAAGCATGATAGGTCTGCATCAGTTGGTGGCAATGAGATGAAATAGCTGTGAGGTATGTCATCATTTCTTCAACAAGTTCTTGAGAATTTCCATTTGTAATGAAACATTTCGGTTCTTGGTATTCTGGAACATTACTACATATGCTAACATTCAATGGTCGGTGTTCTGCTTCCCATATCAGTTTATCACTGTCAGCAGGTAGACTGGATTTGACAAAGTAACTTTCAAAATCAAACGTTGCACGGTATGGATAAAACTTCTTCTCTTCAGATACTTCTATACCTTCATCTTCTAACAGATCAAATATGGACTGGGATGGATGGTATACACCGCCAACATACTGGTAATTTACTTCATCTGTACAGGTTTTCTCGTGACGATTGAGTAGAAATTCATTTTTCCATAATTTGCCGCATTTGCGGCATTCAAAGGATTTGCAGTATTGGTCTATATCGATGATGTAGCTAAAATGGTTCTTGTAAATGTTCACAAACATGGTATCTTCATACTTTCTGTGAGATCTCTGTACTAATTTGGCAACAATTTGGTCATCATCATTCTTGACAAGTTCATATACTTGGATATTTACTTCAAAACATTTCTCCAAGTCAGGTAATTCGGCTAAAGTTACTCCACGGAATTCATTCTTTGGCTTCTTTGTATACTTGTTGTACATGGCATCTGTTGTATTATTCAATGTGTGTGCTTTGGAACCACTCCATAAAGCTAAACAGCGGAAAATACACAGGTTGTCATCATAGGTAAAATAGTTATTTTCATTTTTCACCAAAGCATTTACTGCTTTGTTCTGGAGAATGTAGTCAGGAAGATCTTCTGCCATTCCAATTGGGTGGTCTTTCAGCTTGTTCACATAAAAGGTGACGTTGGTAACTCTCTCAACAAGCCATTTGGTGTTGGGTCGTTTTAATTTGGCCCATTCCAGGATATCTTCTTCCATGACATCATCAAGGAATTCTTCAAAGTCTTCTTGGCAGCATACAAGTTGTGGAACATCAAGTACCCGGGCGTTGTTTTGTGATGGATGGTAATACTTCAGTTCATTCGTTTCATTGTGTCGCAGGATAAAACCAAAACTCAGATTAATTTTAAATCTTAGCTGTTGTGGCAGAAATATGGAAGTCATCAATTCATCAGTCATCATCTTCAGGTTCACATCGTTGATCCTGTAGTTATATTGGTCCTGGACTCTTCTGTTCATCATGTGGCGAGTTCTAATAGAACTCCAGTTATCTTCGTACACGGTCAATATCTCATCTGGCTCTTCTTCAGACATCATATTCTTTTCAAACTCCATTGGGTCAACATCATAATGGGTGGTCGTCGTGGTCCGTGGTTGTTTAGGTGGTCCTCTCTTCGGTTCATCAGTCTTCCTTTTCGATGGTACAGGAACTGGTCGGTGGGCAACGCTCTTGTGTCGATTAAAATGGAGTAGTTGGTTAAACTCCTGGCCGCATTCCATACATGTATATATCTCCAAACATTTCTTCAGATGGTTTACCAAATCTTCTTTCCTCGTAAAGGTCTTGTTGCAGTTGGTACAATCGTGGGTCTTCTTCTCTCCGGTGGCGTGCTTGGTACGCACATGGCGGTTTCGGTTGCAGCGGTCCGTAAAGGTCTTTCCACACTCTTCACAGGCGTAGACATCAGTTCTGGTAACGGCAGTAGCAGCTTCAGACATCTTCATAAATTTTTTGCAAAGGCAAAATTGCTATAGAAAACTCTCTGCGATGTGTTCAGTTCGAAGGATCGAAACAGAATGACGCGACGTTATTCTTCTCCGGAATTTATTTCGACGTGACGGACGTTTTTGAAAACGTCACGACTTCACAACGTTTTTTCATCTATATTTTCATTCTCGATGGGCGTTTGTGTTTGTTTCCTATAGGATTATAGGTTAAAGTTGGGAAATTTAGAAAATTAGTATAGAAGTCAATGGGAAAGAAACACAATGGGAATCCAGAAATCTGATTGGTGGATTAACTTCGCTCTGATTGGTCAGTGTAAAAACATCTTGATCCTCATTAATTTTATTATTTAAAATCATGTAGTTAGGGGGGTCATTTAAAGAAATTGCTAAATATAGACACTAACAATTAGTTAGGGGGTCAGTTAAGGATGTTACTAAAAATAGATTTTATAAAAATATAGTTCCAAGTAGAAGCAGAGGAATTCTGGGTAAATTTGTCCTATAGCACTACGTGCTACTCTTAATAAGGAAATAAAACGTCATGGGATCCAAAAAAATGGGAACATTACTCCACTTCAAACGAACACACCCCATCGGTATTACGTGCTACTCTTAATAGGGAAAATCCGAACCAGAAAATTACTCCACTTCAGTCGAATGCACCCCTTGTACCCCTTAGTACTATAGCACTACGTGCTAAACCGATAAAATGGGGAAATAAAGTCAATTTCGGTGATTTCGGGTGGATTTTGGTGATTTGGAAGGATTGTCGGGTTGTTTGTGGTAATTAGATTTACTCTTCTACAATCGAACATACCCTCAAAACATACCCCGTCCTATTACAGAACAATTGGGTAACATAGCAACCACGTGCTACCATAGAAACCAAGATGGCGGCCTCCAGTATACAAAATGGACGACGGAAACACGTATCACCCTAACAACACGCGCTGCGCATGCGCACTAACACCACGTATCACTATGGAGATGACGTCACAACATGGCCTCTCACGCGGGTTACCATGACAACACAACATGGCGCCACTACGTCACGTGACATGACGTCACTTCCGAGGTCCGGCACCGAGGTCTGGCAAATAAGGGGTGAAACATACGAGACATACTACTATCGGGGACAAATCTGGACTGTAGGGTGGCCAGTCGAGACTGGGACATTGTTTGGTTGAGGAAGTCACGACAAACCCTAGCAATGTACGGCCCTGCATTGTCCTGCTGCAACGTAAGGTTACACGCGTGGATAAGTGGAAGTACATGAGGCACAATGACCCGATCCCCATATCTTACGGGTGTAAGATTGCCCTAGATGACCACGAAAGATGTTTTCACGCCATGAGAAATACCCCCCCCCCCCCCCAACCATAACAGACCCTCCCCCAAATCTATCGTTTTCTTTAACGCACGCATCAGAATATCGCACACCTCGATGTCGATAGCAACGTTGTCGTCCATCCGAGGTGTAAAGCGTGAACAGAGACTCGTCATTGAATAACACAAGTCCCCAGTGGGCCAAGTGAAACCGATTTGGTGCACATGCCCGCAGCCATTGCAATCGACGTTGATGTCGCCTGGGTATAAGTTGCAGAAAAACGTAGGGACGTCGTGGTCGTAAATTGAACTCCCGCAACCTAACTGTTCTTGGACACACTCAGGCGACCATATGTGCCTACAACCTGACTCGCCGTCTCCGTCTGAAATCAATTGGCGTGAGAGGCGTACATGCCTCTATCTTGATGTGGCGACGTAACGCCTGGACGTGCGCTCCTGGAACGCTCAGCTAATCTTCCTGTGGCTCTGAGACGCCAACTAAATGAGCTGTCGTTGACTCATGGACCCCCAACTGCCGGGCGACGAGACGTTGCGATTGGCCCCACCCCTATCAACTTCGAACATTCGCGGCATTTTCAAGGAGTGCCCCGGATGCACGCTTTGTCGAAACATCTGTTGAAAGCATGCAGCGTCGCACGTGGTCATGCTTGACTGAATTTTAACCAAAGACTCTTCAGACAGTACACTGAGGTAGGTAGCTATGTGTCAAATTTTACTACATTTGGTCAACGGATGAAAAAAAAATTATAAAAAAAATTATATTACCAAAACTCAACTTGCGTTTCTTTTTTCCGCCAGTATACATTGACTCTGATATGATGTTCATTCTTCATGAGATTCCCTGTAATACAAAACAATTCATGCACTATTCCAGGCTTGTCATTTTCAGACGAAAATAATAGATCGACAAATGCCCACCTGAAACTATCTTGATTAAAAAGGTTCCAAAACCCAAGTTCGCACAGTAAATCTAATAGAAACATACCTGGACAGGGGTTGGGTTGGAGGGGGGAGGGGGATCGGGCTCGTGAAGTTTTTCTAAGAAGGGAATTAGTCGCTCTCCTGTGATTTTCAAAACCAGGCCAGCTACTCCAATTCCACTCCCCTCCATAAAATCCCGAATAGAGAACACTACCGGCTAACTTTAACCCTTTGGATACTGGTTGTATTTTCCGTGCCAGTTCAACTAGTAGAGTCCATATTCGTTACTTGGGGGTGGTGGGGGGGGGGGAATCAATATTTTCAACGTGCAGCCTGGGGGCTGAGGGCTGCACGTTAAAAATCTTGATTGGTCCACCAAACAAATTCATTTAATAACCAGCTACTTTGTGAATTCAGAACGAATCACGATCCTTGTCCGGAAAAGTTGACTTTCGGGTTGAAAGTGTTAATGTTCCTAGAAAAAACAGTTTTCCTGACATGCCATGCTTTCACGTTAAACGTGAACATTGTTAAACGCAGTTGTCCAGGGCTCCCACTGATTCAGAAAAATGAATTTTCGAGGAGGATTTTTCGTTCCCTGAACTTTAATACATGTAGATCTTCGACAAATTTCTTTTAATAGATTCACATTGATTTGCCATTGATTGTGCCCCCGACCTCCGAAGGAGGATTCGGGGGAGTCTAGCGGAGACCCCCTCCCACCCGTCCGTCCGTCCCTCTGTCCGCCCGTCTGTCCGTACACAAGTTTTGGATTGTTATTTCAAAGCCATCGGTCGGATTTGGATCTCCTTTGGACTGCTAATAGACCCGCATGGGGGACGGATAAGCACAAGGAACGGGTTCCGTCCAATAATCTTCCCAGAGTTATGTCCCCTTTTCACTCTTTCGACTTAAAAACAATTCTGTCCCACAATACCTTTATAACTACTTCGAACATGTCTATGGGTTGGTGGGTAGTGGCCCACGCTTTGCGTTTTGGTGGTCTGAATTTGTTATTCAAAACTTGTTTTATTACAAATTATTGGAGAGTGCCCAGAGGCACTCTCCAATAATTTGTAATAAAACAAATTTATATAAACAAAATATTATTTGGGTTTCACTGAATATGAAATACAAGCAAGGAAAGTGTTGGCTTTTGCTCTGGTATCTTCATTTTTTGAAAGTCCTGATAGCGACTTCTAGCACTCAACCAGTTAAGAAGTCTTGACAGCATGATAATATTAGTATTTTAAGCTGCGATAACATTTGGCTCAACGGCTGTCACTGAGCACTATTCGGGAGAAATTAGGAATTGAGGTTAAAACTTTAAAAAATCGAAAACTAATAATAAAACAAATGACCACAAAGTATCAACGCGATGTTTGATTTCGTAAAATAAGACGTACAAAAGTATCAATGGGTTAATGCACTACCAACCCATGGATGACTTGCTCAAGGGTAGCCTAGCACTAGCTAGGTACATTCTACAAGAACTTCAGTCAATCTGAATCGTTGATTTACAATTTAGATATAAAGCATTGGTTGTGAATTACACCACAAATTAAGGGAAAACATATGAGTAGACTATGATGTAGCTCATTATTACCACCCAAGACATCTCAAAAGATATCCTCTCACCAAGTCTCAACATTTGAGTTCAATTCTATGGTGTATTTATCCCCCTTGATAGACATCATTGCAAATTTTCCCGACCTGGAAAAACCTGGTCTGACATAAAACTTTAGTTATCTCCCTCGATAGTTTTTTTTAACCTCTATCAACATTTATTTGTACTCGTTTGCCACAACAAAAGAGGATAATAATTGGTGATAATTCCTGACTAATTTACTGTCAGTTCAACCGTTTGGAACTACTAGTATTAAGTTACTTAGCTATTATACACACCAAAAATCAAGCTACTGTCAGCCTGTGAGTTGTTGGCAATGAAGTTTGCAAGCCTGGCAATCCAGGAAATCAAGGAGTGTAAGACGATTGCCCTCCTCAAATTTTCAATGTATAAACTTGTATGCTATTTTGGTTATATTCACTTCAAGGTACTAATATTGTGAGTGACTGAAAAATTGTAATACATTCAGCTACATAGTGGAAAAATTGGCACACACATCTCAGTATTCGAAATGTTGCATTCAATTCTTATTTGACTGTCTTCTTCACTCAAAACGTATTGAAATGCGACACAGAATAGGCAATGAATTATTGAAAATCAATGCAACATTGACAAATCGTCCCCTGAGTTCCAATGTGTTCTATGTGCCGGTAGGCACATAGAACACATTGGAGCTCAGGGGACGAAATGGTAATAGATTTGATTTTAAAAGGAGTCCCAAGGGGGCGCGGTGGCTCAGTTGGTAGAGGTCCAGGCTGCAAGCCGGGAGGTCCTCGGTTCGAATCTCACCTTGGCAACCGCGTTGTGTCCTTGGGCAAGACACTTCACCCCCATTGCCCACGTGGGTGCACGGTGGATTTGTGTACTAAGGCGTACTGCACGTCGATGGTGCACCTGTCTTCAACCAATGCCAACCATGCTTGTGTGGAGTCAGTATGTTGGGGAGCTGACAGTTGCTCGCCGTGTACTCCGGCTTCCTCCACCCATAAAACGGTCACGATTAGCCATTGTGCAGAAATATGTGACCTTAAACACCAATAAATAAATAAATAAATAAATAAATAAATAAAGGAGTCACAAGTCTGGCATTCCAGAAAATCAAGTGATGCAAAAAATTGCCTTTCTCAATTTTCTCTAGGCGTGTAGTAGGCGTGCAGCACTTCTGCCCTCGTAATGAATGCCTGGCCTGGGTTTTTTCTGCATTTTAAAATCTATTTAGAATTTAGAATGACACCAGTTAGTTACTATTTGTGTTTTAACTGAGTAGATGAATAGACATCCACACTCAATTATAGGAATCTGACAACTGTAATTGTTTGGCCATGAAACCATTAAGGTTCACGTTGGTCGGTCCCAAGGAGTAACCTTAAGAAACTAACCCTGTGATCAAGAAACTCAACCCTATACCACACTCTATAATTAACCTCAAAAGTCAAATTCAACTCAACTCTTAGTGCACATTATTCGTGCCCAAAGTTTCTGTATTGAATTTACATTAACGTATCTATTTTACACAATTAGTTATTCACTTCTAACTAATTCCATGACTCAGTTACAGTACCCATGAATAGACATGAATGCACTGAAACATCTGTGAACACGGGAGTAGACTCCCTTTTGCACCGAACCTTCACCTATTACTTATTTAATAAGTTGGTTAAATAAATAACTTAATTATTTAGAAGGAGTGAATATCAGAACCCATGAATAGACATGAAGGTCCTGGACAACTAGGAACATGTAAATTCACATATATAGTGTGTCTATGGGAGAAAGTATGTGCAGGTGTGTATGTGTGGGTGGGTGGGGGACGTGCACCCGGTGTCAGGTGTATAGCCAGGATTCTATAATAGGGGTGTCCTAGCCATTTTTGGGGGTGTAGGGCGGGGCAAAGGTGATATTTGAAAGGCCGTTGTGTTGGGTTTCGGGGCCTCCCTCTGGTCGCTGCCTCCTCCTCCCCGTCCCCTAGGGGAAGTGGTGAAGAGCCAACGACCAAAATGTCCCAATCAGGACTCCCCTTCAGAGAAAATTGTACCAAATTCGGTGTTCTAAGAGCGAATCTGTGGCATTTGCACGTGTGTAGCCCCTATATTGGAGACCATTTTGAGCCTCCATGTTATGTGAAAGTTGCATTGAGCTAATGTTTTTTTTATGGGGGGGGGGGGGGGGGGGGTTAGGTGGCCGAGCTACACCCCCATCCCAGCTACGCCACTGCCTGGGCTCCGGATCCGCCGCCCATGTGATAATTTTCAAAGTACATTCAGTGTGAATATGGCTACAAATACGACCAAGTGGTGAAGTGATATATCATGTGATGTACTTTCAAACCAATAGGTCATTACTAGTTTCCCTCACAGTGCCACGTTCATAAAATATTTGAAGCCCATCGCAGATATAGGTCCATGTCATGATTGATATTTTCCGAACGGTATAGCCACCTTCAAAACCAGAGATGTGGCGACAGGGGGTGGGGGTGAGGTTGCCCCCCCCCCCCAACTAGGAGTATTTTTTTTCAATAGTTGGAAATTCCGAGGTCAAAAATCAAATGGTTGGAAATTCAATAAATTAACATTGTTCATGAAAAATATTAAAATTCCAACAAATGATGAGAAATTTTGATCTTTTATTTCCAACTGGAAACTTGAGTTTCAAATTTCCTACTCTAAAATTGACATGGCCTCAGAATTTCGACTCTGACATCAATCCGGTAAATTTTCTGACCCAGACACATTATAAATGATGCTTTTTCCGTTTCAGTACTAGTGAAAATTTTCAGAAGGCTTCATAACCCTTTACCCAACGCAGACGATTTCAAAATTCATTATTTTAAATATCATTTTTTTTTAATTTTTAAAAAACATTTCAACAAAACCATATCATGTGACCCCTCTTTGGAACAAGCTCGACGAGCTCGTTCCAAAAAGGGGTCACATGATATGGTTTTGTCGAGCTCGTTCCAAAGAGGGGTCACATGATATTGTTTTGTTGAAATTTTTCGAAAAATAATATTTTTTCAGCAGCTGTATTTGCATATTACGCGGGCGGATGCGGGCGATTCGTTCGGTAAAGGGTTAAAAGATATCACCCAGCACTGCAGTGCAACCGCCTATCGAAACCACTCACAGTTGGAATTTACACCGGTGGTACCCCCCCCCCCCCCCCCCAGCTGAAACCCTCTAGCCACATCCCTGTTCGAAACCTAGACATATCCATTGTGTTTCCACCACAACGGCATCAACACAGTCGTTAAAACGTTGATCGAGTATGACTGAAGACCGCAGAAGAATATTCATATCATAAAACTCTCCTTATTTATCTGACTGAAGGCGGTTCTAATCTTTGAAATCGGATATAAAAAAGTCTTTTTCCGATTTCTGTGGTTTTAATAGATGAACAACTTTAATGAAACAGAAGATAGATTTCTATATATAAAAAGATCGGAGAAAATCCAATATCTAATATCAAAGTTATTTAAAGGAGAGGAGTTCCAAAGTTGGTTCAGTTTGTCATCGCCCAGCCATCAGTTGTTGAACCTTGTAATAAAACTCTCCTTATTTATCTGACTGAAGGCGGTTCTAATCATTGAAATCGGATATAAAAATTCTTTTTCCGATTTCTGTGGTTTCAATAGATGAACAACTTTAATGAAACAGAAGATAGATTTATATACGTAAAAAGATCGGGGAAAATCCAATATCCAATAAGTTATTTAAAGGAGAGGAGTTCCAAAGTTGGTTCAGTTTGTCATCGCCCAGCCATCAGTTGTTGAACCTTGTAAGTTGGTTGTGTTGATAAATTATTTTTTAAAGTCATTAAAATATGATGTGCCTGAAAAATATCTTAAGCGTCGGGTTGGCAGTCATCATTGGCTTTTTAAGAACAGTTGTTTCCTTCCAGTTTCAATGTTACGAAGATGTCTGCTCGACAGAGAAAAATCAATATTGTTATCATCGAAAGGAAATCAGGCATTGCGATTATTGTACGAAAGACATGTGCTTTGAGAACTCCACCCCGCCAGAATGTGAAAATTTCTGCAAAAGTAAGTCATTCAACAAATTTGTTTTCAATCTCACCCTAGTCCTAACTACCCTCACCTGCCGAATAATAGTGATATCACTATTATTAATTGTGAAAAAATTGACCCTCACCTCTATTTGGAAATGTGACAAAGAATGAAAATGCCATCACTACTATTAATTTTAACCGAAAATGCAGGACACCACTATTATTCAACCATCGCTATTCTTAGGCATGTTAGTGTAAAAACCTCCGGTCCTTACTCCCTCCTACATTCCTTCTGAAGCCAGATGGGAAGTGAGAGAAAGGAGTAACGGCAGTGGTGGGGGGGGGGGGGGGGGGGGGGGGGACTGCGCTAGTTCAGACTAAATCTGATTATCTCTCACTATCATTGCCTCCCATCGTAAATGCCGGGGCCCCATAACCCACAAGTTTGGGTTTTGTCGAAATATTTTAGGTTTTGTCGGATATGTTTCTCTTAACCCTTTACCCAACGTGACGGCCAAAACCGTCCAGCGCTATTCTCAAAAATCGCCAATTAATTTTCACTATTTTTTTCATTTTTTGTCTCGAAAACATAGGTTATGACCCCTCGTTGGAACGAGCTCGTCGAGCTCGTTCCAACGAGGGGTCATAACCTATGTTTTTGAGACAAAAAATGAAAAAAATTAGTTATTCAAGAATTTTTTTTGCAAGTGTCGTCTGCTTTTCACGTTAGGTAAAGGGTTAAATAGCAGGTTATTGCTGCCAGTGGAAGGCAGAAAAATGCCCAACTTTTGATTTTTTCTCATCTGAGAAAATTCCATTGCCTTTTCATATTTAGTCTGTGTGAAACACACAGTTCTCGGCCACCTATGTTTTTCAGATTCCTGGGGTATCAGGGGTGTCTGCAGGGGTGTTTTGAAAGTGGGTCACGCCCATATCTCAGGCGTAGTATGACCTACAGACCTGGGACCAACACCAAATGAGTCGACATTCGACGGAGGTTCAAAATATGGGTCAAGGTCACGGAGGTCATCTAGGGGTCATTGAGTGCAATTTTCAGAATTGATGGCAATCACATTTTTTTGACCCCCTAAAGTATTCCTGACGTACACACATGCATTTTGACTTAAAAAAAGTGGGCGTGGCCAACAATTTTGAAAGTGGGTCACGCTCATATCTCAAGCATGGTATGACGTATGGACCTGGAACCAACACCAAATGAGTCGACACTCGATGGAGATTCAAAATATGGGTCAAGGTCACGGAGGTCACCTAGGGGTCATGAAGTGCATTTTTCATAATTGCTAGAAATCACATTTTTTGACCCCCTAAAGCATTCCTGACATACACACATGCATTTTGATGTAAAAAAAGTGGGCGTGGCCAAAATTTTTAAAAGTGGGACACGCTCATATCTCAAGCATGGTATGACGTATGGACCTGGGACCAACACCAAATGAGTCGACACTCGATGGAGATTCAAAATATGGGTCAAGGTCACGGAGGTCACCTAGGGGTCATTAAGTGCATTTTTCATAATTGCTAGAAATCACATTTTTAGACCCCCTAAAACATTCCTGACATACACACATGCATTTTGACGTAAAAAAAGTGGGCGTGGCCAAAATTTTTGAAAGTGGGTCACGTTCATATCTCAAGCATGGTATGACGTATGGACCTGGGACCAACACCAAATGAGTCGACACCCGATGGAGATTCAAAATATGGGTCAAGGTCACGGAGGTCACCTAGGGGTCATTAAGTGCATTTTTCATAATTGCTAGAAATCACATTTTTTGACCCTCTAAAGCATTTCTGACGTACACTCATGTATTTTGAAGTAAAAAAAGTGGGCGTGGCCTAAATTTTTGAAAGTGGGTCACGCTCATATCTCAAGCATGGTATGACGTATGGACCTGAGATCAACACCAAATGAGTCGACACTCGATGGAGATTCAGAATATGGGTCAAGGTCATGGAGGTCACCTAGGGGTCATTAAGTGCATTTTTTATAATTGCTAGAAATCACATTTTTGTTACACCCTAAAGCATTCCTGACATACACACATGCATTTTGACGTAAAAAAGTGGGCGTGGCAAAAATTTTTGAAAGTGGGTCACGCTCATATCTCAAGCATGGTATGACGTATGGACCTGGGACCAACACCAAATGAGTCGACACTCGATGGAGATTCAAAATATGGGTCAAGGTCACGGAGGTCACCTAGGGGTCATGAAGTGCATTTTTCATAATTGCTAGAAATCACATTTTTTGACCCCCTAAAGCGTTCCTGACATACACACATGCATTTTGATGTAAAAAAAGTGGGCGTGGCCAAAATTTTTAAAAGTGGGTCACGCTCATATCTCAAGCATGGTATGACGTATGGACCTGGGACCAACACCAAATGAGTCGACACTCGATGGAGATTCAAAATATGGGTCAAGGTCACGGAGGTCACCTAGGGGTCATTAAGTGCATTTTTCATAATTGCTAGAAATCACATTTTTAGACCCCCTAAAACATTCCTGACATACACACATGCATTTTGACGTAAAAAAGTGGGCGTGGCCAAAATTTTTGAAAGTGGGTCACGTTCATATCTCAAGCATGGTATGACGTATGGACCTGGGACCAACACCAAATGAGTCGACACCCGATGGAGATTCAAAATATGGGTCAAGGTCACGGAGGTCACCTAGGGGTCATTAAGTGCATTTTTCATAATTGCTAGAAATCACATTTTTTGACCCTCTAAAGCATTTCTGACGTACACTCATGTATTTTGAAGTAAAAAAAGTGGGCGTGGCCTAAATTTTTGAAAGTGGGTCACGCTCATATCTCAAGCATGGTATGACGTATGGACCTGAGATCAACACCAAATGAGTCGACACTCGATGGAGATTCAGAATATGGGTCAAGGTCATGGAGGTCACCTAGGGGTCATTAAGTGCATTTTTTATAATTGCTAGAAATCACATTTTTGTTACACCCTAAAGCATTCCTGACATACACACATGCATTTTGACGTAAAAAAGTGGGCGTGGCAAAAATTTTTGAAAGTGGGTCACGCTCATATCTCAAGCATGGTATGACGTATGGACCTGGGACCAACACCAAATGAGTCGACACTCGATGGAGATTCAAAATATGGGTCAAGGTCACGGAGGTCACCTAGGGGTCATTAAGTGCATTTTTCATAATTGCTAGAAATCACAGTTTTTGACCCCCTAAAGCATTCCTGACATACACACATGCATTTTGACGTAAAAAAGTGGGCGTGGCCAACATTTTTGAATGTGGGTCACGCTCATATCTCAAGCATGGTATGATGTATGGTCCTGGGACCAACACCAAATGAGTCGACACTCGATGGAGATTCAAAATATGGGTCAAGGTCACGAAGGTCACTTGGGGTCATTAAGTGCATTTTTCATAATTGCTAGAAAGCACATTTTTTGACCCCCTATAACATTCCTGACATGCACACATGTATTTTGATGTATAAAAAGTGGGCGTGGCCAAAATTTTTGAAAGTGGGTCATGCTCATATACCAAGCATGGTATGATGTATGGACCTGGGACCAACACCAAATGAGTCGACACTCGATGGAGATTCAAAATATGGGTCAGGTCACCGAGGACACCTAGGGGTCATTAAGTGCATTTTTCATAATTGCTAGAAATCACATTTTTGACTCCCTAAAGCATTCCTGACATACACACATGCATTTTGACGTAAAAAAAGTGGGCGTGGCCAAAATTTTTGAATGTGGGTCACGCTCATATCTCAAGCATGGTATGACGTATGGACCTGGGATCAACACCAAATGAGTCAACACTCGATGGAGATTCAAAATATTGATCAAGGTCACGGAGGTCACTTGGGGTCATTAAGTTCATTTTTCATAATTGCTAGAAATCACATTTTTTGACCCTGTAAAGCATTCCTGACGTACACACATGTATTTTGAAGTAAAAAAAAGTGGGCATGGCCAAAATTTTTGAAAGTGGGTCACGCTCATATCTCAAGCATGGTATGACGTATGGACCTGGGATCAACACCAAATGAGTCGACACTCGATGGAGATTCAGAATATGGGTCAAGGTCACATAGGTCACCTAGGGGTCTTTAAGTGCATTTTTCATAATTGCTAGAAATCACATTTTTAGACCCCCTAAAACATTCCTGACATACAGACATGCATTTTGACGTAAAAAAAGTGGGCGTGGCCAAAATTTTTGAAAGTGGGTCACGTTCATATCTCAAGCATGGTATGACGTATGGACCTGGGATCAACACCAAATGAGTCGACACTCGATGGAGATTCAGAATATGGGTCAAGGTCATGGAGGTCACCTAGGGGTCATTAAGTGCATTTTTTATAATTGCTAGAAATCACATTTTTTTACACCCTAAAGCATTCCTGACATACACACATGCATTTTGACGTAAAAAAAGTGGGCGTGGCAAAAATTTTTGAAAGTGGGTCATACTCATATCTCAAGCATGGTATGACGTATGGACCTGGGACCAACACCAAATGAGTCGACACTCGATGGAGATTCAAAATATGGGTCAAGGTCACGGAGGTCACCTAGGGGTCATTAAGTGCATTTTTCATAAATGCTAGAAATCACATTTTTTGACCCCCTAAAGCATTCCTGACAATCACACATGCATTTTGAAGTAAAAAAGTGGGCATGGCCAACATTTTTGAATGTGGGTCATGCTCATATCTCAAGCATGGTATGACGTATGGACCTGGGATCAACACCAAATGAGTCGACACTCGATGGAGATTCAAAATATGGGTCAAGGTCACGAAGGTCACTTGGGGTCGTTAAGTGCATTTTTCATAATTGCTAGAAATCACATTTTTTGACCCCCTATAACATTCCTGACATGCACACATGTATTTTGAAGTATAAAAAGTGGGCGTGGCCAAAATTTTTGAAAGTGGGTCACGCTCATATCCCAAGCATGGTATGATGTATGGACCTGGGACCAACACCAAAAGAGTCGACACTCGATGGAGATTCAAAATATGGGTCAAGGTCACCGAGGTCACCTAGGGGTTATTAAGTGCATTTTTCATATTTGCTAGAAATCACATTTTTGACCCCCTAAAGCATTCCTGACATACACACATGCATTTTGACGTAAAAAAAAGTGGGCGTGGCCCAAATTTTTGAATGTGGGTCACGCTCATATCTCAAGCATGGTATGACGTATGGACCTGGGATCAACACCAAATGAGTCGACACTCGATGGAGATTCAAAATATTGATCAAGGTCACGGAGGTCACTTGGGGTCATTAAGTGCATTTTTTATAATTGCTAGATATCACATTTTTTGACCCTCTAAAGCATTCCTGATGTACACACATGTATTTTGAAGTAAAAAAAAGTGGGCATGGCCAAAATTTTTGAAAGTGGGTCATGCTCATATCTCAAGCATGGTATGACGTATGGACCTAGGATCAACACCAAATGAGTCGACACTCGATGGAGATTCAGAATATGGGTCAAGGTCATAGAGGTCACCTAGGGGGCATTAAGTGCATTTTTTATAATTGCTAGAAATCACATTTTTTGACACCCTAAAGTATTCCTGACATACACACATGCATTTTGACGTAAAAAAGTGGGCGTGGCAAAAATTTTTGAAAGTGGGTCACGCTCATATCTCAAGCATGGTATGACGTTTGGACCTGGGACCAACACCAAACGAGTCGACACTCGATGGAGATTCAAAATATGGGTCAAGGTCACCGAGGTCACTCAGGGGTCAATGAATGCATTTTTCATAATTGCTGGAAATCACATTTTTTGACCTCCAAATGCTTCCCTAAAAATTCACATGTGCATTTTTTCATGAAAAAAGTGGGCGTGGCCAAAATTTTTGAAAGTGGGTCACGCTCATATCTCAAGCATGGTGTGATGCATGGACCTGGAGCCAACACCAAATAAGTTGACACTTGATGGAGGTTCAAAAATGTGGGTCAAGGTTACGGAGGTCACTTGTGGTCATTGAGTGCATTTTTTCAGAATTGCTGGAAATCACATTTTTTGACTCTCTAAAGCATTCCTGAAGTCCATACATCCATTTTTACGTAAAAAGTTGGTGTGGCCAAAATTTGTGAAAGTGGGTCATGCTCATATTTCAAGCATGGTATGATGTACAGACCTGGGACCAAACGAGTCGACACTCAATGGAGATTCAAAATTTGGGCCAAGGTCGAACAGGAGTCACGAGGGCTATTACCAGAATTGCTGGAAATCATATTTTTGAACCTCCTTGTGCATTCCCTTGATTGGTCCCTTTGAATACTGTGAAGATATATACCTTATCTGGTTTCTTGGAAAAAATTAACTGATTTTTGAATGAATATCTATAAATACTGTGATTGAAAACCTATTTTTTATTTCTTTAAAACTATTTTATCCCCAAAATAAGCCTCTAAAGTATTCCCATAACATTCATAGAGGGGCACGGTGGCTAAGCAGTTAGAGGTGCAGGCTGCAAGCCGAGAGGTTCTCAGTTCGAATCCTATCTGCGGCAACTGTCTTGTGTCTTTGGGCAAAAACACTTCACCCCCATTGCCCACATAATGGCATAGTGATGTTGTGTACTAAGACATACTGCATACCGATGATACACTTGCACTAACCCTGCTTGTGTGGAGTTAGCATGTTGGGGATCCAGACAGTTGCTTGTTGTTGTTGTTTGGTGGTTCTCTGTGACCTCTGGTTTCCTCCATCTGTAAAAACTGTACGACACGAGGCGGGCCTAGCTGTTGAAGTGTCGTTAAACCCCAATAAATTAATAACATTCATAGAATGTCTTCTATGCACTGTTTGTCAACATGATAACCCAAATACAATCAATCCTATCTCAATGTTTTTGGTATACTGATATAGTGCCTGCCATTGGTACTTGGTCATCTGTGATTTGGAGGCATGTGGGGCCTTCGGGCTCTAGATGTTAAAAATATGTTTACAACATTTACTGGGAAATGAGTTAGCTGAAGCAGGAACCATTATCTAAAACAGAAATCTCCAGAGAGAAAGCTGAGATAGAATTCTTTGTTTCATTGAACAGCACTATATATTTATGTTGTATCATGTTACAAAACTTCAGTCTCAGTCATTGAAGAGAGAGAGAAACCTTCACTTTTCAAAGCATTTTTTAAAAAAATCTATTTATTCTCAATCATAACTCAAGATTGAGAGGTTTTGGGATGGAGTGGTGTGTGGCTTTCTCGAAACACCTATCACAGTTACAAAGTAATAGAATGGAATATTTGAATGGTCAGATTTTAACCCTCTTAATACTTCGATGTGAGTAAAAAAAATATCTTTAATATAACTCATGGCTACAGAATGTTTTTCACTCTCTTTTCTGAAACATTTAATTCTATGTGGAATGGGACACCTTTTCAGTGTGCTTTCCAAACTGAGGGATTCTTAACCCTTTATCCAACATAACTGCAAAAACCGGTCAGCTTTATACACAGAAATGTCTATTCAGTTTTAATTACTTTTTCATTTTTGCTTGAAAAACATAGCTTATGACCCTTCATTGGAATGAGCTCATTTTTTAAAGGATTATTTATTTATTGGTGTTTAATGTCACATATTTCTGCACAGTGGTTTACCATGACCAGGACAGTTTTACGGGCGGAGAAAGCCAGAGTACCTGGGGAGAACCTCCGGACAACAGCGAGCAACTATCAGATTCCCCACATACTAACTCCACACAAGCAGGATTAGCATTGGTTAAATACAGGTGCACCATCGATGTGCAGGACGCTTTAGTACACATCGCCACCATACACCCACGTGGGCAATGGGGTGAAGTGTCTTGCCCAAGGACAGAGTGAGGACCGCTCGACTTGCAGCCTGCACCTCTGCCAACTCAGCCACTGCGCCCCCATTTAACCCTTTACCCAACGGAGACGATAGCAAAATTTATTATTTCAAATATCATTATTTTCAAATTTTCCAAACAATTTCAACAAAACCATATCATGGGACCCCTCGTTGGAACTATTATTTTTTCAACTTCTCAATTTGCATATTACGCGGGCGGATGCGGCCGATTCGTTGGGTAAAGGTTTTTTTTAAATTTTTATTGGTGTTTTAAGGTCACATATTTCTGCACAATGGCTAACCATGACCGTGACAGTTTTACGGGTGGAGAAAGCCGGAGTACCCGGAGAGAACCACCGAGCAACGGCGAGCAACTGTCAGCTCCCCAACATACCAACTCCACACAAGCAGGGTTAGCATTGGTTGAAGACAGGTGCACCATCGACGTACAGTACGCCTTAGTACACATCGTCACCGTGCCCCCACGTGGGCAATGGGGGTGAAGTGTCTTGCCGAAGGACACAACGCGGTTGCCGCAGGTGGGATTCGAACCGAGGACCTCTCGGCTTGCAGCCTGCACCTCTACGCTCTGGGTAAAGGGTTAAAGGATTAAAATGGAATATTTAAAGCGAATATTTTAATCCTCTGAAAATCTTAATATGGGGGCACGGTGGCGCTGTGTACTAAAGCGTACTACACTTCGATGGTGCAGCTCTTTTCGAAAAAATCATTGAGAATAATGAAAACCATTTCCATTCTCACAGTGTTGTTCTAAACACACATGGATATAGATGGGACCTCGGTATTTTGACAATGCCAATAAGTCTTCAGACAGGCTCTTGGGGGTCTTCAAGGCCTTTCAACGTCTACATTCCAACATTACTGAACCTTTTTACTTGCAATATATTTTCCAGAGGTACCATGCATGCACTTCATCATTGCCTTGCTAATATGGACATTTGCCGTCATCTACAAATATGGCAGATCCGGAGTTGGTGGAGCCAATATTTATAAAGTAGTTTGTGCTCATACTTCAGGTTTAGTATGACCTATAGTAATGGTACCTACACCAAATGAGTTGAAACTTGCTGGAGGTTCAAAATGTGGTCCACCTCTATGCGGTCAAGAGAGGTCATTAAATGCATACTTTTTCTTCCTATTGGGAATTTCATTTTATACCAATTAATGCAGTTCTGAAGATTATACATGTATCTCATCATTCAAATAAATGGCAGCGGCAGTAATGTCCATTTCTGATTCCTTGATCGAACCCTATATATGGTGTGCACATATATATATGCCTTTTCGGGTTTCTTAGAAAAATTGTTCTGATTCCTGTATGAATATTTTCTCCATGAAAGAATTTCACAAAAAGCAGTGGGGAGAAAGCTGTGACTGTCACATACAATAACATGATCTATTTATTTAATCTCATTGTACAGAATTAATTCCCAAACCAAGTTAATATAAAAACAAACAACTTGATAATGAAGAATTCCAGTGTACATGAGTAGGTAATAATTGAGAGTTTACGACCACTTGTACATGTACGTGTACAACATACGTACACGATGCGTTCACCAACGTGGAATTCAGTGTTAAATCACACGCTTGTTCACAAAAACTGTACATGGTCTTGAATCCCCCCTATGTACAGTTGTGACTCCTAGATCGCACTTTTAACGTTCAAATACTCATGGTGAACGCGCGTTTTTAAAAAAAGGGTGAAATTGTACATCTTCATTTGTATCTTGTACGTAATTTTTCGTCGACGTTCCCATCGCAGATCAGACCCATCGATCCATGGCGAACGCGATCAAAAGCAAAAAATTCTGAGTCATCATCAAAAAACAGTTTTGGGGACTCTAGACCAGCGGTTCAGAAACCGCAATTGTGTTGAGACAGATGGTCCAGAACCCGCAATTGTTTTGAGGCGGTGGGTTTTTTTTCTCCCATTTATGACATTATTAGGGGAATTCCTCCACTATGAGAAATTCTCAAAAACTCAGCTGATCGAGCGATCGGATCGCTCGATTCTCGTAAAAACTCGATCTGACTGAAGAGTGTTGTTGTCGTCGGTATGTTGGAAATTCGCGAATCCAGTCACGTCTTCCTGAAGTAAAAAAAACTAACACATGTTATCGTAATGAGTGAATGAGATTTTTTTTGTTCAAAAGAGTTGATTATGAATATGGTCTGCATTATAGACAATCATGTTTTCTCTTGATGGGACGGATAGAAATTGAGTTTTGAGGGTTTTTTTTTTCGAAAGAGATGATCTGTAATAGATATTTGTATTTTTGCCTTGATGAGAGTTCAAACACTTATCGGAATGTTTAAAACGCATTTTCCGCTCAATTAGGTTTTGAGTGGTAAAATTTTTAATATATTCATGATAGCAATCGCAGTAATCAAAAGGATTCTCTCTTAATTCGACACTCAGTGAATTGATGTGTGAATGAAAAATCTTTTGACAAATGTAAAAAACTACTGTCAAAATGCGTTAAATCAGAAACCGGTTTGTCATGTACTGTTTAAACGTATTTTTTTAAACTTCAATTAACACAGTCAGTTGAGATGTGAATATTTTCAGATTATTATATATTAAGACGGAAAGAGTTTTTTTATTACTTAAAACATAAAAAATACGCCGAGATTTAATTTTAGATCAGTATGAACGTGCTAAGAAGGGCATTCAGTCTGCTGACAGGAGCAGACGTCTCGGTGAGATGGAACTCAAACGCGAAGCCACAAAAATATTTAAACCCGTGACGGAGGGTCAAGAGCGAAGCAGGAAGGAGATAGTCGAAGAATTGAGACCCATAAAGGAGAGTTCTTTGAGAATGGGTTCGTTGCCTCCTAGTTTTGGATATCGGTATTCCGTTCAATCTACACCGGATTACGTTCCCACGGGAATTCAAACAGATATGAGCAAGAGCGACACCGATATGGCTTCGACTATCACCACTAGTAGCGTCGCATCGTCCGATGATAATGGTGGCGGTAAGAGAGATCAGTCGTATGGATTTTATAAGGATTCGGAGGGAAGGATTTTTGTAGGTGATACAGAAGTGGATATTGGGGATGATGAATTGATCGTCGGTTCGAACAGATACGAATTGACCGATGGTCTGCAGAGATTGCTCCTTTACGACAAGCCCGGCGATTACACGGAACAGGATTTCGACAATTACGGAGACATTCTGGTCCAGACCCACGCCATGAAGAGAAATAACGATACCAGAGAGACGAGACCCAAAGCCAACAGAGGTTACAAGTGGACGAAAGTGGTGAAACCCATATGGGATATGAACAAGAAGTTCGTCGAATCGGTGACTGGCAAAGGGGTGAAAACCACTTTTCTTCCGAGCGATTCCGACGCTCTGTCTCAGAGATTGAGTTTGTTGATGGCAAGCAGACGGGCTGGTAACACGGGATTAGATAATCAGATAGTTGCTATATCTGACGAATTGTTAAGACAGAAGGTTTTGAATAAAAACCAGTATAAAAGGCTGATGAACGAATTGAAGGATTGATGTGTATATAATAAGTAGAGAGAAACAAAACAAACAAACAAACAAAAATAAAACAGTAAATTCTTACACTAGAATAATAAAAAGTATTTAAACAGCAAAAACGATTTACCAGTGAAAAAAACACAAAATATATCATAAAAATAAAATATGTTGGTGATAAAGAACAGGGGATACGTCAGAACTTACGTTCAAGGCGGTTCTGGCATCGTCGATTCTATAATGCGAGCGTTCACGAGCAATGCAGGTAGAAAACTCGCATCGACCGCGTTTGAGGTCGGTAAGAAGACGGCTTTGAATGCTGGTAAGAAGGCCGCTTCCGAAGCCAGTGGTAGGATAGCTTCTGTGGCTGGCAAGAGGGCAGCCAATGCATTGATTGACAAGTTGATCAGTCCGCCGGCGAAGCGAGCTGCGTTAGAGCGAACGCCGAAAAGTTGGAAAGATTTTAAGGATGCCGTGGTGCCCATACAAGTTTTAGCCAAAATGACGAGTGGATCCGGATTGAAGAGAACTCGCGACAGTGCGATATAAATAAATAATAATAACATTAAAAACAGAGTTTGAAAAAACATAAAAAAAATTTGTGTTTGAAAAGAATCTAAAATAACAAACAAAAATAAAACAAAGATGAACATTAAAGATATGTCTTGGAATGACGCCACGACCAAGAGGTCGAATAACGAGTTCTTTCCCAAGAGCATAAGAGGTTTGATAGTTGGAAAATCGAATTGTGGAAAGACCAATCTGTTGATGAATCTGTTGTCCCGACCCGACTGGTTGGATTACGACAGATTGTTCATGTTTGGCAAGAGCTTGTTTCAACCCGATTACAGATTGCTTCGAGAGTGCATGGATCGCAGATTGCCTAAGGACGTCATATCCAGAAGCTTTGACAGTAGGGAGGAATTCGACAAGAGCGGAGCTCCACTCTCGACCATTTTGGACAGCGCGGCAACGGAGCTGATGAAGAGAAATGCATCTTCGAACGTTGAGTGTCGATTTTATGAGAAAGCTAGCGACGTTCGGATCCTAGAGAACTGAAATCGGAAGATAAGAATCTCATGATTTTCGACGATCTGCTTTTGGAGAGACAGAACCGATGCGAATCGTATTACGTTAGGGGTCGACACAGCAATGTGGACTGTTTCTACCTGTTGCAGAATTATTTTCGATTGCCCAGACAGACGATAAGGGAGAACGCTAATTTTCTATGTCTCTTTCGCCAAGATCTCAAGAATCTCAATCACATCTACGGCGATCACGTCGCAAACGACATGAGCGCTGCAGAATTCAGGAGATTCTGCAAGAGGGTTTGGGATGGTGGACTTTACAATTTCGTCTTGATCGATTTGACAAGCAAATTTAATCGCAGAAAATATCGGTGCGGATTCGACAAGTTTTATGTTTCCGATGATAATAATAAGATAGAGCGTGAAAATAAAAAAAATTAGAAAAATAATAAATCTTCAAATAATTAGTTTTGAATAAAAAAAAAATAAAATTAAAATATAATGTTCGAACATGGAGAATTGTTAGAACGGATAGCTGAGAATACGGCTGCGAAACAATCCATTCAAATCGTGGTGAGTGGCGATTCGACTCGATTTGCTACGAAATTCGAACCTTCCATCGAATTGAATAGAGAGAAAAGTTACGAGATGGCATTGGTGAATCTGGAGACTTATTATTCCTTTCCCAACGTCACCGAAAAGAATAACTCGTTCAAGTATTCCGACGGAGCGGAATGGTTGGAGATTCGAATTCCCAAAGGGAGTTACGACATAGACGATTTGAACGATTACATTCAGACGCGAATGAAGATGGATGGAAAGGGAAGCAACAAGATCAGACTCACTCCCAATCCTAATACCTTACAGACGATGTTGGATTTGGAAGATAATTTTCGAGTGGATTTCAACATGGACGATTCTATAGGCAAGATGTTGGGATTCGATCGAAAGATGTATCGAGACCACGCGGCATCTGAAAATACGGTCGACATTCTCGCAGTCAATAGCATTCTGGTGAACGTGGACGTGATTGCTGGAAGCTACGTGAATGGTAGCGCTCAACCGACGATCTATTCCTTCTTTCCAAATGTGTCGCCGGGTTATAAGATCATGGAGCGACCTCGAAATTTAGTTTATCTACCAGTGATTTTAGACACGTTGTATAGTCTGAAAACCACATTGACGGATCAAAATGGTGAACTGTTAGATCTTTACGGAGAGAGAGTGACGATACGATTTCACATAAGAGAAATATAAAAGCAAAAAAAAAAAAAAAAAATATTATATATATAGATAACAAAAATAAAATAAACGCAATATTAATTTTACAAAATTATTTTAATATAATTATTAAACAAGAAACAATTGAAGTAAATATATTTAAAAAAAAACAAAACAGAATTATGACAGAATACGTGGTTAAAAACGTGAACATATGCGCAGGACAGAGGAAGAAACTTAAGAGAGCATTAACAACTCGAGGCGAGGCGGTGAGATTCAAATTCACTCACGAAGATCTGATGAGAGGCGGTCAGGATTCGATCGCCTGGACCAGAAGTCAAATCAAAAGGATGGAGAAAGTGATTCGTGATGGAAGAGGGTTGACGGTGAGAATGAGTCCCGCTCAATTGAGATACAATTTGAGAATGAAAGGTGGTTTCCTACCGCTATTGGCAGGAATAGCTGCAAAAGCATTACCCTTCACCGCAAAGGCGCTACCCTTTCTCGGAAAGACTCTCGGCGTGGGAGCTCTCACGGGACTCGCTAGTTCGGCGGTTGAGAAATTAATGGGTGGCAGCGGACTGTTTTTGAAGAAGGGAGGAGTCGTGTGTCGCGTCCACGTAGACGACAGCGGTAAAGGATTGTATCTAGAACCCGTTAGAGGTGGCAACTCTCTGAGAGGAAACGGTCTCTATCTGAAGAGTGGACGGAACGTCGAGTGACTCGGCAAGGGTTTGTTGCTCGGTGAGAATTCGCCATTTAAGAACATACCGATTTTGAATATGTTATTATAATATAAAATTATATAAAATATAAAATCATAGAAAGTATAAAATAATATATTTAAAATGGATAAAAAGGTGGAGAAACAAATTTATCACCTGGATGAAAAGGTGGAGAAACAATTTGACGATAATGACGAACATCGCGAGCCAGAGAGCGAAAAATTAAAAAAATGGTTAGACGCTAATGATGGATATCTATGGAAAGAACTAATGAAAGAGATAGATGAAGCACGGGATAGACGGTTGAGAATGAGACGATGCTTTCCACAGTCACCACTACCTTCTGAAGAGAATGGTAATGATGCGAGTGTTACCAAGAGATGCACAACATTTGTTCATAATTATGATTCGGATAAACAAAAATGTTACCATAAACATATCACCTCACAAAGAAAAAGAAAAAAAGAAAAAAAAGAATCAACGCTGAAATTTGAGAGAAAAGGAAACGTTATTATAATATATTATGATGATAGTGAAGAAGAAGGAAAACAAAAAAAAAAAAAAAAAAAAAGTAATGAGATCTAAAGATGATCTTATTTTTTTTTTTTTCATTTTTCTTCGCTAAAAATCAATCACTCTATTGTTTATATTTCCAAGTCCATTATTAGCATGTTGACACTCGTGTCTTCTCCTTTTTCGAAAACGTGTTGAATGTTTATCTTTACTCTTTTGAGTTTTTTTACATCGGTCAACTCGCTCTCACCACCCAATTTCTTCACGAGTTCGAATGAGATGTTTGGAAATATGTAATTTCCATAGGGCAATGACAAATCGTCCTTGTCGAATTCTCTATCTTCGGCGATGACGATGTTCTGCAGATCCCTTTGATACTCGTAAATCAAATCGAGCGCGGCTTCGTCCAATTTCAAAGGCATCTTATATTTCTCATATTTGTGCTCTAAGCCCTTTGTCTCGACCTCGTTCAATTCGATGGGATCGTGTCGTTGTAATCTATAGATTTTATGACCGAATTTCTTATACGTTTCGACTCGTTTCAATTTCAATTCGCATTTTTTAGGTGTTGTTGTCTTCATGATCGATTATTTAGTATTTAAATAATAATTTGTTTAAAAAGTTTTTTTTTTTTACTCTTTATATATATAAAAAAGTTGTTTTTTTAATTTTTAATTTTCTTTAATGTAAAATTTTTTTAGTAAAAGTTTTTTTTCTCTTTATATATATATATAAAAAGTTAAATTTTAATTTCAATCTCTCTATTGTTTATATTTCCAAGTCCGTTATTAGCAAGTTGACATTCGTCATTTTTCCACATACGAAAATGGTGTGAATGTTTATCTTTACTCTTTTGAGTTTTTTTTCATAGGCGAATGCGCTCTCACCATCCGATTTCTTCACGAGTTCGGGTGAGATTATTGGATATATGTAACCTCCATAGGACAACAATAAATCACCCCTATCGAATTCTCTGTCTTCGACGATGATGATATTAATCAGCAGTTCGCTTTGGTACTCGTAAAACAAATCGAGTGCGGCTTCATCCACTTTCAAACACATTCGATATTTGTGGTAGTAGCGCTCTAAGTCCACCATCTCAACCTCATTCAATTCGATGGGATCGTGTGGTTGTAATGTATAGATATTAAAACTGGATTTCTCATATTTTTCGTCTCGTTTCAATTTCAATTCGCATCTTTTAGGTGTTGTTGTCATGATCGATTATTTGGTTTTTATGAATTCTTGCAAATAATGTATATTTTAAATTTTGTATTTAAATAATAATTTGTTAAAAAAAAAGTTTCTCTTTATTTCTCTTTATATATAAATAAAAGTTGAAAAAAAAAAATTCTTACAAACTCAATTTTGAGGTAAAAACAATGATCAAGTCCAAACATCCGAATTATAGTCTAGAACGTGCAAGACTTCAAACGTTTAAAAATTGGCCTTCGCATCTCGCTCAAAAACCCGAAGACTTAGCTGCCGCCGCGGGTTTCGTTTACGTGGGTAGAGACGACAAAGTCAAATGTTTTTGTTGTGACATACATTTGATGAACTGGGAACCTCACGACGTACCTTTACTAGAACACATAAGTAATATTGAAAAAGGCGAATGCGATTATTTGAACAAGATCCTAACGTTGGGATTGATCAAAATCCAAGACGAAGAGAGAGATAGAGATAAAAACCAAAAATTATTAATGGATATGTTACAACTCGGATACACCAGAGAACAATTGTACGATGCGTTAAACAAAGCGAACAAGACCCTGTCTCAATTCATAACTTTAGAACATCTCATCAAATTCATGGCGGAAGCGGACGAGTTATCGTCACTCGTCGAAAACAAACCGAGTAAAACGTCCACCACCAAATGTCTGGTCTGCGAAGAAGAATATGTAACACGACTCGTTGCGGAACTATTCCAATCGAAACCTGTAGAACGGGAGAGTGCGATCAAAGGCATTTTTAAAACTTTCGACGTGATTCCCTCGTTGAAGAAAGTCGATCCGAAATTGTTCATGGAACGGGTGAAGAAAGAAGTATTGGATTTGTTTCGCGAATACATTAAATTAAGATGATACTCCATTGCATAATGAATAAAATCGACGTGAAGTCCGGCGAGAGCATCGTGAAAAATGCATATTTCAGATCTAACGTCGAACCCGTATTTCGAGGTTCAGATCTATCGGACGTTTTCGAAAAGATGAAAGACAAGATGTTGACGTCTCTCGCGAATTATCAACATGAAGGTAGTAATTGGACGTTCGGTGAGGTGTTGAAACTCGAAATTCACATGAATAAAAATGAACCGTTGAAAGGATCTTCCTACTTGGAATTACCATATTTCTTGACTAAGAAACACGCCGTGGTCAACGTGAGAAATAAATGTTTTAAATGGGCAGTCACCTCCGCTTTATACCCTGTCGAAATACACACCGATAGAGTTTCTCGTTATGAGGAAACTTCTAAAAATCTCGATTGGACCGGAATGACTTTTCCAACAGAGTTAAAACACATCGAACGTTTCGAGGTTCAAAATCCCACCGTAGCGGTGAACGTCTTAGGATACGACAACGAAAATCGAACGATCTATACTCTCAGACAGACTTCGTATCGCGGAAGAGAAAAGACGATTATTTTATTATTGATTTTGAATGGTGGCAATCGTCATTATTGTTGGGTTAAACATCCGACCTGATTACTGTTGAAACAAAATAATAATCATAACGGAAAGATATCTTTATGTTACAATTGCATGACCGTGTTTCACAGCGAAGACTCGTTGCGAAACATCAGGAATATTGCAACGAAAATCAAGGTGTCGCCGTCGAAATGCCCAAACCCAACACCATCGTGAAGTTTGAAAATCACAATAGAAGGTTAAAAGTACCATTCGTCGTGTACGCCAATTTCGAATGTTTCACCACGAAAATGAGTTCCTGTCAACCCAACGCTCTTCAAAGTTACATCAAAAAATATCAAAAACACATACCTTCGGGCTATTGCATTTACGTGAAATGCGCTTTCGACTTGCAACACGACATGGGTCCCTTCACCTACACGAAACAGCCCGAAGACGACGATGTGGCTCAAAGGTTCGTGGAAGAGTTAGAATCGAAAATTCAAATGTTATACGACAAATTCAAAACTCCGGCGAAAATGATCATCACGCGAGAGCAGCAGGACGAAAATAACAGAGCCACCGAATGTCACATATGCAGACAATCATTCGACGAGAATTCGGAGGAAAATAAGAAGGTCAGAGACCACGATCATTACACGGGTCTGTATCGCGGTCCGGCTCACAGCAAGTGTAATTTAAAATATCGAGACGCCACTTTCTATCCAGTGATGTTTCACAATCTCTCAGGTTACGACAGTCATCTGTTCGTGAAAAATCTCAGCACCTCACACGAAGAATTAAATTGCATCGCGAACAGCGAAGAAAGATACATTTCCTTCACGAAATGGAAGCTCATGGAGAGGAAAAGAGTAATCGACGGAAATACGTTGAAAGAAAAAACGAAATCCATTCGTAGATGCATACATTTCATCGACAGTTTTAAATTCATGTCAACCGCTCTGGAAAAATTAGTCGATAACATGAGCAAGGATAAATTTAAAATCACGAGCGAACATTTCGGAGAACGAGTAGACGTCATGTTGAGGAAAGGAGTCTATCCTTACGATTACATGAACGATCTAAAGAGATTTGAAGACACCGCACTACCTTTGAAAGATGATTTTTATTCGAAATTATACGAAACCGACATTTCCGACGAGAATTACGAACACGCCAAAAACGTGTGGAAATCATTCGATATGAAAACCATGAGAGATTATCACAATCTCTATCTGAAGACCAACGTTCTGCTCTTGGCAGACGTGTTCGAAAGTTTTCGAGACGTCTGTTGTCGAAATTACAATCTTGTTCCCGCTTGGTATTTCACCGCACCCGGTCTGGCGTGGGACGCTCTGTTGAAGACCACCGAAGTCCAATTGGAATTATTATCCGACGTGGACATGTTGCTCATGTTCGAAAGGGCTGCGAAAGGTGGCGTCTCGATAATCTCTCACAGATATTCTGAAGCTAACAATCCTTACATGAAAGAAGGTTTTGATTCGAAACGGTCGACTAAATACATACAGTATTGGGACGCCAATAATCTGTACGGTTGGGCTATGAGTCATCCTTTACCGATTAGAAATTTCGAATGGGTGAAGGAACCGGAAGAGATGCAAAAATGGAGAGACTATCCTTGCATTTTAGAAGTCGATTTGAACTATCCGGAAGAATTACACGGTCCACACAAACCAAACGAAGGAGACGAGGAAAAACTCATTCCCAATTTATTTAACAAACGTAACTACGTCATCTACAGGGAGAATTTGAAACAGTACGTCGATCACGGGATGAAATTAGTCGACATACATCGCATCATTCGATTCGACGAAGAGCCTTGGATGAAAAAATACATCGATCTCAACACGAATCTCAGAACTCGAGCCGAGAACGATTTCGAAAAAGATTTCTTCAAACTCATGAACAACTGCGTGTATGGCAAATCGATGGAAAACATCAGGAAGAGAACCGACGTTCGACTTGTCACGTCTGAGAAAAGAGCTAAAAAATTAGTGGCAAAACCCAATTACAAACACCGAACCATATTCGACGAAAATCTAGTGGCCGTTCACATGCAAAAGACGCATCTGAAGTTCGACAAACCGTATTATCTCGGACCGATCATCTTAGATATCAGCAAGCGATTGATGTACGAGTTTCACTACGATTACGTCAAACGAAAATTTGGTGACAAAGCCAAACTACTGTTCACCGACACGGACAGTTTAGTTTACAAGATAGAGACGAAAGACGTCTACCGAGATATATCTCCAGACGTGGCCGATTGGTTCGACACGAGCAATTATCCCGTCGATCACCCGTCCAACATTCAATCGAATGACAACAAGAAGGTGTTGGGTAAATTTAAGGATGAGAGCGGCGGTAAACAGATCGTCGAATTCGTGGGCTTGAGACCCAAACTGTATGCTTATCGTCTAGAAGATGATGAAGAGATCAAGAAGTGCAAAGGAGTTAAAGCGTGCGTGGTGAAGAAAAACATCTCTTTCCAAGAGTATAAAGATTGTCTGTTAGGAAGTGGTCTGGTGTATAAGACTATGAAATTGATTCGAAGCGAAAATCACGACTTGCATACCGAAATAGTCAACAAGATTTCGCTGACGGCCGCCGACGACAAGAGATTCATATTAGACGATAAAATAAGCACTTTGGCACTTGGACATTGGACTTTGGATCTAATTTTAGACGATATGAATGGGGATGAATGGATTCTAGATGTGATTGTGGATGATAAGATTCCAGATACGATTGTGGATGATAGGATTCCAGAAAATCAAGAAGAATTAGATGAACACAAAATTATAGAAATGGATAGTGACATCGAGAAAGTTAGTTTAAAAAGAAAAAGAAAAAAATAGATAAAAAAATAACGTCATTTTTAGTAAATTATAATAAAATAAATAAAAAAAATATATACTTATTTATGAATAAGAAAATGAAGATATCCATAGAAGGTGTCGTCTTACCCAACGAACCCCTATCCAACATCGATCTGTTGAATGCGGCAAAAGATTTGAAAATCGAAGATTTTCTAGGAGTGTTTTCCAGAGATGCCTTGCCGAAGAGAAGACCTTGACAATCGGAATGCGGAATTTTAAATCTAGATGATTCATCGGGTGAAGGCACTCACTGGGTGGCGTGGATCAAGAACGGGAGGAAGAAAAATTATTATTTCGACAGCTACGGAATCTCGCCACCAAAAGAAATAAAGAACTATTTCAACAAATCGATGGTTCGTTACAACACGGAACAAGTGCAATCACCACATCAAGTGTTTTGCGGTCACCTGTGTCTGTACGTTCTCAAGAGATGGTCTGAAGGAGATCGATTTCAAGACATTCTCAATGATTTACATTAGAGAGAGATTTTTTTTTTATAGTATATATAAAGATAAAAAATTATTTTAAAAAAATTTTAATCGAATAAAAACGAAAAATAAAATAACATAGTTCATTTTTAATAAACTGCGTTTGAACATATTTTTTCTAAAAAACAAAAAAAAATCCCACAACAACATGCCAGTCGATAAATTTGGTAGAAGTGACGACGAAAAAGTCAACCCGAGAAAGAAGAGGAAGACGTTCGAAGTCGACGATGGTTACGACATTGCCAACTTGGACGAAATGTTACGTTCGGAGATACGAACCTCGAGAAGAACCTTTGAACATGAACGATAAGAAGCTCTACAATCTTCCCGAGCCGATAGATCTCACAGATGCTGCGACTAAAAAATACGTCGACAGGGGGAACGCCGATTTCGAACGAATCCTGCTAGATAATTACGTGGATAAAACCATGACCGACGATCTCGATCTGAAATCCAAACGTTTGGTGAACGTCGCAAATCCCATAGATCCCACCGATGCCGCGACCAAGAAATACGCGGACGACTCTCACGCGAGATTCAGCGAACACCTGAGAAATAGATACGTTCTGAAAACGATGCACTCGGAATTGAACACCAATTCTAACAAGATAACGAACGTGGCCACTCCCACGAATCCCAAGGACGTGGCGACCAAACACTACGTAGATCTGGAACAGAGAAAGTCTGACAGACGAGAAATGAAATCGGATCTGAATGCGGGATTCCACAAGATATTGAATCTGTCGAAGATCGACGACACGGATGCGGACTCAACCGCGGTCAACAAGGGCTACGTAGATTCTGCCATGATACAATCGCAAGAATACCTAGAATCGCAAGTGGATGATCTCTACCTGAACAAAGAATCTGGCGGAACCATGGAGGGTGGCATCAACATGAACTGTCACAATTTATTCGGTCCCGATCACGGTCCCGAATTCGATTCCAGCACGGTAAGCAGGAAGTATGTGGACGACAACTCGGTCTGGAGAAAGGGTGACATCATGGAAGGTAAACTAGACATGGGTGGACACACGCTCACGAATCTACCGGATCCCGTGAACATGACGGATGCCTGCACCCTGATTTCGGTGGTGGAGAAAGTCAAATATGCTAGACAATTGATCACCATGTGGGCCGAAGAGGCCGGCGCCTTAGATGAGGGAAAAGCTGAGTGGTCTTTCGGAAATGGAGGTAGCAGATCGAAACATGGTCAGGTGGGATATCCCATGCCGCTGGGAGGTGAAATCCTTCGAATGAGTCTGGCTTCCTCGGATTTGAATAACAGAGCGGTCGTCAATCTCATGGTGAATGGTGTGGAGAGCGATAAGAGATAACGCGTCGAAAAGACTGAGAATCAACACGCGAATGTTAGCACGTTCGGCACGCCTCTCAAAGTGAACGCCGGAGACAGGATTTTCGTCACGAAAACCAATAATCCCGAAGCCGCCACTTCCGTGGTGAGTCTACTGATCGAACTAGATCCTTTGAACAAACAGTGAACGCGTGGAAAATAATGAATTAAAAAAAAAAAAATAATCTGTGATTATTAAAAAACAAAAAAAAAGACAAAAAAAAAAAAAAGTAATGAGATATAGAGAGATGTTCAATCTCTCTAGATCATATTACTTTATTTATTTTTTTTTGTTTTTTTGTTTTTAATAATAACTCATTACTTTTTATTTTTTTTTTGTTTTTTTGTTTTTTTTTTCACACACTCGTCTCTCATCAAATGATCGACATCTTATTTCCATCCGATTCGAATTGTAATTCTCTGTCTGACAGGACCAGGGCGAAGGCTTCGGTTTTTCTTGGCATGTTCCTATCGAATTGCATCTTGATCTGAATGTCTAACACGCTACTCTTGAGTCGTTCACTCTGTTTACTGATGTTGAATACGAACATGGGATACATCGACTTGTATTCGCCGGGAGATATGTTGGGGTTGCTCATCAATTCGTCTAGACCATGATACTTCTTTCTAAAATCAGCGGCGTCGCCGTACAGTCTGCAGAAATCGTTCTTGTTGAACGACGCATTGTAATCGATTGCTGGATATCTCGTGGCGTCCAGACACACTTGCATGTTTGCCAAACTGCAGTGATCGAACAGTGACGCATTCTTTTCCTGAGACCCGTCCCTATCGGTCTGAAACGCGACCACGATGAAACGCGGTCTCTCGGAAGCGGATTTCACCGCCAATCTCCAATTGAAGTGATTCGTGAAGGGAAGAATGCTAGCCGTGTCGCACTGTCTCATTCTAAATCCCACGGGTAATTTACTCTTGGATTCTATGATCTTGTAGAGACGCGCTTTCTCCACGATCGAAGGCTCCACGTGCAGAACAAACCACGATATCTTGTGTAGAGTTATCTTACCCGCATCGGTCGCGGTGAGTCTCACTATTGCGTTGTCGTTTCCTTTCGAATCAACATCAGATTGTGTTTGAATCTGTACATGATCTTGTTGTAATCGTCTGCGAATCCGAAGATGTGTTTCAAAGGTATCCTGAACGAAAATGTTCCTTTAGGTGTGGACGTCTTGATGACGTAGTTGAATATCGCGGCGGCGCCTGCGCTATGGTGTCTTTCACCCACAATTGATTAAGTCCTCTGGATTTCGAAAAATCATCAGGATACGTCAAGAGTCCGAACATCGTGGTGGCCTGACCAGGATGAAACACAGATTCTATCTCTTGTTCGGATAGCATGTATTTTATGTTACTGAATAGATGCATGATGCCATTATTGGCTAGAGTAACCGTGTCGTCGTCGGCGTAGTCGCTCTCATCTTCCTTGGTGAGACGTCCCTGCACCACTATGTAACTCTCGCTAGGATGTACGAATAGATCTTGAGTTTCGACGTTGATTCTTATCTCTCCCGCATTGTTCAAACTCGTTCCGGTTACCAGTTCGTATTCGTGAACCTCATATTCTTGAATACTTTCATCTTTCACTATGCTTTGTGTTATATCTAGTATATTTGTCATTTTAAAGGATTTTTAGTTTTTTTTTTTGTTTATTAATTCACTTGCTTTCTTTATCTAAAAAAATAGTTTTTAATTATTTTTTATTATTATTTTTTTCTCTCTTATATATATATGTGTGTAAACAAGAAAATGTTAAAGAGAGTAAATAAAAAAAAAAATTTGTGTTCTTCATCAAAACTTTGTCTTCTGTAATTGTTGTTCGTAAAACTTTCCGATGATCTCTTCTCCATCCAAAGCTTCGATTTCATAAGTCACTGGATCGGTGTGAAATATTTTGATGATCACGAAAATTTCTGAGGTCCATCGAGGAGTATAACCCTTTTTGAAGTGCTTCTTATAAGCGTAGATTCTCACTCGATCGCCGACCGCAAATTTCGGCGTTCTAGACTTCTTCCTGATCTTAGATCTCTCGGGATATAGATTCGCGTAGGCCCGTTTTTCGTTTCGAGGATCGCTAGCTTTGGCAGGAGTCATCTTGATCAATCTGTGTCACGTGTTGTTGTAATCTTTGACCAGACCGTTCAGAGCGTATATGTATTTCTTGGTCGAATTCGCCGTGAAGTATCTGTGCATCTTCTCCTTCATCGTTCGATTCCAACGTTCCACCACGCTGGCTTTCTCTTCATTTTCGATCGAGTAGAGGTCTACCAATGGACGAACGTACTTTTTGTAGAATTCCTTCCCCTTATCTATCCACAATTTACTCGGTTTTCGAGAAGACGAGTCGAACACGCTCTTCAGAGCCTCGGCAACACAAGGTCCCGATTTATCCTTCAAAGCTCTGATCCAGCCGTATTTGGAAAACACGTCGATGACCGTCAATAGATATTTGACGCCCTCGTTCCACCTCGAAAACGATCTCATGTCGACCAAGTCGACAGACCAAATGTTATCCAGACCCTTCACGAACACCCTTCTCTTTCGAAATTTACGCACTATGGGTTTGTGTAACTCCTCGGCCAATTCGCTCGTCAATAATCGTTTCTTCTTCTTTTCAGATGCGTTTTTTTTTTTGAACGCCCCATCCGAATCGATGTTTCGCACCGATCAGATTGCCGACCAGCGAACGTTCCATCTTCTCTCTCCTGGCCGGATTTGATCTGCCTCTCAATCTCCCCAACATGTTTTTGTCGCAGACGTCGTTGCGAGTCTTGGTGTCGGGATGTTCGGCGTAGCACAGATCATGATCATACACGGCCACGTCCACCCTATTCACGGGTTTGCTCCAAGATTTGGGAGTCAGATCGGCATTGAGTCTCTTGTTCAATTTCGTTCCGGGTCCCGTGAAACTGTGACCGGGCAGATGCATTTCGAAAGGTAGATTGTTGATCATTTTATTCACGATGCCTTTACCTTTGCTCGCGTTCTTTTGTTTGACGAATCGCGTCTTGACAGAACCACACACTCCGCAAATTCTGTGAAGCATCCGTCTGTCGTTTTTAGTTCGCACTTCTCTAGAATTACTCATCTCGGTAACTCTCTTACACTTTACACAATACATTTTTTTTAAGAGTTATTTAAATTAATTTCGTTTTTTTTATTTTATATATAAATTTAATATTTTTTTTTTTTTTTAAAATTCTGTTCTTATTATATATATATATATATATATATTTTTCAATCGCTGCTCTTGAGTTCTATCATCTTACTGAATTCCTCCTTGGCCTCTTTCCTCCCCTTTTCCATGAGAGAATCCTTCATCTCTTCCTTGATGATCTGACGAGTCTTGATTCTCACGGCTTCTTTCATGGCATCGTATTTCGTTTTCTCGCTCAATATTGCGAAGTATTCACCGTCCGATATCCTACCATCTTTCAATGCCATAGAGATCATTTCGGATATTTTGTCGATCTTGGAGTCAGCCAAGACGCGAATCTTGTCGTGTTTCCTCGCCTTCAGATATAATTTCCTACTCAAAAAGTTTCCGAGCGTGCTAAACAATCCGGTGGCGAGAGCCACTCCTTCTACGGTCAACACGATCGGAATGCCGACCGTGGTCGACAACAATCCGATGCCGGCTGCGTGTAAACCCATGGAAATCGTGATGAGTGTTGTGTCGATCGCGTTGACGAATTTCACGAAACGCGAATACTTCTTCTTGAGGGAACGACGAGAATCTCTCTCTCGAGTCAGATACAATTGGATTCTACTGATTTGATCGATGCGATACCTCTCTCCTCTTTCTCTTTCTTCTAGCGACGGCGCCGTCGGCAAAACGCCGTTCGGCTTCTCGTCCTCGTCGTCCACTAACATCGGATACAATTTATTTCTGGTTCTCATTTTATGTTTTTTTTCTTTCTTTCTAATATTAGATAAAAAAAATTTATGTGTGTATTTATTTTTTTTTTTTGTTTTCTACTCTCCCTTATTTTATATCAACAAAAAAAACTTAGACGTATGCTTCGTTCAGCAATAATTTCTTGATGCATCCCTTGTCTTCTAAAGTCAAACTTCTACGTGCCAATTTCAGTTCTTCCGAATCTGTGGGCCGGTCTCGATTCTTACAGAAGACTAATCTCTTCCAAAACGTGATGACATCGTTCAATTTAACGCGTTCGAACGCCGGTTCGAAATACATGACGACCATATCTTCCCTTTCCATCGTCAGACACGAATGATTCTCGTGATGGAAGTCTAGATAATCCCGACATCCGACGCATCGTTGTAACAAGATGGGACATAGTTGTTCGTTCACGCAGATTGCGTATGCTCTCATCAGCATGTTTAAAAGAAACCTCGCTCTAATAGTCTGAGAATCGCTCATGATTTACGTATTTTTTTTTATTATCTATTCGATTTGATATATTTAATTTTCTAAATAACTATTTATTTATATATTTTTTTTCTCCCCTATATATATATATCAAGCAAAAAACGTGACAGCCGGCTCGCGAATTTCCAACACACCGACAACGACACTCTTCGTTAAGATCGAGTTTTTACAAGAATTGAGCGATCCGATCACTCGATCAGCTGAGTTTTTGAGAATTTCTCATAGTGGAGGAATTCCCCTAATAATGTCATAAATGGGAGAAAAAAAACCCACCGCCTCAAAACAATTGCGGGTTCTGGACCATCTGTCTCAACACAGTTGCGGGTTCTGAACCGCTGGTCTAGAGTCCCCAAAACTGTTTTTTGATGATGACTCAGAATTTTTTGCTTTTGATCGTGTTTGCCAACGATGGATCGATGGGTCTGATCTGCGATGGGAACGTCGACGAAAAATTACGTACAAGATACAAGTGAAGATGTACAATTTCACCCTTTTTTTAAAAACGCGCGTTCACCATGAGTATTTGAACGTTAAAAGTGCGATCTAGGAGTCACAACTGTACATGGGGGGGATTCAAGACCATGTACAGTTTTTGTGAACAAGCGTGTGATTTAACACTGAATTCCACGTTGGTGAACGCATCGTGTACGTATGTTGTACACATACATGTACAAGTGGTCGTAAACTCTCAATTATTACCTACTTACATGTAATTGTAAAACTACACTGAAGATTTGTTATTTAAACCTATCACAATACTGTCAGGATGCCGGTAAAAGATGCAATACTGACATAGTTGAATGTTCTGTTAACTGTGTTAGTGCTATGACTGTTTAAAATTAATTTATTAGAGAAGTTCTAGTTTTATGTATGCCTTGTTTAGGTCACTAGATGCTATTTTAAGAGCAGGCTTTCAAATGAGCTCTTGGTTTTTTTTAAGGTTTTTATGACAATATCTCCGACATAGAGTCTATCCACCCTTTGTCAGTGCGACAACTCAAATACAGACCGTCCTATCTCTATGCATTTTGGCATGCTGGTTAACAATAACCAGTTTGCACTCATCTATGTTTTTTTCACCCGTTCGATCTGAATGTCAGATGACAGATCTGAAGTTGGTGGAGCTATTATTTCAAAGTGGGTTGCGCTCATTCTTCAATGTAGATGTGGACATGGGACTACACCAACTGAGTTAAACAATGCTGGAGATTCAATATATGGTCCACCTGAATGAGGTCATAAAGTGCATATTATTCAGAAAGACTGGGAAATGCATTTACACCTTAATGTATTTCTAAAGTTTAGGAATGTATTTCATCACTCAAATTCGTGGGCAGAGCCAAAATTGTCCATCCATTTCTGATTCGTGTATCGAACCCTTTAAATGCTGGTCACATATATGCCTTTTCTGGTTTCTTATAAAAATTGTTCTGATTCCTGTATGAATATCTGTAAATACTGTTAACGAAAAACCCATTTCTGATTTGTTAAAAAATATTTTACACCAGAAGATAAGCCTCCATAAATTCTCTTTCTGTAGAGTTTATTCCTGATACTTTAACCCTTTTCACACAGACTTGAATTTACTGGATGCAGTAAATTCTGTTTCTCTAGTTGTTTCTGCTTTCGCACTGATTCTTTTTGTCGGAAAATTTTTGTTGTTGCCCCTCCCTCTGGAAAAGCTTTCGTCTAGGCCACAAAAGACTCTGCTCGCCTTGCCCAGAGGCAAGTTGCCACCTACAACCACCCTTATTTTCTATCAAATGTTCATATCTACAAATACACATATGGCCTGTATATCCATTCAGTCGTAATAACTACCAAACAGGGCTTAATTCACGGATACTGGTGAATGGACCGTTTGGGAGTGACGATCCACCACGGCTATCAAAACCTGTCAAATTCGAACACACCCTCTCATACTTTCAGCAACCTTAGGAGATCAGGGATGCCTCATCAAGCCTGACATTTTAGGTCCCTGGAATGGAGGTTCTTCGTCAGTTCTGACAACACGCCCCAGATCAAACCATGTTAACCCTTTACCCAACGTAACGGCCAAAACCGGCCAGCGCTATTCTCAAAAATCGTCAATTTTCATTATTTCTTCCGTTTTTTTTGTTTCAAAAACATGGGTTATGATCCATTATTGGAACGAGCTCGTCGTGCTCGTTCCAATGAGGAGTCATAACCTATGTTTGTGAGACAAAAAATAGTTGTTTTTGTTAGTGTCGTCTGCTTTTCATGTTAGATAAAGGGTTAAAGCAATCAGTGACAGTTTAGTATGCATGTAATATGTTCACAACTTGACCTCATTACTGTGGACTGCTTACTGTAGATAACAGGCCAGGGAAACATCAGGATTGGGACAAAAATTCAACACAAAAATGCCTTGGATTAACCCTGCTAACGGACTCATTCAACTCCCGTCTGTTTTGGAGGTTTCACGAACAACATTAGACGACGGATGTGGCAACCACTTTTGTTATACCGCCCACTTTTGTTATACCTCACCAGTTTTGTAACAGCGATCGCCCATTTTTGTTATACCTCACCAATTTTGTAATAGAACGCCAGCTTTTGTTATAGTTCGAGGTCACCATTTTTAGCTCAACTTTGACGAAGTCAAATTTGAGCTATTGTCATGGCCTGTCGTCCGTCGTCCGTCTGTCCGTCCGTCCGTCCGTCCGTCCGTCCGTCTGGCCGTCTGTCCGTCTGTCCGTCTGTCCGTACGTCAACAATTGGCTATGGCTCGGGCTAGAGGTCGTATTTATGAACCGATCTTTATGAAACTTCTTGTGTACCTTTGTTATGACCCTGGGACGGGAACGAGTGTTTTTAGGTGTGGTCCGAAATTCAAGATGGCTGCCAGTGGCCATTTTGTACCGATGATGCAAAAATCAGTTTTTTGTACAGAACTTCTGTATGAAAGTTCTGATTTGAATAAAGTTTTGTATAAATGTTTAGTACCATGGGATACATCACATATAATACGGGTTTTTTTCTCGTGCGTAAATTATGCAAATTAGACTGACTTTGATTTATTTAGTGTTACTTTCAGAGCTGTAAGTGCCAAGCTGCTATGGCTCGGGCTAGAGGCCGTATTTATGAACCGATCTTTACGAAACTTCTTGGATACCTTTGTTATGACCGTGGGACGAGAACGAGTGTTTTTGGGTGCGGTCCGAAATTCAAGATGGCTGCCAGCTGCCATTTTGTACCGACGATGCAGAAATCTGTTTTTTGTACAGAACTTCCATATGAAAGCTCTGATTTGAATAATTTTTTGTATGAATGTTTAGTACCATGGGATACATCACATATAATACGGGTTTTTTTCTCGTACGTAAATTGTGCAAATTAGACTAATTTTGATGTTTTTTGGGTTTACTTTCAGCACTGTAAGTGCAAATGCCAATACGGCTCGGGCTAGAGGCCGTATTTATGAACCGATCTTTACGAAACTTCTTGGGTACCTTTGGTATCACCGTGGGACGAGAACGAGTGTTTTTGGGTCCGGTCCGAAATTCAAGATGGCCGGTGGCAGCCATTTTGTACAAAATTAGGTGCAATCAGATTTTTGCACAGAACTTCCATATGAAAGCTCTGATTTGAATAATTTTTTTGTGTGAATGTTTAGTACTATGGGATACATCACATATAATACGGGTTTTTTTCTCGTGCAGAAATTATGCAAATTAGATGAACTTTGATTTTTTCAGTGCGACTTACACACAGTAAGTACACATGTCAATACGGCTCAGACTAGAGTCTGTATTTATGAACTGATCTTCACGAAATGTCTTGGGTACCTTTGTTATCACCTTGGGACGAGAACGAGTGTTTCTGGGTGCGGTCTAAAATTCAAGATGGCTGCCAGTGGCCATTTTGTACCGAAATTAGGTCTAATCAGTTTTTTGTACACAACTTCTATACAGCTCAGACTAGAGGCCATATTTATGAACCAATCTTTACGAAACTTCTTGGGTACCTTTGTTATCACCGTGGTATGAGAGCGAGTGTTTTTGGGTGTGGTCCGAAATTCAAGATGGCCACCAGCAGCCATTTTGTACCAAAATTAGTGCAATCAGTCTTTTGTATAGAACTTCTGTATGAAAGTTCTGATTTTAATAAATTTTTGTTTGAATGTTTAGTAACATGGAATACATCACATATTGTAAGGGGGGTTTTTTCGTGCAGAAATTATGCAAATTAGATGAACTTCGATTTATTCAGTGCTACTTACACAATGTAAGTACACATGTCAATACGGCTCAGGGTAGAGGCTGTATTTATGAACCGATCTTCACAAAACTTCTTGGGTACCTTTGTTATCTCCTTGGGATGAGAATGAGTGTTTCTGGGTACGGTCCAAAATTCAAGATGGCTGCCAGTGGCCATTTTGTACCGAAATTAGGTCCAATCAGTTTTTTGTCACAAGTTCTATACAGCTCGTATTTATGAACTGATCTTCACAAAACTTCTTGAGTACTTTTGTTTTCACCTTGGGACAGGAACGAGTGTGTTTTGAGGTGCCTTTGTTATCACTGTGCTATGAGAACAAATATTTTGGGGTTCAGTCAGACCCACTCTGGGACTCAAAGATTTTTTCTAGTTCAGCATCTGACTGTCACCCACCTTTACAATATTTTACCTATACATTTGTTACAGGCAACGGTCAGTATTTATGTACAGACCGTTACAATACTTTATATGTACCTTTGTTATCAGGTCATTACCTAGATGTTTGTCATTGCTGTGTCACATACTATACATGTACATGTCTTTGTCTTGACAAGTTGAGCTACAGTGTCATTGACACTTTCATTGTTATAGAAATCGCCCACTTTTGTTATAAAAAAACAGCTAACCACTTTTGTTATATAAATCACCAGCTTTTGTAATACTTGAAATTAGAACTATAACGCTAATGTTTCGATGCCCATTCGGGGTTAGTGAAGAATCATGGCAGATTTCGGGGTCGGGGGAATAATAGCTTGTGTTTTCTAAATCAGATGGTCGAGTCGAGAAACAAAAAAACACATCCCTGTAAGTATATGAGGCAGTCGGGCGGCGAAGCGCACCTGAAGTGACTTCACTTCACAGAAATTGGCGGCAGGTTTGTTGTTTTGCGAATGAATTTTCGATTCAACATGTTTTAAGTGGAGTCTTGATGCAAGGTTCATACAGGGTCTTGGAAATTTCTTGAATTTCACTTTTGTATTAAAAAGTCATTGACTCTGCTTTTTAGCCGTGAGAAGCTCTTCAAAATTGGCCAACAGCCTTGTATAGCTCTTGAATTTCCCAAACATATCAGCGGACTAAGTAATTCATACAATTTATATTCCTGTTCACAAGAAATGGGCAAAAAATAAATCCACCCTTGACACAGTGTCTTGAAGCTCTCGAAGATTGCTTTCCAGAAAATTGTCAAGTATTGAGTTTTTAGGATTAATGCTCACTTCTGCTTCTTCTACAAATTATCTCCACTTTGTACCACAAGTATAACTCTTTTTCTAAAGGTACGAACATGCATAAATTGCTACGTTCATCGAAATATTGGGTGTAGAAGAGTCCTTGAAAAAAATTACAAGAGTCCTGGAAAAGTCCTCGAATAGACCTTGAATTTGAGGTGGCCTTACCTGTTTGAACCATGTGATGCCAGATGGTCAGTGCCGCTTTTGACACTTTGAAGCACGTAGACCTATATACGTTCTTATTTTCATCGCACACACTGTGCCTCTTTCGGTTTTCCTTTGCATTTTTATGCAGAGAGATGCACTTATGTTCACAGTATTTGTCTCGAGTTTGAATTGATTGTCTGTAAACGGAGAGTGACACAATTCGTACAGACTAAAAGTTCCTACGTTGAATTCAAGAAGAGCAGGTTTTGAAGGTTCTGCTCTGAGATCAACCGTATAATATTTCCCATTGAGCTAAAGATAGTATTACACTGAAATCAGTTGGATTGAGAATTAATGAAAATCAACTGGGCTGAGAAAATATGAACCCAATTGGGTACATGTTAACCCACCCAAGTAAAGATCACAAGATTCCAGTGTTAATTTTTATAATCTCTCGAATATTTCTCTTCCTCTAGCGATTCCCTGCTTCTTCCACTGGTGTGAATAGAACTCCTTTTAATGATGTGAGCAACTCTGGACAACCTAGAAACTTTCTCATGTTCTCTATTCCGAATCCACAGTTCTCTCTGGCTCATGATCGAGGGTGACATAAACCACTCAAATCGAATGCGGAATTTATTCTTGGAAAAAATGTCTACAAATGACACTGAAATAGTCACTGCTTTGCAAGAAGCGTTGAAATGGGGAACGTTGGCAAATAAATGTGATTTTGAGGAACTCAGTACCATTGGGACCCCCTAGTGCCCATTTTGGGGTGAGCTCGGTGCCCAATTTTGGTAGCAATCTTCATGAATCTATTTGTGCTACCCCACAATGCAGTTTATTTGGCAAAAATTGGTTGATGAATGCGATTTGGAGCAAATCAGCACTTTTGGGCTCCTAGGGTGCCCAATTTTGGGAGGGTCAGGTACCCAATTTTGGTGGCAATCTTCAGGAATCTATTTGTGCCGCCTCACAATGCAGTTTATGTGGCGAAAATCGGTTGATGAATACGATTTGGAGCAACTCGGCACTTTTAGGCTCCTAGGGTGCCCAATTCTGGGAGGGTCAGATGCCCAATTTTGGTGGCAATCTTCAGAAATCTATATGTGCCACCCCACAATGCAGTTTATCTGGCGAAAATCGGTTGATAAATGCATTTTGGAGCAACTTAGCACTTTTGGGATCCTGGAGTGCCCAATTTTGGGAGGGTCAGGTGCCCAATTTTGGTGGCAATCTTCATGAATCTATTTGTGTCACCCCACAATGCAGGTTATTTGGAGAAAATCGGTTGATAAATGCGGATTAGAGCAACTTAGCACTTTTGGGATCCTGGAGTGCCCAATTTTGGGAGGGTCAGGTGCCCAATTTTGGTTGCAATCTTCATATATCTATTTGTGCCACCCCACAATGCAGTTTATTGTCGAATGGTGGCAATCTTCAGGAATCTATATGTGCCACGCCACAATGCAGTTTATTTGGCGAAAATCGGTTAGTAAATGCGATTTGGAGCATCTCAGCACGTTTGGGCTCCTAGGGTGCCCAATTTTGGGAGTGTCAGGTGCCCAATTTTGGTGGCAATCTTCAGGAATCTATATGTGCCACGCCACAATGCAGTTTATTTGGCGAAAATCGGTTAGTAAATGCGATTTGGAGCAACTCCGCACTTTTGGGCTCCTAGGGTGCCCAATTTTGGGAAGGTGAAATGCTCAATTTTGGTGGAAAGCTTCTTGAATCTATTTGTGCCACCCCACAATGCAGTTTATTTGGAGAAAATCGGTTGATAGCGAATGTCGAATAAGGAACCCGGAATAAGTAACGGTATTGTTCCCACCTATAAAAAGCCTGTATGTTAAATTTTATCTTTTAACCCCAGTACCTGTGTAACGCTTCCACTGCGGTTAAGACAAATTACACCTGTAATCGGAAGTTCATCCAACTTGGCCGTTGCTATGACGGAATTTGCCAACTTCGATACATTCTCACTTTGCGATGTTTCATTCAAACAAACGACATTTTGCGGTACCATCTACTACGTACAATGACGTATTAAGTTTAAAATACCAACAATTAAATATTCAAAATAAAATTTAAGAATTGTTAATAATAATTTGACTGAAAAAGCAAGGTAAATTCAAACAACTTTGACGATGTCTCCAGCTGACAATCATGCATTCACGTACAGTCGGTAGTACTGCCCACCGGCGTAGATGTAAACAAAACTAGAGAATTGTAATTTGTTGGACAAATTACGGGCTTTCCCAACTTTCCAATGTGAAAATGCAGACTACATATAGCAAAGCAAAGTGTTTGAAATTAATCATTTCCAAAATGATAGACAAAAAGCATCCAAAGTTGGCTAATTTTGGTATTCTCCCACGGTTCTCTTATTCACGCCCTCATTTTGCTTGAGGTTTCAATCTTGAGATTAAAAAGTAAGCAGTAACTTTCTTCTACAATCATTGTTGCATCTATCCATACCAAAATAATTGCTACAACAACCTTGCAATTAGAGGAAATGAATACAGATGTTTACAAAATTCACTGAAAATCAATTTTTTTCTGACAGTACTCTTCTTTACATGGCCAAAACTTTTGTTGTGTTTAGCCCCAAAGCATAACTTGCAGCAGAGGATTTGTTCATTAGGCATCTCTACCTATAGCAAAACAAAGTGTTTACAATTAACCCTTTCCAAAATGACAGGAAGATGCAACCACAGTTAGCTACTTTTGGCATTTTCGGATGGTACTCTTACCCTCATTTGCTTGAGGGTTAAAGATGAGATTATAAACTAAACAATAACATTCTTCTGCAAGCACTGTTGCATCTATGCATCCAAAAATAATTGTTACAACAACCTCGCAATTAAGAGAAATTTGCCCTTGAAGTTAGTAAATCTTGAAGATAAAATGATATATTCATATCATTATTTCTCCATAGGGGTTAATTTTGAAATATTTGTGTTTTGATTTTAGTGTATAATATTATGCTCTTAATGTGTGAACATCAATCACAGACTGAGTGTCTGAAAAGAGACAGGGACTAATCTTGAATCTTGCTATTTGAATGAACATGTTCAAGTTGAGGGTACTCCAATTCAAGGCCTGACAATTAAAACTTGGAATAAAACATATAACAGCAAAATTGTTCTTGGATAACAGTTAGATAATTGCAAAAATGAAAAGTGGACAGAAATCGCGCATGGGTTAATGGCGAAAAGGCGGTAATTTGGTTAATTTGACATTACAAGTGAACAGACAGCAGTGTCGCGCATACGCCCACTGCGTCCAGACCAGTGAAGGCAGATACACAATTCGTCCCTACTCTATTCCCAATGCAATGCCGTTTCCATTCACTATTTACCTATCACCAGTCGAGTTTGGCATTATTTCTGTCTATTTGACGAACTGTTCTGCTTTAAATATTCGCACATTCATATGGGACAGAAAGTTTTGTGTTAAACGGCTTATTTTAGACCGTTCCGGCAGAAACTAACAAGTCAATCCGGTGGAGAAAAGGCCGTCATCTGGCTAATTTGACATTCAAATTGAACAGATACAATGTCGGATATACGCCAGTTATGTCCCGACCATGCAAGGCAGTAACTTGAAATTCTCAGAATGTTTTTTACTGTCCCTGCCCGACAGTTTTAGTATCTTTGTCAAGTGCCGAGACCGCGTGGAAATACCGTGGATCAGGTGGAAACCTATGGCACGATTCGTCCCTACTTTATTCTCAATTCAACGACTTTTCCATTCATTATTTACCTGTCACCGGCTGAGTTAGGCATTATATCTGTCTATTTGATGAACTTTTCAACCTCAACTATTTGCGGCGTTATGTAGCACCACCGAAAGGCCACTGCACGGTTACCAATATATTCAGGGATTGATTTTACGAAAATAACAATTATTCCGACTATACCCACATGGGAGCTCCTAAATATGCCAAGGGTTAAACTTTTAATAATAACGTATACAACAGGCATAGAAAGCATTCAGCGCTCAATGAATTAGGAATGGAGTAAATTGTCACTTAAACCTACGGAATTCTGAAAAAATGGGAGTTTTTTTCGACGGCACCAATCATTATGCATCTGAGACAGGGATGGCGTTAAATTTTACAGCTGCCTTATAACAGGAAATATTATTGGAATTGAACTGTGAATCCGAATTTCGAAAGCATTTTCGGATATTCTATTCCAAACTACCACAGCACGCTTATCAATATTCAGTGATTTTATGAAAATTAAAATTATTCCGCCCGTACCCATATGGGCAGTCTCGAATCTGTCACCGGTTAAACTTTTAATAATGACATATAAAACAAAAGTTGTCATACTATGACTGCTGCATACAGCCATAGAAAACGTTCAGCACTCAATCAATTAGGAATGGAGTAAATCGTCACTTAAACTTTCCAAATTCTGAAAACGAGAGTTTTTTTGGACTGCACCTATCTTTATGCAAACAGAACGAGCATAGGGTTAAACTTTACAACCAAACTTACAACAGCAAATATGCACGGTAGGCAATTGTAAATACGAACATGTAAATCATTTTTCGATATTCCTTTCGAAAATGGAAGAAATGTGAGCTCCAAATTAGCCAATTTTATGAAGAATTTTAAAGCACTTAAATTCAAGACCCGAAAACTGGGTGAAGGTTAAAACTTTGAATAAAATATATAACAGCAAAATTGTTCTCGGATCAAGGCCTCTCATGGAAATGGTTTTGAGACAATATGGCTCCAGTGTTGAGAAAGTGTATGTAAACGTTGGCGAAAATAACAATTATTCTGACAGTACCCTTATGGGAAGTCTCAAATATGCCCAGGGTTAAACTTTTAATAATAACATATAGAACAAAATTTGTCATACTTTGACTGCTGCAAGCAGCTGTAGAAAACATTCAGAGCTCAAGCAATTAAAAATGGATTAAATCGCCACCTAAATTTACCAAATTCCTAAAAAATTGAAGTGTTTTTTTTTGGGGGGGGGGGGGGGGGGAGGGACGGTACCTACTTTTATGCAACCAGAATGGGATAGGGTTAAACTTTACAACCAAACTGACAACAGCAAATATGCTCGATAGTCAATTGTGAATATGTACATGGAAAGTGTTTGAAATTAATCCTTTCCAAAATTATAAAAAAGGCAACCAAAAATGGCTGATTTTGGCATTTTCAAACGGTACTCGTATTCTCGCCCTCATTATGCTAGAGGGTTAAATCTGAGATTAAGAAGTAAACAGTAACTTTCTTCCACAATCATTGTTGCATCTAGCCATAACAAAATAATTATTACAACTACCTTGTAATTAGAAAAATTTGCTCTTGAAGTTGGCGAAAATAACAAATATTCCGACAGTGTACCCTTATGGGAAGTCTCAAATCTGCCAAGGGTTAAACTTTTAATAATAACATATAGAACAAAATTTGTCATACTTTGACTGCTGCAAGCAGTTATAGAAAACATTCAGAGCTCAAGCAATTAAAAATGGAGTAAATCGTCACCTAAACGTACCAAATTCTTAAAAAATGGAGTTTTTTTTTGACGGTACCTACTTTTATGCAACCAGAATGGGATAGGGTTAAACTTTACAACCAAGCTTACAACAGCAAATATGCTAGGTAGTCAATTGTGAATACGTACACGAAAAGTGTTTGAAATTGACCCTTTTCCAAAATGATGGAAAAAGCAACCAAAGTTGGCTAATTTTGGCATTTTCAAACGGAACTCTTATTCTCACACTCATTGTGCTTGGGGGTTAAATCTGAGATTAAAAAGTAAACAGTAACTTTCTTCCGCAATCATTGTTGCATCTATCCAAACCAAAATAATTGTTACAACAACCTTGTTATTAGAGAAATTTGCCCTTGAAGTTGGTCAATTTTGAAGAAAAGAACTATATTCATGTCATTTTTGGCCAGTGGGGGTTAAAGTTAAAATATCTGAGTGGTGATTGTGGTGTATCATAGTATGCTCTAAATGTGTGGAAAATTTGAGTTAAATAACTGTAAACAATTTTGAGACATTCGAAAAATGGTGAAATTTTGAAGGTTTTGGCAGAATATTTTGAAAACACGCGTTTTCACAGATATGACGATACCGCATTTCACTAGATTTTATGACCTTACATAAGTGTGCCAAATTTGGTCAAAATCGTACAGCTCGTTTTCGAGCAGTTCAACAGACAAAATTCAGGGAGGAAAAAAAATAAAACTAGAGAATTGTAATTTGTTGGACATATTACGGGCTTTCCTAACTTTTTAATGTGAAAAGGCAAACTGTATTGTACACAAAACTATCGATTTGAAAACAGAAAATTTAGTGGAAATCAAAGTTTTTGTGATGCTACTAGTTTTTATGCAGCCAAAACAGATATTTGAGATACAGCAGGTCACCAAAACATTTAAAACAAAATTTACTCTTCAATAAGTACAGAATATTTTCATAGAAAGCAAAACAAGCGATGTCCTTTGTGCTTTGCCAAAAATTAGAACATATGAATTATGGGCGTACGGGCCGGGGTTTTATGAAGGACTGTGCCCCAACCCACCCCTGAGTCAGGAAGGAGCCGATTTTTCGGCCAATATGCCAGAAAATTTCGGACAATTTAGTTGCCAGAAATGACCACAAAACATTTTGGTTTTCCACACAAAATGTTTTTTTCCTATCTCATCACTTAGAAGTTGCAAGTGAACTGACCATTACACTGTACAAGTTGATTCACCGGAACCGTATCCACGTTAATATTATTCATTTATAATCACACAAGTACACATAAAGAGCTCTATTACTGCATATTACAGGAGCACGGTGGCTCAGAAGGTAGAGATGATTGTTGCAATCCAAGAAGTCCTCGGTTCGAATCCCGCCTGTGGCAACCACATTGTGTCCTTGAGCAAGACACTTCATCCCAATTTAATTTCCCACGTGGGGGGGGGGGGGGGGGGGTTATGATGGCGATATGTACTAAGGGTGCTTTGAGGGTGCACTTGTCTTCAACCAATGCTAACCCTGCTTTTGTGGAATTAGTATGTTGGGGAGTCTGAGTCGCTTGCCATTGCTCGGTGGTTCTCTCCAGGTACTCAATGGGATTGAGACCCCCCCCCTCTCACCCATACCCACATTTGGCATTTCCTCCTGAGATTCAACCTTTTATGGCTAAAAGGGTTCATCCCCCCTCCTAAAAAATAGCCCTGTATGCCTATGCAATGAATACCTGGACTTGAATAAATACCTATGTTATAGTCATGATATAGCTGTAGATGCCGAAAGAAAGTGACCTTAAATATCAATAATTAATTTATTCTCTATTATTTTGTCTGTTTGTAAATGTGGGGGATTTGTCAACAAACGAGGGTAAGCTTCCTACTCCATGATTTCACAATTTTTCCAACATATCTGTTTCAGATACAATGAAATACATGTAATATGAGTTACTGTCACACACAAATTAGTTGTTTATTTGATATGGTTTAAACTATCTAGAAAGCTAGTATACACAGCGATGGGTACACTTCAAGTCAAAATGAGTTGATTAAAGGTATGTTGAACAGCTTGTTAATATTTCTTGCATTACATTACTACTTTGCTATTTATTGACAGAAGGATTTCACATAGGGTTTTCCTGACGGTGTTTATTTATTGGTGTTTACGGTCACATACTTATCCACAATGGCTAATCGTGACCGTGACAGTTTTACGGGTGGGGGAAGTCGGAGGACTCAGAGAGAACCACTGAGCATCGACGAGCAACTGTCAGCTCAGCATTCTAATTATGTTCAAGCTCCGCTGAAGCAGTGTGCCAGCGGTTGAAGACATGTGCACCATTGACATGCAGTGCCCCTTAGTACATGGCATCATCGTGTACGCCTTAGTACATGGCATCAGATTTGAGACTTTCCATAAGAGTACTTTCGGAATATTTGTTATTTTCGCCAACTTCAAGAGCAAATTTTTCTAATTACAAGGTAGTTGTAATAATTATTTTGGTATGGCTAGATGCAACAATGATTGTGGAAGAAAGTTACTGTTTACTTCTTAATCTCAGATTTAACCCTCTAGCACAATGAGGGCGAGAATAAGAGTACCATTTGAAAATGCCAAAATTAGCCATTTTTGGTTGCCTTTTCTGTCATTTTGGAAAGGGTTAATTTCAAACACTTTTCATATACGTATTCACAATTGACTATCGAGCATACTTGCTGTTGTTAGTTTGGTTGTAAAGTTAAACCCTATCCCATTCTGGTTGCATAAAAGTAGGTACCGTCCAAAAAATTTCCAATTTTTTTCAGAATTTGGTACATTTAGGTGGCGATTTACTCCATTTTTAATTGCTTGAGCACTGAATGTTTTATATACCACCGCTGCTTGTAGCAGTCAAAGTATGACAAATTTTGTTCTATATGTTATTATTAAAAGTTTAACTCTTGGCAGATTTGAGACTTCCCATAAGGGTACTGTCAGAAAAATTGTTATTTTCGCCAACGTTTACATGCACTTTCTCAGCACTGGAGCCATATTGTCTCAAAACCTTTTCCATGACAGGATTGGGCCTTCATCCAAGAACAATTTTGCTGTTATATATTTTATTCAAAGTTTTAACCTTCATCCTGTTTTGAGGCCTTGAATATGAGTGCCCTAAAATTCTTCATGAAATAGGCTAACTTGGAGCTCACTTTTCTTCCATTTTCGAAAGGAATATCGAAAAATGATTTACATGTTCGTATTTACAATTGCCTACCGAGCATATCTGCTGTTGTAAGTTTGGTTGTAAAGTTTAACCCTATGCTCGTTCTGTTTGCATAACGATAGGTGCAGTCCAAAAAAAAAAAAAAAGATTCAGAGCTCAAGCAATTAAAAATGGAGTAAATCGCCACCTAAATTTACCAAATTCTGAAAAAATTGGAATTTTTTTGCACGGTACCTACTTTTATGCAACCAGAATGGGATAGGGTTAAACTTTACAAACAAACTAACAACAGCGCAAATATGCCCGATAGTCAATTGTGAATACGTACATGAAAAGTGTTTGAAATTAACCCCTTCCTAAATGATAGAAAAGCAACCAAAAATGGCTAACTTTGGCATTTTCAAACGGTACTCTTATTCCCGGCCTCATTGTGCTAGAGGGTTAAATCTGAGATTAAGAAGTAAACAGTAGCTTTCTTCCACAATCATTGTTGCATCTACCCATACCAAAATAATTATTACAACTACCTTGTAATTAGAAAAAATTGCTCTTGAAGTTGGCGAAAATAACAATTATTCTGACAGTACCCTCATGGGAAGTCTCAAATCTGCCAAGGGTTAAACTTTTAATAATAACATATAGAACCACATTTGTCATACTTTAACTGCTGCAAGCATCTATAGAAAACATTCAGAGCTCAAGCAATTAAAAATGGAGTACATCGTCCCCTAAACTTATCAAATTCTGGAAAAATTGGAGTTTTTTTGGACGGTACCTACTTTTAAGCAACCAGAATGGGATAGGGTTAAACTTTACAACCAAACTTACAACAGAAAATATGCCCGATAGTCAATTGTTAATACGTACACGAAAAGTGTTTGAAATTAACCCCTTTCCAAAATGATGGAAAAAGCAACCAAAGTTGGCTAATTTTGGCATTTTCAAACGGTACTCTTATTCTCACCCTCATTGTGCTTGGGGCTTAAATCTGAGATTAAAAAGAAAACAGTAACTTTCTTCCGCAATCATTGTTGCATCTATCCAAACTAAAATAATTGTTACAACAACCTTGTTATTAGAGAAATTTGCCCTTGAAGTTGGTCAATTTTGAAGAAAAATTCTATATTCATGTCATTTTTGGCCAGTGGGGGTTAAAGTTGAAAGATCTGAGTGGTGATTGTGGTGTATCATATTATGCTCTAAATGTGTGGAAAATTTGAGCTAAATAACTGTAAACAATTTTGAGACATTCGAAAAACGGTGAAATTTTGAAGGTTTTGGCAGAATATTTTGAAAACACGCGCTTTCACAGATATGACGATACCGTATTTCACTAGTTTTTATGGCATTACATAAGTGTGCCAAATTTGGTCAAAATCGTACAACTTGTTTTCGAGCAGTTCAACAGACAAAATTCAGGGAGGAAAAAAAAAAAAAAAAAAAAAAAAAAAAAATAGAGAAGAAAAATTTTGAAAAAGAAGAATAACAATAGTCTTTCCCAAACTGGGTTTGGGAAAGCCTAATAAACTAGAGAATTGTAATTTGTTGGACAAATTACGGGCTTTCCCAACTTTTTAATGTGAAAAGGCAAACTGTATTGTACACAAAACTATCGATCACTTTTGAAAACAGAAAATTTAGTGGAAATCAAAGTTTTTGTGATGCTACTAGTTTTCATGCAGCCAAAACAGATATTTGAGATACAGCAGGACACCAAAACATTTAACACAAAATTTGCTCTTCAATAATTACAGAATATTTTCATAGAAAGCAAAACAAGCGATGTCCTTTGTGCTTTGGAAAAAATTAGTACATATGAATTATGGGCGTACGGGCCAGGGTTTCATAAAGGACTGTGCCCCAACCCACCCCTGAGCCAGGAAGAAGCCGATTTTTCGGCCAATATGCCAGAAAATTTCGGATAATTTAGTTGCCAGAAATGACCACAAAACATTTTGGTTTTCCACACAAAATGTTGTTTTCCTATCTCATCACTTAGAAGTTGCAAGTAAACTGACCATTATACTGTACAAGTTGATTCAGTGGAACCGTATCCACGTTAATATTATTCATTTATAATCACACAAGTACACATAAAAAGCTCTATTACTGCAAATTACGGGAGCACGGTAGTAGTATGTCTCGTATGTTTGAGGGAATATTTGGATGATCTCATTTGGATGATCTCATGTGACGTCATAGTCACGTGACTTAGTGGCACCATGTTGTGTTGTTATGGTAACCCGCGTTAGCGGCCATGTTGTGACGTCATCTCCATAGTGATACGTGATGTGAGTGCGCATGCGCAGTGCGTGTTGTTAGGGTGATACGTGTTTCCGTCGACCATTTTGTATACTGGAGGCCGCCATCTTGGTTTCTATGGTAGCACGTGATTGCTATGTTACCTAAGGCTTCTTATAGGATATGGATATGTTCGGGGGTGTGTTCCTTTGTAGAAGAGTAAATCTGATTACCACAAACAACCCGACAATCCCTCCAAATCACCAAAATCCACCCAAAATCACCGAAATTGACTTTATTTCCCAAATTTATCGGCTTAGCACGTAGTGCTATAGTACTAAGGGGTACAAAGGGGTACGTTCCTTTGTAGAAGAGTAATGTTCTGGCTTAGAATTCTCCCAGAATCCCTTTATGGATCCCTATACCATGACGTTTTTCCCATTAAAAGACAGGTTCCTTTGGTAATTACCCAGAATTCTCCGCTTCTATCTATATATGCAATAGTTTTTGTCTATCTGGCCCTGTTCCTTTATTCTAGAGTATACTCCAGTAGCGTAGAAGAGCCTATCAACTGGAACAGCTTTACTTATTATTACTATATTTAGCAATTTCTGGTCTATTCTTGTTAGTTCTGACCCTATTCCGTGTACTCTTGTTGTTTCATTTATCTAGATTATAACTAACCAATCAGATTGCTTGATTTCCCATAATCTGTATACAGAGTTATCTCCCTTCTGTATAACAAAAGCAGCCCTAAAACCAATAAGCTATCGAGCAGTTACTGATAAGTCATTGCTCGAACGACTCGAAGCTCATCGAGAAAATGAGCATTAGAGCAATTGCTCGATCGAGTGACTCGGCATATTGCTCGAACGACTCGAATCCCATCGAGCAAATGAGCCAACGAGCAATTGCTCGATCGAGTGACTCCTCGAACGACTCGACGACTCATTTCAGTATTTGATGATACCTATGGCCCAGGTATTGTATTATTTGAGGATACCTATCGAGGATACCTTTTATAGGATACTTATCTGAGGATACTGTTACCTATATCACAAGGCATACCTATCCCAAATATCCCTTATAAGCCATCGAGCAGTTACTGAAAAGTCATTGCTCGAATGACTCGAAGCTCATCGAGCAAATGAGCCTAAGAGCAATTGCTCCATGAGCAATTGCTCGAACGACTCGAAGCTCATCGAGCAAATGAGCTATCGAGTAATTGCTCGTTCGAGTGACTCCTCGAACGACTCTTAGACTCATTTCGGTATTTGAGGATACCTATGGCCCAGGTATTGTATTATTTGAGGATACCTATCGAAGATACCTTTTAGAGGATACTTATCTGAGGCTACTATTACCTGTACCACAAGACATACCTATCCCAAATATCCCTTATAAGCCATCGAGCAGTTACTGAAAAGTCATTGCTCGAATGACTGGAAGCTCATCAAGCAAATGAGCTATCGAGGAGTAATTGCTCGTTCGAGTGACTCCTCGAACGACTCTTAGACTCATTTCAGTATTTGAGGATACCTATGACATGGCTACGTATCAGTTGAGGATACCTTTTGGGGATACTAAATTGAGGATACCTTTGACATGGTATTGTTGGAGGATACCTGTTGTAGAAACCTTTCATCTGTGTACTTCTGTTATTCTGCCCCATATCTCATCCATTATTTCCTAGCTATACCTATCTCAGTCTCGACTATAACATTGATCAAGGTTGAATCAGATGTCTCCTGTATACATATAAGGCATTCCGTAATTTAGATTCCTAGCCGAGTCCGTAAAAGTTGGATTCCGTGATTTGTCATCGACACTCGAGGGTATTCCACTTCCCTATTGGAAGAATTTAGTTCAATGGGTTTAGTTCATTAAGTTTAAAATTTATTCAGTTAAATGTCGTTCAGTTCAAAGGGTGTTTATTTATATTAGATATAAAAAGTTCATTCAAACAGTTCAAAGGGGTTAATTATATATACCTTCATTAGGGTTATAGTTCAGAACTTTGTTCAATTTGTTATGGTCAATTCAGTTCGATACCTTCATTGGGTCAGTTCTCTTCTATCTGTTCAGTTCGATTTTCGTCACTTTGTTTTGATCACTTCGATCTTAGTTGTGTTGGATCAGATCTGTTCATGCTGTCCAACTAGTTCGATCAATCCGACTAGTTTGACCTTCTTTCACTTTGTTTTGTTCACAATTGGTTCTGTTGTATCTGTACCTTTGTTATTTTGTATTGGTTGGTTGTATCTGTTCAGAGTCTTGTAGTCATTGTTGAATTGGTTGTTATCAATCCCTTTCCATACCCTCGAGTGTCGATGACAAATCACGGAATCCAACTTTTACGGACTCGGCTAGGAATCTAAATTACGGAATGCCTTATATGTATACAGGAGACATCTGATTCAACCTTGATCAATGTTATAGTCGAGACTGAGATAGGTATAGCTAGGAAATAATGGATGAAATATGGGGCAGAATAACAGAAGTACACAGATGAAAGGTTTCTACAACAGGTATCCTCCAACAATACCAGGTCAAAGGTATCCTCAATTTAGTATCCCCAAAAGGTATCCTCAACTGATACGTAGCCATGTCACAGGTATCCTCAAATACTGAAATGAGTCGAAGAGTCGTTCGAGGAGTCACTCGAACGAGCAATTACTCGATAGCTCATTTGCTCGATGAGCTTCGAGTCATTCGAGCAATTGCTCATGGAGCAATTGCTCTTAGGCTCATTTGCTCGATGAGCTTCGAGTCATTCGAGCAATGACTTTTCAGTAACTGCTCGATGGCTTATAAGGGATATTTGGGATAGGTATGTCTTGTGGTACAGGTAATAGTATCCTCAGATGAGTATCCTCTAAAAGGTATCCTCGATAGGTATCCTCAAATAATACAATACCTGGGCCATAGGTATCCTCAAATACCGAAATGAGTCTAAGAGTCGTTCGAGGAGTCACTCGAACGAGCAATTACTCGATAGCTCATTTGCTCGATGAGCTTCGAGTCGTTCGAGCAATTGCTCATGGAGCAATTGCTCTTAGGCTCATTTGCTCGATGAGCTTCGAGTCATTCGAGCAATGACTTTTCAGTAACTGCTCGATGGCTTATAAGGGATATTTGGGATAGGTATGCCTTGTGATATAGGTAATAGTATCCTCAGATAAGTATCCTATAAAAGGTATCCTCGATAGGTATCCTCAAATAATACAATACCTGGGCCATAGGTATCCTCAAATACTGAAATGAGTCGTCGAGTCGTTCGAGGAGTCACTCGATCGAGCAATTGCTCGTTGGCTCATTTGCTCGATGGGATTCGAGTCGTTCGAGCAATATGCCGAGTCACTCGATCGAGCAATTGCTCTAAGGCTCATTTGCTCGATGAGCTTCGAGTCGTTCGAGCAATGACTTATCAGTAACTGCTCGATAGCTTATTGGTTTTGGGGCTGCTTTTGTTATACAGAAGGGAGATAACTCTGTATACAGATTATGGGAAATCAAGCAATCTGATTGGTTAGTTATAATCTAGATAAATGAAACAACAAGAGTACACGGAATAGGGTCAGAACTAACAAGAATAGACCAGAAATTGCTAAATATAGTAATAATAGGTAAAGCTGTTCCAGTTGATAGGCTCTTCTACGCTACTGGAGTATACTCTAGAATAAAGGAACAGGGTCAGATAGACAAAAACTATTGCATATATAGATAGAAGCGGAGAATTCTGGGTAATTACCAAAGGAACCTGTCTTTTAATGGGAAAAACGTCATGGTATAGGGATCCATAAAGGGATTCTGGGAGAATTCTAAGCCAGAACATTACTCTTCTACAAAGGAACGCACCCCTTTGTACCCCTTAGTACTATAGCACTACGTGCTAAGCCGATAAATTGGGGAAATAAAGTCAATTTCGGTGATTTTGGGTGGATTTTGGTGATTTGGAGGAATTGTCGGGTTGTTTGTGGTAATCAGATTTACTCTTCTACAAAGGAACACACCCCCGAACATACCCCTATCCTATAAGAAGCCTTAGGTAACATAGCAATCACGTGCTACCATAGAAACCAAGATGGCGGCCTCCAGTATACAAAATGGACGACGGAAACACGTATCACCCTAAAAACACGCGCTGCGCATGCGCACTCACATCACGTATCACTATGGAGATGACGTCACAACATGGCCGCTCACGCGGGTTACCATAACAACACAACATGGCGCCACTAGGTCACGTGACTATGACGTCACATGAGATCATCCAAATGAGATCATCCAAATATTCCCTCAAACATACGAGACATACTACTCACGGTGGCTCAGAAGGTAGAGATGATTGTTGCAATCCAAGAAGTCCTTGGTTCGAATCCCGCCAGTGGGAACCACATTGTGTCCTTGAGCAAGACACTTCATCCCACTTTAATTTCCCACGTGGGGGGGGGGGGGGGGGGCATGATTGCGATGTGTACTATGGGTACCTTGAGGGTGTACTTGTCTTCAACCAATGCTAACCCTGCTTTTGTGGAGTTAGTATGTTGGGGAGTCTGAGTCGCTTGTCATTGCTCGGTGGTTCTCTCCAGGTAGTCAATGAGAGGGAGACCCCCTCCCCTTCCTCCCATACCCACATTTGGCATTTCCTCCTGAGATTCAACTTTTTCGGGTTAAAAGGGTTCATCCCCAACCCCCCCCCCCCCCCTGAGAAATAGCCCTGTACGCCTATGCAATGAATACCTGGACTTGAATACCTATATTATGGTCATGATATAGCTGTAGATGCTGAAAGTCACCTTAAATATCAATAATTAATTCAATAATTAATTTATTCTCTATCATTCTGTCTGTTTGTGACCAATGCTAACCCTGCTTTTGTGGAGTTAGTATGTTGTGGAGTCTGAGTAGCTTGCCATTGCTCGGTGGTCCTCTCCAGGTACTCAATGGGAGGGAGACCCCCCCCCCCCCTCCCTCCCATACCAACATTTGGCATTTCCTCCTGAGATTCAACTTTTTCGGGCTAAAAGGGTTCATCCCCCCCCCCCGAAAAATAGCCCTGTACGCCTATGCAATGAATACCTGGACTTGAATAAATACCTATATTATGGTCATGATATAGCTGTAGATGCTGAAAGTGACCTTAAATATCAATAATTAATTTATTCTCTATCATTTTGTCGGTTTGTGGATGTGTGGGATTTGTCAACAAACGAGGGTAAGCTTCCTAGTCCATGATTTCACAATTTTTCCACCAGATACAATGAAATACATGTAATATGAGTTACTGTCACACACAAATTAGTTGTTTATTTGATATGGTTTAAACTATCTAGAAAGCTAGTATACACAGCGATGGGTACACTTCAAGTCAAAATGAGTTGATTAAAGGTATGTTGAACAGCTTGTTAATATTTCTTGCATTACATTACTACTTTGCTATTTATTGACAGAAGGATTTCACATAGGGTTTTCCTGACGGTGTTTATTTATTGGTGTTTACGGTCACATACTTATCCACAATGGCTAATCGTGACCGTGACAGTTTTACGGGTGGGGGAAGTCGGAGGACCCAGAGAGAACCACTGAGCATCGACGAGCAACTGTCAGCTCAACATTCTAATTATGTTCAAGCTCCGCTGAAGCAGTGTGCCAGCGGTTGAAGACATGTGCACCATTGACATGCAGTGCCCCTTAGTACATGGCATCATCGTGTACGCCTTAGTACATGGCATCAGATTTGAGACTTTCCATAAGAGTACTTTCGGAATATTTGTTATTTTCGCCAACTTCAAGAGCAAATTTTTCTAATTACAAGGTAGTTGTAATAATTATTTTGGTATGGCTAGATGCAACAATGATTGTGGAAGAAAGTTACTGTTTACTTCTTAATCTCAGATTTAACCCTCTAGCACAATGAGGGCGAGAATAAGAGTACCATTTGAAAATGCCAAAATTAGCCATTTTTGGTTGCCTTTTCTGTCATTTTGGAAAGGGTTAATTTCAAACACTTTTCATATACGTATTCACAATTGACTATCGAGCATACTTGCTGTTGTTAGTTTGGTTGTAAAGTTAAACCCTATCCCATTCTGGTTGCATAAAAGTAGGTACCGTCCAAAAAATTTCCAATTTTTTCAGAATTTGGTACATTTAGGTGGCGATTTACTCCATTTTTAATTGCTTGAGCACTGAATGTTTTATATACCACCGCTGCTTGTAGCAGTCAAAGTATGACAAATTTTGTTCTATATGTTATTATTAAAAGTTTAACTCTTGGCAGATTTGAGACTTCCCATAAGGGTACTGTCAGAAAAATTGTTATTTTCGCCAACGTTTACATGCACTTTCTCAGCACTGGAGCCATATTGTCTCAAAACCTTTTCCATGACAGGATTGGGCCTTCATCCAAGAACAATTTTGCTGTTATATATTTTATTCAAAGTTTTAACCTTCATCCTGTTTTGAGGCCTTGAATATGAGTGCCCTAAAATTCTTCATGAAATAGGCTAACTTGGAGCTCACTTTTCTTCCATTTTCGAAAGGAATATCGAAAAATGATTTACATGTTCGTATTTACAATTGCCTACCGAGCATATCTGCTGTTGTAAGTTTGGTTGTAAAGTTTAACCCTATGCTCGTTCTGTTTGCATAACGATAGGTGCAGTCCAAAAAAAAAAAAAAGATTCAGAGCTCAAGCAATTAAAAATGGAGTAAATCGCCACCTAAATTTACCAAATTCTGAAAAAATTGGAATTTTTTTGCACGGTACCTACTTTTATGCAACCAGAATGGGATAGGGTTAAACTTTACAAACAAACTAACAACAGCGCAAATATGCCCGATAGTCAATTGTGAATACGTACATGAAAAGTGTTTGAAATTAACCCCTTCCTAAATGATAGAAAAGCAACCAAAAATGGCTAACTTTGGCATTTTCAAACGGTACTCTTATTCCCGGCCTCATTGTGCTAGAGGGTTAAATCTGAGATTAAGAAGTAAACAGTAGCTTTCTTCCACAATCATTGTTGCATCTACCCATACCAAAATAATTATTACAACTACCTTGTAATTAGAAAAAATTGCTCTTGAAGTTGGCGAAAATAACAATTATTCTGACAGTACCCTCATGGGAAGTCTCAAATCTGCCAAGGGTTAAACTTTTAATAATAACATATAGAACCAAATTTGTCATACTTTAACTGCTGCAAGCATCTATAGAAAACATTCAGAGCTCAAGCAATTAAAAATGGAGTACATCGTCCCCTAAACTTATCAAATTCTGGAAAAATTGGAGTTTTTTTGGACGGTACCTACTTTTAAGCAACCAGAATGGGATAGGGTTAAACTTTACAACCAAACTTACAACAGAAAATATGCCCGATAGTCAATTGTTAATACGTACACGAAAAGTGTTTGAAATTAACCCCTTTCCAAAATGATGGAAAAAGCAACCAAAGTTGGCTAATTTTGGCATTTTCAAACGGTACTCTTATTCTCACCCTCATTGTGCTTGGGGGTTAAATCTGAGATTAAAAAGAAAACAGTAACTTTCTTCCGCAATCATTGTTGCATCTATCCAAACTAAAATAATTGTTACAACAACCTTGTTATTAGAGAAATTTGCCCTTGAAGTTGGTCAATTTTGAAGAAAAATTCTATATTCATGTCATTTTTGGCCAGTGGGGGTTAAAGTTGAAAGATCTGAGTGGTGATTGTGGTGTATCATATTATGCTCTAAATGTGTGGAAAATTTGAGCTAAATAACTGTAAACAATTTTGAGACATTCGAAAAACGGTGAAATTTTGAAGGTTTTGGCAGAATATTTTGAAAACACGCACTTTCACAGATATGACGATACCGTATTTCACTAGTTTTTATGGCATTACATAAGTGTGCCAAATTTGGTCAAAATCGTACAACTTGTTTTCGAGCAGTTCAACAGACAAAATTCAGGGAGGAAAAAAAAAAAAAAAAAAAAAAAAAAAAAAATAGAGAAGAAAAATTTTGAAAAAGAAGAATAACAATAGTCTTTCCCAAACTGGGTTTGGGAAAGCCTAATAAACTAGAGAATTGTAATTTGTTGGACAAATTACGGGCTTTCCCAACTTTTTAATGTGAAAAGGCAAACTGTATTGTACACAAAACTATCGATCACTTTTGAAAACAGAAAATTTAGTGGAAATCAAAGTTTTTGTGATGCTACTAGTTTTTATGCAGCCAAAACAGATATTTGAGATACAGCAGGACACCAAAACATTTAACACAAAATTTGCTCTTCAATAATTACAGAATATTTTCATAGAAAGCAAAACAAGCGATGTCCTTTGTGCTTTGGAAAAAATTAGTACATATGAATTATGGGCGTACGGGCCAGGGTTTCATAAAGGACTGTGCCCCAACCCACCCCTGAGCCAGGAAGAAGCCGATTTTTCGGCCAATATGCCAGAAAATTTCGGATAATTTAGTTACCAGAAATGACCACAAAACATTTTGGTTTTCCACACAAAATGTTGTTTTCCTATCTCATCACTTAGAAGTTGCAAGTAAACTGACCATTATACTGTACAAGTTGATTCAGTGGAACCGTATCCACGTTAATATTATTCATTTATAATCACACAAGTACACATAAAAAGCTCTATTACTGCAAATTACGGGAGCACGGTAGTAGTATGTCTCGTATGTTTGAGGGAATATTTGGATGATCTCATTTGGATGATCTCATGTGACGTCATAGTCACGTGACTTAGTGGCACCATGTTGTGTTGTTATGGTAACCCGCGTGAGCGGCCATGTTGTGACGTCATCTCCATAGTGATACGTGATGTGAGTGCGCATGCGCAGTGCGTGTTGTTAGGGTGATACGTGTTTCCGTCGACCATTTTGTATACTGGAGGCCGCCATCTTGGTTTCTATGGTAGCACGTGATTGCTATGTTACCTAAGGCTTCTTATAGGATATGATATGTTCGGGGGTGTGTTCCTTTGTAGAAGAGTAAATCTGATTACCACAAACAACCCGACAATCCCTCCAAATCACCAAAATCCACCCAAAATCAACGAAATTGACTTTATTTCCCAAATTTATCGGCTCAGCACGTAGTGCTATAGTACTAAGGGGTACAAAGGGGTACGTTCCTTTGTAGAAGAGTAATGTTCTGGCTTAGAATTCTCCCAGAATCCCTTTATGGATCCCTATACCATGACGTTTTTCCCATTAAAAGACAGGTTCCTTTGGTAATTACCCAGAATTCTCCGCTTCTATCTATATATGCAATAGTTTTTGTCTATCTGGCCCTGTTCCTTTATTCTAGAGTATACTCCAGTAGCGTAGAAGAGCCTATCAACTGGAACAGCTTTACTTATTATTACTATATTTAGCAATTTCTGGTCTATTCTTGTTAGTTCTGACCCTATTCCGTGTACTCTTGTTGTTTCATTTATCTAGATTATAACTAACCAATCAGATTGCTTGATTTCCCATAATCTGTATACAGAGTTATCTCCCTTCTGTATAACAAAAGCAGCCCTAAAACCAATAAGCTATCGAGCAGTTACTGATAAGTCATTGCTCGAACGACTCGAAGCTCATCGAGAAAATGAGCATTAGAGCAATTGCTCGATCGAGTGACTCGGCATATTGCTCGAACGACTCGAATCCCATCGAGCAAATGAGCCAACGAGCAATTGCTCGATCGAGTGACTCCTCGAACGACTCGACGACTCATTTCAGTATTTGATGATACCTATGGCCCAGGTATTGTATTATTTGAGGATACCTATCGAGGATACCTTTTATAGGATACTTATCTGAGGATACTGTTACCTATATCACAAGGCATACCTATCCCAAATATCCCTTATAAGCCATCGAGCAGTTACTGAAAAGTCATTGCTCGAATGACTCGAAGCTCATCGAGCAAATGAGCCTAAGAGCAATTGCTCCATGAGCAATTGCTCGAACGACTCGAAGCTCATCGAGCAAATGAGCTATCGAGTAATTGCTCGTTCGAGTGACTCCTCGAACGACTCTTAGACTCATTTCGGTATTTGAGGATACCTATGGCCCAGGTATTGTATTATTTGAGGATACCTATCGAAGATACCTTTTAGAGGATACTTATCTGAGGCTACTATTACCTGTACCACAAGACATACCTATCCCAAATATCCCTTATAAGCCATCGAGCAGTTACTGAAAAGTCATTGCTCGAATGACTGGAAGCTCATCAAGCAAATGAGCTATCGAGGAGTAATTGCTCGTTCGAGTGACTCCTCGAACGACTCTTAGACTCATTTCAGTATTTGAGGATACCTATGACATGGCTACGTATCAGTTGAGGATACCTTTTGGGGATACTAAATTGAGGATACCTTTGACATGGTATTGTTGGAGGATACCTGTTGTAGAAACCTTTCATCTGTGTACTTCTGTTATTCTGCCCCATATCTCATCCATTATTTCCTAGCTATACCTATCTCAGTCTCGACTATAACATTGATCAAGGTTGAATCAGATGTCTCCTGTATACATATAAGGCATTCCGTAATTTAGATTCCTAGCCGAGTCCGTAAAAGTTGGATTCCGTGATTTGTCATCGACACTCGAGGGTATTCCACTTCCCTATTGGAAGAATTTAGTTCAATGGGTTTAGTTCATTAAGTTTAAAATTTATTCAGTTAAATGTCGTTCAGTTCAAAGGGTGTTTATTTATATTAGATATAAAAAGTTCATTCAAACAGTTCAAAGGGGTTAATTATATATACCTTCATTAGGGTTATAGTTCAGAACTTTGTTCAATTTGTTATGGTCAATTCAGTTCGATACCTTCATTGGGTCAGTTCTCTTCTATCTGTTCAGTTCGATTTTCGTCACTTTGTTTTGATCACTTCGATCTTAGTTGTGTTGGATCAGATCTGTTCATGCTGTCCAACTAGTTCGATCAATCCGACTAGTTTGACCTTCTTTCACTTTGTTTTGTTCACAATTGGTTCTGTTGTATCTGTACCTTTGTTATTTTGTATTGGTTGGTTGTATCTGTTCAGAGTCTTGTAGTCATTGTTGAATTGGTTGTTATCAATCCCTTTCCATACCCTCGAGTGTCGATGACAAATCACGGAATCCAACTTTTACGGACTCGGCTAGGAATCTAAATTACCGAATGCCTTATATGTATACAGGAGACATCTGATTCAACCTTGATCAATGTTATAGTCGAGACTGAGATAGGTATAGCTAGGAAATAATGGATGAGATATGGGGCAGAATAACAGAAGTACACAGATGAAAGGTTTCTACAACAGGTATCCTCCAACAATACCAGGTCAAAGGTATCCTCAATTTAGTATCCCCAAAAGGTATCCTCAACTGATACGTAGCCATGTCACAGGTATCCTCAAATACTGAAATGAGTCGAAGAGTCGTTCGAGGAGTCACTCGAACGAGCAATTACTCGATAGCTCATTTGCTCGATGAGCTTCGAGTCATTCGAGCAATTGCTCATGGAGCAATTGCTCTTAGGCTCATTTGCTCGATGAGCTTCGAGTCATTCGAGCAATGACTTTTCAGTAACTGCTCGATGGCTTATAAGGGATATTTGGGATAGGTATGTCTTGTGGTACAGGTAATAGTATCCTCAGATAAGTATCCTCTAAAAGGTATCCTCGATAGGTATCCTCAAATAATACAATACCTGGGCCATAGGTATCCTCAAATACCGAAATGAGTCTAAGAGTCGTTCGAGGAGTCACTCGAACGAGCAATTACTCGATAGCTCATTTGCTCGATGAGCTTCGAGTCGTTCGAGCAATTGCTCATGCAGCAATTGCTCTTAGGCTCATTTGCTCGATGAGCTTCGAGTCATTCGAGCAATGACTTTTCAGTAACTGCTCGATGGCTTATAAGGGATATTTGGGATAGGTATGCCTTGTGATATAGGTAATAGTATCCTCAGATAAGTATCCTATAAAAGGTATCCTCGATAGGTATCCTCAAATAATACAATACCTGGGCCATAGGTATCCTCAAATACTGAAATGAGTCGTCGAGTCGTTCGAGGAATCACTCGATCGAGCAATTGCTCGTTGGCTCATTTGCTCGATGGGATTCGAGTCGTTCGAGCAATATGCCGAGTCACTCGATCGAGCAATTGCTCTAAGGCTCATTTGCTCGATGAGCTTCGAGTCGTTCGAGCAATGACTTATCAGTAACTGCTCGATAGCTTATTGGTTTTGGGGCTGCTTTTGTTATACAGAAGGGAGATAACTCTGTATACAGATTATGGGAAATCAAGCAATCTGATTGGTTAGTTATAATCTAGATAAATGAAACAACAAGAGTACACGGAATAGGGTCAGAACTAACAAGAATAGACCAGAAATTGCTAAATATAGTAATAATAAGTAAAGCTGTTCCAGTTGATAGGCTCTTCTACGCTACTGGAGTATACTCTAGAATAAAGGAACAGGGTCAGATAGACAAAAACTATTGCATATATAGATAGAAGCGGAGAATTCTGGGTAATTACCAAAGGAACCTGTCTTTTAATGGGAAAAACGTCATGGTATAGGGATCCATAAAGGGATTCTGGGAGAATTCTAAGCCAGAACATTACTCTTCTACAAAGGAACGCACCCCTTTGTACCCCTTAGTACTATAGCACTACGTGCTAAGCCGATAAATTGGGGAAATAAAGTCAATTTCGGTGATTTTGGGTGGATTTTGGTGATTTGGAGGGATTGTCGGGTTGTTTGTGGTAATCAGATTTACTCTTCTACAAAGGAACACACCCCCGAACATACCCCTATCCTATAAGAAGCCTTAGGTAACATAGCAATCACGTGCTACCATAGAAACCAAGATGGCGGCCTCCAGTATACAAAATGGACGACGGAAACACGTATCACCCTAACAACACGCGCTGCGCATGCGCACTCACATCACGTATCACTATGGAGATGACGTCACAACATGGCCGCTCACGCGGGTTACCATAACAACACAACATGGCGCCACTAGGTCACGTGACTATGACGTCACATGAGATCATCCAAATGAGATCATCCAAATATTCCCTCAAACATACGAGACATACTACTCACGGTGGCTCAGAAGGTAGAGATGATTGTTGCAATCCAAGAAGTCCTTGGTTCGAATCCCGCCAGTGGGAACCACATTGTGTCCTTGAGCAAGACACTTCATCCCACTTTAATTTCCCACGTGGGGGGGGGGGGGGGGGGGGACATGATTGCGATGTGTACTATGGGTACCTTGAGGGTGTACTTGTCTTCAACCAATGCTAACCCTGCTTTTGTGGAGTTAGTATGTTGGGGAGTCTGAGTCGCTTGTCATTGCTCGGTGGTTCTCTCCAGGTAGTCAATGAGAGGGAGACCCCCTCCCCTTCCTCCCATACCCACATTTGGCATTTCCTCCTGAGATTCAACTTTTTCGGGTTAAAAGGGTTCATCCCCAACCCCCCCCCCCCCCCTGAGAAATAGCCCTGTACGCCTATGCAATGAATACCTGGACTTGAATACCTACATTATGGTCATGATATAGCTGTAGATGCTGAAAGTGACCTTAAATATCAATAATTAATTCAATAATTAATTTATTCTCTATCATTCTGTCTGTTTGTGACCAATGCTAACCCTGCTTTTGTGGAGTTAGTATGTTGTGGAGTCTGAGTAGCTTGCCATTGCTCGGTGGTCCTCTCCAGGTACTCAATGGGAGGGAGACCCCCCCCCCCCCCTCCCTCCCATACCAACATTTGGCATTTCCTCCTGAGATTCAACTTTTTCGGGCTAAAAGGGTTCATCCCCCCCCCCCCCCGAAAAATAGCCCTGTACGCCTATGCAATGAATACCTGGACTTGAATAAATACCTATATTATGGTCATGATATAGCTGTAGATGCTGAAAGTGACCTTAAATATCAATAATTAATTTATTCTCTATCATTTTGTCGGTTTGTGGATGTGTGGGATTTGTCAACAAACGAGGGTAAGCTTCCTAGTCCATGATTTCACAATTTTTCCACCAGATACAATGAAATACATGTAATATGAGTTACTGTCACACACAAATTAGTTGTTTATTTGATATGGTTTAAACCATCCAGAGAGCTAGTATACACAGTGATGGTTACAGTTCAAGTCAAAATGAGTTGATTAAAGGGATGTTGAACAGCTTGTTAATATTTCTTGCATTACATTACTACTTTCTATTTATTGACAGAAGGATTTCACAGAGGGTTTCCCTGACGGTATTTATTTATTGGTGTTTACGGTCACATACTTATCCACAATGGCTAATCGTGACCGTGACAGTTTTACGGGTGGAGGAAGTCGGAGGACCCAGAGAGAACCACCGAGCATCGACGAGCAACTGTCAGCTCAACTTTCTAATTATGTTCAAGCTTCGCTGAAGCAGGGTACCAGCGGTTGAAGACATGTGCACCATTGACATGCAGTACGCCTTAGTACATGGCATCATCGTGCCCCCATGTTGGCAACCGGGATAAAGTGCCTTGCCCAAGTACAATACGTGGGTCGTCCCAGATAGGGATCAAACTCGGGACCTCTATCATAGAAGTCAGTCTACCACTGAGAAAATGTGCTTTCTTTCCTGGCGGTATTCATATTTCTACGGCCAAACTGGTGTTGGATAACACGGAACACCAAAACATATAACACAAAATTTGTTCCCCATTGATTTTTGAAAGCAGTTATGAAAAGCTCAAAAGGCTCTTTCCTTTTTGTTTTTGGACAAGTGAGTATTCACTCAAAGCCATTTTTTGCAGACAGTGCTATTTTTAAGTGGCCAAAGCACATGTTTCATTAAGTCCCAGAACATAACTAAAGCCGGATTTGTTAATTAAACATCTCTGCATATAGCAAAGCAAAGTGTCTCAAATTAACCCATTCCAAAATGATAGTAGAGAGTAACCAAAGTTGAATAATTTGCGTATTTCCAAATGGTACACATATTCTCACTCTCATTGTGCTTGAGGGTTAAATCTGAGATTGAAGAGGTATACCAATCTTACTCAGGGAAGGTGAGTACAGAAAAGTACGAAATTAATCAGAAAATGAATTTTGTCTGACGGTACTAATATTTGTACGAGCAAAACTGGTACTGTATTTATTTATTTATTAGGTTTTAACGACACATTAACAGCCAAGATCATATTATGGCGGTGACAGTTGTATGGGTGGAGGAAGCAGGAGTACCCAGAGAGAACCACCGAGCAATGACGAGCAGCTGCCAGCTCCACAACATAGTGCCTCCGCACTATAGCACAGGCAGGGTTAGATTGGTTGAAGACATGCGCACCATCGACGTGTAGTATGCCTTAGTACACGGCGTCATGGTGCCCCCATGCGGACAGTCGGGGTGAAGTGATCGGGACATAATTGGAATATATCCGACAGATACAATGTCGGATATATTCCAATTATGTCCCGACCATGCAAGGCAGCAACATGATATTCTCAGAATGTTTCCTACTGTCCCTGCCCGACAGTTTAGTATCTTTGTCAAGTGCCGAGACCGCGTGGAAATACCGTGGATCAGGTGGAAACCGAGGGCACGTTTCATCCCTACTTTATTCTCAACTCAACGACTTTTCCATTCATTATTTACCTGTCACCGGCTGAGTTTGGTATTATATTTGTCTATTTGATGAACTTTTCAACCTTAACTATTTGCGGCTTCATATAGCACCACTGAAAGGCCACTGCACGGTTACCAATATATTCAGGGATTGATTTTACGAAAATAACAATTATTCCGACTATACCCACATGGGAACTCTTAAATATGCCAAGAGTTAAACTTTTGATAATGACGTATAAAACAGAAGTTGTCATGCTATGCTTGCTGCATGCAGGCATAGAAAACATTCAGCGCTCACTGAATGAATTAGGAATGGAGTAAATTGTCACTTTACAGCAACCTTATAAGAGAAAATATTCTTGGAATTGAACTGCGAATCCGAATTTCGAAAGCTTTGGATATTCTATTCCAAACTACCACTGCACGCTTATCAATATTCAGTGATTTTATGAAAATTAAAATTATTCCGACCATACCCATATGGGCAGTCTCGAATCTGTCAACGGTTAAACTTTTAATAGTGACATATAAAACAAAAGTTGTCATACTTTGACTGCTGCATACAGCCATAGAAAACGTTCAGCACTAAATCAATTAGGAATGGAGTAAATCGTCACTTAAACTTACCAAATTCTGAAAACGAGAGTTTTTTTGGACTGCACCTATCTTTATGCAAACAGAACGAACATAGGGTTAAACTTTACAACCAAACTTACAACAGCAAATCTGCTCGGTAGGCAATTATAAATACGAACATGTAAATCATTTTTCGATATTCCTTTCGAAAATGGAAGAAAAGTGAGCTCCAAATTACCCAATTTTATGAAGAATTTTAGAGCACTCAAATTCAAGGCCCGAAAACTGGGTGAAGGTTAAAACTTTGAATAAAATATATCACAGCAAAATTGTTCTTGGATAATGGCCCAATCCTCTCATGGAAAAGGTTTTGAGACAATATGGCTGCAGTGCTGAGAAAGTGCATGTAAACGTTGGCGAAAATAACAATTATTCTGACAGTACCCTTATGGGAAGTCTCAAATCTGCCAAGGGTTAAACTTTTAATAATAACATATAGAACAAAATTTGTCATACTTTGACTGCTACAAGCAGTTATAGAAAACATTCAGAGCTCAAGCAGTTGAAAATGGAGTAAATCGCCACCTAAATTTACCAAATTCTGAAAAAATTGGAAATTTTTTGGACGGTACCTATTTTTATGCAACCAGAATGGGATAGGGTTAAACTTTACAACCAAACTAACAACAGCAAATATGTTCGATAGTCAATTGTGAATACGTACATGAAAAGTGTTTGAAATTAACCACTTCCAAAATGATAAAAAGGCAACCAAAAATGGCTAATTTTGGCATTTTCAAACGGTACTCTTATTCTCGCCCTCATTGTGCTAAAGGGTTAAATCTGAGATTAAGAAAAATTAGAAAAATTTGCTCTTGAAGTTGGCGAAAATAACAAATATTCCGACAGTACCGTTATGGGAAGTCTCAATTCTGCTAAGGGTTAAACTTTTAATAATAACATATAGAACAAAATTTGTCATACTTTGACTACTGAAAGCAGCTATAGAAAACATTCAGAGCTCAAGCAATTAAAAATGGAGTAAATCGTCACCTAAACTTACCAAATGCTGAAAAAATTGGAGTTTTTTTGGACGGTACCTACTTTTATGCAACCAGAGTGGGATAGGGTTAAACTTAACAACCAAACTTACAACAGCAAATATGCTCGGTAGTCAATTGTGAATACGTACACGAAAAGTGTTTGAAATTGACCCTTTTCCAAAATGATGGAAAAAGCAACCAAAGTTGGCTAATTTTGGCATTTTCAAACGGTACTCCTATTCTCACCCTCATTGTGCTTGAGGGTTAAATCTGAGATTAAAAAGTAAACAGTAACTTTCTTCCGCAATCGTTGTTGCATCTTTCCAAACCAAAATAATTGTTACAACAACCTTGTTATTAGAGAAATATGCCCTTGAAGTTGGTCAATTTTGAAGAAAAACTCTATATTCATGTCATTTTTGGCCAGTGAGGGTTAAAGTTGAAAGATCTGAGTGGTGATTGTGGTGTATCGTATTATGCTCTAAATGTGTGGAAAATTTGAGCTAAATAACTGTAAACAATTTTGAGACATTCGAAAAATGGTGAAATTTTGAAGGTTTTGGCAGAATATTTTGAAAACAGATATGACGATACCGCATTTCACTAGATTTTATGACATTACATAAGTGTGCCAAATTTGGTCAAAATCGTACAGCTTGTTTTCGAGCAGTTCAACAGACAAAATTCAGGGAGGAAAAAAAAAAATAGAGAAGAAAAATTTTGTGGGTTTGGAAAAGCCTAAAAAAAAAAAAAAAAAAAAAAAGAAAAAAGAAAATAAAACTAGAGAATTGTAATTTGTTGGACAAATTAGGGGCTTTCCCAACTTTTTAATGTGAAAAGGCAAACTGTATTATTGTACACAAAACTATTGATCAGTTTTGAAAACAGAAAATTTAGTGGAAATCAAAGTTTTTGTGATGCTACTAGTTTTTATGCAGCCAAAACAGATATTTGAGATACAGCAGGACACAAAAACATTTAACACAAAATTTGCTCTTCAATAATTACAGAATATTTTCATAGAAAGCAAAACAAGCGATGTCCTTTCTGCTTTGGAAAAAAATTAGTACATATGAATTATGGGCGTACGGGCCGGGGTTTCATGAAGGACTGTGCCCCAACCCACCCCTGAGTCAGGAAGGAGCCGATTTTTCAGCCAATATGCCAGAAAATTTCGGACAATTTAGTTGCCAGAAATGACCACAAAACATTTTGGTTTTCCACACAAAATGTTGTTTTCCTATCTCATCACTTAGAAGTAGCAAATAAACTGACCATTATACTGTACAAGTTGATTCAGTGGAACCGTATCCACGTTAATATTATTCATTTATAATCACACAAGTACATATAAAGAGTTCTATTACTGCATATTACAGGAGCACGGTGGCTCAGAAGGTAGAGATGATTGTTGCAATCCAAAAAGTCCTCGGTTCGAATCCCGCCTGTGGCAACCACATTGTGTCCTTGAGCAAGACACTTCATCCCAATTTAATTTCCCACGTGGGGGGGGGGGGGGGGGGGGGCATGATTGCGATGTGTACTATGGGTACCTTGAGGGTGTACTTGTCTTCAACCAATGCTAACCCTGCTTTTGTGGAGTTAGTATGTTGGGGAGTCTGAGTCGCTTGTCATTGCTCGGTGGTTCTCTCCAGGTAGTCAATGAGAGGGAGACCCCCTCCCCTTCCTCCCATACCCACATTTGGCATTTCCTCCTGAGATTCAACTTTTTCGGGCTAAAAGGGTTCATCCCCAACCCCCCACCCCCCACCCCTGAAAAATAGCCCTGTACGCCTATGCATGATGGCGATGTGTACTAAGTGCACTTTGAGGCTGTACTTGTCTTCAACCAATGCTAACCCTGCTTTCGTGGATTTAGTATGTTGGGGAGTCTGAGTCGCTTGTCATTGCTCGGTGGTTCTCTGCAGGTACTCAATGGGAGGGAGACCCCCCTCCCTCCCATATCCACATTTGGCATTTCCTCCTGAGATTCAACTTTTTCGGGCTAAAAGGGTCCATCCCCCCTTCCCCCCCCCCCCCCACACACACACCCTGAAAAATAGCCCTGTACGCCTATGCAATGAATACCTGGACTTTAATAAATACCTATATTATGGTCATGATATAGCTGTAGATGCTGAAAGTGACCTTAAATATAAAAAATTAATTTATTCCCTATCATTCTGTCTGTTTGTGAATGTGTGGGATTTGTCAACAAACGAGGGTAAGCTTCCTACTCCATGATTTCACAATTTTTCCAACATATCTCTTTCAGATACAATGAAATACATGTAATATGAGTTACTGTCACACACAAATTAATTGTTTAATTGATATGGTTTAAACCATCTAGAGAGCTAGTATACACAGTGATGGTTACAGTTCAAGTCAAAATGAGTTGATTAAAGGAATGTTGAACAGCTTGTTAATATTTCTTGCATTACATTACTACTTTGCTATTTATTGACAGAAGGATTTCACAGAGGGTTTCCGTGTCGGTAATTATTTATTGGTGTTTACGGTCACATACTTATCCACAATGGCTAATCGTGACCGTGCCAGTTTTATGGGTAGGGGAAGTCGGAGGACCCAGAGAGAACCACCGAGCATCGACGAGCAGCTATCAGCTCAACATTCTAATTATGTCCAAGCTCCGCTGAAGCAGGGTACCAACGGTTGAAGACATGTACACCATTGACATGCAGTACGCCTTAGTACATGGCATCATCGTGCCCCCATGTTGGCAACCGGGATAAAGTGCCTTGCCCAAGGACATTACGTGGGTCGTCCCAGATAGGGATCAAACTCGGGACCTCTATCATAGAAGTCAAACAGTCTACCACTGAGAAAATGTGCTTTCTTTCCTGGCGGTATTCATATTTGTACGGCCAAACTGGTGTTGGAAAACACGGAACACCAAAACTTATAACACAAAATTTGTTCCCCATTGATTTTTGAAAGCAGTTTTGGAAAGCTCAAAAAGCTCTTTCCTTTTTGAGTGAGTTTTCAAAGTCATTTTTTGCAGACAGTGCTATTTTTAAGTAGCCAAAGCACATGTTTCATTAAGTCCCAGAACATAACTAAAGCTGGATTTATCGATTAAACATCTCTGCATATAGCAAAGCAAAGTATCTCAAATTAATCCATTTCAAAATAATAGTAGAGAGTAACCAAAGTTGGATAATTTGTGTATTTCCAAATGGTACACTTATTCTCACTCTCAGTGTGCTTGAGGGTTAACTCTGATATTGAAAAGGTATACCAATCTTACACAGGGAAAGGTGAGTACAGAAAAGTACGAAATTAATCAGAAAATGAATTTTGTCGGACGGTACTAATATTTGTACGAGCAAAACGTACTGGATTTATTTATTCGGTTTTAGCAACACATTAACAGCCAAGGTCATATTATGTCGGTGACAGTAGTATGGGTGGAGGAAGCCGGAGTATCCAGAGAGAACCACCGAGCAATGACGAGCAGCTGCCAGCTCCCCAACATAGTGCCTCCGCACTGTAGCACAGGCCGGGTTATATTGGCTGAAGACATGCACACCATCGACGTGCAGTATGCCTTAGTACACGGCGTCATGGTGCCCCCATGCGGACAGTCAGGGTGAAGTGATCGGGGCATAATTGGAATATATCCGACAGATACAATGTCGGATATATTCCAATTACGTCTCGATCATGCAAGGCAGCAACTTGAAATTCTCAGAATGTTTCCCACTGTCCCTGCCCGACAATTTAGTATCTTTGTCAAGTGCCGAGACCGCATGGAAATACCGTGGAGCAGGTGGAAACCGAGGACACGATTCGTCCCTACTTTATTCTCAACTCAACGACTTTTCCATTTATTATTTACCTGTCACCGGATGAGGTAGGTATTATATTTGTCTATTTGATGAACTTTTCAACCTTAACTATTTGCGGCTTCATGTAGCGCCACTGAAAGGCCACTGCACGGTTACCAATATATTCAGGGATTGATTTTACGAAAATAACAATTATTCTGACTATACCCACATGGGAACTCCTAAATATGCCAAGGGTTAAACTTTTGATAATGACGTATAAAACAGAAGTTGTCATGCTATGCTTGCTGCAGGCAGGCATAGAAAACATTCAGCATTCAATGAATTTGGAATGGAGTAAATTGTCACTTGAACCTATGAAATTCTGAAAAAATGAGTTTTTTTTCGACGGCATCTACCATTATGCATCTGAGACAGGGATTGCGTTAAACTTTACAGCAACCTTATAACAGAAAATATTCTTGGAATTGAACCGTGAATCCGAATTTCGAAAGCATTTTCGGATATTCTATTCTAAACTACCACTGCACGCTTATCAATATTCAGTGATTTTATGAAAATTAAAATTATTCCGACCATACCCATATGGGCAGTCTCGAATCTGCGAACGGTTAAACTTTTAATAATGACTTATAAAACAAAAGTTGTCATACTATGACTGCTGCATACAGCCACAGAAAACATTCAGCGCTCAATCAATTAGGAATGGAGTAAATCGTAACTTAAACTTACCAAATTCTGAAAACGAGAGTTTTTTTGGACTGCACCTATCTTTATGCAAACAGAACGAGCATAGAGTTAAACTTTACAACCAAACTTACAACAGCAAATATGCTCAGTAGGCAATTGTAAATACGAACATGTAAATCATTTTTCGATATTCCTTTCGAAAATGGAAGAAAAGTGAGCTCCAAATTAGGCAATTTTCTGAAGAATTTAAGAGCACTCAAATTCAAGGCCCGAAAACTGGGTGAAGGTTAAAACTTTGAATAAAATATATAACAGCAAAATTCTTCTTGGATGAAGGCCCAATCCTCTCGTGGAAGCGGTTTTGAGACAACATGGCTCCTGTGCTGAGAAAGTGCATATAAACGTTGGCGAAAATAACAATTGTTCTGACAGTACCCTTATGGGAAGTCTCAAATCTGCCAAGGGTTAAACTTTAAAAAATAACATATAGAACAAAATTTGTCATACTTTGAATGCTGCAAGCAGCTATAGAAGAAATTCAGAGCTCAATCTATTAGGAATGAAGTAAATCGCCACCTAAAGTTACCAAATTAATTCTGAAAAATTGGAGTTTTTTTTGGAAGGTACCTACTTTTTTATGCAACCAGAATGGGATAGGGTTAAACTTTACAACGAAACTTACAACAGCAAATATGCTCGGTAGTCAATTGTGAATAGGTACATGCAAAGTTTTTGAAATTAACCCTTTCCAAATTGATAGAAAAAAGCAACCAAAGATGGCTAATTTTGGCATTTTCAAACGGTACTCTTATTCTCGCTCTCATTGTGCTTGAAGGTTAAATCTGAGATTAAGAAGTAAACAGTAACTTTCTTCCACAGCCATTGTTGCATCTAGCCGTATCAAAATAATAGTTACAACTACTTTGTAATTAGAGAAATTTGCCCTTGAAGTTGGCGAAAATAACAATTATTCCGAAAGTACCCTTATGGGAAGTCTCAAATCTGCCAAGGGTTAAACTTTTAATAATAACATATAGAACAGAATTTGTCATACTTTGACTGATGCAAGCAGCTACAGAAAACATTCAGAGCTCAAGCAATTAAAAATGGAGTAAATCGCCACCTAAACTTATCAAATTCTTAAAAAATTGGAGTTTTTTAGGACGGTACCTACTTTTATGCAACCAGAATGGTATAGGGTTAAACTTTACAACCAAACTTACAACAGCAAATATGCTCGGTAGTCAATTGTAAATACGTACATGAAAAGTGTTTGAAATTAACCCTTTCCAAAATGATAGAAAAAGCAACCAAAGTTGGCTAATTTTGGCATTTTCGAACGTCACTCTTATCCTCGCCCTCATTGTGCTTGAGGGTTAAATCTGAGATTAAAAAGTAAACAGTAACTTTATTGCGCAATCATTGTTGCATCTATCCAAACCAAAATAATTGTGACACCGACCTTGTTATTAGAGAAATTTGCCCGTGAAGTTGGTCAATTTTGAAGAAAAGAACTATATTCATGTCATTTTTGGCCAGTGGGGGTTAATGTTGAAAGATTTGAGTGGTGATTGTGGTGTATCATATTATGCTGTAAATGTGTGGAAAATTTGAGCGAAATAACTGTGAACAATTCTGAGACATTCGAAAAATGGTGAAATTTTGAAGGTTTTGGCAGAATATTTTGAAAATACGCGTTTTCACAGATATGACGATACAGCATTTCACTAGATTTTATGACATTACATAAGTGTGCCAAATTTGGTCAAAATCGTACAACTTGTTTTCGAGCAGATCAACAGACAAAATTCAGGGAGGAAAAAAAAAACTTGAAAAAAATCCCAAAAAACTAGAGAATTGTAATTTGTTGGACAAATTACGGGCTTTCCCAACTTTTTAATGTGAAAAGGCAAACTGTATTGTACACAAAACTATCGATCTGGTTTGAAAACAGAAAATTTAGTGGAAATCAAAGTTTTTGTGATGCTACTAGTTTTTATGCAGCCAAAACAGATATTTGAGATACAGCAGGACACCAAAACATTTAACACAAAATTTGCTCTTCAATAATTACATTCATAGAAAGCAAAACAAGCGATGTCCTTTCTGCTTTGTAAAAAATTAGTACATATGAATTATGGGCGTACGGGCCGGGGTTTCATGAAGGACTGTGCCCCAACCAACCCCTGAGTCGGGAAGGAGCCGATTTTTCAGCCGATATGCCAGAAAATGTCGGACAATTTAGTTGCCAGAAATGACCACAAAACATTTTGGTTTTCCACACAAAATGTTGTTTTCCTATCTCATCACTTAGAAGTAGAAAGTAATCTGACCATAAAACTGTACAAGATGATTCAGTGGAACCGTATCCACGTTAATATTATTCATTTATAATCACACAAGTACATATAAAGAGTTCTATTACTGCATATTACGGGAGCACGGTGGCTCAAAAGGTAGAGATGATTGTTGCAATCCAAGAAGTCCTCGGTTCGAATCCCGCCTGTGGCAACCACATTGTGTCCTTGAGCAAGACACTTCATCCCAATTTAATTTCCCACGTGGGGGGGGGGGGGGGGGGGGGCATGATTGCGATGTGTACTATGGGTACCTTGAGGGTGTACTTGTCTTCAACCAATGCTAACCCTGCTTTTGTGGAGTTAGTATGTTGGGGAGTCTGAGTCGCTTGTCATTGCTCGGTGGTTCTCTCCAGGTAGTCAATGAGAGGGAGACCCCCTCCCCTTCCTCCCATACCCACATTTGGCATTTCCTCCTGAGATTCAACTTTTTCGGGCTAAAAGGGTTCATCCCCAACCCCCCACCCCCCCACCCCTGAAAAATAGCCCTGTACGCCTATGCAATGAGTACCTGGACTTGAATAAATACCTATATTATGATCATGATATAGCTGTAGATGCTGAAAGTGACCTTAAATATCAATAATTAATTTATTGTCTATCATTTTGTATGTTTGTAAATGTGGGGGATTTGTCAACAAACGAGGGTAAGCTTCCTACTCCATGATTTCACAATTTTTCCAACACATCTGTTTCAGATACAATGAAATACATGTAATATGAGTTACTGTCACGCACAAATTAGTTGTTTATTTGATATGGTTTAAACCATCTAGAGAGCTAGTATACACAGTGATGGGTACAGTTCAAGTCAAAATGAGTTGATTAAAGGGATGTTGAACAGCTTGTTAATATTTCTTGCATTACATTACTACTTTGCTATTTATTGACAGAAGGATTTCACAGAGGGTTTCCCTGACAGTATTTATTTATTTATTGGTGTTTGCGGTCACATACTTATCCACAATGACTAATCGTGACCGTGACAGTTTTACGGGTGGGGGAAGTCGGAGGACCCAGAGAGAACCACTGAGCATCGACGAGCAACTGTCAGCTCAACATTCTAATTATGTTCAAGCTCCGCTGAAGCAGGGTACCAGCGGTTGAAGACATGTGCACCATTGACATGCAGTACCCCTTAGTACATGGCATCATCGTGTACGCCTTAGTACATGGCATCATCGTGCCCCCATGTTGGCAACCGGGATAAAGTGCCTTACCCAAGGACATTACGTGGGTCGTCCCAGATAGGGATCAAACTCGGGACCTCTATCATAGAAGTCAAACAGTCTACCACAGAAAATGTGCTTTCTTTCCTGGCGGTATTCATATTTTTACGGCCAAACTGGTGTTGGATAACACAGAACACCAAAACATATAACACAAAATTTGTTCCCCATTGATTTTTGAAAGCAGTTATGGAAAGCTCAAAGAGCTCTTTCTTTTTTGTTTTTGCACAAGTGAGTATTCACTCAAAGTCATTTTTTGCAGACAGTGCTAGTTTTAAGTGGCCAAAGCACATGTTTCATTAAGTCCCAGAACATAACTAAAGCCGGATTTATTGATTAAACAGCTCTGCATAGAGCAAAGCAAAGTGTCTCAAATTAACCCATTCCAAAATGATAGAAGAGGGTAACCAAAGTTGGATAATTTGGGTATTTCCAAATGGTACACTTATTCTCACTCTCATTGTGCTTGAGGGTTAAATCTGAGATTGAAAAGGTATACCAATCTTACTCAGGGAAGGTGAGTACAGAAAAGTACGAAATTAGTCCGAAAATGAATTTTGTCTGACGGTACTAATATTTGTACGAGCAAAACTGGTACTGGATTTATTTATTTATTTATTTATTTATTTATTTATTTATTTATTTATTTATTTATTTATTTATTTATTTGTTTATTTATTTATTTATTTATTTATTTATTTATTTATTTATTTATTTATTAGGTTTTAACCAAACATTAACAGCCAAGGTCATATTATGTCGGTGACAGTTGTATGGGTAGAGGAAGCCGGAGTACCCAGAGAGAACCACCGAGCAATGACCAGCAGCTGCCAGCTCCCCAACATAGGCAGGGTTAGATTGGTTGAAGACATGCGCACCATCGACGTGCAATATGCCTTAGTACACGGCGTCATGGTGTTCCCATGCGGACAGCCGGGGTGAAGTGATCGGGACATAATTGGAATATACCCGACAGATACAATGTCTGATATATTCCAATTATGTCCCGATCATGCAAGGCAGCAACTTGAAATTCTCAGAATGTTTCCTACTGTCCCTGCCCGACAGTTTAATATCTCTGTCAAGTGCCGAGACCGCGTGGAAATACCGTGGATCAGGTGGAAACCGAGGGCACGATTCGTCCCTACTTTATTCTCAACTCAACGACTTTTCCATTCATTATTTACCTGTCATCGGCTGAGTTAGGTATTATATTTGTCTATTTGATGAACTTTTCAACCTTAACTATTTGCGGCTTCATGTAGCACCACTGAAAGGCCACTGCACGGTTACCAATATATTCAGGGATTGATTTTACGAAAAAACAATTATTCCGACTATACCCACATGGGAACTCCTAAATATGCCAAGGGTTAAACTTTTGATAATCACGTATAAAACAGAAGTTGTCATGCTATGCTTGCTGCATGCAGGCAGGCATAGAAAACATTCAGCGCTCAATGAATTAGGAATGGAGTAAATTGTCACAAAACCTACGAAATTCTGAAAAAATGAGTTTTTTTCGACGGCATCTACCATTATGCATCTGAGACAGGGATTACGTTAAACTTCAAAGCAACCTTATAACAGAAAATATTCTTGGAATTGAACTGTGAATCCGAATTTCGAAAGCATTTTCGGATATTCTATTCCAAACTACCACTGCACGCTTATCAATATTCAGTGATTTTATGAAAATTAAAATTATTCCGACCATACCCATATGGGCAGTCTCGAATCTGATAACGGTTAAACTTTCAATAATGACTTATAAAACAAAAGTTGTCATACTATGACTGCTGCATACAGCCATAGAAAACGTTCAGCGCTCAACCAATTAGGAATGGAGTAAATCGTCACTTAAACTTACCAAATTCTGAAAACGAGAGTTTTTTTGGACTGCACCTATCTTTATGCAAACAGAACGAGCATAGGGTTAAAGTTTACAACCAAACTTACAACAGCAAATCTGCTCGGTAGGCAATTGTAAATACGAACATGTAAATCATTTTTCGATATTCCTTTCGAAAATGGAAGAAAAGTGAGCTCCAAATTAGCCAATTTTATGAAAAATTTTAGGGCACTCAAATTCAAGGCCCGAAAACTGGGTGAAGGTTAAAACTTTGAATAAAATATATGACAGCAAAATCGTTCTTGGATGAAGGCCCAATCCTCTCGTGGAAAAGGTTTTGATACAATATGGCTCCAGTGCTGAGAAAGTGCATGCAAACGTTGGCGAAAATCATGGGAAGTCTCAAATCTGCCAAGGGTTAAACTTTTAATAATAACATATAGAACAAAATTTGTCATACTTTGACTGCTGCAAGCAGCTATAGAAAAGATTCAGAGCTCAAGCAATTAAAAATGGAGTAAATCGCCACCTAAATTTACCAAATTCTGAAAAAATTGGAATTTTTTTGGACGGTACCTACTTTTATGCAACCAGAATGGGATAGGGTTAAACTTTACAAACGAACTAAAAACAGCAAATATGCCCGATAGTCAGTTGTGAATACGTACATGAAAAGTGTTTGAAATTAACCCCTTCCAAAATGATAGAAAAGGCAACCAAAAATGGCTAACTTTGGCATTTTCAAACGGTACTCTTATTCTCGGCCTCATTGTGCTAGAGGGTTAAATCTGAGATTAAGAAGTAAACAGTAAATTTCTTCCACAATCATTGTTGCATCTACTCATACCAAAATAATTATTACAACTACCTTGTAATTAGAAAAAAATTGCTCTTGAAGTTGGCGAAAATAACAAATATTCCGATAGTACCCTTATGGGAAGTCTCAAATCTCCAAGGGTTAAACTTTTAATAATAACATATAGAACAAAATTTGTCATACTTTGACTGCTGCAAGCATCTATAGAAAACATTCAGAGCTCAAGCAATTAAAAATGGAGTAAATCGTCACCTAAACTTATCAAATTCTGGAAAAATTGGAGTTTTTTTGGACGGTACCTACTTTCAAGCAACCAGAATGGGATAGGGTTAAACTTTACAACCAAACTTACAACAGCAAATATGCTCGATAGTCAATTGTGAATACGTACACGAAAAGTGTTTGAAATTAACCTTTTTTCCAATATGATGGAAAAAGCAACCAAAGTTGGCTAATTTTGGCATTTTCAAACGGTCCTCTTATTCTCACCCTCATTGTGCTTGGGGGTTAAATCTGAGATTAAAAAGAGTAAACAGTAACTTTCTTCCGCAATCATTGTTGCATCAATCCAAACCAAAATAATTGTTACAACAACCTTGTTATTAGAGAAATTTGCCCTTGAAGTTGGTCAATTTTGAAGAAAAATTCTATATTCATGTCATTTTTGGCCAGTGGGGGTTAAAGTTGAAAGATCTGAGTGGTGGTTGTGGTGTAGCATATTATGCTCTAAATGTGTGGAAAATTTGAGCTAAATAACTGTAAACAATTTTGGGACATTCGAAAAATGGTGAAATTTTGAAGGTTTTGGCAGAATATTTTGAAAACACGCGTTTTCACAGATATGACGATACCGCATTTCACTAGTTTTTATGGCAGTACATAAGTGTGCCAAATCTGGTCAAAATCGTACAACTTGTTTTCGAGCAGTTCAACAGACAAAATTCAGGGAGGAAAAAAAATAGAGAAGAAAAATTTTGAAAAAGAAGAATAACAATAGTCTTTCCCAAACTGGGTTTGGGAAAGCCTAAAAAAAAAGAATAAAAAATAGAGAAGAAAAATTTTGGAAAAGAAGAATAACAATAGTCTTTCCCAAACTGGGTTTGGGAAAGCCTAAAAAATAGAGAAGAAAAATTTCGAAATAGAAGAATAACAATAGTGTTTCCCAAATTGGGTTTGGGAAAACCTAAAAAAATAGAGAAGAAAAATTTTGAAAAAGAAGAATAACAATAGTCTTTCCCAAACTGGGTTTGGGAAAACCTAAAAAAAATAGAGAAGAAAAATTTTGAAAAAGAAGAATAACAATAGTCTTTCCCAAACTGGGTTTGGGAAAGCCTAATAAAACAAATATATTCTAGAGTCGGTAATCAGATTTAAATCACTCGAAGAATAAGGGTTTTAACCACTCGGCAAGCCACACACACACGCACGCACGCACGCACTCACGCACACACACCCCGAGCATCATCAACGAAACCATTCGGAAAGTGAAGGACGTTAACGTTATACCAAAAATTGATGACGCGAAGTTTGATGTTGCTCAGGATTTAATCCATTGGACCACGAGACCCGCCAATATTATGCATGATCACTGGTTGAACCATCTAGATTTAAACTAAGTAAAGGCAAAGGTAATAACCGCCTAACAGATGTGGGGTTAGGAACTAATGTGGTTAACCTGTCTGGCACCAATGACCTAACAACCCAAGAAAAATCTCTTTTAGATCGCGGTTTAACTTTTGTACCAGCACCAAAGGCTAAAACTGGTAACCAAACTAATTTTCCATCATATAACTGTAATTTTCTTAGGCAAATGAAATTAGCAGATCGCTTTAGAAACTCAAGCGGTCGGAAACTTCCTTTTACAGAATCATCTGGTTGGTCACCTCCAGATAGTGAAGAAGATCCCGAAATTATTGACGCTAGCAAACGAATCATCCAAAAGGTGTTCAGCATGAACATACTCTCCGATAAAGACAATTTAACAGCTGGTGAACGGAGAGCCCTCACGAAACTTCGAAAAAATAAGAAATTAGTAATTAAACCAGCTGACAAAGGTGGGTCGGTAGTTGTTCTATCTCGGGATAATTATAAAAAGGAAGCCATGAGACAACTCAGCAATACCAAACATTATAAGAAAATAGATTCACTTATTTGGCCTTGTAATATCGAAAAATTCAATAAGATCTTAAAATATCTCCTCGACGAAGGTCACATTACCAAAAACAATTGAAATATTTAACAGCTAAGCTCAGTGCTCAAACAAGACAATTTTATATCCTACCAAAGAGCCACAGGGACCGTTCTTCATGGACGGATGACTTAACTCCACCCAGGAGGCCAATTGTATCAGATTGTAATTCAGAATCTTATGCGATCTCTGAATTAATCGATTATCATCTGAAACCTATAGCAAATAGACATCCGAGCTATCTAAAAAATACACAGGATTTCCTGTCAAAAATTTCGAAATTGAAAATATCGAAAAATGCAATTCTGGCTACTTTGGATATCGACAGTATGTATACGAACATTGATATTGATAAAGGTGTTAAATCAGTTAAAAATGCATTTGAAAAATATCCGGATGCGAAACGCCCGGATGAACAAATTTTGGATCTTTTAGAGCTGAGCTTAAAAGGTAATGACTTTCAATTCAATGGAGAATATTTTCTATAAATAATGGGTTGTCCTTTGGGTAAAAGATTCAGTCCTAATTTTGCAAGCATTTATGTTGCGGAATGGGAGGAAAATGCCTTAAACAAATGTGCAAAGCATCCTCTCAGGTATTTAGATGACATCTTTATTATTTGGGAACATTCAAAAGAAGATTTTGATGAATTTTTAGAAATTTTGAACAATCACGATCCAAATATTAAATTGAAAGCTACTATCAGTGAAAATTATGTTGATTTTCTCGATGTGACCGTGCATAAAGGCAAGCAATTTCAGGCGTCCGGTCATTTAGATTATAAAGTATATTTTAAACCAACTGATTCACGTCAATTGTTGCAAACAAAATCATTTCATCCTCAAGATACATTTAAAGGTTTCATCAAATCACAACTCATTCGTTTCCACCGCAATTCAAGTGATAAGGTAAATTTCAATGAGGCTTGTTCTACTCTATTTGACGCCCTCAGATCGAGAGGATACTCACTGCGCTTTTAGCGTACCTTAAAATCTCAAACTTTGAAAAAGCTCGAAAGTCCAGCTGAAACGAAACCTCTGATTTCAAACCACTGAAGATTGAACACAACAGACCGTTACAGAATGGTAGTGGCGCGGTATTTAATTGCAAAAAAGCCTCGATGTAGATTGCATACTTTTATACCTGATCAGAAAAAGGAATTTTCCTCCGAACAAACGAAAAATCATTATCAGATCCGTAACCCCCTCCATTGTGATTCACCAAACATTATTTACCTTATCACGTGTAAGCGCTGTCGGAAACAGTATGTTGGTCAAAGTCAAAATCCTTTCCGAGAACATGCTACTAGACACAAACAGGATATAAAACATAATGCTGATGCCCCAGTAGCACAACATTTTAACCTTCCTGGTCATTCTTTGGACGATTTCGAAATCCATCCTATTGAACAACCACCAATTAAAGACACATTAGAAGAAACGGACGAATTTAGAAAAAACGTGAAGCTTTTTGGATCAATACGCTTCAAACCCTCTGGCCATTTGGTATGGACAGATCAGAGGGCGAATGCGAAAGGAGGTCCATCATTCCTTTCACTTTAACGTACAACAGAATGAATATCGAAATAGCAAAAATGTTAAAAGATGAATTCAGTTTTACGAATGCTAAATTAAATGAACCTTTGAATCTTCGACCTGTCATCGCCTATAAGAAAAACAAAAGCTTGCGTAACATCCTTGTAAGGACTAAATTAGAGCCCATCAATGAATAACATCAGTTATTGCCAGTCAGTTTAACCAGTTCCTAAGCTCATCACTTAGTTTAAATCAATTTTATGTAATTTTTTGTCATGTTTGAAACCCATCAGGGTTCAGTAAATGAAAACAATTTTTCGGCGGCATATTAAAAGAAAAAAACGTTTCAGTAGGAAATGTCTGTGCCAGTGCAATTTTTAACCTCAAACACACACACACACACTTCGCATATCCTTAAACCAAAAAACTGGAAGCATTGGTGAAAACATCTGCAAGCATACACACTTTCTCGTCCGACCAACCGAATTAATTTTGGATTTGAGAGGATGATAAACAAGCTTGTAGCCCGCAATCTGTATGCGGGGATATACAGGGATCTCTGAGTGTGGACTTTTTATGCCACAGGCATATCAAAAAGATTGCACTCTAGACTTTGGGAAAGATTGGAGGCACTTTCCCCCCTTGTGTTGGTCGTGCAGGGGAATATGTTTAAAAAAATTAACTCCAGGGTAGGCTGATCCCTGGACCTTCCTAGGAGAGTGTTGTGAACAAAAAGACCCCAAAATGGCGCTATTTGAAGACACTGTGAGGCCCGAAGTTGACGAAAGAACCTCAATTTACACGAAATGTGGTATGCCATTTGTTATTGATGAGATAAGAGATGGAAGAAACCATCGGATAGCCCGAAGAAACCACGGAAACTGTCGAATGACCACTGTTAATTTATTTGAAGCCTCCCTGTTCATAACATTGTAACACCCTGGCCTCTTTGTCTTTCGGGGTAAGTAACCAACTTGAAATGCCTGATAGAACAATGACCAGAATGTTCAAGCGACGTCACTTGAATACCTCTCGTGCACTGATTAACCCTTTACCCAACGTAAAGGCCAAAACCGGCCAGCGCTATTCTCAAAAATCGCCAATTAATTTTCACTATTTTTTTCATTTTTTGTCTCAAAAACATAGGTTATGACCCCTCGTTGGAACGAGCTCGTCGAGCTCGTTCCAACGAGAGGTCATAACCTATGTTTTTGAGACAAAAAATGAAAAAAATTAGTTATTCAAGAATTTTTTTTGCAAGTGTCGTCTGCTTTTCACGTTAGGTAAAGGGTTAAAGCCGAGCCCGTGTGTGTTATTGATTGAACAAAAAACAGAGTCAGTGTGTAAGTCATTTACCAACTTACCTGTTGGTATTCATGAATTTAAACAACCTGCCAGCCGGCTGTAACACTACGCAGCTCGGCGTCACTAACTGTGCTGTCAGCTTGTTCAAATCCATGAATACCGCCACCTAGGTCAGTTCCTGCGCAGCCCACTAGGTGAATGGGCTGCGCAGGAGACTATAGCTAGGTTAGTAATAGAGATGAAGCGGTTAACCGATTAATCGCTTAACCAATGATCAACGTCTTGATCGATCAAAAAAAGTAATTGATCGATTAAACGTTGCCTCAAACTACTGTATTATATGGGTTAACAAAGGAAGAAGCTTGCTCTAAAACAGGCAAACATTGTCACACTGACTTGCATCAATTATTATGAGACAGATTAAAGCTTGCAAGTTGTGTGCAGACATACTTGTTCACTTCCATGATCATTGTACTGTATCAGCAGCTGGAAATGGTCATTCTTAACACTTTGCCACATGCGGACAGCAGATGATGTTTGCAAAATAAATTCTTGAATTACTAAACATTTTCAATTTTTGTCACAAATACATAGCTTATGACCCCTTATTGGAACGAGCTCGTTCCATTGAGGGGTCATAAGCTATGTTTTTAGACAAAAATTGAAAACATAATAAAATTTTAAGGAGATTTTTATATATTGCGCTTGCCGGTATTGTCCGTTACTTTGGGTAAAGGGTTAATGTTATAAATCATCAACGGTACGGCGATAATTCAGCTACCTACTAAAACAAGTGATTAGTTACCTATTAGGGTAAGTGATTAATCGGTTAACCAAGGTTAATCCATATTCCATATGATTAATCGATCAAGAAAACCGTTTAACCGCTTTAGCTCCAGTTAGTAACTATTACATAATTATTTTGTGTGCTCAGTACAAGGTCCGTTTCCGGTGTTATTTGACTTTGGAGTCAGTTTATAAACTTCGTTCAAACAAACAAATGCCACTTGTTTAGGGTTTGTTTTTGTATGATAAACAAATTAAAAACAATTCTGGACGGGTAGACCTGGGTAGACCTAGTTTTTTCTGTCATGTTATTGTTGACAATATCTATTCGAGAGTTGTTACCGAGAGTTGGTTCCGCCAATACAGTACAGTCGCCGTGGACTGGTCATAAGCCAGACGTGGGCAGTGATGTCCACCCATGCGTTTACCAGGTAATAAAAATCATCCTCGGCAAAATTTTAATTAATGAAGCATCGGGTTGTAATTAATTAATAATTAAATTTTTGATGATTATTCCTATAATTAGTTTTTGGAAACATTGCGCCCGTGGAAATATCGCCCTCTTGTGGAATATGACTAGTCAACGCCGACCGTACTGAAAAACAAGTTGTTCAAGTTTGTATCAAGTGTGCAATAACATCTGACAACGTTTGTGTTACGTGTGACCATTATATTATACTCTGATTTATGTTTTTGCGATATTGCGCGGGGTACTGTTTATTTATCACGTATTGTTTGGTAATAGAAAGGTTAAGCATGCAGTTTCCTCCCTGCTGTGGCTCATTGTTTTACCAGGAGGGCTACACTCATCGTGAAAGCCACCAGAGAAGGACTGGCCGTATGGTTCACCTGGAAATTTCCCAGTGCCACCCCCCCCCCCTCTATATTGCGGACCCCTGTGGCCACCAAGATTGGTCCAGTCCTATTGGTGCATGGATTTTCGTGAAAAGGACCAAAAGGCGAAATGGATCTGATTACCTTGACTACCAGTATATCGAAATGCCCTATATGTGGTGTCAGAGCACCTCTATCCACGTGGGAGGGGTGACATGGGATTGTTTAGCCTCGCCATTAAAATTATTGGGGGACGAGCCAACTAGGAGGGTCGGAATCTGGGCACGGGCCAAACTCGGCTCACCGAGCTGAGTTGGGACCGCACTATGATTTTCTTCCATGCCGAGTGAACTCAAAATATAGGTTCGTTCTTTGTTAGGTGTGACTCCCAATCACTTCAGACTGCAGAAAGGAAACAATGATTAAAGTAACAACGATTCTTTTATTTACATAAACTAATTTCCGTATTCCACACATTTAACAATTTGATCAACATGGTAGAAGATTTATCACAGGGGTTGATAGTTTTTCATCACATTCAGTTTATCCATAGCCCTGTACTGGCGCTATAGTACACTCTCAAAATGTCACTGTCGCGGACTCGCAACAGGAGCTTAAACACCGAGTCTTAATCTCTTGCGCCTATGTGCGTTTGCAGCTCGGACTGCCGGGGGATCCCGACTAGCAATGTCAGTTACTTTGTGGCAACACAGTTCTGATTTGGATTCAGTTTATCCGCTCTGTCGGCTAGTTTATCAAGTCTACGTCACATACTTTATTCATGTGTCCTTTGATGGAACTCTCCTTGAATGTTCCTGTCCTTTGAAATACACACAGTTCATACGGAACTCACAAATTCAATAAGCGGTTCGAGCTTGCGCGAATTGTCACTGTCGACCCCGAGTCGATACTCTCAGCACTCTGATACTAAACAGGCTACTACGCGATCAACATCTGCGCTCATACGGGTTAATATCACAATACAAAAGCCTACACTTTGAGACAGGTGCGAGTCGATCCTCGCTAATGACATCTAAACTTAGCCGTTACTTGGGTTCGTAATCTGCTCTCTAAATTCGGGCTTGTAGCCCTCGTCAATCTAATCTGGTAATAGCGGCGTACAACGAAGCTTCGTGGATTGCCCAGCAATTCCACTCTCACGAGACCCTTTGTGGCGTCTCACTCCAAAACTGTCGGAAACCAAGTCTCTCCAAAATAGCTTGTGCCCCACACTTTATATCTCGTCTTGTGATGGTCAGATGGCAATATGTCAAGATGCCTAAAACTGGCAAGCGATATAAAATCAACTATATGCTATCAAGCATATCCCGAGAAATAATATACTTGATAGCCATGATGATTGAAAGTGTCGGTCACTTCGATATTAATTGACTTTAGATAGCATGGAAACATTTTATGCTGACTAGTGATATGCCAGAGAGGTATCCCACTGTGAATCGCCTAAGGCTAATTATCTAATTAAAACATGTGTGCTTACAACACAGAGAGAAGGAATATATACAAGTGAAAAGAATGACTCAAGTGCTAAGTGATGTAAATCTGCCTGTCGGTAACACAATGCCTGGCCATTCAATATTGCAATGGGAAGTGTCGACTAATCACTCAATTAAAGAACAAAGTACAAACTATGAAATGCCTAAAATTAGAAAAAAAGTGTACAACTTAAAATCAATTCCAACAACTTTTATGAATAACCAGGAAACAGCTAGGCACCTTCTTAACACTATCGACAGAATAGAGAATGAATTATGTATCAGCAACGATTTGAACGATGCATACAAATCCTTTTGTGACTTTATCACTAAAGAAATGGACAAAAACATTGAATGGAAATCAGTAGGTCAAAGTGAAAAATCATTCAAATCTGGAAAATCCATTTATAAGCCTTACTGGAACGACGAGTTAGAAAAACAGTGGTCAGTGGTAAGAGCGTCTGAACGGGAATGGATAAACTGCGTGACAAAATCTGAAAAGAAACATCTAAAAATGACTTTCTGTACAGAGCGCCGAACTTTCGACATACTTAATAGAAAATATAAGAGACAATACCAGTGCCAAAAACAACGAGAGTTGAGCGACCTCTGCTCGAATGGCGGCACTGGCGACTTCTGGAGACGAGTAAGTAGTCTCGGTGTTAATCGCAGTCTGTCAGTTCCGTGGGAGGTTGTCAACGCCGACGGGAGTGTAACTTGCGACCCAAAAGAGGTTCTGGCAAAGTGGAAAAGAGACTATGAGGGCTTATATACCGCAAGTGAACGAGACAACTTCGATGGAGGCCACTTTGAAAACATTTTGAATACAGATCCCATGAATCCCCTGCCAGTGGATGGATTTCAAAGTATTGATATTTCTGAACTCAATGAACCTATCCGCCGGGAAGAAGTATACTCCGCAATTAATAAGGCGAAGAATGGGAAAGCCGTCGGCATAGATTCTATCCCAGCCGAGGTACTGAAAAACGAGGCATGTGCCGACCTGTTATTGCGTATAGTTTCCCATTGTTTTGAAAGCGGTAAAGTGCCAGACGACTGGAAACTTGGAATAATAAAACCCATACCCAAAGGTGACCAAACTGACTACAGAGACCCTCTTTCAAGTAGAGGTATAACTTTACTATCGATACCGTGCAAAATCTACACATCCATTTTAAACACTCGTCTGTGCTCCTGGCTGGAAGGAAATGAAATATTGTGTGACGAACAGAACGGATTTAGAAAAGATAGGAACTGTATTGACCATATGTATGTGCTACACTCCATTATAAACAACAGGAAATTAGCACACAAAAGCACCTTCACTTGTTTTGTGGATGTAAAGAAGGCCTTTGACACTGTCAGCAGGCCGTGTCTGAGGTATAAATTGCGACAGACTGGCCTACGTGGTAACATATACAACGCAATCATGTCCCTATATTGTGGCACAGAGTCTTCAGTGGTAGTTAACAGCAGTCTTACAGAGTTCTTTCCAGTGACCAGTGGTGTAAAACAAGGTTGCAACTTATCACCGACTCTGTTCTCCATTTATATCAACGATTTAGCTGCAGACATTCGAAAGACAAACACAGGCATAGATATAAATGGAAGACAAGTTAGTGTTTTGTTGTTCGCCGATGACATTGTTCTATTTGCTGAAACTGAGGAAGGTCTGCAAAAACAACTCAGTGAATTGGATAAGTGGTGTAAAAAATGGAGACTACAGTTGAACGAAAATAAGACTAAAATCGTACATTTCCGAAGTCGCAAAAAACAGAGGTCAAAAACTCAGTTCCATTGCGGTGACTTGTTACTACAGTACGCAGCTAATTACAAATATTTAGGACTCTGGTTAAACGAACACTTAGATACAAAGTATTCAACAACAGAATTAGCAAAATCGGCCAGCCGCGCGCTTGCTGGACTAATAAAGAAATGCTCTAGTGCTGGAGGGATGAGATTGAATGTGTTTGAAAAACTCTATAACTCACTAATTGAACCAGTATTATTCTATGGCAGTGCTATCTGGGGTTTATCGGAATGTAACAAAATTAATGGAGTGCAACTAAGAGCAGCACGGTACTTTTTAGGACTTAGTAAAAATTCCCCAAACTTGTGTCTACGAGGTGATTTGGGATGGATTTCTCCCTTGACACAACAGCGGATCAACATATTTAGATACTGGAAACGTCTAAAATCATTGGACAGTGACCGACTCATATCTGAGGTCCACAACTGGTCCCTCACGAACAAAAGATCCTGGGACTCAAGAGTGACAAAACTATTAAAAAGTGTTCAGCTGGATGAATCAATGGACCTAAAGGTTGCCAAACTAAAATGGGTAGAAAAAGACTGCGCCGTATGGAAAAATAAACTCTGGAGTGACAGCGGCAATGTCAACGGAAATAAAATGCGCACATACAGACAATTCAAAACGGAATTAACGCGTGAAATTGCCGTGAATGTTATGCCGCAGGTGTGATTCCAATACATCATCGACGGACTTTAGCGGCTTTCAGAGCCGGAACACTCCCTCTTGAAGTGGAGACCGGCAGGTATGCGAAACCAAAAGTGCCACTAGAACAAAGAATATGCAAATTGTGTTCCGCCAATGCTGTCGAAGATGAAAAACATTTTTTAATGAACTGAGAGTTTTATGTTGATATGAGGTATGAAGTTGTTGAAAAAGCAAGGAAACTTAAACAATAATGGCGACAACCAAAATGTGGAGGAAACTTTTCTATTCATAATGACGTGTGACGAGTTACAACCTCTCTTGGCTTCAACCATGTATAAAATGTTAACTCGCAGAAAAACAACACTTTTGTAAATGCTCAACCAACACTTAAACTACATTTGTGTATACGTTATCCTATAAAAATGTATATAAGATGCACAATTTGTTTCTTGCACGCAATCGCCCAGTGCTATGACAGTCGCTGCTTCCTCGATGGGACACGTGTACCCAGGGGTTGCGTGGGTTAGGCCATCGATGATGACATAACAGACCCAACCTCTGTGTGTGCGTTTTCTAGGTTGGGTCAACAGTGGCTGTTGGAGTGTTGAATGGCAAGCTCGAGGGTGAACCTTTTGTAAATTTGAGAAAGTCCTGTTAAATGGTGGTGGTTTGGGGTGGATGGGGGAAAGGTCACATGTTATTATTATTATTCCCCTCTCACACATTTACCTCTCTGGAAACCAGTAACTTATAGAAATAATACGATGAACATATGTGAGGGAGGTATCGGACCGGATCCTATCGTGATTACAAGTGAGGCGTATAACGTAAACAACGCAAACTTTAAATATATGCCGATTACCTAGTTGAACTTTAAACATAAATACCAGGCTTGGCGATCGATTTTAATTTAATTTGTTTTGAAAGGCCGACGAAGGAACATTTGCATGTCGAAGGAAATCCTGAACCCCAAAAATGGGAGGATTTGACTTCGGTATGTACATGTTGCTTTATCGACCTCTCAAAGGCTTTATGTATATTTTTTGCTCTTTGTATATTTGTAAATACTTTTCAGCTTTTCGGACTTGTAAAATTGATTCAAATATGTGGTTGTATATGTACGTGGGTATATGCAGAAGCACGTGAAAATGTCTGCACGGGTGTGTATACAATTCTTTTCTAGGGGTGGGTGGGGATGGGGTGATGCTTAATGTATAACGACCAATCATTGATCAAAATGTGTCTCATAAGCCTTCAGAGGCTGGGTTTCATACAAATATTCTGTTAACATTCTATGTGTAATATATTCCATGTGTATCGAAACGTGACACTTAAATAAAATATTCTACTTCTATATATTTGAACTTGAAGGTAGGGAGGGGGCCTCCTCCCTTTTAGACTGGCTTTGCTCTGACATAGATGGACTGCCAAGGGCATTTCGATGAACCAACAGTCTCGTCTGCTATTGGTCGCTTGATGTAAAAAACAACATTCTTTCAATTTGGAAAATCTAAATTTTCTCCCATTGGTCCAAACTATACTCGGCCTGATGGATCGTGGGCAGGATCCTGTATTGCAACCATTTTTGACACTGATCGTTTAGATGCAAGGAAGCAGCATTCTTTCAGTTCAAAATTTTCTCTGGGCCCGAGGCCGCCTCGGAGCATTTCCAGTAACTTTCTTTTTGCACCGTCCGCCCCTGAAAGCCACAAATCCACAAACATGTTTTGTGTTTATTATGAGGTGATTTGGGAGGGAACCTTCCTCTGATTATTATCCAACACAGACTATCGTAATAGAAGGTAATGTGAGCACGGTGGCTCGGTGGTTACGGAATTAGATTTCAAACCGAAAGGGTCACGGTTCGATCCTGGCAAGGGGGGTAACTGTGTTGTGTTCTTGGACAAGGCACTTAATCCCGATTGCTACGTGGAGGCGCTTTGGCGCTGTGTACTAAGGCGTACTGCACGTCGATGATGCACTTGTCTTCAACCAATGCTAACCCTGCTTGTGTGGAGTTAGTACGCTGGGGAGTCTGACAGTTTCTCGCTGTTGCTCAGTGGCTCTCTCCAGGTACCCCGGCTTCCTCCACCGGTAAAACTGCCCGACACGAGGTGACCGTGGCTGTCGAGAGTGTCGTTAACACTTTACCCAACGAATCGACCGCATCCGACCGTGCAATATGCAAATTCAGCAGTTGAAAAAATATTATTTTTCAAAAAATCTCGGTAAAGCCATATCATGTGACCCCTCGTTGGAACGAGCTCGACGAGCTCGTTCCAACGAGGGGTCACATGATATGGTTTTGTTGAAATTGTTTGAAAAATTTCAAAAAATGGAATTTAAAATAATAAGTTTTGATATCGTCTGCGTTGGGTAAAGGGTTAAACTCCAGTAAATTAATATATAAGAGGTGAGTTAATAAACTGGTTCCCTTTAACACTATGCATTTTGTTGAGTCGTATTCTACAAATGTATGGAAGTCGGATATTATGATTGAAATGACTCATTAGTGGCTCAATGGGTGTAGGCATGCATGTATATTAAATCTTTGCCAAGTAATGTTTTTCACTTACTGTAAAGTCGTGACTGGACATGTCAGTTGTATTGCTCATAGCATCAGCCTACCACCCGGGGAGGCCATTGTTGACATTTCTTTAAAGTGTATAGATCTGAAGGCAGTTACAGGTAATTCCGAGTTTCAGACTGACTTTGATACGATAGCAGATAGCTATTATCGGTTGATAACGAATGTTGAATAAGGAACTTTGAATAAGTAGCGTTGTCGCGTACCCATTCTGACAGCCAGCCAACGCTAAAGACGGATCCAAACCGATACAAGAAATTCGGCGATTGACAATACTATAGCTGGTTATTTCAAGTTCAAAAATCAATTTTCTTCCTTATTTTCTTTCAGATCTGACCCCAACCACGACTGCTATGAACATCAACAGAGCAGAGCACGCCGATTCTCTCAGTAAGTTGCATAAAACTGGATTAATATTCTCATTCTTTCTCATTAACCTCATTTCACCCTCACGTGTACCTGCATGCAATGTTCCCATGCATTATTATCGGGTTCAAATGAATTGTAGAATTTTTTATGGTACCGGTGCGGATTTGGGGTGGGGACAGGCTTTCGAGCCCCATGGTTACGCCACTGATGATAAGTTCTTTAATTCATTCCTACTAAGTACCCGTCGTTGGGAGAATTTCCCATAGAATCCCTTTTTGTCGTATGAGGACGTATGTTCAGAAACAGCCCGAACATACCAGGAGAGCTAACAGTTACGGTGTTGGGGAGCTGGCATCTGCTCGTCCTTGGTCGGTGGTTCTCTCCGGGTACTCCGGCTTCCTCCACCCGTAAAACTGTCACGGCCGTGATTAGCCATTGTGCATAAGAATGTGACCTTGAACACCAAATAATAATAAATAAATAAATAAATAAATAAATAAATAAATAAATAAATAAATAAATAAATAAATAAATATTGGGCTGAATTTTAAAAGGATTGTTGTGCATTAGTAGTAAGGGGTGACACTCTGGTGTAGAAATTTAACACTGAAATCTCCATAGACATATGTTTCGCCAGAGCAAATTTTCGATCGTGTGTACTCTGGCGTCAAATTTTAACATTGAAAAGTCCCACAGGGTTTTGAATTTGGCATGAAAATTGGTGAAAATGTTCTCTGGCGTAAAACTTTAACACTGAAAATTTCCATAGACATTTTTTACGCCAGAGTGTCATCCCTCACTACTTGCATTGCTGGTCGAAGTCACATTGCCCGTAAAAATTTGAAATATTTTCTTTTCTCTGTAGGATTGAAAAGAATTGAAATCTTTTGCATCTGTGTGAGTATGGTCATTGTGGCATTCCTACTTCTGAAATTCATCTGGTGTTTGAAAAAAGTCCTTATAACCAAGCGGTGGATTACGAGTTTTCGAAAGATGAGGTGGCGAAGAAAAGAAGGCGATGATGACAGTGAAAAACAAACGCTGAACGAGAAAGCTGAAGAGGTGAACACAGCTGATGTCGGAGTGAATACAGATAGAGTTTCGACAGTCCAATATACATCTGAGAAAATGGGTGTGTTTTCTTGCTTGATTTACACTAAACATCCCGCCTTGCATGTGCTCTACGACCACACCAGGCCTGAAAATAAGCAGGCTTACATTTTCAGAATGAGGTCCCCAGAGGGTGAATTTGATGATGCTATCCCACACACTGGGCCAATATATCCTCTGGGTACCTCTTTCTGTTTAGTTTTGAGACCCTGTTTCGGATTGAGGTTTACAGAGGGTAAATTTAGTGATGCTACCCTCTGGGGACCTCATTTTGCAGATGACAGTCTGCTTATTTTCTGGCTAGGACCGCATAGTAAAATTATGCCTTCGCGCTATATGTAATCTCTCTGATTTGCCTGTAAGAAATACTTACAGGCGTACCTTTGGCTGCCCTTCACTATTTTCGCTGTCACCCCCCCCCCCCCCCCCCCCCGAAAAAACACACAGAACAAACAAAACGAAACAAGACAAAACGAAAACATTGTCCAAACGCAAGTTTTACATAACATAAAGCCCCAAAATGGTCACCATTATAGATAAATGCGTAGGCCCAACATACGATACAAAGGCTTCAGATTCGTTGGACGACTTAATTTTGCAAACTTTTCTCTGGAAAAGTCCCTTGAATCCTCACAATGGCCTTACTCATATCATGTTCAATTGTTACTGTTGGGATTTAACGACACTTACGGCAGCCAGGGTCACCTCGTGTCGAACAGTTTTACGGCTGGAGGAAGCCGGGGTATCCGACGAGAACCACCGAGCAACTGTCAGATTCCCCAACGTACTAACTCCACACACGCAGGGTTAGCATTGGTTGAAGACAAGGGCACCATCGAGGTGCATTGCGCCTTAGTGCACGTCGCCACCGTGCCCCCGCGTGGGCAATCGGGATTAAGTGCCTTGCCCAGCGACATAACTCAGTTACCCCTGTCGGGGATAGAACCGTGGGTCTTTCGACTTGAAGTCCAATGCCGTAACCACTGAGCTACCGCACCCCTGTCATATTATTACTCACTACAAAAGTAATATTAAATTTTATTAAGTAAATATTATTAAGAAAATATTATTAATAAAATAAGCAGGCCCAGCACTGTGTCAGGCCAAAAGGCATTTGACTTATGTTGTCACCCATCCGATTAGCCTGTGACAGGCTGTGTCATAACCTAGCTTACTCTGCCAACTCGGTCAAACGGAGTATCAAATCAAACATAAAGCATACTTTAATGCTATCTCGCTTTACGAGTGATTTTAATATTGCTAACTGTTAAATAAGATAAGATAAGATTTATTAAGCAAATACACCAGAACAAAGGCAGATTGCTTTGTATATACAAAATCAACATAAATAGAAACATAAAACAATACTAATTCCAAATGACAAACGTAAATATCAAGGCTTATAGTGGTTGTAATATAATATTAGTAAAGTCACCTTTTGGTGTCAGATTGACAAATCTTGTTCTCGTTGTTTTAAGAATTGCTGAATCATATTACAGATAATAATCTTTATTGTCTTCCATCCTAAAACATTGGCATATGACAAAGATACAAATGAACATATATATAAATATATATAGGACACACATACAGCACAGGATAATACACATGATATTAAACACAAACATTTAATTTCATCACACTTATATATCAAAGTTGAGAAAAGCCTCATTCACATGGCCAACATTTACATAGTATGCAAAGATACACATGTGCAATTTTTACCAGGGTATGCAATAGTAAAATTTGCAATGCGTTCACATGTATTTTAAAAATGCTGAGTATTTGCGTGGTATTTACAAGTCGCTTGTAATATAAAGGCCGGTTATTGCATCGGGTCCACAGTCTCTTCCAAACATTCACAATGGACAGACTAATCACTATTTTTCGTTTTAGGATCTTCTATCTCTTCTTCAGTATTCATCTCGGCCCATATATCAATCACTGTCTGTGTTTCATCGTCCAACCACGAGGAACCACGCCCTTTGGCCGGTTGTAGCGACTTGGTTTCTTTCGGGGGCATAGTTTTTTCAAACGCACACTATAACGCGGTAAACAGATATGACAGGAAACGATTGAAATTCTTGGAAACTTGGCGCGCAGTTGAAACAAATCTCAAAATAAGCATGACGCAATGTATTAACCCCTCCATGTTCCCTGTCTTAGAATGGGTATGCAAAATTTGCAATTCACATTTTGCATTCACATGGCCATAATTACACATGTGTAAACAATACGCATGTGCAATTTAGGATTTACATCTGGTCCACCCAGATGTATTTTTTGCACCGTGTGTATCTTTACACACGTGTGCAGACCCGTTCACATGACCATGTTTGCATACGTGAGTAAATTTACACATGTGTGTATCGTTACTCACGTATGTAAATCTCGCCATGTGAATGGGGCTAAGTTTTCATTTAACTTTTTACTCCAACCCTATGACATATATACAGTAATGACTTACATAACACGATCCACAGATGACAGGCCAATATGTGAGGTCCGTGAAGCTGGCTCAGTGTTCAGCGTTCAACATTCGTTCAACATTCGTGTGAAGTTAGCTCAGTGTTCAGCGTTCAACATTCGTTCAACATTTAAAATGTCCCACGGGGCCGAATACAAAATCAAAAACCTTTATGCACATCTAGAAACCCAACTGGAACATATTAAAACACTCTCAAAGTTTCGAATTGAAACCCCTAGGAGCCTTCCACCGGAAACTGATTCTCTAATGACATAAATGGCGCTACGGGTGCCACTCGGGGCCGAATAAAAAAAATCGAAACCTTTATGAACATCTAGAGACCCTACTGGAACATATGAACACAATTTCAACGTTTCGAATTAAAAGCCCTCGGAGCGTTTCGCCACAAAACGATTCTCTAACGACAAAAATGGCGCTACGGGTGCCCCGTGGACCGAATCCAAAATCCAAAACCTTTATGCACATTTAGAGGCCCTACTGGAACATATTAAATACTTTCAAAACCCTTATGCACATCTACAGATGTTACCTGAACATAGTTTAAATGTTTCGAATTACATACTCTTGGTGATATGAAGTTTGGGCGGGACGGGACTGACGGAGATCACCGCAATATCCCCGCATTTTTTTCAAAAATCTTCACACCGCCAACTGTTTGCTTACCTTTTTACCTAACTCGAACTGAAGTCGACACTTTTATAAAATTTACCCTTTGACTCCTCGTTGAGATGAGTTCGTTCCATTAAGTGGTCATACACTATGCTTTGGGGTAAAGATTGAAAAATAATAAGGTTTAAAAGGCAGTTTTCATGAAACATGAATGGCCGGATATCATTGTTCCCTGAGCTGAAGGGTTAACCCTTTACCTAATGAATCTGACACATCCGCCCGCGTAATATGCAAATTCAGCAGTTGAAAAAATATTAATTTTCAGAAAATTACCCAAAAAAAACTATATCATGTAACCCCTCATTGGAACGAGCTCGTCGAGCTTGTTCCAATGAGGGGTCACATAATATAGTTTTGTTGAAATATATTGAAAATTTTGAAAAAATAATATTTACAAGAAGGACGCCAACGCCCTATAGCTCACCAACATTCCCCTTTGATAGTAACTCTGGCAAAACACAAGAACCGTATCAAACAGGCTCATAACATGCGACAAAGCTGACCTAATCACAACCTCTTAAAACTAAAACTGAAAAAATAATAACTTTAACAGCAGAAGGGTTAATGGCCACATTATTAAGTGAGAAGTATTACTTTGAATCAACCAATCTTCATTGGCAGATGCTTCAGTGTATAAAGGCCATGGGAAGAGAAGGAACACAGAAACTGACATAAACACTAAGTTAAACATTGAAATTGAATTGAAATTCAGTGGACAAGGGTGAAACCATGGTACAATGATAATGAAGAACATATATTAGGAATATAAGCACCATGGGAAGAGAAGGAACACAACATGTGACCTAAACACTAAGTTAAACATGAAATTCTGAGCTAAACAGAAAAGTAAACGTAACTAAATAATGTTAAGAAAAAGGTTTAAAATGAACTGGGTGAGAATGAAATGATGGTAGAATGATAATAAGCAGCATATGGAAGTAATATAAAGGCCATGGGATGAAAAGGGTGTCGGCAGCTGACCTAAACAAAAACTTTAATACACCGAAAATGTCTTACTGTGAGGTAAACAGGAAACTTAACATTAAAAATGAGATGAAAATTTTGAAGAAATTCACTAGGGAAGGGTTAAATGAAGCTAGAATGATAATGAGGAACATGTATGATGAAATATAAGCACTATGGAAAGAGAAGGAAAGCTGCTGACCAAAACACAAACTTAAACATGAAATTCTGAGGTAAACAGAAAAGTAAACGTAACTAAATATGGTAAGAAAAAGGTTTAACCCTTTACCTAACATGAAAAGCAGACGACACTTGCGAAAATAATTCTTGAATAACTAATTTTTTTCATTTTTTGTCTCAAAAACATAGGTTATGACCCCTCATTGGAACGAGCTCGACGAGCTCGTTCCAATGAGGGGTCATAACCTATGTTTTTGAGACAAAAAATGAAAAAATAATGAAAATTAATTGGCGATTTTTGATAATAGCGCTGGCCGGTTTTGGCCGTTACGTTGGGTAAAGGGTTAAAAGACACTGGACGAGGGTTAAATAATGGTAGAATGATAATAAGCACAGTATAGAAGCAATATAAAGACCATGGGATGAAAAAGGTGGCGACAGCTGACCTAAACAGAAACTGTAACACACTGAAAATGTGTAAGTGTGAGGTAAAAAGAAGAGTTAACGTTCAAAATCTGATGAAAAATTTAAAAAAAATCACTGGCGAAGGGTTAAATAAGGAACAGTGATACTGAGGAACATGTATGATGAATATGAGTGCCATGGGAAGAGAAGGAGCACAGCAGCTGACCTTAACACTAAGTTAAATATGAAATTCTGAGCTAAACAGAAAAATAAACGTAACTAAATAATGGTAGAATGATAATAAGCACCATATGGAAGCATTATAAAGGCCATGGGATGAACAGGGTGTCAGCAGTCGATGTAAACAAACAAATTAACCCACTGAAAATGTCGAAGTGTGAGCTAAACAGAAAACTGAACGTTCAAAATTGGAAAAAAAGAAATTCACTGGACAAGGGTTAAACCATGGTAGAATGATAATGAAGAAGTTGTATGATGAATATAAGCACCATGAGAAGAGAAAGAACACAGCAGGTGAACTAAACACTAAGTTAAACATGAAATTCTGAGCTAAACAGAAAAGTAAACACAACTAGAAAATGTTAAGAAAAAGGTTTAAAACACACTGGGTGAGGATGAAATAATGGTAGAATGATAATAAGCACCACACAGAAGCAATACAAAGGCCATGGGATGAAAATGGTGTCGGCAACTGACCTAAACAGAAACTTTAACACACGTAAAGTGTGTAACTGTGAGCGTTAAAAATTTGATGAACAATTTGAAGAACTTCAGTGGACCAGGGTTAAATGATGCTAGAATGATAAAGAGGATCATGTATGAGGAATATAAGCACCATGAGAAGAGAAGGGACACAGCAGCTGACCTGAACACAAAGTTAAACCTAAAATCTGAACTAAACAGAAAAGTAAACGTAGCTAAAAATGGTAAGAAAAAGGTTTAAGATGCACTAGGCGAGGGTTAGATAATGATAGAATGATAATTAGCACCATATAGAAGCAATATAATGGCCATGGGATGAAAAGGGTGTCGACAGCTGAACTAAAAAAAAAACTTTAACACCCTGAAAATATGTAAGTGTGAGCTGAACAGAAAACTTAACGTTCAAAATTTGATGAAAAATTTGAAGAAATTCACTGAAGAAGGGTTAAATCATGGAACAACGATAATGAGGAATATGTATGAGGCATATAAGTGCCATGGGAAGAGAAGGAACACAGCAAATGACCTAAACACTATGTTGAACATGAAATTCTGAGCCGAATAGAAAACTAAACGCAACTTAAAATGTCAAGTTAAATGTTTAAAATGCAGAGTATGAGGGGTTAAATCATGGTAGAATGATAATAATCATCATATAGCAGCATTGCAAAGACCATGATATGGAAATAGGGCGAGTAAGTGACCTAAACAGAAACTTTGACATTATTGGACACGTACGCTGACGCGACGCTGACGCGACGCCGACGCTGATGCCGATCGATCGAGCCATGCCATTAGCTCACACAACTAAAGTTGGTGAGCTAAAAATCAAACATTTTGATATCGTCTGTGTTGGATAAAGGGTTAATGAAAAAGTTTTATTGACCACATTAAGGTTTCATATTCTCTGTACATGGGGAGCAAGGTGGAACAAGTGTATTGAATTACAAGGGGACTATGTTGAAAAATAAATATGTTCTGTACCGATATTCCAGCTTTATTTATGTTGGACTCAAACATTTTTGACATTCCCTCGTATCTCGTATATTGTTAAAACAGTCTGAACGAATATTTTCGGTTATGTTTTGTCATTTTCATCTCAAATCCAGAGATTTTTTTTTTCTTTTACAGATCACATGTTCAATCTTGTGGCGGAGATGCACGGAGTACTGAAACACGGGAAATGTATAGAAGCGTACAAAAACAATGACACCAACTTCGGAAGAGACGGACCCAGTGAATTTGTACCCAGTGAAGTCGGCAGCCCCATTCCCATATCAGCGATAAAGGTTCGGACAATTTCCCAGACATCTGACTCCACCGAAAGCAAGAGCCCGATCACATATGGCACAAATGTGGAAAAGGACATTGTAGCCAAATCTAAAGAAGTGGAGCACGAGCCCAGTAAAATGGAAAACAATAGAACATCTGGATTCTGCTCAATGAACACCACATACAGTATAGAACAGGTCAACTAGTCAAACATAAAGGTCTATTTGGGCTAGAGGAAGCAGTGCTTCGTTTCTGGGGTGCGCCGTCGTGCTCACGCACCAACCAGAACGTGAGCTCATCGAGCTCGTTCCAAAGAGGGGTCATAACCTATGTTTTTGAGACAAAAAATGAAAAAAATAATGAAAATTATTATCACTTTATAGGGCACTCCCTGGCGAATATTTTCATTTTCGGGGGCTGCACAAAAGTCACATGTTTCCGTTCACATCCAGGTTCCCGGGCAATAATGAAAAATTCGTTTCAATATGGCCCGGCGGCCCGCACATCCCCGGATGTAGGGGAGGTAACACTGCTTTGAGTTTGAATATTTGGAGCAGAGAGATGTGATGGCGGAATTTTGTGATCTTTGGCGTGAAAGAATTAAGATATACATTCGCATTTAAGGCATGAGTTAGTTGCTGACAATGATTGTGTGGGAATTTCACACATCTACTACATTGAAAAATGATAATAATATGTAAATGATGAAAAAATAGCAATCTTGATTTTTCTTGGTTTAACATGTAACCTCTTTGAAATGTGATAATAATACAAATAACATTATTTTTATTGGCGTTATGGTTCATTAACAGCCCAACGAAAATGATTAAGAGCCCTTGGGCCTATTAGTGGCCCTCGACTTCGTCTCGGGCCACTAATAGACCCTTGGGATGTTAATCATTTTCGTAGGGCCGTTAATGAACCATAACGCCCTCAAAAATAATGTTATTGTATAATTAATTGACGATTTTTGTGAATAGCGCTGGTCGGTTTTTGCCGTTACGTTGGGTAAAAGGTTAATAATTTTAGATGCACCATTTTTTACTCGTTTCACTTAGATAGAAATGAAACGCTGAATAGGGTACAGCCGCAACTCCTTTTACCGTTTCTTTGCCGAGGAAGAGTGCTAGGTATTGTCCTTAACAGTGGAATGAGCTCAACCCAAGCCGCCACGGGCCTTTCATGAAACATCAGAGTATGGCTACGATAGAATTTGTTGACTCTATCAACGAGGAACACAAGTTTTCTTTTAGTTTTGCGACGAACTGTTCTTTTGACGAATGCATATATATATATACTGAACATTACTGGTGACAACTCGACGTGTCCAGTTTATGGAACGACAAGATGGATGAAAAGCTGAATCCTGTTCCGTACTCATTTGTCTTTCAGAAGCTACATGGAGTACTCCAAGGTTCTAGTGCACACGGTATTGCATTTTTATACGCTGTGATAGATTAATAGTATGGAAGGCTGTTCCTCCTTTCCCTCAGAGAATCTTCAGCACACCAGCACACTTTTTTTCTGAAGATGTATGCCGACTCCATATGGACACAGGTTCCGGAGACGAGGCCTGATAAAATTCAAAGCCGTTTCTAGATATATTTCAGCATTTTTCAAGCTCCTACAATAGCCAAGGATTTTCAAGGCCTGCCTTCACTAGTCCTAACTAGGCCCCTTTGCTCATTACCCCCTCAAGAGGGAGTAATGGCCGGAGGGTCCTCACGGACGCTGGTATATAACACTATTTAGTTTTGATTACGTACTTTTTAGCATTTTTATTTCCTTAATATTCTAGACCTTTCAAGGCCTTCTGGCACTTTTTCGGGATTTCAAGGCCTTGAATGACTCTTAGTAAAAATTCAAGGCCATTCATTGAATCAAAAGCCCCGCGGCAACTTAGAGGCTTGATCGGCTTATGCACTTTGAACTGGTGATTCTCCATGAAGTTGTTCTGCCTTTCTGCACCTAATGGCTTTTATTTTTTGCGTATTGAGGGCTTCTTCTTCCAGGAAGCGATAGATGAATAAATTTTCACCTAAGCTACTTGAATGTTCTTTAGTAAGACATTCACGGAAAAAACCCCGGAGGCTAACTCCAATAATGTCACCTGACAGCACATCATCAGGCCAGTGAACGAAACTCCAGCAATAGTAGCACATTTCAGAAGTTATATTTGGTCAGTGGCGGCGGCTGAGTTTCCCAGATTAGGGGACTTGTGCTCCCGATGTGTAGCTCCCCCGGCCCCTTTGCGCCACCTCTTCATTTAATACACCATTCAGTTTACTTAGCACTATTAGCAGACCGCGCATTCAAAAAGAAGCATTGGAACAACTTAACCCTTTACCCAACGTAACGGCCAAAACCGGCCAGCGCTATTCTCAAAAATCGCCAATTAATTTTCACTATTTTTTTCATTTTTTGTCTCAAAAACATAGGTTATGACCCCTCGTTGGAACAAGCTCGTCGGGCTCGTTCCAACGAGGGGTCATAACCTATGTTTTTGAGACAAAAAATGAAAAAAATTAGTTATTCAAGAATTATTTTTGCAAGTGTCGTCTGCTTTTCACGTTAGGTAAAGGGTTAAAATAATTTTCATTGTTTTGCATATACCGTTTGTTTTGCATATACCGTTTGATCCCTCAACGGGGCGAGCACGTTTCAGTGAGGGATCAGAGGCTATGCATGGCTGACACTTTTCGTCATTAGAAGAGATTTAAGGGCAGGTTAGATCCCCCGTGAATTTCTGAAACTATCAGTTAGTCCACACAAAGTAGATCTGTATCTCAGGCCCTTATTTGTAAAATTGCATGCGGGCAAGCGGTTTTTTTGTTTGTTTTTATTTCTGTAATTATTTCTTTGCCATCAAAAGTTCATGTTGTTAGTTTATGTTTTAGGCCTCATAATCTACGGAATAGCATGGGTGTGGGTGTGTTTCGTCCAATGAGAGCAAGAAGCTTTTTGCAATGCTTTAGCCTTCTTGCACTCAAGGGACAAAATGCTTAACGCGTACTTAATAACGGATTATCTGTGTAGTAGTTGCTTATAACTGGCTTGCCATGAAAGCCAAGTTTGCTTTTGTGGTTTTTAATAAACGAAAACAACAGACAGCTCGTTTATTAAAAGTAACAAAAGTTGACTTTATTTTCTACTGATGTCGTGGGCGTTTTCTCACCAATTACGTCCTTCGTAATTGAACCTTCCTCGCGCAACTAATAATTTCAAGGGAGACAACTGTACGTAAAGTCGATTTTCATGACGATAAAAGCCAGGGATTGTTTTCAGGCAATAACTGAAAAACTATAGACTGAATGGTTGGAGATTGGTGTTACGTTAGACGCAGTGTTAAGATAGTTTGGTTGCATAATACCTGGAACTCGGATACGATATAACCCTGTCTGTTGAAAGTGTCGTAAACCCCAATAAGCAAACTTAATACCTGAAACAAAGATTGCCATTAAGATACTCATTGAATGACCAGTGGTGTCGCGAAGATTACAATTTGGAGAGGGTGGTGGTGGTGTGAAACTGATTCAACTGTAATGTTCAAGTCCCTACTGATAAAATATTTCAGCTCATCATTGAGACATGCTTTTGATGAAAGCGTGTCTTGATGATGCAAGTGGAATGTTGTAGTCGGGATTATAGTTCGAAAGCACAAGACTTCTTGGAAATCTATGTGTTTGTAAATGAAATATAGTCACAATGCGTCTTATTGTTCGAACATCGTGGGGAGCACGAGCGAAGCGAGACCGGTTCTCGTTAGATCACCGAAGTTAAGCAACGTTGAGTCCGGTTAATCCTTGGATGGGAGACCATTCGGTGATTGATTCGGGTGCTTCCCGTAGTAGTGGCTGGTGTGCGATCAGCGAAGTTTGAATGGGTGATTCTGCGACGTTGCAGCAGATGCTAGCTGTGAACGTTGGGAATGTTCACCAGTACTACGCAATCCCCACTGTACCTAGGTGTAAAATAGGGACCTGTTGAGGTCCTTGCCTTGTGTGCCCATCTGTGGAGCACCGGCAGTATGCTCCGTTGAGTTGAGCTGAGAATGTCATAGAATGAACAAAGTGATACGGGGGTAACAATGTAAGTCAGAGAGCAGTGCGGTGGATTCTAGACATTAACCCTTTACCTAACGTAACGGCCAAAACCGTCCAGCGCTATTCACGAAAATCGCCGATTAATTTTCATTATTTTTTCATTTTTTGTCTCAAAAACATAGGTTATGACCCCTCGTTGGAACGAGCTCGTTGAACTCGTTCCAACGAGGGGTCATAACCTATGTTTTTGAGACAAAAAATGAAAAAAAATAGTCATTCAAGAATTTTTTTTGCAAGTGTCGTCTGCTTTTCATGTTAGGTAAAGGGTTAACATTGCATTATTATTATTATTATTACTATACTCCAAATTTGCCATGCTGAATGAACCTTCAACTGTCCAGATTAGGTACCACGGGCGTCTATTTCTATCATACTTGACACAAGTCCAAAAATCAAATCTGGCATCGTAAGAAAGGACATTGTTACGAATCGATCCAGTCGAGAAGAAACTGTCCCTACAGCTTGGAAAAATATTGACGGGGTGGATCACATTTTTTTCTACGCCCCCTCCTTCGCTACGCCCCTTGCGAGTAGCATTTCTATATTTCGTTTATTTAACGGTTAACCAGGAGGAACGATGACTGAACTACAGCTGAAGGTAAATTTACTTCGCAGAATTGGATGCTTTCTGCCTGCGGGAAAATTCACTCAGTGCGTTAGCAATTTCCGACAATTGGGGACTGTTTGCGCTCTAAAACCCTTCTAAATGGTACTCATTACGTTGAAAGAATAATATTTAAAATAAAAAAAATGATATCGACTGCGTTCCTTAACGGATTTTTTCAACTGCTTAAAAAAGTATGCGGCGGGTGCGGTCGATTTGTAGCGAAAGAGCTAAACAGTTTTCGACTGACCAAAATATCTGGAAGCTCACCCTCTCCCACTCCAATGGCTTATACACACTAAGTGTGAAACCCACTGGATGCCAGATTAGCACCGTTATCAGGAATGTTTACCCGTACCCACCCCCCTCCCCCCCCCCCCCCCCCCCAATGTCGAACGTCCTTTCGCCCCGTATCTCATAAAATCGCCAACCCTGAGTAAAAAAATAATAATAAAAATTCAATAAAAAATATTAATAATATTGAAAAAATAAAAATAAAATAAAATTAAAACGCTTGGAAATGACAAAATGCGTGAATTTAATTCTTTTCTCCATAAAAAATAGAGGATATCTACGAAATTTTCGTGTGCGGCAGAAAATATTATTTTTCACTCACGCAAGCGCTTGTGAAAAATAAATTTTCAGGTCCACACTTATGAGATAATCCCGATATTCACTAAAATAGCAAAGATTTTCTTTTTATTATGCACCACGTGGCATTTTACTGCGCAATATTCTTTTCTACTCTTTGGCAATATTCAATCCAATTCGACTGCAAACACGTGCGTTTCAATCCTCTACAAACTTAATCAGTCAAACATAAAAAATAGTCCCACTTTTCCACGATAACTTAGTTCAACTCACAGATGAAAATTAATAATTATAATACTACAAATGAGAATATTCTCATCTTTTTCATCAATGTTAATTTTTAGAACATTTTTAAATGTTAATTTACAAAAAAGAATTAGGAATTGAGCTCGCCGACTCATTAAAAAAAAAAAAAAAAAAAAAAAAAAATTCCTGGGCGAATCGATTAACAAGGTTTTTCGAAAAAAAAATGCTCAATATCACTATCGGAGTCTCTTTCTATATATTTAACCTTTTACCAAACGTAACGGACAAAACCGGCCAGCGCTATTCTCAAAAATCGCCAATTAATTTTCATTATTTTTTTCATTTTTTGTCTCAAAAACATAGGTTATGACCCCTCGTTAGAACGAGCTCGTCGAGCTCGTTCCAACGAGGGTCATAACCAATGTTTTTGAGACAAAAAATGAAAAAAATAGTTATTCAAGAATTATTTTTGCAAGTGTCGTCTGCTTTTCAGGTTAGGTAAAGGGTTAATTATTTTACTTTATTATAATTACTATACATCTAATTTTTTAGTCTTAGAATCACCAGAACGGCTTGGAATAGCATGCACTTCTAGTACTGCTGGTAAAGCCGGCACTGAATCGCTGCCAACAGTATCGAACGCGAAATGATGCGCAGATGTCATTTAGAACGCTACTGAGGGATGTTCCTCGCTATCCATCAAGTCGACGAATATCGAAAAATATCTATAAGATAATTTGCGATAATTCACAGACTAGCATATAATAATAGTATTATTTTTTCATATATGGCAGTTTCTGTTATACTATCAACAAGATATTTGTTTGAAATTTTCGTCGTACTATCTGTTCAACCCTTTACCCAACGAATCGACCACATCCGCTCGTGTGATATGCAAATTCAGCAGCTGAAAAATATTATTTTTCAAAAAGTTTCAACAAAACCATATCATGTGACCTCTCTTTGAAACGAGCTCGTCGAGATCGTTCCAATGAGGGGTGACATGATATGGTTTTGTTGAATTTTGTTGAAAAATTAAAAAAAATGATATTTAAAATAATAAATTTTGATATCGTTTGCGTTGGGCAAAGGGTTAAATATTCCTGATTTCCAAACTTGATTCTCCAATTCTAACTGATGATATCTTGTGACCTCCGAACATGCAAACAGTCTTGCCTTTATGCACCCACCGTTAATATATTGAACAGCATAACATATATGAACAAATTTAAGTTTTACATTCCAACATTCAACGTTGTCTTAGCATAGTATATTTTTGTTACATTCCGCGCATGAATTACACCAGGGGTGGCGCCAGGGATTTCTTGACAGGGGGCTGACCTCTCCGACAGGGGGGCTATAACATTTGGCCTCCCAAACGAAGGAAAATGAGTGAAAATTGGTAAATTGGAGAACCAAAATAGAAGCAAACTGAGTATGTTTGTTGATTATTTAACCCTTTACCTAACCTGAAAAGCAGACGACACTTGCAAAAATAATTCTCGAATAACTAATTTTTTTCATTTTTTGTCTCAAAAACATTGGTTATGACCCCTCGTTGGAACATAACCTATGTTTTTGAGACAAAAAATGAAAATTAATTGGCGATTTTTGAGGATAGCGCTGGCCGGTTATGCCCGTTACCTTAGGTAAAGAGTTAAAGTAAACATATTATAATAAGGTCGGGAAATATTTCATCTATAAAACCAGTTTGACGAACGACATTAAGGAATTTCGTGAGAATCACTATTCTCTATCAAAGTTCCAGTGCTGCACGGGTTCGAGACTGACAAGACGAGATATCTACATTCGATTGTCGGAAATTTCTCGTGAAGTTGGGTTTACGAGACTCTCCGACGGACTGACTAAAAATCTCCGACGGGGGGCTGGACCTCTCCGACGGGGGGACTGTAGCCCCACCTGACCCCCCCCCCCCCCTGGCGCCACCACTGAATTACACACAGTTATTTCATTGCATTGTTTGAGAATAAAGTTATTTTTGTAATTTAATTTTCTTTACTTGCATATTTTTTTACGTCGTCCAATTTTCGTTCGGTCCCCGACCCCAAAAAAGAACATCAAACAAAAGAAACAAAGAAAAAAATGGGGGAAATTTCGCTTGACTGCAATACTGCAGCATATTATAAACAAAAACATGTTATAAAAACTCTCATTTGTAACGATAGAAATTCAAAACTTAATATTGTTGTTGCTTGACTTGATTTGCTGATGTTCAACTGACATCTTTCTGTGGGCTGCAGCATCATTCCAAGGTTTGGCTGCTATTGACATCTCTTTCCGTCTTGTCTTCAGGTTGCTTAGTAGTTTGAGTGGAAACGTCATGCTTGTTTTCGTCTTTAGTTTGAGAGGAAACGACAGACCAGAACTTCTCACTTTTGGCATCCACAGTTAGGGCCGTGTTATAAATAAACCTTTTTCTTCCGTGTGTTCAAGAAATCTGCCTCTGTTGAATGATGCCACACTTCAGATGCAATGTTAAAACAGTTCCATCTTGTTTAAAAACTCTTTTACTTCAAGAACACTACGCTGCCTCTTATTACCACCGAATGCCTTCTGGCGTTACCGGGCAGTTCGACATAGTGGAGTGTCATGACCTGAGATACGTCTTACATTAGATTTAGACACGGTCGTCTTTAATTTAACCCTTTACACAACGTAACGTTCAAAACCGGCCAGCGCTATTCTCAAAAAATGCCAATTAATTTTCATTATTTTTTTCATTTTTTTGTCTCAAAAATACAGGTTATGACCCCTCGTTGGAACGAACTCATCGTGCTTGTTCCAACGAGGGGTCAAAAACCTATGTTTTTGAGACAAAAATGAAAAAAATTAATTATTCAAGAATTTTTTTTTGTATGTGTCGTCTGCTTTTCATGTTAGGTAAAGGGTTAAATTGCGTGTACGTGTGTGTGTGTGTGTGTGTGTGTGTGTGTGTGTGTGTGAGAGAGAGAGAGAGAGAGAGAGAGAGAGAGAGAGAGAGAGAGAGAGAGAGAGAGAGAGTATACAGTTACGAAATTTTGGTGTAATACCGTGACATACCTGATCTGGTGCCTTTTTGTCTTTATGTTTCCAAATGAACACCGTGCCTTGTTATAAAGCACATTTCACGTTAATAAAAAACTACTCACTTACTGTTCTATACTGGCGGAAAAAAGAAACGCAAATTTTATTCTGTGGTAAATATTTCAAATGTGTTATGGATGATTATTTCATTCTTTGCATTTTGATGTTATTTCTTCATTATTGATTACATTTTGACAAGTTTTGTTGTCTTAACACAGACGGCGTTTGCATGGATAACGTTCAAACGTGGGTACCCTACGCCATTTCCTGATCGAAATCAATAGGTGGTGTACCCACCATGGTCTTCAGTGGTTGCCCTAACTCTGAGTCTCTCCATACCATTGACCCCATCAAGTTGTTTATGGCCCTTCGTGGGGTGTTATTCCACTCCTGAAGGGCCTGCGTGAGCTGAGCGAGATTGTTTGGGACGTTGACGCGCTTCCTGACCTCCTGTCCAGCTCGTCCCACAAATGCTCGATCGGGGACACATCTGGACTGTAGGGTGGCCAGTCGAGACTGGGACATTGTTTGGCTGAGGAAGTCACGACAAACCCTAGCAATGTACGGCCCTGCGTTGTCCTGCTGCAACGTAAGGTTACACGCGTGGATAAGTGGAAGTACGTGAGGCACAATGACCCGATCCCCATATCTTACGGGTGTAAGATTGCCCTAGATGACCACGAAAGATGTTTTCACGTCATGAGAAATACCCCCTCCCCCCAACCATAAAAGACCCTCCCCCAAATCTGTCGTTTTCTTTAACGCACGCATCAGAATATCGTACACCTCGATGTCGATAGCAACGTTGTCGTCCATCTGAGGTGTAAAGCGTGAACAGAGACTCGTCAGTGAATAACAAGCATCTCCAGTGGGCCAAGTGAAACCGATTTGGTGCACGTGCCCGCAGCCATTGCAATCGACGTTGATGTCGCCCGGGTATAAGTTGCAGAAAAACGTAGGGACGTCGTGGTCGTAAATTGAACTCCCGCAACCAAACTGTTCTTGGACACACTCGGGCGACCATATGTGCCTACAACCTGACTCGCCGTCTCCGTCTGAAATCAATTGGCGTGAGAGGCGTACATGCCTCTATCTTGACGTGGCGACGTAACGCGTGGACGTCCGCTCCTGGGACTGTCAGCTAATCTTCCTGTGGCTCTGAGACGCCAACTAAATGAGCTATCGTTGACTCATGGACCCCAAACTGCCGGGCGACGAGACGTTGCGATTGGCCCCACCCCTATCAACTTCGAACATTCGCGGTATTTTCAAGGAGTGCCCCGGATGCACGCTTTGTCTAAACATCTGTTGAAAGCATGCAGCGTCGCACGTGGTCATGTTTGACTGAATTTTAACCAAAGACTCTTCAGACAGTACACTGAGGTAGCTATGTGTCAAATTTTACAACATTTGGTCTACGGATGAAAAAAAAAATTATAAAAAGAAATTATATTACCAAAACTCAACTTGCGTTTCTTTTTTCCGCCAGTATACATTGACTCTGGTATGATGTTCATTCTTCATGAGATTCCCTGTAATGCAAAACGATTCATGCACTATTCCAGGCTTGTCATTTTCAGTCGAAAATAATAGATCGACAAATGCCCACCTGAAACTATCTTGATTAAAAAGGTGCCAAAACCCAAGTTCGCACAGTAAATCTAATAGAAACATACCTGGACAGGGGTTGGGGTGGAGGGGGGGGGGGGGGGAGGGGGATCGGGCTCGTGAAGTTTTTCCAAGAAGGGAATTAGTTGCTCTCCTGTGATTTTCAAAAGGCAGGCCAGCTACTCCAATTCCACTCCCCTCCATAAAATCCCGAACAGAGAACACTACCGGCTAACTTTAACCCTTTGGATACTGGTTGTATATTCCGTTCCAGTTCAACTAGTAGAGTCCATACTTGTTACTTGGGGGTGGGGGGGGGGGGGGGGGCAATCAATATTTTCAACAGGCAGCCTGGGGGCTGAGGGCTGCACGTTAAAAATCTTGATTGGTCCACCAAACAAGTTCATTTAATAACCAGCTACTTCATGAATTCAGAACGAATCACGATCCTTGCTCGGCAAAGTTGACTTTCGGGTTGAAAGTGTTGATGTTCCTAGAAAAACAGTTTTCCTGACCTGCCATGCTTTCACGTTAAACGTGAACATTGTTAAACGCAGTTGTCCAGGGCTCCCACTGATTCAGAGAAATGAATTTTCGAGGAGGATGTTTCGTTCCCTGAACTTTAATACATGTAGATCTTCGACAAATTTCTTTTAATAGATTCACATCGATTTGCCATTTATTGTGCCCCCGACCTCCGAAGGAGGATTCGGGGGAGTCTACTGGAGACCCCCGCCCACCCGTCCGTCCGTGCCTCTGCCCGCCCGTCTGTCCGTACACAAGTTTTGGATTGTTATTTCAAAGCCATCGGTCGGATTTGGATCTCCTTCGGACTGCTAATAGACCCGCATGGGGGACGGATATGCAAAAGGAACGGGTTCCGTCCAATAATCTTCCCAGAGTTATGTCCCCTTTTCACTCTTTTGACTTAAAAAAAAATTCTGTCCCACAATACCTTTATAACTACTTCGAACATGTCTATGGGTTGGTGGGTAGTGGCCCACGCTTTGCGTAGCCTTTGTTAATTTGTTAACTCTTTAAGATCATCTAGATGCTGAAACATACTATTATGATGACATGATGATGAAATACTGTGATTTAATACACTGTTAGAAAGTGCTCCCTGAGCCCTTTACAACAGTGTGTTACATCGCAGCGTATTATAGGATTACTGACAAAAACTCATGAACTAAATAGAAGTGGTCTCTCTACATATGTGGGTTATCATGAAACTTCGCGTTACAAAGATACATTATTGGCAGACTGAATTCGAGTACTTTTAAAGGAAGGTGGTGAAGAATCCAGTACTTTCCAAGTATACAGAAACAAATTCTAACACTTCTCCGAGAAGAGAACGAAATCCAGTGAATCTTCATTTGAATGTGATCCCTTGATAATGTAACCGCACGACCCGGGTGCCAGCACGGGGCGCGGACCAACACCGAAGCCTGTGGTTACTAAATAGTTACCTGCGCATCCAGGGTATTAGGCACCCTCTGCGGCTAGGTCCATTCGTTCCCAAAGGAGGAGCATGGTCTCCAGACTATTGGACAGTGGAAGAGTCCAACAGTCACACCATCAGGCTTATCCATTGAGCAATATCCCGGCAACTATGCATTGTGCATAGGGGGTGGCAATTCGATGTCGGGAATCCTCTGGGCCGGACCCAGGGGCAAGGGACAGAGTTCCTTCATATCCCCATCTCAGGACGGGTATCGACCCCCTCCCATATCTATCTGTCTTCTCTATCGTCATCTACAGCACAGCAACAGGAGTAATCACATTGACTTTACAACTAGCAGTACCAGTAACCATCTTCTGTAACAGGGAAGTGAGCAGGACAAAGCGGACATGCAAAGGTGACAGTTGGCGAATGGTTTACAGAGAAAAAGATTTACTTAAGTTTTATGATTTATTTACAAAACAAAACCAATAACTGTATACTTCATCTGTAACCTGAATTTCTTTAACCCTTTACCCAACATAACGGCCAAAACCGGCCAGCGCTATTCTCAAAAATCGCCAATTAATTTTTTAAATATTTTCATTTTTTGTCTCAAAAACATAGGTTATGACCCCTCGTTGGAACGAGCTCGTCGAGCTCGTTCCAACGAGGGGTCATAACCTATGTTTTTGAGACAAAAAATGAAAAAAATTAGTTATTCAAGAATTTTTTTTGCAAGTGTCGTTTGCTTTTCATGTTAGGTAAAGGGTTAAGTGAAACTTGGCAACCAAGCAACCTGAATCTGAGTTCTTCGTACCTAAGGCAATGCTGAGCTACACCTAAATTGAACATTGTGGATCGAGTATTCCCGAAGGAGTAGTTTACATAAAGGATTTAACCGATCATACGTGACTTGACAAAATTAATCTCCTTCAAACCAGGGCTGATAGGTGAAATTCTTGAACCATGGATTCAATTAAGCCAATTATGGTGATATTACATTTACCACACAGCGGATGGGATTAGTATTTCCCACATAGATGAGTGGGGTGGGGGCAGATCTGTGGAGAGTTCATCAAAATGGGCTGTGAGTCACACATCCCGGCTTTGATTTAGCTCACCAGATTTAGAAATGTTCGAACAACTGGCAAGATTCACTGGCCTCTGAACTAACTGCCACTGTATATTAACCCTTTCCCTAACATGAAAAGCAGACGACACTTGCAAAAAAATTACTTGAATAACTAATTTTTTTCATTTTTTGTCTCAAAAACATAGGTTATGACCCCTCATTGGAACGAGCTCGACGAGCTCGTTCCAATGAGGGGTCATAACTATGTTTTTGAGACAAAAAATTAAAATATAATGAAAATTAATTGGCGATTTTTGAGAATAGCGCTGGCCGGTTTTGGTCGTTACGTTGGGTAAAGGGTTAATCAGACAAATAACACCCATTATGACTGTGAGTCACACTTTCAAATAAGGTGTTCCTACAAATACCCCCGATGTAACTTCCCATTTTACTTCCAGAGAATTCAATACATTACAGGTTCTGATCAAACTCTACTTTTACATCCATTAAGTAGGCTAAAGCTACCTAAAGAATAGTACTCCAAAAGTATGACTGTGAGTAACACAGATGGGTTATGGGTGACTAAGCTATGAGTTCAAAAATAGAAACACACTACTCGCTTGATCATAAATTGGCTGTTAACCCTTTGAGACTTTAATTATCCTTACGTTCAATCATCACTGGGAATTCAGTTTCTTCAACGTTTTACAAAATGCGACGTCAAACGTCGGAAAATACAAATAAGATATTTTTCACGTTAAGGTCTAGATTATTTTGGTGGTCTGAATTTGTTATTCAAAACTTGTTTTATTACAAATTATTGGAGAGTGCCCAGAGGCACTCTCCAATAATTTGTCATAAAACAAATTTATATAAACAAAATATTATTTGTGTTTGACTGAATATGAAATATAAGGAAGGAAAGTGTTGGCTTTTGCTCTGGTATCCTCATTTTTTGAAAGTCCTGATAGCGACTTCTAGCACTCAACCAGTTAAGAAGTCTTGACAGCAGGATTATATTAGTATTTTAAGCTGCGATAACATTTGGCTCAACGGTTGTCACTGAGCACTATTCGGGAGAAATTAGGAATTGAGGTTAAAACTTTAAAAAATCGAAAACTAATAATAAAACAAATGACCACAAAGTATCAACGCGATGTTTGATTTCGTACGTAATAAGACGTACAAAAGTATCAATGGGTTAATGCACTACCAACCCATGGATGACTTGCTCAAGGGTGGTCTAGCACTAGCTAGGTGCATTCTACAAGAACTTCAGTCAATCAGAATCATTGATTTACAATTTAGATATAAAGCATTGGTTGTGAATTACACCACAAATTAAGGGAAAATATAGGAGTAGACTATGATGTAGCTTCATTGTTACCACCCAAGACATCTCAAAATATACCCTCTCACCAAGTCTCAACATTTGAGTTCAATTCTATGGTGTATTTATCCCCCTTGATAGACATCATTGCAAATTTTCCCAACCTGGAAAAACCTGGTCTGACATAAAACTTTAGTTATCTCCCTCGATAGTTTTTTTTAGGTTATGAACCACTAAATAAATCCCATTGACCACAGTGTTAACCTTCCACTCTCTGTACAACACACCAAGTTGTTTTGAAAAAAAATACCTATACATTTACAAAGTACATCATCTCTTGAAAAAATTAAGCTGGAAAAAAATATATGTTGCCACACCAAATTTCAGTTTAAATTTCGAATTTTCACAACTACCGTATGGTCTTGCACTGAATGACCTTCACACTTTTTTCCCCATGCCTCATGTTTTTGAGAGATTCTCACACATTCCGGCACCAAATTACAAACAAACTTATTAATCCTTTCTAAAGTGGACGAATCAAAATTTTAATGAATGGTTTCAAAGTCAAAATATATTTAACCAATCAACTGATCAGCCCTATTTAATCCTACTCACAACAAACGCTCCAGGTCACGTGTTCACTTATTTAGTGGTTCATAACCTTTAACCTCTATCAACATTTATTTGTACTCGTTTGCCACAACAAAAGAGGATAATAATTGGTGATAATTCCTGACTAATTTACTGTCAGTTCAACCGGTTGGAACTACTAGTATTAAGTTACTTAGCTATTATACACACCAATAATCAAGCTACTGTCAGCCTGTGAGTTGTTGGCTATGAAGTTTGCAAGCCTGGCAATCCAGGACATCAAGGAGTGTAAGACGATTGCCCTCCTCAAATTTTCAATGTAAAAACTTGTATGCTATTTTGGTTATATTCACTTCAAGGTACTAACATTGTGAGTGACTGAAAAAATGTAATACATTCAGCTACATAGTGGAAAAATTGGCACATACATCTCCTCATTATTCGAAATGTTGCATTCAATTCTTGTTTGACTGTCTTCTACACTCAAAACGTATTGAAATGCGACACAGAATATGCAATGAATTATTGAAAATCAATGCAACATTGACAAATCGTCCCCTGCGTTCCAATGTGTTCTATGTGCCAGTAGGCACATAGAACACATTGGAGCTCAGGGGACGAAATGGTAATAGATTTGATTTTAAAAGGAGTCCCAAGGGGGCGCGGTGGCTCAGTTGGTAGAGGTCCAGGCTGCAAGCCGAGAGGTCCTCGGTTCGAATCCCACCTTGGCAACCGCGTTGTGTCCTTGGGCAAGACACTTCACCCCCATTGCCCACGTGGGTGCACGGTGGATTTGTGTACTAAGGCGTACTGCACGTCGATGGTGCACCTGTCTTCAACCAATGCCAACCATGCTTGTGTGGAGTCAGTATGTTGGGGAGCTGACAGTTGCTCGCCGTTGCTCGGTGTACTCCGGCTTCCTCCACCCATAAAACTGTCGCGGTCACGATTAGCCGTTGTGCAGAAATATGTGACCTTAAACATCAATAAATAAATAAATAAATAAATAAATAATAAATAAATAAAAAAATAAATAAATAAAGCAGTCACAAGTCTGGCATTCCAGAAAATCAAGTGGTGCAAAAAATTGCCCTTCTCAATTTTCTCTAGGCGTGTAGTAGGCGTGCAGCACTTCTGCCCTCGTAATGAATGCCTGGCCTGGGTTTGTTCTGCATTTTAAAATCTATTTAGAATTTAGAACGACACCAGTTAGTTACTATTTGTGTTTTAACTGAGTAGATGAATAGACATCCACACTCAATTATAGGAATCTGACAACTGTAATTGTTTGGCCATGAAACCATTAAGGTTCACGTTGGGCGGTCCCAATGAGTAACCTTAAGAAACTAACCTTGTGATCAAGAAATTCAACCCTATACCACACTCTATAATTAATCTCAAAAGTCAAATTCAACTCAACTCTTAGTGTACATTATTCGTGCCCAAAGTTTCTGTATTGAATTTACATTAATGTATCTATTTTACACAATTAGTTATTCACTTCTAACTAATTCCATGACTCAGTTACAGTACTCATGAATAGACATGAAGGCACTGAAACATCTGTGGACACGGGAGTAGACTCCCTTTTGCACCGAACCTTCACCTATTATTTATTTAATAAGTTAGTTAAATAAATAACTTAATTATTTAGAAGGAGTGAATATCAGAACCCATGAATAGACATGAAGGTCCTGGACAACTAGGAACATGTAAATTCACATATATAGTGTGTCTATGGGAGAAAGTATGTGCAGGTGTGTATGTGTGGGTGGGTGGGGGACGTGCACCCGGTGTCAGGTGTATAACCAGGATTCTATAATAGGGGGTGTCCTAGCCATTTTTGGGGGTGTAGGGTGGGGCAAAGGTGATATTTGAAAGGCCGTTGTGTTGGGTTTCGGGGCCTCCCTCCGGTCGCTGCCTCCTCCTCCTCCTCCCCTAGGGGAAGTGGTGAAGAGCCAACGACCAAAATGTCCCAATCAGGACTCCCCTTCAGAGAAAATTGTACCAAATTCGGTGTTCTAAGAGCGAATCTGTGGCATTTGCACGTGTGTAGCCCCTATATTGGAGACCATTTTGAGCCTCCATGTTATGTGAAAGTTGCATTGAGCTAATGTTTTTTTTTAGGGGGCGGGGGGGGGGGGTTAGTGGGCCGAGTTACACCCCTCCCCCCAGCTACGTCACTGCCTGGGCTCCGGATCCGCCGCCCATGTGATAATTTTCAAAGTACATTCAGTGTGAATATGGCTACAAATAAATCACAAATACGACCAAGTGGTGAAGTGATATATCATGTGATGTACTTTCAAACCAATAGGTCATTACTAGTTTCCCTCACAGTGCCTCGTTCATAAAATATTTGAAGCCCGTCGCAGAAATAGGTCCATGTCATGATTGATATTTTCCGAACGGTATAGCCACCTTCAAAACCAGAAATGTGGCGACAGGGGGTGGGGTTGCCCCCCCCCCCCCCCCAACTAGGAGTATTTTTTTTCAATAGTTGGAAATTCCGAGGTAAAAAATCAAATGGTTGGAAATTTAATAAATTAACATTGTTCATGAAAAATATTAAAATTCCAACAAATGATGAGAAATTTTGATCTTTTATTTCCAACTGGAAACTTGAGTTTCAAATTTCCTACTCTAAAATTGACATGGCCTCAGAATTTCGACTCTGACATCAATCCGGTAAATTTTCTGACCCAGACACATTATAAATGATGCTTTTTCCGTTTCAGTACTAGTGAAAATTTTCAGAAGGGTTCATAACCCTTTACCCAACGCAGACGATTTCAAAATTCATTATTTTAAATATCATTTTTTTTTAATTTTTAAAAAACATTTCAACAAAACCATATCATGTGACCCCTCTTTGGAACGATCTCGACGAGCTCGTTCCAAAAAGGGGTCACATGATATGGTTTTGTCGAGCTCGTTCCAATGAGGGGTCACATGATATGGTTTTGTTGAAATTTTTCGAAAAATAATATTTTTTCAGCAGCTGTATTTGCATATTACGCGGGCGGATGCGGGCGATTCGTTGGGTAAAGGGTTAAAAGATATCACCCAGCACTGCAGTGCAACCGCCTATCGAAACCACTCACAGCTGGAATTTACACCGGTGCCCCCCCCCCCCCCCCCCCCCCCCCAGCTGAAACCCTCTAGCCACATCCCTGTTCGAAACCTAGACATATCCATTGTGTTTCCACCACAACGGCATGAACACAGTCGTTAAAAACGTTGATCGTGTATGACTGAAGACCGCAGAAGAATATTCATATCATAAAACTCTCCTTATTTATCTGATATATCGGATATAAAAAGTCTTTTTCCGATTTCTGTGGTTTTAATAGATGAACAACTTTAATGAAACAGAAGATAGATTTCTATATATAAAAAAGGTCGGGAAAATCCAATATCTAATAATATATATATATCAACGTTATTTAAAGGAGAGGAGTTCCAAAGTTGGTTCAGTTTGTCATCGCCCAGCCATCAGTTGTTGAACCTTGTAAGTTGGTTGTGTTCATAAATTATTTTTTAAAGTCATTAAAATATGATGTGCCTGAAAAATATCTTTAGCGTCGGGTTGGCAGTCATCATTGGCTTTTTAAGAACAGTTGTTTCCTTCCAGTTTCAATGTTACGAAGATTACTGCTCGACAGAGAAAAATCAATATTGTAATCATCGAAAGGAAACCAGGCATTGCGATTATTGTACGAAAGACATGTGCTTTGAGAACTCCACACCGCCAGAATGTGAAAATTTCTGCAAAAGTAAGTCAAATTTGTTTTCAATCTCACCCTAGTCCTAACTACCCTCACCTGCCGAATAATAGTGATATCACTATTATTAATTGTGAAAAAATTGACCCTCACCTCTATTTGGAAATGTGACAAAGAATGAAAATGCGATCACTACTATTAATTTTAACCAAAAATGCAGGACAGCACTATTATTCAACCATCGCTATTCTTAGGCATGTTAGTGTAAAAAACCTCCGGTCCTTACTCCCTCCTACATTCCTTCTGAAGCCAGAAGGGAAGTGAGAGAAAGGAGTAACGGCAGTGGTGGGGGGGGGGGGGGGGGGGGGGGGCTGCGCTAGTTCAGACTAAATCTGATTATCTCTCCTTATCATTGCCTCCCACCGTAAATGCCGGGGCCCCCATAACCCACAAGTTTGGGTTTTGTCGAAATATTTTAGGTTTTGTCGGATATGTTTCTCTTAAATAGCAGCTTATTGCTGCCAGTGGAAGGCAGAAAAATGCCAAACTTTTGATTTTTTCTCATCTGAGAAAATTCCATTGCCTTTTCATATTTGTTTCTGCTTTCGCATTGCTTCTTTTTGTCGGAAAATGTTTGTTGTTGCCCCTCCCTCTGGAAAAGCTTTCGTCTAGGCCACAAAAGACTCTGCTCGCCTTGCCCAGAGGCAAGTTGCCACCTACAACCACCCTTATTTTCTATCAAATGTTCATATCTACAAATACACATATGGCCTGTATATCCACTCAGTCGTAATAACTACCAAACAGGGCTTAATTCACGGATACTGGTGAAGGGACCGTTTGGGAGTGACGACCCACCACGGCTATCAAAACCTGTCAAATTCGAACACACCCTCTCATACTTTCAGGGACCTTAGGAGATCAGGGATGCCTCATCATGCCTGACATTTTAGGTCCCTGGAATGGAGGTTCTTCGTCAGTTCTGACAACACGCCCCAGATCAAACCATGTTAACACTTTACCCAACGTAACGGCCAAAACCGGCCAGCGCTATTCTCAAAAATCGTCAATTTTCATTATTTCTTTCATTTTTTGTTTTGTTTCAAAAACATGGGTTCTGATCCATTATTGGAACGAGCTCATCGTGCTCGTTCCAATGAGGGGTCATAAACTATGTTTTTGAGACAAAAAATAGTTGTTTTTGTAAGTGTCGTCTGCTTTTCATGTTAGATAAAAGGTTAAAGCAATCAGTGACAGTTTAGTATGCATGTAATATGTTCACAACTTGACCTCATTACTGTGGACTGCTTACTGTAGATAATAGGCCAGGGAAACATCAGGATTGGGACAAAAATTCAACACAAAAATGCCTTGGATTAACCCTGCTAACGGACTCATTCAACTCCCGTCTGTTTTGGAGGTTTCACGAACAAAATTAGACGACGGATGTGGCAACCACTTTTGTTATACCGCCCACTTTTGTTATACCTCACCAGTTTTGTAACAGCGATCGCCCATTTTTGTTATACCTCAACAATTTTGTAATAGAACGCCAGCTTTTGTTATAGTTCGAGGTCGCCATTTTTGTTATAGAAATCGCCCACTTTTGTTATAAAAAAACAGCTAACCACTTTTGTTATATAAATCACCAGCTTTTGTAATACTTGAAATTAGAACTATAACGCTAATGTTTCGATGCCCATTCGGGGTTAGTGAAGAATCATGGCAGATTGCGGGATCGGGGGAATAATAGCTTGTGTTTTCTAAATCAGATGGTCGAGTCGAGAAACAAAAAAACACATCCCTGTAAGTATATGAGGCAGTCGGGCGACGAAGCGCACCTGAAGTGACTTCACTTCACAGAAATTGGCGGCAGGTTTGTTGTTTTGCGAATGAATTTTCGATTCAACATGTTTTAAGTGGAGTCTTGATGCAGGGTTCATACAGGGTCTTGGAAATTTCTTGAATTTCACTTTTGTATTAAAAAGTCATTGACTCTGCTTTTTAGCCGTGAGAAGCTCTTCAAAATTGGCCAACAGCCTTGTATAGCTGTTGAATTTCCCAAACATATCAGCGGACTAAGTAATTCATACAATTTATATTCCTGTTCACAAGAAATGGGCAAAAAATAAATCCACCCTTGACACAGTGTCTTGAAGCTCTCGAAGATTGCTTTCCAGAAAATTGTCAAGTATTGAGTTTTTAGGATTAATGCTCACTTCTGCTTCTTCTACAAATTATCTTTACTTTGTACCACAAGTATCACTCTTTTTCTAAAGGTACGAACATGCATAAATTGCTACGTTCATCGAAATATTGGGTGTAGAAGAGTCCTTGAAAAAAATTACAAGAGTCCTGGAAAAGTCCTCGAATAGACCTTGAATTTGAGGTGGCTTTACCTGTTTGAACCATGTGATGGTCAATGCCGCTTTTGACACTTTGAAGCACGTAGACCTATATACGTTCTTATTTTCATCGCACACACTGTGCCTCTTTCGGTTTTCCTTTGCATTTTTATGCAGAGAGATGCACTTATGTTCACAGTATTGGTCTCGAGTTTGAATTGATTGCCTGTAAACGGAGAGTGACACAATTCGTACAGACTAAAAGTTCCTACGTTGAATTCAAGAAGAGCAGGTTTTGAAGGTTCTGCTCTGAGATCAACCGTATAATATTTCCCATTGAGCTAAAGATAGTCTTACACTGAAATCAGTTGGATTGAGAATTAATGAAAATCAACTGGGCTGAGAAAATATGAACCCAACTGGGTGCATGTTAACCCACCCAAGTAAATATGTGTTGATTGTCAATCCAACCGATTTTAGAGTGCGTTAATATATGTTGTTGAAGAACGTGTTTGCCAATCGCCGTGAGTAGTATATGGTGTGATTTTTAACCCCTATTTGCCGGACCCCTCCCGGACCCCATTGTGACGTCATAGTTTTTTTTTTAAAATAGCAATAATATGACGTCATACGGAATTCCACGGGCGCGGTCAACTTGAGATGTCATCACCATGGTGACACGTGTTTCCATCGTCCATGTTGTTTATAGAAGGTCGCCATCTTGGTTTCTATGGTGGCACGTTGTTGCCAAGCAACCCAAAGGCTAGTACTATAGTAGAGTGTGTTCTTGGGGTGTGTTCGATCCAACGGAAGTATGTCTAATTACCCAAGTGGACCCGACACTGACTGGAAATCGCTCAAGTTCTTCGTTTTAGCGCCCATTCCATCTATTCTAAGTACATTTAACCCATATATCTGAGTGGCACGTAGTGCCATGGTCCCGTCGCTTTGTTCTGGAGTTTACTCCGGTAGTGCAGAAGAGACTATGCAATAGAAACGAGTCTGTATTGTGTTACTATTTGTATCTTTCACTACCAGAACTTATTCCGTCTTCTCTGCTCTATCTTTTGAATTGACCAATCAAAATGCTTCAGTTTCTTTAGCCCCCCCCCCCCCCTCCTATTTCTTTCGAACTGACTAATCAGATTGCTTAATTCGATTCTGCCCGATCCACCCACGGTCAGCCCTTACGGAGTTATCTCCTTTGACTGCACACCGACTCTAACCGGCACATAGAAGTGCGTCTATGTGACGTATGAGAAATCCGTTTTCACATACGTCACATATCCGCACATAAATGTCCTCCTTTGTGAATTGTGACACATGTGAAATACGCCTTTACATACGTCACATGGACTTATTTAAGAAATTGTGGACACTGTGGACGACCACTATCTGCCGATGATTGTGGATCACTGCAGACCATTATTCGTGGATCACCATTGGAAAACAGAGGACTTGGGCGATTTTCAGTCATTGTCGTATTTTTATTTGAATTGAGTGCTCTCCGTATTTAGCAATAGAAGAGGGCGCGCACACTGTCTTCTGAAAGTTGTATTTATTATTGTTTTACCAAAGCTTTTCTATCGGTATATCACTTCACATAACATCATTGACTGAGGGATAAACTAACTGGCATTACTGCCAGTAACCCAAGGTAAGTTGTATATAAAGCGTAGGAAGCCTCCCATTTGCCGGGCCTAGGAAGTGACGTCACTCTCCTTCCCATTTCAAACTGCAAAAGAGGCCTAAAATGCGAACTATACTCTTTCGGCTTATTCAAACACGCTATTCCATTTTGAGAGACTGAAGTCTCTGCTTTACATGGCGGAATGTCTTGTGATTATAACACCATCTTTTCTTGTTATAAAAGTTTGTTTCTCGTTATAACCACTTTCTATCTCAAGATAATAAGACGTTTTCTCATTATAAAAGGATGCTTTCTCCTTATGCCAAGATACGATTTCTACTATCTCGAGTTAATATCTCATTATAACGAGGTACTATCTCGAAATGAGGAAAAATGGTCAAAAACCATATTGACCCTGAATAGGACAGAAAAGCCAGATTTATTTTCTGCTATAGTTTAAAAAAAAACACAAAAAATTAACTTATCGTAAACATCTAATTTAAAAAAAATTCGAGAGTCAATGATCCCCATTGTTTAAAAAATTGATATGATTCAAAGTGAAAAACAAAAAATACAATGCCCTGATTACTTTTGAAATCTGGACGCACCAATATGTGAAACGGGGTTCAATATGTTGCAAAAATGCAATTATTGACTGACCTAAAAATCCCAGAACATACAATCTGTGAATTTATTCATATATCTTGCAATATTTTGAAGGACATGCGAATGATCTCATATCGCAGAACATTAAGGGTGTCATGTGAGTTGTCGTGATAGCTTACATCAAAGATTGTTTTGCGACTCAATCATCAAGGTAATGTGTGGTGTATGGTCACACAGAGAAAGTATTTCAGGGTGGGGAGGAGGGAGGAGCATGTGTTTTTGTCGACTAATTTGGTTATGAAGGTAGCCACCTTAGGCCTGGATTAGACGTCGGATTTTTGTCGCGTCGAATTCATTTATTTGCAATTATTTGAATTCGACCCGACAAAAATTTGACGTATAATCCAAGCCTTTGGGTTGCAGTTTTACACACAGCTAGACTTGGACAATTGTTTTCAGAAAATTAGTTGAGAAGGTCTTTTAGCGTTCGACTCGTGCGTCGAACTTTGGAAGACTAATAAACGTTAAACGGGAACGTTCGTGCAACTCAGAAAGAACAATATCTATCCTTCTACTCTAACGTGACAGGCCCTTGTAACGAAAATATTCCACTCAAACACGTGTATTTCTGTTGCCCTGCGCTATGAATACTCCAAAACGCTACGTGTCGCCGCAATGATTCCTTCACGAGATAGCTATCTAGTACTAGCTAGTACTAACTGATTTCACCCCAGCAATGCACTGCGGAGCAATGGGACACATAAGAATAACACACCTTTGGACCTGAGACGGGAGGGGGGGGGGGGGGGGGGGGGGGGGGGGAGTGTGGCGTGGTAAAGGCGGTTCTTGTAAAACTTCGCCCACTTTAGCACTTTAGTAACGTAATTTGTATAAACCGTTATATCTAATTCACGATAACAGTGATATAGCTTGGTCATATCAACCCTCGTTTAGGGGACCCCGGAAAAGACTTTGGGTCATTTTTGGGTTCATTTGGGTAATTCTGTGTATTTCCATTGGGTCGAATGCTCCTTTGTTTCTTATTGAGAGCCTATATATATATATGGGGGCTGGGGTACTCAGAATACGCGGAATGTTGACTTAAAAGACAATTTGAGCGATTTCCTGTCAATGTCGGGTTTATTTGGGTAATTAGAAATACTCCTGTTGGTTTGAACACACCCGTAGAATACGCCCCTATTGTAGTATTATGATTTGGGTTACTTAGCAATAATGTGTCACCATAATAACCAAGATGGCGGCCTCCCATAAACAAAATGGACGACGGCAACACGCGTCACCGTAACAGCACGCGCTGCGCATGCGCAGTAACACCACATATTACCATGATGATGACGTCACAAGATGACCGCTTATGTACACTACCACGACAAGCACGACAATCACTTGACAACCATAATGCACCACTGGATGACGTCAATTCCGGAGTCCCCCAAATGAGGGTTGATGTGACCGAGCTATACTACTGATGACAGTCAACTGATAAATTGTAAAAACTGCCTTATTATAATCTGTATATACAGATTAGTTGTCTGTAGTAGCAGATTGGTGAAAGAAAATGACTCGATCCTTCTATGCTGCTGCAGGATGTCAAACGCTTGGTTAATTTCCCCGTTTCAAGCCCTCATAACATTTGTGGTCTTTCCTTTGACAACGGAATTTCGCACATGACTAGAACCGCGGAAGTTGATGGATTCTTATTGTATTATCTATTCAGTGCATTATAAACATGTATAGAACACACGCGACTTTAACAGCAGCTTCTCTTTGATTATTATTTATCCATTTATTTATTGGTGTTAGCCTAGGCGCCACATATTTATGTACAAGAGCTAATAGTAACACAATATGGAGATAAAGTCAAACTTAATCAATCATTTAAATCCCAGTCTTTTTAAAGAAGTCCCTTCTGAGCATTTGGGGACTGGGTACAATTTTACCAGCAAAGCAGAATTTGTTTTGTTTACTTTAGTAAAAAAGGATTGCTTCACTTCCTGGGTCTCCCACAGGAATGTTTTTGATTGTTACATGTGTTATGTGTGGATTACAGAATTGGTCGATCGTTTTAGGACAGATGAGTTGGTTAGATTCAGTCTCAAGATTTGGCGTGTTTTGGAGAGTAGACGCCTTCCAGAAGCATAGAACAGTCGACCAGTACAAGAAGGCAATAACTGTTCAGATTGATACTTGGCCATACTTAAATAGATTGGAGTGGCGAAGACTACCACCTCTGTATAATATCAATAAAAGAACACATGATCAAGACTATAGTCCCACGCGTTACCGCTGAGAACGTGCAGTGAAAAGCTTAGAGAGTCAATACAACACTACCATACATAACATTTACAAACAAATATGTAGTCTCCACCATGCAATGCAGTATAACCCCCCCCCCCCTTCCACCCGAGCCCCATCCCATGCCGTCATACACCCACAACACATACAATAAACCGAACAATGCACTTTAACTGGATTCGATCTACCACGACATAATTAAGAACCGGAAGTAGGCGATATCAGCATTAATTAGCTGCTTACTGTAAATGCATTCATTTTTCAGGGAAAAAAATATCTTGCAAACCCAAATACACATTAGTTTACAATACACTATGACGACAGGCAGGCGTGCACAATTCTCCACCAAGGTGGCTATATTGCATTTTTTCAGAATTTCTAATGTAAAGCGGAACGTCGGTGTAGTCATAAAGCACCAATCCATCATAATTGAATCTGATCGATCAGACATCCGGTTTTCAAAATATTGCAAGAAAGATTGACAAAAAGAAGACTGCTGCTATAGTGACTATTATAATGAGTATTTCAGAATGCACATCATCGAAAGAAACCTCCCTTTACCCACCACCAAAGAAAACGAGAGCCGTTGGGCATTTGGGTTTTATGTTGCTTCCTGACGGACGGACGGACGGACGGACGGACGGACGGACGGACGGACGGACGGACGGACGGACGGACGGACGGACGGACGGACGGATGTACTTGTGAGGTGATTTCGGTGTTAGGTAGGGTAAAATTCCGCACCTGCGACCGTTTTTGCATCTCAAAAGTGGGTGTTTTGAGGGGCCGCTCCTCAGAAGAGGGGAGTGGACCAGCGGTTAAATCACCGATTTGCACAAGTAACGTCTGTACGCACAACTTGTTCACACACGTACATCTGAAGTAGCCTGAACAGACAGACAGACGGACTGACAGACAGACAAGCGGGTGGTCAGGCGGGTGGTCAGGCGGGAGGGCTTCGGGTGGGCTTCCGGGTGAACATCGGGCAGGCAAGCAAGGAGGCAGGTAGGCAGGCAGGCAAGCGGGCGGGCCGGCCGGTCAGCAGGCAGACAGCAGGCAAGCATGCAGGCCATTGAATAAAAACGAATTTGTTTTTCCCTTTTCCTTACATGTACGTTTTAAATACACCCCAACTCCAACCAAAATCACTTTCATCAAACACACGCCAGAATAGGGGCGAATGCAAGTTTTGATTTCATGTATTACAAAAGCTGGCGATTTATATAACAAAAGTGGCTAGCTGTTTTTTATAACAAAAATGGGCGATTTCTGTAACAAAAATGGTGACCTCAAACTATAACAAAAGCTGGCGTTCTATAACAAAACTGGTGAGGTATAACAAAAATGGGTGATCGCTATTACAAAACTGGTGAGGTATAACAAAAGTGGGCTCATTGTGAGAAACTCATTATAGACCGAGAGCTGGGCGGTTTTAAGGTTTCAGATTCGGTTCGGTTCAGTTTCGGCAAGAACCCTCGGTTTCGGTTCAGTTTTTGTCTCTATGTTATGAACATGAAGATATAATAAACAACACTTGGGGATCCCAAACCTGGAAAATAAACCGCAATAGTTTGTGCGAGACGACTCACCACAAAAGCACTGGTCGTAAATACCGCCATTGGGTTCAGTCGAACTTCCTTGATCATTCTTAGGGGGGTGTGCACTGCAAAAAATATAGGTTCTCTTTAGAACCAAAACTGGTTCTAATCTTGTCTCTGAGATGGAACCAGTTCTGTTTAAACAGTATTTATTTCAAATCAAATAAATTTATAAAGATTAACATTAAATGTTAATTGAATTAAACATAAATTGAGGGGGTTTCAGTCGTAAGTTTAGAGCTTATGCGAGGTTGTCTCAAATCATTATTAAGCAAAGGAGATATGAACAGTTTATATATCGAACCAGTTTTGGTTCTATACAGAACCAAAACTGGTTCGATATGCCAACTGTTCTTATATCCTTTGTTTCAAAATATTTGGCGACTGCGTTGAATAAGCTCCAAGTTTACTGCTGAATCTACTTCAGTTCATGTAATATTCTGTTAAAATTGAATGCTAATCTTGGTAAATTTATTTGATTTGAAATAAATACTGTTTAACCCTTTACCTAACGTAACGGCCAAAACCGGCCAGCGCTATTCTCAAAAATCGCCAATTAATTTTCATTATTTGTTTGTTTCAAAAACATAGGTTATGACCCCTCGTTGGAACGAGCTCGTTGCAACGAGGGGTCATAACCTATGTTTTTGCGACAAAAAAATGAAAAAAATAGTTATTCAAGAATTATTTTGCAAGTGTCAGGTTAGGTAAAGGGTTAAACAAAACTGTTCCATCTCAGGGACAACATTAGAACCAGGTTTGGTTCTAAAGAGAACCTACATTTTTTGCAGTGTAGATGATCAGTTGCTCAGCCTATTGAGACAGAAAAACACATAAATTGCGGTAACAAACGAATAAAGTTTATCAAATCGCTATCGTGTTCTCATTGTCACATTTTCTCTCTTATCGGGCAAGTCAATAAGGAATAATTTAATCATATGCCCCGCCTCTGCGTTTGATTGGTTGAAAGCATACAGTGTGAAAGTCGTCAAAATCGTATAAACCAAATCACGTCATAATTTGGAATGTCTACACTCTGGAAGCCCCGCCCACTCAATCCAATTGTCACCGTGAGGGCGTGACGGCAGACTGAGAGATGGATAACAAGCTTGTAAACAAGTAATAGATATATCATTATTTTGTGTACTATATAGGTAAATAATTGTACAGTTGTGCAGGTGTCCGGAGATATTTTGGACGAGGCGAAGCCGAGTCCAAATATTGGAGGACACCTGCACAACTGTACAATTATTTACCCATATAGTACACAAAATAGTGATATATGTGATTTAATCCACAGCCCCTCAATGTTAACAAAAGTCAAAAAAATTATATTTTAGAAAGTTTGACACGAGTAAAACCACATTTTAAAACACTTTTTGCTTGCTCTACCCCCGAAAAACAAAATGGGCATAACCCATTGTTTGCTTGCTAGAAAGTCCATTGAAGTTATGACACGCATCAGGAGTTCAGATATTGTGAACAGATCTGTGGCTTCGAAGTGAACTCACATCATGACGTAATTTGTTCTCCCGCTAATATAATGTCTCAGCTCAAGGGTGGAACGCTTATTCAATCCCTCATCGAAAGTGCGGCAGATAAATTTAATAATAATCGTTCATTTTTAAAGCATTTGGAAGAATAATTCTTTTTTTTTTATCTGAAGAAGAGGTTCGCTTTCCCTCAGGGGTGGCGGGTGGTGGTGCCTGATTGCCTACTTAATATTTGAAAAGGGCGTTTTTTAGGTTACTTATTTATTTACTGGTGTTTAAGGTCACTTTTCTACAGCTATGGCTAATTGTGACAGCAAAAAAAGGTGTAAAGTCAAGTTTAGCCAATCGTTTACACCCATGCTGCCCATGTTAGGGGACTTCTACCCCGGGCACTGGTGACCAGGTCCTATTTTACCAGTAAAACTGAACTTGTTTACCACAGCAAACAAGCTATTATATATCTCGGGGTGTAATACGATCTATATAATACATAACATTATTATGGACTCACCATCCAAGTATCTATGATAATAAATATCTCTCTGGAGATGTCAACAAACTGTCTTTATCAATGGAGACTGCAATAACTATCAACAGCCCGGACTTTTTTAAGTAGAATTGGCGTTGTTCCATTGACAGGAGAGTAATTCCCAGCCGATCTGCACCATGTAGTTCGGCCCATAAATTCACCACACTCCTCTCCGTTCCATTTGGCTGATGACCTAACCTGGTAAATATTAGTGATTAGTACCATCACCAAAGCCATCTCCCATGCATAGAGCTAAACCATATATAGGACTTTTGCAATATAGCAGGTATAATCCAAATCATGGGTAGTTAATGTCAAGTTAACAGACCACTAAATTTAACTTTATCATTTACTAGAGAGGAGGTGAGTATCACCAATAAACTCAGGACCATTCATTTATATTATTCTGGTATTGTGGCTTGCATACTATTTGCAAGTACCTTAAAGTACATAATATTAAACAGCACCCATGATGTGACAAGTCGTAGCATGAACACGTATGTTTATTCAAATTTTATAGAGAACCTGTGTTAAAGTCAATCCGAGATTTTCAATCCAAGATAAGTCAAATCCGAGATATACCAGGGGGTCAAAAGTATTGGACTTTCGAATATCTGGCATATAATGAATTTTATTAGCAATATGTATATGTACACATTTACATAATTAACAGTGATATATACAAATCCTGTATCTGTATATATGGATGCGGATGTGTACAGATATTTGTACATACATCCCTACCCACACCTACAGCCACAACTGAATTTAATAAGTTTAACACAGGTCAATGCCATATAACTGGCAAGCGTTTTTATTGGCCAAGCCGACCAAAACAGACAAAGGCACATTCTTTTTCTCACTAATGTATCTTGCAACTGGCAAGATCATCCAGGGTGTGTTGATTGGACAGTGGCGATTTGGCGAAAGATAAGGTGAGTCCGATTCTAACAGAATCTTTTCTATGGGCAAACTAGAGATAGCTTCTTTAGTATCAGAATCTCTGAATAAACTATTGGTGAAGCCAAACTTGCAGTTTGGCAACACAAGTTGCCAAGCTGCGAGTTCTGAGGATGTATCCATGAAACAATGTCTATGGACATTAAGTTCAGTTAAGCCCAATTCTTTAAAAATACTGAGAACTTTAGATGCTGCCTCGCCACTGCCCTTATCTCTGCAGTGAATCACTACAGTCTTGTTGTATTTGGCTGCAAGGGGAAGTTCTCTACATAGGAATTTTTCCTGAGCCATTATTTTGTTGTCAATGCAGGCATCTACGTTTTTACAACGGGGCCAACATTTGCAGGTGGTGGTCAAATCCACGCCAACTTCCCCCAACCCAACACAGCGTGGATGCCTTAATAAAGACACCAATTGATCCAAATGTTGATTTGGGGATCGAAAATCCACTAAATGAGGATGTATGCCAAAAGTGACATAAATACGTTGATCTGAGGCGCTGTCTTCGCTCCAATATCTCCAGCTCTTGGGGAAAACATAATTTGCAACCACCCCAATCAACTTCATTGATTTACTGTCAACAATTTCTTCTATTCGTCGTAATGAATGTTCCTTCGACTTTTTTAGTAGCTGATCAACATGCATGTGGCTATTGATAAATCTTAGACTTTCCAGCCATTGGTGACCTCTATGCCAATAAAGGACATTGTTGTTTCAATTGACTGGGCTCCTTCCTGTTGTGTATTGTCGAGCCGAGACAGTAACTGCAATAGGATACGCCAGTGAAACGGAGAAATAACTGTATTTGGTGGACAAATAGTACATTCTGTTGGACTCTCAAGTTTTTGTGATTTGCAATAATGATCCATTAATGCTATTTCATCTGTATTAAAAGGATTACTAGTCACCTCTGTTGGATGCAGTTTATTGCACAAAACATATCCCGAAAGATCATGTAAGGAGTCTTGGCCTAGAACCTCATGGAAGTAGTGCAACAGACCGTCCATCAGCAAAACCCAAAGTTCTAGCACATTGTCATTGAAGGCTGATCCTGCAGGGTGATCTTCTGCTTCAGTATGTCTTCTTCTTACAAAGCAGTTGATCCCTTCTTGTATTCCACACTGCCAACAGGCAGTCCTGGCGCCCACAAACCATGGTAGGTGATAGACAATAGTATGCCTCTTCAAGTTTTTGTCTCTTACTCTACAAAGTGGACAGGATCTATGTTTCATTCCAGGTTTCCACTCAACGACCACTCTCTTATCTACTATAGATGGAGGGTCAGGATGTGATTTTAATTCATTTTCATGTGAAGATTCCAAGTCATTCTCAGAAGATACCTCATCTGTTACTACCCATTCGCCGCTTTCTTGGGTTGAAACCAAAGTGTTATTATTATTATCGTCAAGCCCCGTCTCATCATAATCTGGCTCAAAATTAGCCTCGCCAAATTCATCCATCTACAAAGCAAAAGATATACACACTGAGAGTGAGGCCATTATTTGTATTATTTACAGGAGTTAGTGACAACAATGGTGCAGTTTTGTGTGGGTAAAACATGTGCACCGTGATAACTTACTGAATTATATAATGTCTGAATTTGGACGGGGGGGGGGGGGGGGGGGCGTAACCTTCCTTCGTCCTCTCGTCTCTTGTTGTTCAGTAAACAATTTGATCAGATCCCCTTCTTCAATGTGTTGCAAGGTATGATCTGCTGCACCCACAACTGGACTCCTCGACTCAGTTTGGACTGAATCTTGGATCTGATCTGCAGCACAATCATCAGTTGCAGGTAATGCATCTGTATCCCTCAACCCAGTAAGGACTGAATTTTGGATATCATCAGCATCTGAAGCTGTCAATTCTGAAGATGTTGCAGTCTGTGTCTGAGGAGTTTGTTCTCTTTGACTGTCTGGCAGCTGCACTGTCTCTTCTTCATGCAGAAAATGATGTCTCATTCTCCTCAACCAGAGAGGTAATACTGTGTCTCTACATATTTTCAGTCTGTCATGATGTAGTGTATAATTACCTTTCTTATCTCGTACTTGGTACAGGGGAGCCTTGCTGCTAACTACCAAGTATGGTCTGCACCACCGAGGTTTAAGTTTTCGGCTCTCTCCAACTTTAGTTGACTTGTCCTGTTTGTACACTACATCACCTGGATGGTATTGTGTCTCTCGTGCTCGGAGATCATTATCTTTCTTTTGACACTGCTGAGACTGTCCAATAACTTTTCTGGCGAAATGGTGTATTTTGGGCATAATTTCATTCAAGTGTTTTACCCATTCTGCTACTTCATATTCTTCTTGGTTCATCTCGTGAACACCAAAGAGTAAATCCACAGGCTGGATCACTTCTCTGTCCAACATCAATTGGTTCAGAGTAAATCCAGTTTGTTGGTGTTCCATTGAATGTAAAGCCATGGCGAGCAGGGGAAGGTCCCTGCCCCATTCCTTACTATGTCCCTCAATATAACATCTGATCATCTGCAACAATGTCCTGTTAAAACGCTCGACCTGTCCGTTTGATGACGGATGATAAGGTGTAGTTCTTGATTTGGCGATTTGGAGCTGCTGACAAAGGGCTTTGAATAAATTGCTTTCAAAGTTTCAACCCTGGTCGGTGTGTACCACTAGCGGGCATCCAAAAGTCACTATAGAATGTAGAATAAACTTTCTGGCAATTGTTTCAGCAGTTTGATCTGGCAAGGCAGCTATTTCGGCCCACTTTGTGAACTGGTCAACCATAAGGAGAACATACACATTTCCACTGCTGCTGGGGATAAAAGGCCCAAGTATATCAAGATGCTCTCTCTCCATTGGGTATCCTGCATGATAACACTGTAAATGTGCCCAAGGAGTAACATTTGATTTTTTCTGAACATTGCATGTTTTGCATGACTGCACATAGGCTTTACAATCTGCAGTCATGTTATACCACTTAAATGACTTCTCAAGTCTTAGCAACGTCTTTGTTTGTCCCAAATGTCCCGAAGGTTTGGCATTGTGACAGTAGAATAATACCTCCTGTTTTAAAGATTCCGGCACTAACAGCACTAATTCTCTGTCGATTTTATTTTCCCATCTGTAGACTAATACTCTGTTGTTGAATTGTAGTTGTGATCGGCATAACCAGAGGGCTTTGACAGCAGGACTACACAGATATAGTTTATGCTTCTCAGGAGTAATATTATTTTCCAACCACTCAATTATTTGGCCTAGGTCTCTATCTTTTCGTTGTAATTCTTGCATTTCCATACTGGTGTAAGGATTTAGCCATGTTACACGAGAAACACTCAATTCAGTGGTTTCTTCCATGGGTACTTTTGGTGATATTACTTCTTCTAAAACTGTTGTCATTTCAGGTACTTTTTTGACAGCTAGAGGGATCACATCATCAACGGCTTCTGAAAATATCTCCCACTGTTGGTGTGCTCTCTTACAACAATGACAGCCACCACAAGGTAACATTTCTGGGGTGGCTCCAGCATTGTAACAATTGCATCCTGGGAACGCATCAGGAATGTGAGACAGACTATCCACAGTACTATGTTGTTTACCAGGTCGATGAATGATCTTCATATCGTATTGTGAGAGTTCCTCAATCCATCGAGCTATCTGACCCTCTATGTTCTTGAAGCGCATCATCCACACTAGGCAGTTATGGTCTGTCCGGACAATGAACTGTCGATGCAACAAATAATGCCGGTAATGTCGACAAAATTTGACAACTGCTAAAAGCTCCTTTCTGGTGGTACAATATTTACGTTGTGCTTTTAGCAACACGTGGTTAGCATACCCAATCACTCGTGTTTCTCCCGACTGAACCTGAGACAGTTCTGCTCCTATGGCTTTGTTAGAGGCATCTTTATCCAATATAAATACACAATCTTTTGTTGGATGTGATAATAATGGAGGAGCTGTCATAACAGCTTTCAGCTGTTCAAAACTATTCTGGTGTTCTGGTAACCATGTAAATAGCTTCTTTGGAGCTGTAAGTTCGTATAAGGGTGCAGTCAATCCAGCAAAATTCTTGATGTGGTTTCGATGATAATTTAAGAAACCCAAAAATGACATTAATTCTTGCTGATTCCTTGGTTCGGGCCATTTGGCAACAGCCTCAATCTTACTTGGCGCAACAGCAATACCATCTTTATTTACAAGTTTGCCAAGAAATTCAACCTCTCTCTTAAACAATTGGAATTTTTTCGGCTTCAGTTTGAGGTTATACTTACGAAATCTTAGGAATACATTTTCAAGGTGGAGTAGATTTTCCTCAAAGTTGGACCCTAGGACGATTATGTCGTCTAAATAAACGAGGAGTTCTTTCCACGTCAGTCCTCGTAAAACTAATTGCATTGCTCGCTGGAATGTTGCCGGTGCATTGCACATTCTTGTGTGCTCGTAGAGGCCATACTTTGTGACTAAAGGCTGTCTTTTTCCTATCAGGTTCGTATAGTGGTATTGGGTAATACCCTGATGCCATGTCTAAGGTGGAGAAGTATTTTGTGCCCTGCAAAGTATCTACACAATCTTCAATTAATGGCAGCGGGAAACTATCTTTTGTTGTCAATGCATTAAGTGATCAGAAGTCGATGCACCATCTGACACTTCCATCTTTCTTTCGAACCAACACTGGTGCTGATGCCCAAGCTGACATTGAAGGTTGGATGACTCCGGCAGCCAGTAACTTCTGAAGATGTTCATGCTCTTGTCCTTCAAAACCTAGTGGGGTATGTCTAATCTTATGCTTGATGGGGGGAGCATCGCCGGTGTTAATTTCATGTTCAATCTCTTTCAAACAACCTAAGTCGAGATCATGGCAGGCAAAAACGTCATAATATTTTATAAGTAACCTACCAAGTTCGATTCTCTGTGCTGTAGTTAAGTCTGTGACAGAATTTTCAAATAATTCTTTAAGATGCTCAGGCAATGTATTTATGATATCAGCTAGCTCCTCTAAAGTGTTGGCATCTGTGCCACTGACCACAAATTTGAAAGCAGTATGTTCAAAATTATAGTAATTTTGGCCTCTTTGTGCTTCCATACTGTCATCTGTCTTGTCGCACATTGTATCAAAATTATTGAAATTTTGAACTCTCTGTGGTTCTATACTTTCTCCAATGTCAAACATTGTATTTTTCTCTTCTTCTGGGATATTAGCTAGCTTTCTTGAAACATTGGTGTCAGCGTCGTTGATAATAGATCTGGGGGCAGCAAATTCAAAATTATTGCAATTTTGAATATCTTGTGCTCTCAGTCCATTATCGCTAGTTCTATGCACCTCCTGTTTCACACCACTGAAGCTCTGATTTGGAACATGCTGCTTGTCTTTGGAGGAAAATTCAAAATTATTGGAATTTTGAATATCTGTTATCAAGACTTCTTCTGCATTCCCTACATGGGTGTTCCTTTTCAGTTTTATGAAGTGGTTTGTATCATTGATTGCCTTGACTACTGTGCTCATTCCTCTTCCAATTGCAGATGATAATAGGATACCCTTGACTTGGCCAACTGGCTCAAAAACATAATCATCATTCAAGGGCTGATCCAGTTTCACATTAACAATGGTCACTGTGTTTGGAGGGAGAGTTACAGCATGACTTACTACTACTCAAGATATATTTATATCAGGATCTGCTCCAGGTCTTTTAAAAGACACATTGATCACCTCATCACCAATAGTCAGCGTGCTATTTCGAAGATTAACAATGCACTGGTTTAAAGTGAGAAAATCTAAACCCAAAATAAAGGTATCATTGATTGGAGCTATACAAATTTCCCATTTAAATATTTTCGATCCAATCTTGATCGCCATTCCTGGTACAATAGTCCCCAGAACTGGTTGTTTTCCAATTCCCTTCAGCCTAACTTTTTGGAAATTAGATGCAATTGTCAAACCAGATTTCCTGAAAAACTCTTCATCCATGAGCGTTATCATAGCTGCCGTATCAACAATAGCTGATGTATTTATACTATTTACACTCAATGGAAGTATTAATGAAATACCAGTGACGCTGCTTACAATACTTTCTGGTATGTCATCCATATTTACATTTTTTTCATCAATATGTACAATAATATCTGGTTCAACTGCATTAAGCAGTCCTACTCAGTGATGGACCCGGTGTTGGCCTTTGCACTGAGCCCTTTCTTGTTTAAAGTTTCCGAACTTTGCTGTATCATCGTAGTGTCTTGCTCTTCACGTCGCCATGTGTTTGCATCTGGGCCTTCACCTGATTTTTGGCTTCTGTCATTCTGGTATTTTCCACGATTATAATTGTAATTCTGTTTCTTTTTCCAATTTCCCTGTCTATATGGCTGTTTGCAATATTTATATTTAGTGGGCGGTGATTGTGGAGCTTGCAATTTATCTTTCACCAGAGTTGCCATATCTTCTGCAATGCTTTGAAGCTTCCCCATTCTTTCCTCAAGTGAAGCTATTTTAGGGTCAACTTCAACTTTATTGACCTCATAATCTTGCTCAGCTTCTGAGAAGGTGACTTGGCGCTGATGATAGCTTGGCGCTCTATAACCAATAATGCCTTTCTGATTGGCAATGGAAGCTTTCATATATTTTAGGGCTTTAAAAATTGAACAAGGATTCTTCTCCATGACTGCCCTAACTGCTTCCTTGTCCTTGGATCCTCGCAAAAATGCTTCTGCAGAGATCTGGTCAATTGTTTGACGATCCGAGTCGGGATACCCTTCCACAGTCATAGTATGAACACACTGTGAAAATTGTTCTAGACTTTCATCATCTTTCTGCTTCAGGTACTGGAGTTGCCTTCGTGCTGAAGCAGGTGCCTCTTTTCTGCTAAATCGCCATTTCAATTCTTTCTTTAAACTTTTGAAGTTTTATGGCCCTCCAAAAGATTTACATATTCCAGAGCATCTTCGGCTAAACAATCATAAAGACGATTTAATTTTTTCTCTGAGCTCCACTGCCTCTGATCTGCAATTCTCTCGAACTGAAAAATGAAAGGTTCTCATTTCGCTGTTGTGCTCCCATTAAAAGTTTGTAACTTGGGGCGTGGTGGACTCCTACTTCTGTGTCTAGTGGAATGATGCCTTCTGCTGCGTGACACATCTGAGTATTCTGATGACGAGCTTCTGTATCTTCGATACCTTCGTCTATGAGAGCAGTCAGAATAATGACAGCCATCAGACTCACCTGTATCACTGGAATGGTTGCTGTTTCTTCTTGTATTATTTTTATGCCGATGACTTCTGTGATGATGTGGCGAAACAGAACTATCTGGTGAAGTAGATCGGTCTGTACTTCTGTGTCTGTGCCTATATACATGACGACTTTGTGACCTGTGATGTTTATGTGATACCTGATGACTTCGTTGTCTATCAACATCATTAGCTGCAAATTCTTTGTCACAAACAATTCTTCCTCTTATTCGTGAATGGCGTCTTCTATGGTGGCCATGGTCGCGAAATCTGTACTCATCGGAACTATTGTCAGCAGTGTTTGTTTGTGTTCCCGCAGTTAATTTATTTCTTGAACTGCAAGTGGCAGTACTTTTGGGCATCATCTGTACTTGCGAAGTCTGTTCATCTGATTTTTCTTCATCAGAAGGGTAGGTCTCAGACTGCGATGAATGTGGTTTTGTTTTTATTTTTAATACCCTGCTGATGTCATTTAATACTGACTCTAGAGATGAGTATCCATGTGTCTGTGTCGCACGTCCTATTCCAACTGAGGGTGTGGATGTCTGACGCCAGGCAGGTACAGGGGGGTTTTCTTCTTGCTTCTGTTGCTCTAGTGCATTGGATTTTCCAACCAGTCTTCTATACTCTTTATTAAATTGTTCTGTTAGCTCATTCATTTGCTCCGTTGATTTTGTTTTAAATTCTTCTAAACTAGCAAGATGCATTTTTGTTTCTTCCTCTGCGTGTTGTTTGACTGATTCTAGTAATGCCTTCTGCCTTTTCCACAAGTCTCTATCCCCTTCATATTTTTTATGTAAATTTTTTATCTCTCTTCTCATCTCATGGACGACTTCAGTTACATTTTTAGGAACTAGTACCTGCTGTGTTGGACTGGTTTGAGAGAACACATTCGTCTTGGGAGGAGATGGCAACATGTAGGGGTCTAGGCTGCGCTGAATTTGTGTTGGACTTCTACTAGTTGGTGAGGTAAAAGGATTTTTCAATGCAAACGGATTATCGGTGATAGGTTCTGGTGATTTGGGTAACCAATCAAGGGTGATTATTTCATTTTCTATTAATTCTTGCCAAGCTGATTCAGCGATGCCCGTTTCCCTAGCTAAATCATCTATTGTCAGAGTACCTTTATTTTGCCTGCATGTGTATAGTTTTTTTAGCTCTTACGGGCCTATGTTTTTTAGCTTTTCAAATTCATCGAGTGCGATTGTCTGAATGATGAGTGCCATTGTGTGAAAAACTGTAACTAACGAGCCCGACACCACCTTGTTAGAGCATAGTCAATTTCAACAAAAATATTCAAGTGTACATATTTTCACTTTAAATTTCAAAATGTAAACTTTAAATTTCTTTACAATCATATTTATTTTGTATCATGTATGTACGAGGCATGAACCGATGGTTGTTGCGAAAAATAGTAGACAAGTACTACGAAATTTCTGTGATTTTTTTTAAATAAAAAAATTTACAAGAACATAAATATTTTATTATACATTCTACACCCGATGCGATATATTATTTGCTTTAAAATGATCAACAAGGCTAACAAAAATCACAAATTATTGTTTCAAACGATGCATTATCGTAACATGAAATTTGCTAAGTTTCACAAAGAAATGAAATTTACACCAAATTCACGCGTTTCCAATTGAACTCGTCGCCATTATTATATATCTCGGGGTGTAATACGATCTATATAATACATAACATTATTATGGACTCACCATCCAAGTATCTATGATAATAAATGGCAAGCCTTATTGACACATACGTATGAGGAAATAAGAGAACCACAGTGGGTTGCTTATTGACACATACGTATGTGGAAATAAGAGAACCACAGTGGGTTGCTTATTGACACATACCTATGTTTACATTATTTTGGGTGAATATTGTTACCTTATTATTCTATAAAATAATTACTTTGTAGAATAATATAACAATAACATGACTTTTGGGCCTCTAACAGAACCTCTGGTAGTTGATCATTTAATGCCCTCAAAAATCATGTTATTGTTGTATTATCCCTAATAAAATGAACTGACTAATCACAAGTTCATGAAGCTTTTAATTCTAATACTGAATAATCTCACTGGCTGTAAATTTAAATACATGTATACTAGCCTGTGTTGTTATTATAATTGAGAGCATTGCTGTGTTCCTTTCTTTAAAATTGTGTTGTTGTGTAAAAGTCATAATAAATGAAAACAAAACAAGAACGATTTTTTATAAGTAAATTTAATATCAAAAAAATATTTTATCAAAATACATCACTTGCATATGAAAATGAAACATATTACAGATATATACAAAAAAATGCAAGAATAAGTCCCAGAGATACTGATCTCAGTTTGTACACTTGACTTTATCAAAATACACCACTTGCATCTGAAAATGAAATATATTACAAATATATACAAAAAAATGCAAGAATAAATTTCAAAGATAGTGATCTAAGTTTGTACACCAGAGACCCCCCCCCCCCCCCCCCCCCCCACCACCACCACCTCCAATACAAAAAAAAACAAACAACAAAACAAACAAAAAAGGCACTTTTCCAAATCTGGCTTCTGAAAAAAACACAGGAAGTATTTGACAACTTTCTCCTCGTGCACCACTTGGACAACTTAGGATCATACCTACTAATAACTTCAATTTACCTGATTCGAAAATTATATGCTGAGCCTAGGTTGTTCACTTAATATGTTTTGTTACAATTTACTGATGAATGCCCAAGGACATTCACCAATAAATTGTGACAAAACAAACTGAATGAGCCACAATTTACTGATTTACTTACTTAGTATCATAGTTATCAAACTAGTTAATAACTTGATTCGGAAAGTTGTATACATGTACTGAGCCTAGGTTGTTTACTAATATTTTTTTAGAATGTCAATAATAGCATGACTGAGAAATTTTTCAATTATTTTAGCTCTTCGAGAAGTGAAAAGAATCTAGTTAAATACTTACTAGTATAACTCTTGTGTCTTCTAAATATCTTCTTACAGCTGGCTTGGTCTTCTCATGGGTTGTTTAAGTAACAAGCAGCATCTTAACTGGTGAAAAAATGATTGTTGAATCCGAATGGAATGGTTTAACGCGCCGACGGCGCGCAGGGACTGTATGGGGAACAAGCCCCTTTCGACCCTCGTTGACTGTAAGTGACTAATTTCCACATGTCTGCTCGTGTTGAAGGAGGAACAGGTTCAGGTACTCGGCAGGTGTCACCGGTTGCGGCGTCGTGATGGTCTCTTTGACTGATGTCGGTTGAACCCCCGGGTGAGGACCAGTGTGAGAGGTTGGGTCCTCTCACAAAGGTACTACCTCTCCCCGAGGGTGCAGTCGGTCTGGATTTTCGGGCAAGTATCGTCTGCTGCTTCGAGGATGATTATGAGTGATGGCCATCACTGGCAAGTATAATCTGCCTCAGGCTGTCTCTGTAGTAGTTGGACTCTTTGAAGGAAAACAACAACGACCCCTTTCGGGGACCACCAAGAAGAAGACCCGAACTTCCCTGGTTCGGGGCAGGCCTGCATTGTAATCCTATTGGGTTGGGACAAAAAGATGCGCAACGCGTTTACAAAAAGGGGCAGAGGCGGGACGCAGGACCAACGCTCGCCTCCCTTAAAGTGGTTGACCACTTTTAGGGATGGAGCGGAGGATGTTCAGGAACCAAGGGGGTGACTGTTTCCATAACGGTTAGACTGTCTGTAGCGGTTATTGGGGTGCTGGTCAAAAAAACATCTTCTGTGTACTTGCTTAAAAGGAGAAGGTAGAATTAGTTTTCATTAGAATATGTAAACTGTAAAGATAAAAGTAGTACCTGTTTAGTTGCGTGTCTTTGTGGTATTTGCTGTGTGTGGGGGAGGGTATGGAATGCACGAATCTTTACATTCGTAAGAGCAGTAACATACTCTCGTGTGGTGTTGTGCTGTGTGTGCTTGTCGCTATGAGGGAGAGTATGAAATGCACGAATCTTCACATTCGTAAGAGCAGTAACATATTCTCGTGCTTGGGACCCCAATCGTACCCTATGGTCGTCGATGTGGTTAATCAGAGAGTCAGCTGTCATTCATAATCACATGAAGGTTATATTTTTTGTGATTTCAAGGAGGGCTTCACCGTTGAGGGTAGTTTTATTACAGCCAAAGTACAGGTGTTTGGCATTGAAGTCGCCGAGGAAAATGCAGTGTTTGTATTTCCTCGTAAAGAATTCAAAGACAGTGTCAGAAACAGTTTTGCTTGGGTCGTTATAATAACAAACAATCGCGATGTTTTTATTGTCAACAGTGATTTCAGTAGCAATCACCTCTGCGTCGAGGTGATTAGTTTTTATGGTTTTGGTTTTGATGTTCTGCTTTATTAGAAGAGCAACGCCGCCACCTTGGGTGGTTAGTCGGTCTCTCCTAATAGTGCTGAACCCACTTATTGACAAGTTTTTGCTTGGTCGAAGCCAACTTTCGCAGATGCAGACAATGTCTGTACCTTCGAAGTATCGGCTCATTTGAAGTTTCTTATTGTTAACGCTTCTAGCGTTCCACACGGCTATTTGTAATTTATTCATGATTGGCGTTGAATTATTGCGGTCTTTTGGTTACTTATGGAGGGTGGCTTTAGTTGATGTTGATGGCGGCTTTAATTAGTGTCTCTGATATTTGGGTTTTGAATAGTTTAGAGGCTGAACGGCTGACATCCTGACAGATGTCTGACAGGTTGGTGTTGACATGTTTATTTAGGACGGAGTAGAGTGCTCCCGCGACGAGGGAGCATATTGTATGGGGTGAAGAGGCGTTGTCGGGTTTTTTTAGGTTGAGGTTTTTCAGTTCTATATTTGTTTTAACCTTTTTGAAGTGGGGGCAGCCCCGGTAGTTGCTGATGTGGGGACATTTACAGTTGGGGCATGAGGGGGATTTTGACTTGCATGCCTTGGTGAGATGGTTTTCTCCGCATTTCATGCAAGTCAAGGCCCCCCTGCATTTGTTGGCAACGTGTCCAAACTTTTGGCATTTGTGGCATTGCACAGGAGGGGAATTGGATCGGTACTCCTCCGCCACATGCTTTCTTCCGTTAATAGTGACCCCATTGGTCAGTATTCTATTTTTGGTTTCGGGGTCAGGGCACGTGACTTTAACCTTCCATGTGCTAATCCCTGTGGCTCTAGACGTAAAACGCTCCCACTTGCAGTTTTGGACACCCCTAGTGATGGCTTCAGCGGGAGTGTCTGGGTGAACCCTTGTAATGACAACCACTACTTTTGGATTTTGTGCAGGAGGGGATTGGTTACTAACTTTGCTATCAGAAGGAGGTGAGGGGGCCACTCTCCCTTGCCCCTTAGGTCTAGCTATTTTTGTTAGTGGCTGGTCTACTGTTTTTTTACGGCAGCGGAAAAGTCAAGCTCCATTAAGGGCGTTGGCGTAGGGTTTGGCTTTGGCGTCTGTGTGGTGTTTGACAACGTTAGCTGGTGGTTTACTTGGCTTGGTGCCCTGTCCGTGGTTTTGGTAACGTTGTTTTTGTTGATTTGGCCTACTGATGGCCCTTCCGACGAGACAGAGCCAGGAGGGCACGGACGAGGAATGAGGCTTCTAGACATTTTAATTTTTCTTTTCGTCATTGTCTCAGAGCCTTCCTCGCTCGTACACTCCTGCAGCTCTGCGTCAGAGTCAGAGTCATTACCCTCTTGCTTTCTTTTTTTAAAAGTATTACTATCAGAGTCTTGATTGGAGACTGGAGGGCTACTGAGATCTGGAGTCCCCTGGGTATTGATGAGCTGTGAAAACGGAACATCCGGGTTAAAGCTTTTAGTGTTAAGAGGATCCCTTGGATCCTTGCTGAGAGAAGGAACTTTGTTTATGGTGGTTTTACCAGCAGCCCGAGCGACCTCGGCATAGGATCTTGGACTTTTGCCCTGTTCACATGGCGAGGTCGCTGGGGTTGCTGGGCAACCAGCCTCAATCTCACTGGTTTCCTTGGGAATGGCATGTATTTCTTCCACCACTTGGATCTCCCTTGGAGGAGAGCCAGGGGTGGTGGGGTAGATAGTGTATGACTATCCTGGGCTACCTGAGCTTCCACTGGAACTCTTGCTGGCTCAGAGCCAGGGGTAGTTTCCACTGAAACCCTTGCTGGCTCAGAGCCAGGGGTTGCTTCCATTGAGACCCTTGCTGGCTCAGAGCCAGGGGCTGGTGGAGTTGGAGGAGAGGATTGTGAGGTTGGTTCACCCCTCAACCGGGCAATAGTCTCATCCTTTTCCTTAATTGTTTTATGGAGATCTGCTAACTGGTCTTGTAGACTAGCTACCTGTACAGATAGATTGGAAATTGTTCTACCAAGAGAATCAAAATCTCTTACCTTAAACTCCGCTCCCATAGTTCCTCTCCTCTCTGCTCTTTCGCGTTCCTTCCTATTTCTTCTCTCCTCTTTCCTTTCTTCTCTTCTTTTTTCCTGGATGTTACGTCTTGTTGAATCTGGCAGGAAACAGAATTTTATAGACAGTGAATCTGAATCTGCCATCTGAAAATTGTTGTATAAACAACTGGTGCCTAGCTGTAATCATTTTGTGAACAAACAAAAACAGTTAACAGATAAAACACTGATGACTTACAAGTATTTTCACACTTGAACTATCAAAATTGTCTTTGCCCAATTTCCTCAATCGTAATAAAAACACAGGTTAATTTATGAAACCCACAGCCAGTGAGATTAATATTAGAATTAGAAGCTGCATGGATTATGGATAAGTAAATTAATTTTATGACAGTCTTCACTGAATTCATTATATTGCAAAAAATTAGGTAACAATATTCCCAAATACAATGTGCTATACATGATAATCATGATGAAGAAATATATGGTATGTGTCAATAAGAAACCCACTGTGGTTCTCTTATTTCCACATACGTATGTGTCAATAAGCTAAACACAGTGTTGTGCTTATTTCCACATACGTATGTGGAAATAAGCACTTCCATAATAAATATCTCTCTGGAGATGTCAACAAACTGTCTTTATCAACGGAGACTGCAATCACTATCAATAGCCCGGACTTTTTTAAGTAGAATTGGCGATGTTCCATTGACAGGAGAGTAATTCCCAGCCGGTCTGCACCATGTAGTTCGGCCCATAAATTCACCACAAAGCACTGCTTCACTTCCGAGGTTTCCACAGGAGTCCTTTTTAGGTTACCAGGGCTGTTGGTAATAAAAAGCAACAAAAAATTAAAAAGTACATTATAATTTGGACACGATACACACTCAATTCAGTAGCTCTGTCGAGAAAAGCTTGTCGATAATTCATGTGTTAGATAGTTTTTCACACCTCCTTTGCAGCATCTTTACTTTTGAATGGTTATGATTACAGTACCGTGACAATCGTACAAATATCTTGTTATTGGGACTGTTTCAAAACCGTCCCAATATCCAGATATTGGTACTCTTTTACTGAGCTGTTTTCATCAAAACCGTACTTGCTGTGATTTTATAGGGCTTGTTTTCATGACCGAGAACAAAAGAAATATTAGGTAGCTGTGGATTAAGATCAACAATCGATTTTTCATCGCCTCCAGTCAGCAAGAATATAATGATAATTTCTCGGGAACAATTGAATTTAATAAAATATACCGAAGTGGGAGACGAATAAAATATTCATACATCCCAACATGATTTTGGGGCAACTGAAAAAAAAAATGTTTTTAATGATATTGTTACGTGACTTGCTAAATATCTGTCGTCTGCGATCGAAAATAAAAAAACAACAAACAATTTGACAATGATTGACGTGACCTGTTTGTGGCACACTTTCCTGAGTTTGACTGTTGTCTTTTGCGAAAATTAAAAGTTTTTTTGTTCACGTACACATAGTTTTTTATATTTTAATATTACAGCCGGATTAAATTATAAGAAAAAACAGTTGTTTTCCTTCGGTTTATGCGATATAAACCGAAAATTTTCAGCACAAGCTTAATCATAACTCGCTACACGAGTTATGAAGCTTGTGCTGAAAATTTTCGGTTTATATCGCATAAACCGAAGGAAAACAACAGTTATTTCTTAAAGAAAATGTGACGAAAACACGACGTACTCGCCCCTTTGCCGGATATTAGACAAAGTGACGAGAGTCCGTAGGGGGAACAAGACAACATTCACAGTAAGGTAACTTGATCAATTGATGCACAAACACAGTTGAACCGTTTGGTCGGTTTTTGGTGGGTCTTGCGGTTCGGGATTCTGTTTGCCGACCAAACCGGAACCGAACCGGAAAACCGAAAAACCACCCGGCTCCAGTTAGGCCTACCACGGTTTCGTTTGGTGGAAAGTAAAATGAAACATGCGCGAATTCAAAGGAAAGACATTACCTTAACTCTCAGTACTTGATTGTTGGGACGGAAAGTGTTGAAAAGTGTGTGGGTTTGGGTGTGTGTGTGTGAGTCTGGGGGTGGGGGGGGGTGGGGGAGGGGGTGACAACGATAGTAGTATGTCTCGCACGTTTCACCCCAATTCTGGGGATCTCATCGGGGGATCTCATGTGACGTCATAGTCACGTGGCTCAGTGGCGCCATGTTGTGTTGTCATGGTAACCCGCGTGAACGGCCATGTTGTGACGTCATCTCCATAGTGATACGTGATGTGAGTGCGCATGCGCAGCGCGTGTTGTTAGGATGATACGTGTTTCCGTCGTCCATTTTGTATACTGGAGGCCGCCATCTTGGTTTCTATGGTAGCACGTGATTGCTATGCTACCCAATTTTTCTGCAATAGGACGGGGTATGTCCGGAGGGTGTGTTCCTTTGTAGAAGAGTAAATCTAATTACCACAAACAACCCGACAATCTCTCCAAATCACCAAAATCTATCCCAACTTTTACTATTTCGAATTCTTTCAGAATTCTCTGCTTCTTTATGTATATGCAATAGTTTTCGTCTATCTGGCCATGTTCCCTTGTTCTGGAGTATACTCCAGTAGCGTAGAAGAGCCTATTAGTTGGAACAGTTTACCTTATTATTCCTATATTTAGCAATTTCCGGTCTATTCTTGTTAGTTCTGACCCTATTCCAAGTACTCTTGTTGTTTCATATATCTAGATCATTTATAACCAATCAGATTGCTTGATTTCCCATAATCTGTATGCAGAGTTATCTCCCCTTATTACAATGAAGTCTTATCCGATTCTCATCACCTCTATATCCAATGGCCATATCCCATGGAATCCCTTATTGTGAAACACCCGTGGCTATGGAATCCCTTTTTTGTCGTATGAGGCCATGAGGGCTATGGAAAAGCCCTCAACGAGTCCTCATATATTATGCCTCATAGCCTCATTGAATTTAGAGGTTATGAGGACCATTAGAAATCCCCCAATGAGGTATAATTTACTACGACTCTTAGCCTTATTTCAGTATTTGAGGATACCTATGGCCTGGTATTGTATTATTCGAGGATACCTATCGAGGATACCTTTTGGAGAATCCCATTTTTGTCGTATGAGGCCATGAGGGCTATGTAAAAGCCCTCAATGAGTCCTCATATATTATGCCTCATCGCCTCATTGAATTTTGCATCAGCAATGGTACATATAACCGTAGGCTTCTCTTTTTATGCGTTTACGTTGGGGTCTGGACTGTGGTTTGGTCATTTTCTCCTAATTCAGAAATCCTTCAGCCAAAAAGCCAGTCTTCGAGTTGAAAGATGGTTAAAACAGAGAAATACGCCGATCCGAGGTGGAAAGCGTAGGCCAAATGCAGTTAGATTTTCTATTTACATTTTTGGGTGGGGTGGGGTGGGGTGGGTGATAGGGAAACGTTTACGATACGCCTGTTTGTATCCACAAAAATGGCATTCCATCGATTTTCATGTCTTGAAGAGAGCGGCGGAAGGTATTGATAAGTGTGTGTGTGTGTGTGGGGGGGGGGGGGGGGGGGGGGGGGTTGTTGGCGCGTTAATAGACTATACCTTCGAAACAGTGTTAATGTCCTCATGTGCATTGCCCCATATTTTAATTCCGTTTCAGCTAATGTGCTATCATCCACAAGCTATCCTTCTGAGCGTGTATTTGAAAAAATAAAGTATTGTCAATACCTGTGACATAGGACTTTACATAGATGAGTTATACGTAATGAAATGTGTGACAGATGAAGGCTGAATCGACCGATGGTAACCGCCATTGTTAGCTCCACAACTGTTTATTGTTTTGGAAACAAATGTGACGTGTGCCCTGCTTCATTTGACCCAACAAAAGGGAACGCGGATAAAGTCTATTATAAAGTTCTGGTGGGTTTAATTAACCCTTTACCCAACGTAACGACAAAAACCGGCCAGCGCTATTCACAAAAATCACCGATTAATTTTCATTATATTTTTCATTTTTTGTCTCAAAAACATAGGTTATGACTCCTCTTGAGCTCGTTCCAAAGAGGGGTCATGACCTATTTGTCTGTGACATAAAATGAAAGAAATTAGTTATTCAAGGATTTTGTTTGCAAGTGTCGTCTGCTTTTCATGTTAGGTAAAGGGTTAAAGCGTAGTCCTAACTTTTATATACCTGACCCTAAAAAGGCCTTGAAAAGTCCTTGAATTTCGAAATGATAATTCTGTATGGACCCTGGACTCACATATCTCGAAACTATCAACAACCTGCAGATCTGGAAATAACTCTCGAACGACCGTTTAGGTTACGTGTGGGTTACATCAATTGTAAGATATGCGAACGAACTGCAGGTTACGACAAAATGAAACAACATAACTTTATTAAATTACTAATCTTGCATGTTTTACCAGAAATACTTGACAACCTTTCGTAACTATCGCGACTCAAAGGTTGAGTATTGCATCCACATATGAATAAAATGAAGCGACGTTTCTATCTTTAAAAAAAGTCCGACAAAATAAATAGCAACAAGTAACGTGCAATGGTGCGATGGCATTGCGGTAACCGGTTCTCATCAGATCACCGAAGTTAAGCAACGTAGTTAAGCAACGTCGAGCCCAGTTAATCCCCAGATGAGTGACCGTCTGAGCAATCGATTCGGACTCCCGCGTTGTGTCCTTGGGCAAGGCACTTAACCCCGATTGTCCACATGGGGGCACGATGACGCCGTGTACTGCTGCAGTGCGTAGTTACGATGTTGGGGAGCTGGCAGCTGCTCGTCGTAGCTCGGTGATTCTCTTGGTACTCCGGCTTCCTCCACCCGTAAAACTGTCACGGTCATGGTTAGCCATTGTGCATAAGTATGTTACCTTAAACACCAATAACTAACTAGTAACGTGCAATCTCGCTTTGCCGAGATCGCGCGCTAGTTGTTGATATTTGCCTAGGCGGAAATCCCATTAAGACGTAAAAAAGCATGACTGGCGAAGTAAAAACAAGAAAGCGGATAAGCGCCACAACACACTTCTTCCTATTGGTTACCACCATGGCATATGGCATAACCTGTCGACGGGTTATGATATAAGACCTTTATTTCCAGGTCTGAACCTGTGACAGTTTTATCTCTAAGCGGAGGTCTTTGAACATGCTTATTATTCAGAAATTATATCTGGCATCGCATATATCGTCACCCGCGGACAACAAGGCGCAATTTGCAGTGCAGTTTTCGGCGCAAATCTCTTGCCTAGTGGGTAAGAGTTCACCACCCCACATCGAAAACCCATCATGGGCTACCCCCCCCCCCCCCCCCCCCCCCCCGGTGCCAACATCATTTGGGTGCAAACTCTGTCCATTGTCACGCGATCTCCGGATGACTGAAAAGTGTTCACATATTCTGAAGATGCGTTGAATATATGAGCTGCATACTGCATAAAGGCTGCATACAGGCCAATGTTAACCAGAACACCATTGATTGTGTCGTCCAATGTAATACTGTCTTCGGCAGAATGGTCGAATCCATTCAACATTTACAAATAAGACGCTACTCACAAAAATCAGCAAGTTTTATTACCCTTTTCTTTTTTGTCTCTGTCAGGGCAAAGCCAGCCTAAAATTAGGGGCAAGGGGCCTCATATATAAAGATATTGTAAGTTCAAAAGATATTCCGCATCAAGGTGAAAACCCTACGTGAATTTCACTTCTCTGTGAAGCTGGACATGGAAGAAACACACGTGGTGTATATCCAGCTTCAGCGCAGGGACCCAAGGGATAAACGGTATGTTAGATAAGGTCTAATCTCATTTAATTTATACAGTAGTCGCGAGTCTTACGAGACGTAATCGGTTGGTGGCAGGATATCGTCACGGCCAATTGAGAAACGAGATTCTAAAAGATAGAAATGTCTATCATGTCGTCACCTGATCATTAGGTAGCAATGAATGGCAGGAATGAAGTGAAATCACCGTTAAGTCACGCGCGAGATGACTTGTATTGATTCTGCCTCGATATACGTCATCTCCCACCGCTTTGACAGATGGACAAATGAGCGTCCGTCCACCTGACAGTTTAGGGTAAAAAGTATATATACCTTGAAGAGCAGAGCATTAGACACACACTTGGGGTCACACACACGTTGGTGAAGTCCAGGACAGGCGGGCTCTGTTTCCTGGCATAGGGGTACCTTCGGTCACAGGACCCTGAAACGGCTGGAATCGCCAGAGAGGGCATTCCACGATTGATTTAGCTTAAGGTTGATAGGCGGCTAGAGTGCCAAATTCGTTGAGAAGGAAAACCCAGGTGGAACGTTAAAGTTTAGATTGTCGAGTAGCAGGTATCAGCCTGCAATAGTCAGAAGTGTAGGTTAATTGTATTGTGCGTATTAACCCTTTGAAGCGTCAGACTGATTGCGATCTGAGTAGTTTGTTTTGCTGTCGAAGCATCGTAATACCGACTGGAGATCGGTGTGAGTGACAATTTCGCCCTAGCACAAAAAGGGGCATTTGTGAATCGTGAATTCAACCAGGAACGGTGAATATTTCAATAGGACTTTCACGGAGGACTTGCAAAAGGCACATAAGGTATGAGTAGACAATATCTGACCCAAATCAGAAGTACGGTGGCTTTATAGATGGCAAACATTGCTGGTCGGAACCCTCCGACAGCCAGAGGTACAGTTACGTGCAGACGTTGACATTTGAGCCTAAGCGGGCGAAGCTCTTATGGCGAGCTCATGGTAATAACATTTCAGATTTGTGAAGCTCTTATGGCGAGCTCACGGTAGTAACATTTCCAGTGTGTAGGCTATAGCGCCAGTACAGGGCTATAGAATGATTATATAGTTGTTGAGAGTTATTTAAACCTAGCAACCCATTTTCTGTGAAAAGAATTGAATTGTTGATTATTGAAATATTGAAACGGCTTTATTTTTATGTGTAAATAAAAGAATCATTGTTACTTTAAATCATTCTTTCCATTACGCAGCCTGAAGTGATTAGGAATCACACCTAACGGAAATCGAACCTATCTGAGGTCAATTTGGCAGAGGAGAAATCACAGCGCCGGTCGAACTCGGCTCCAAGCGCCGAGTTCGCGGCACTAGGATTCCGACTCTCCACGTCGGTCTAATTTTCCCGCAATTTCATCAGCGGGACTAAATAACCCCCCATCAGCCCAGGCCTTACGGGGCCTCAGGTGTCCCTGACAGTCTCAAAAACCTAGTTTATGACTCCTCATTGGAACGTGCATTTTGATCTCGTTCCAATGAGAGATCATGAGCTATTCTTTTAGATAAACAATTAAAAGCTTTGGTTAACTATTTTTCCAAAAGCCATCTGTTATTCGGGTTGGATCAAAGATTAAGACGATAGACTGATGTTAGGAACACGGAAATGCACCATTGTCAGGATCATGACATTGGAGCCTACCATCCATCACGTGACGTTGTGTTACACGAGGTGCGTGATTAATGTGAGATTATTATTATCCCCGATGGGTGAGAGTGTGAGTTGAGGCAATCTCACTCGAGTGTCTGGACCAAATATCTTGTCCCGACAGTGAGATCCTCATCTCACACCCACACCCAACAGAGGTAATTTTTCTCACCCCACCAAAACACCCGGACGCCATCAAAAGTAGTTCAGGGGCACGTGCAGATATATCGAACAATTTTGTTGTCCATTTCTGAAAAAAATTAATTTGCTTATCGGAAAGAGCGCACAAAAGGTCTGTACCACGAAATTAAATCCCAACGCCAGCAAGACAGGGGTTAAATATTTGTAGCGAAATGAACACCTGCACATTCCGATGACGTCATATTATGAATTCTGCAATATATTCGTGTAACTTTTTGACGGGAATTTCGTGCAACGCACTCCACTCATAATCTCTTTCATCCAAAAATTCATATAAAAGAGCCAAGTGTCCTTTGGTTTTGCGGTCTGTGTTTTTATTTCTTTTTTCTTCGACAAACGTTCGCCTGGTAATATTTCCGAAACGTGACACCATGTTGTTTGTTTACTGAAAAACGTGCGATTGATTGAATAGTCATGTGCTCATTAAATATGCTAATAAGCCGATCACGTGGGCTATGTGAGAGAGATATCTATCTCACATGACCTTCGCGCACGAGACACCCATATCTTGCATTGGAAGTGTGTGTGTGTGTGGGGGGGGGGGGAGGGGGAGGAGGGGGGGTGTGACGTATTTCACATAGATATCTCACGTGGGAAATTCATGCGTCAGTCGGTGCGGAGTGGAAGCAATAAACGTCTGTTTCATCCAGGTGTCCCAATTGATAGTGGGAAGAATATTCAGATGCCCTGAAAGAAAATTAGAACTATTAACGGTGCCTTTCCGACTCAAATGAGTAAATTAAGAAAATTATTGTCACGAAACAATGTGAAACCAATAGAATCAAGTGGACAGAAATAGAAAAAGTTTACATCGTACCAGTGGCGTAGATAGCTTTTCGCTGGCGGAGGGGCAAGCACAAAATTTTCCGACAGACCGAAAATTTTCCGACAGTGTAGCAACAACAAAAACCCAAACAAACAGAAAGAATCTGTTGTTTACTGCAAATGTACTGTAAATTGGTCTTTTTTTACCCAAAATGTACCCAAAATGGCAGGTTTTTATCCCCAAAGCCAGCATTTTACTGTTATTAGGCATAAATTCGCCCAAAAATGGTCCCAAAAAATTTCCGACAAAACTTCTGGTGGAAGGGGGGGGGGGGGGGGCCTCCCCCCCCCCTTTATCTACGCCACTGCATCGTACCTCCCATCATCGAAGATAAGACTTTTATTTCAGTGATGTGTCATTTTGTGTGATTTTCTGGGAAAGCATGTGATATTGTAAAATAAGTCAAGTGTATGATGGACAATAATTAAAATGTAATATCAATATGTAAACGTGTTTAGCTTTCAGTTGTCTTGTTGGCTTCGGATTCTTCCACCGTTTCCCTTTTTTCGATGACATGTCGTTTCTATTTCCCAATGATCTGAAGATACATATATGAGAAATGGAACATTTGTCCCAAAAAGGAAAGTGCAAAAGGATCAAACACTGAACGACACACACTTGACAGTGCAATACAACAAGCCATATTAATATGAAATTTAGGCAAACCTAAAAGCGAGCGAAAGTGATGCATTAGGCCTAAAGTGCTTTAGGCCTACATTGACTGGTGAAGAATAGGGGGCCAACCAAATTTCGAGATAACTATTTTTATCTGCGTTTTGATTGGAAGATATTATTTTCCAGTACGATTGAAAGATAATTTTATCATTGCTTTGACTGGAAGATATATTTATGGTGTCGTTGTTTTCCGGAATTTATCCGAGGAGTTACGGAAATTGCTGCGTTCATTTTTATTTTTTCACAAATAGCTTGTAGCATTTATTGTTACTATTATCAACTTTTAGTAGCCACATAAATATACTTCCAAAATGTAGTATCGTTCTTCGATAAATAAATCATTTCTTCAATTGCGAATGTCAATTTCCGCTATGCGCAAACATGTCAGCGTCCTTGTGTACCACTTCCGTTGAAAATTTTTGAAGTTCATGCCTTTGAGATCAGCTTGGCTTTGAGTTCATACAAACGGTAAATACGTGTTGAATAATAGTTTGCGAAGCAAGCGATCCTGTGGGTCGCTTTCGCTCGCTCCGAAGTGCCAACATGCCCGAGCACTCTGTCTTAGGGCTCTTAGAATCGCAAATGTCGGATCGAATCCAATCCCGAACTGAATCTGTTAGAAGACTTCGTATCAAATCGAATCTCGAATCGAATCTCACCCTTTTGAAGTTGTTTATAGCGCAACTTTTTAAATATTGCAATTACCCACTCGAGAAGTATTGCAAGCAACGGCGACTGGTCTGTTTGAGCAAATCGGTGAAAAAGCGGAATATTCCAGAAGGCAGAACGAACACAACGTACTTTCAAAAGCAGAACGTCTTTGAAATCGTTTGCTGTCATCAGATCACCTGTACAGGAAACGGAAGAAGAGCTCAAGGAGAGACACTTTGTAGGATTTTGAGAACATCTCTACTATTTAGAACTGAAACCGTTAACCCTTTACCTAACATGAAAAGTAGACGACACTTGCAAAAAAAAAAAAAATTCTTGAATAACTATTTTTTTTCATTTTTTGTCTCAAAAACATAGGTTATGGCACCTCGTTGGAACGAACTCGGCGAGCTCGTTCCAACGAGGGGTCATAACCTATGTTTTGAGACAAAAAATGAAAAAAAAAATAATGAAAATTAATTGGAGATTTTTGAGGATGGCGTTGGCTGTTTTTTTCCGTTACGTTGGGTAAAGGGTTAACGGGTTTTCTTGATTGATAAATCACATGGATTAACCTTGGTTAACTCATTAATCACTTGCCCTAATATGTTGCTGAATAATTGCCGTACCGTTTGCGATTTACAGCATTACAGCATTAACCATTTACCCAACATAATGGATAAAACCGTCCAGCGCTAAATACAAAAATCTCCATTCAAAGTTTATTATGTTTTCACTTTTTGTCTCAAAACAAAGCCTATGGCCTTTCAATGGAAAGAGCTTGTTGAGATCGTTCCAATGAGGTGTCATAAGCTATGTTTTTGAGACAAGAACTGGAGAGTTTTAGTAATTCAAGAATCCATTTTGCAAGTATCGTGCAAGTGAACAGGTTTGTCAGCACGTAACTTGCATGCTTTACTCGGTCTCATATAATTGATGTGAATCATTGTGACAATGTTTGCCTGTTTTGGAGCAAGTTTGTTCCTTTATTAACCCATATAATACAGATGTTCAAAAGTAACGTTTAAATGGTCAATTACTTCTTTGATCGATCAAGACGTTGATCATTGGTTAATTGATTACACGGTTAACCGTTTCTGCTCCATTACGATTCGAATTTTCCGACTCGGCACGACTGGGAAATCGAACAGAATCGAATTATCGGAACGATTTAAAATCAAATCTCAGTTTGAAGATTCTCAGGAACTTATTTTGCATGGATGGAAGCAGTATTATCAGTACGCCCCCAATAGCGGTAAACGTCTTCTTAATAACTAAAACAGCCCAATAAAATCAGTATCCTCAAATCGATCGCAAACATTACGCCTCTTTCTTATGCCATGGTTGCCATCAAAGTGCAACGGGTGGCGCCGCGGTGACCGGTTCTGGTCAGATCACCGAAGGTAAGCACCGTCGAGCGAGGTTAGTAGTTGGATGGGTGACCATTTCAGCGACTGATTCACTCTCCCGCGTTGTGTCCTTGGGCATGGCACTTAACCCCGATTGCCTACATGGGGGCATGATGACGCTGTGTACTAAGGCGCACTGCACGTTGATGGTGCGCATGTCATCAACCAGTTTATTGAATTTTACCCTGCCTGTGCCGCGGTGCAGAGTTCAGAGTTGCGATGTTGAAGAGCTGACAGCTGCTCGTCGTTGCTCGGTGGTTCTCTCCGGGTACTCCGGCTTCCCCCACCCGTAAAACTGTCACAGTCACGATTAGCCATTGTGCATAAGTATGTGATCTTAAACACCAATAAATAAATAAATAAATAAATAAATAAATAAATAAATAAATAAATAAATAAATAAAGTGCAACGATCTATCCAAAGATTGTCAAGTCAACTTGCTCTTCTTTTTCTGGCACTGGTAGAGTGCTTAAGGGGACGTCCAACCTAACTTTGATCAAATTTCATGTAATTTTCTTTCAAGTCTAAAAAAGTCCCAAATGAATAACCCCAATAAATTATATACCAAAATGCTTGGAATGAAACATAGAACATGTGGAAACTGAAATTTGCCATGGAACTGCTGCCATGTGTAAATAGCACCACCTGAAAGTCTGCTGTGGCATAAGTAAGAGAACAAAATTTTTACAATAAAATACCTCAAAATAAAATAACAGCTGTATTCTATAAACATTTAAGTACATACTCGAAGAAATCTTTTCCTAATTCATGAAAGTAATAAAGATTGAGACCAAATGTTATAAGTGGAGTGCTCACTGATTGAAGGCAGACATTTTTGTTTGTTTATGTTTTGATTTGGGGAGTTCAACAAAGGTCAACTTGAAGGAGTCCAGCAGAAGAAGTATGGAAGGACAAAATAGTGTCTCCCAATATAAAGATGTATGTGTTACTGTAATAGTTTGGAAAGAAAATATGATATTCTCCTATGTAGAATGCACTGCAAAGTCATACATTGTAGTTGAATACATATATTTACAAACCCCTTGCACTGTAACCCCTTTTATCCCATGCATCAATTTGATAGTGATTAAATTGTTAAATTTGTCTGGTTTATCAATAAGTATAATAGCTTTGTTTAACTCTTGGACACCAATACACTCATGATATCTGTTGGAGAAGAAATAAGGGTGACTGTAACCTGTCACTGCAATAAACCATCTAATGTACTTAAAAGTACATTGTTATTCAAAACACATCAAATCAGCCTTACATAACCATTATTGCATGTACTTTCCCCAAAGAGGCTTATTGACATATTGAGATCAGAAGGGCACATCCAGAGGGTCTCACATATTTTTTTCAAGAATGCAGTACACAAAGCAATCCCCAAAAGGTGACAAGTGAGCTCCATTTGACACAAAAAATTAAAAAAATTCGGGGGGGGGGGGGGGGCTCTCTTCCTTGTATGACTCTACTTCCGGCACTCAAGGCATATGCCTTTTTTCTCAAAGTTTAACTCTTTTTTTTCTTTTTGAAGATCCTGGCCACACGTTCCAAACACTATAAGACAAGTAACCCTCCAGATAAGTGTATCTGCAAAAATCATGTTACATTGCAAAACATTCTTTTTAGACTTTTAGTTCTGGACCTTTCATGCTTCTTACTTCCAACTATAACACTTAATTTATCGATTAATGGGTGAATAGAAAAGTCCTGCCATAATCAACATTTTGAGTTCCATAAGCCTTCAAAATAGCTCCGATAAAAGTGTCAAACATCAGATTGGTGGCTTTATACAGAATATTCATTAGGTTGCTGCTTGATAAGTAATAGGAACAAAATCTTCACCAGAAAATTCTGTAGCAATACAATTGAGGGTATTAGCAGGCACTTTGTAACAAATTGTAACAAATCAACTAGTTATAAACAAAATTTTCTAACTCAAAAGAGTGAAAAAGTACCACAACTCTGAAAAAATGTGGGAAGAAACACATGCTACAGCAGCTGCACATGCATTGTTTCCCCATGATGCTCGATCACAACACCAAATATCCTTCAAATTGGAGTAGCAATGATTGAGATACAAGGGAGAATGTTGGTACATGTAATGATGAATGGGTAAGACTAAGATTAAGAGGACAGGGGTCACCACTGCACGGCCCTAGATGCACCTTTCTTTTTCCAACTTCCAGGTCTGGGGCATAATGATCGCAACACGCCCACCTTATCAGTTCATAATTTCAGTAAAATAAAAGAAATTATCAATTTGAATTAATTAATAGATGATGGAAAATATTTGGACTATAGACAAGTCGCCCCAGAGACAACTCGCCCTGGGACAAGTCGTCCCACGTGTGACAAGTCGCCCCAACTTTTTAAGCTGGCTGCGACAAGTCGCCGCAACTTTTTTATGTTGATTGTGACAGGTCGCCCTGTTTTTATTTTAATTTTTTTTTCTATAAATTATATTTCAAATTAAAATTTTGAAATGTTTCTTTTATTTTTCCTTAATTATTTCATAATCCTTAATAAATTCTGGATAAAAAACAAATGTACTTACGTGTTCATTCCACGAAATTCCAAATGATTAATTCCCATAAATATAAATACAATTGCGTGAATTTTTTGTCGACTGGTCACAAGAATGATTTCATCAGAACTGAATGATCGATTCCTCCCAGGCATCCAGCAATGTTTTGACAGGCTTTTGGTCATGATTACAGATTTATACCAATCAGTTACTACTTTGTTGTGTGAATTTTCTATTTTTCCAGTGATGATTGTTATATGAACGATTTATTGTGCTATGTACAGCCTGCTTTGACAGTTATGCTTCATTCATTCATTTATTCAACTGACGTTTATGCTTCATTAGTTTCAGTATTTTTTGACCACATGTATTCATGAGTAATATAATTAAGAGTTTTCGACCTTGCGACGTGAAACACCAATAATTATAATGGTGGGCGCCATTAAATACACTTTCGGACTCGTTTTTCTTGGCTTTGATTCTGCTCAAATCCAAAATTGGTTCCATATCTGTAACCAATTTTGGACTTGATCAGAGCAAACGTCCTAGAATAATGAGTCCAAAAGAGTCACGGCAACCTGCATTATAATTATTGTCGTTTCACTTCGCAAGGTCGAAAACTCTTTAATTATATTACTCAGAACTAGTCTTGGCTACGAATACATGTGGTCAATCGATCACGCTCAGATCCATGTGGATCTAATGAAATTCATGTTGACCTGGTTCCTAAAATTGCGCTATTTGTTTATTCGTTCTTCAACTAAAAAAATGTTCTGTTAATTTACATGTTTCACTTCATTTTCTTGTGCATTTTTAATGAAATATGAATATGAATATGAAAATGAATAAAAGTCTGCCACGATGAACATCTTAAATATCAGTCTTCTGTTATTTTTCCATGGATATATATAGTATATATCAAAACCCCCCAAAACGTTGGGCCGACTTGCCCCAAAAGTTGGTCCAACTTGTCTCTAAAGTTGGGGCGAGTTGTCTAAAAAGTTGTCTCAAAAGTTGGGGCGACTTGTCTCAAAAGTTGGGGCGAGTTGTCACACGTGAGGAGACTTGTCTCAGGGCGAGTTGTCTCTGGGGCGACTTGTCTCATCCCCAAATATTTGGCTTCCTTCGCCTTCTCGTACTATTTAATTACCACAAACAGTATCAGTTTGATGCCGACAAACGAAACTGAACGCATGTGGTCTGGTTAAAAAGTAACTCGGCATGAATAATGAAGAAATTGCGAATATTTCGTGTATTTCATTTGTTTAAAAGCCAGCTGCAGCTAATATTGACCGTGCATTCGATAATTCGTTTCGGTTTTGACCACACGGCCACGCTGACACTCAGTCACAGTGGTTATGTTTATTGTGATATGCAAATTGGGGGATGGTTTCCGGTGAAGGAGATTTGTCAGTGTAAAACGATCACAAAAGACACTGATCGACGCTTGTGTTAGTATGGTTGGTTGCAAGAAAAAACTAAATTCTCAGCATCGTCCAAGCGCACCTTATTTAAAAGCACGAATGCATCATTTTCAACCCGTCCTTTGCAGACATCAAACACACCGCCTCAAATTCCATGGTTACTAGGAAGTAAATAAACAACATCTGGGGGAAATCAACACGCTCAATATAGTTCCAGGTCACTTGGAATATACTTCGTGAAAAAGTGATTTCTGAAGCATTCTGCTTACTTTGTTATGAATATTGCCTTATTTTATGTGTATCGTCCCGATTTTATACACTCGGTTATTTTTTACAAGTGGTTCATGTTGTCCTTCTAGTGCGCAAAAATTCAGATTTTTTGTCAACAAAAAAGTTCAGACGGCCTGTAAACACGAGAGGGAATTTCGAACCATATTTTGCAGTTATGACATTAACAGCTCAAATATTTGCTGTCACCTGTTTGCAAATCCGCTCATACATTGTCTCGAACAAATAAAGGGCGTGATCACGTCCTTGCATTCTCACGATTGCCCAAATTGAGTATTTCTGCAAGAACCACATCGTAATCACACGACCGGAATAAACATCACTGAAACATGCCACATCCGGAACATCCAAAATTTGTGTTGGTGTTATTACATTCAAACATCAAAACCCACGAGAGTGTGTGTCAAAAAATGCTTTCTCCGAGTCTGTAGTGTAACAGGAGGAGAGATAAGTGCGGGAGCCGGGGTTCGAACCGTCGACCTCTAGCACACAAAGCGACCGATTTATCACGAGACTAAGAGATCCGGACCAACCAGGCTGATTGGTAAATGGCCTTTATACCTCGACCGCTACACTACTCTCCCCTTCTTTTGAGATTCACCACCTGTGAATCTCACCCAGGTTCCTCCCTCAGAGCGGTCGAAACACCCGCAGTGCCACCTACTGCCGAGGATCGGACGAGCCCCCAAATGTAACAGGAGGAGAGATAAGTGCGGGAGCCGGGGTTCGAACCGTCGACCTCTAGCACACAACGCGACCGATTTACCACGAGACTAAGACTCTTAGATCCGGACCAACCAGGCTGGTTGGTAAATGGCCTTTATACCTCGACCGCTACATTACTCTCCCTTTCTTTTTTTGAGATTCACCACATGTGAATCTCACCCAAGTTCCTCCTCAGAGCGGTCGAAACACCCGCCGTGCCACCTACTGCTGAGGATCGGACGAGCCCCCAAATGTAACAGGAGGAGAGATGAGTGCGGGAGCCGGGGTTCGAGCCGTCGACCTCTAGCACACAAAGCGACCGATTTACCACGAGACTAAGAGATCCGGACCAACCAGGCTGGTTGGTAAATGGCCTTTATACCTCGACCGCTACAGTAGTATGTTATCATTATATTGAGGACAAGGCTTTCGAATTACCGATTATTTTGTGGTTTTACCGGTTTGTTACTTACGCCATTGGCAAATTAATCTTCTTCAAAATCATAAAATTCACTTTTTTTCCTGAAAAAAATTATATGTATCTTTTCTATGCACTTTACTCATTATTTTGATATATAATTTGCCTTTCCTTAATTCTCTTATCTGTTTCTGAGGCATTGGGGAAAATGTAAAAAAAATGACCAAAGTAAGGTTGGACGACCCGACCCCTTAATTATATTTGGTCATCAAAATTAGTCCATGCATTTTTGCCTCGTTATCATTTATGGGACTTGCTGAACTCACCAATATTTGCATATAAGTATTGACTAAACTATGACGGACCAACACTCAAACCTATGCATATTTTTTTGTTCCAGTGTGACAGACGGTTGTTCAGTAATCGTGCTTGCAAATAACCGGTGAACAATCGCTCAGATTACGCATGGGTTACATCCGTTGTAAAATTCTAAAACAAATAACAGGTTAGAACAAAAAAATGCAACATGAATTATATTCCTAATACCGAGTGTTTTGACTGAAAACTCAACACAAAGATTGCACATAGCATCCACCAGAGGTGAGTGTTTTTACGAAAAACCCAACCGATACCGATATCATAGGAATACTGAAAACACGAATTGAACCAATCATTGAATACCGAAACCAACTGTATTTTCAAATTTTCCACATTTGCTATTTATAAGACCTTGTTGAGGATTTATAGCAGCTGAAGTGTTCATATGGATGAATGAAGTGACTAATTTTCTTTTTAGTTTTGTTAACTCTTAAGAGCCAGGGCAATTGTTCTGAATTCCCACTAGACTACAACCTGTACACGTCCAGTTGCTAAGCAGTGATTTCTTGTCAAGTCTTGTCTGCCTTTTAAGGCAGCGAAGTCTTGACTAGAAATTAGAGCTGTAAGTTAACCGAAACCGAACCGAGTTTTTTTGTTTTTTTAGCTCAACTTGACAAAGTCAAGCTGAGCTATTGCCATCACTTCTCGTCCGTCGGCGTACGTACGTACGTACGTACGTTAGTACGTTAGTATGTTAGTACGTTAGTACGTACGTCCACAATTTCCTTTGGCACACCTCACAGGTCGCATTTATGATCAGATTACTTTGAAACTTCTTATGCTTGTTTGGGGTGACCTCTAGATGGGAGCTATCGATTTTCTTCAATTTCCGTCAAAAAATGTTGCCGCGGCCAACGTTCTTAGAACTTAGTTTAGTCAAACCACAATATTTCCCTTTGGCACACCCTACAGGGCACATTTATGATTTGATTGCTTTGAAACCTGATACGCTTATTTAGGGTGACATCTAGATGGGAGCTATCGATTTTCTTCAATTTCCGGCAAAAAATGTTGCCACGGCCAACGTTCGTAGAACTTAGTTTAGTCAGAAGACTCAATATTTCCCTTTGGCACACCCTACAGGGTACATTTACGATCAGATTGCTTTGAAACCTGGTATGCTTGTTTGGGGAGACCTCTAGATGGGAGCTATCAATTTTCTTCAATTTCTGTCAAAAAATGTTGCCGCGGCCAACGTTCTTAGAACTTAGTTTAGTCAGAAGACTCAATATTTCCCTTTGGCACACCCTACAGGGTACATTTATGATCGGATTGCTTTGAAACCTGGCATACTTGTTTGGGCTGACCTCTAGATGGGAACTATCGATTTTCTTCAATTTCTGTCAAAAAATGTTGCCGCGGCCAACGTTCTTAGAACTTAGTTTAGTCAAACCACAATATTTCCCTTTAGCACACACCCTGTAGGGCACATTTATGATTTGATTGCTTTGAAACCTGGTATGCTTATTTAGGGTGACCTCTAGATGGGAGCTATCGATTTTCTTCAATTTCCGGCAAAAAATGTTGCCGCGGCCAACGTTCTTAGAACTTGGTTTAGTCAGAAGACTCGATATTTCCCTTTGGCATACCCTACAGGGCACATTTATGATCGGATTGCTTTGAAATCTTTCATGCTTGTTTGGGGTGACCTCTAGATGGGAGCTATCGATTTTCTTCAATTTCCATCAAAAAGTGTTGCCGCAGCCAACATTCTTAGAACTTAGTTTAGTCAGACCACAATATTTCCCTTTGGCTCACCCTACAGGGCTCATTTATGATTAGATTGCTTTGAAACATGGTATGCTTATTTACGGTGACCTCTAGATGGGAGCTAACGATTTTCTTCAATTTCCATCAAAAAATGTTGCCACGGCCAACGTTCTTAGAATTTAGTCTAGTCAGACCACAATATTTCCCTTTTGTACACCCTACAGGGCACATTTATAATCGGATTGCTTTGAAACCTGGCATGCTTGTTTGGGGAGGCCTCTAGATGGGAGCTATCGATTTTCTTCAGTTTCTGTCCAAAAATGTTGCCACTGGCAAAAAAACTGACATTTGTCCCAGTGATCTTCAATTTTGCCATTTCATTTATAACTTACCAAGTTCAAGTTTGTCAAGTTGAGCTACAGTGTCATTGACACTTTCATTTAAAAACCGAAACCAAAACCGTCGACATCTCGTAATCTAAGGTTTTTCGTTTTTATTAAAATACTCTCTTGCTGCAGAAATTCACAGAATATAGCCATCCCAGAGTAGTGAGGGTACCCAGACACTGCCATTGGCAGTGCCTGGGTACTCTCACTACTCTGGGGTGGCTACATTCTGTGAATTTCCGACATTTCAACTTAGTTGTGTTCGCAGCTTTCATCAAGTTGCGCGTAGGTTCAAGACCTCGAAAAATGGCCAAGCACAATAAAAGTTCCGTATATTTAGGTAATTATTATATTGGCCTTCCTGATTCTTCATGTATTATAGCTTATTTCGGGCTTTCATTGAGTTTCATTCAATTTCACTGCCATTCAGTTATGATTCCAGACATATAGAATGAGTTTTATTGAATTTTATTTGGCCTCATGAACAAACCGAAAACCGAACCGAACCGAGGTTTTACTCAACCTGAAAAACCGAAACCGAACAAGAAACTTAAAATCCTACAGCTCTACTAGAAATCACTGCTTAGGTGATTTGTCTATTGTAATCAGGGCTTCTAATGATGGCATGTTAAGGGCACATGCTCTGAGACTGCAAAGGCCTTGGCCATTAAAGGTTAAGGTGTGTTCGGAACAAGTCATAAAATTACTGTAGATATGATTTGTGTTGGCGAAAGAATGCCAATGTTGAGTTCATTGGCAGTGGGATTTGTGGCGCACTGGTAGAATGATACAAGAATAATTTATTCTGTATTTTCCTGGTACTGTAAGAAAATCTCTGTAAAGGCAGACATTGAATACCGAACAGATGTCGCGACATATCCCCCTAAAATACCGAAACCGATACCGAACTTAAAATTCCAATACCACCCATCTCTAGTGTCTACATATGAATAGAATGGTATTCAGTTAATTTATGAATAGAATGGCATTCTGTTAACTTATTAATAGAATGACATTCTGTTAACTGATTAATAGAATGGCATTTTGTTAACTTATTAATAGAATGACATTTTGTTAACTTATTAATAGAATGGCATTCTGTTAACTTATTAATAGAATGGCATTTTGTTAACTTATTAATAGAATGACATTTTGTTAACTTATTAATAGAATGACATTTTGTTAACTTATTAATAGAATGGCATTTTGTTAACTTATTAATAGAATGGCATTTTGTTAACTTATTAATAGAATGACATTCTGTTAACTTATTGATAGAATGACATTTTGTTAACTTATTGATAGAATGGCATTTTGTTAACTTATTAATAGAATGGCATTCTGTTAACTTATTAATAGAATGACATTCTGTGAACTTATTAATAGAATGACATTTTGTTAACTTATTAATAGAATGGCATTCTGTTAACTTATTAATAGAATGGCATTTTGTTAACTTATTAATAGAATGACATTTTGTTAACTTATTAATAGAATGGCATTTTGTTAACTTATTAATAGAATGGCATTTTGTTAACTTATTAATAGAATGGCATTTTGTTAACTTATTAATAGAATGACATTTTGTTAACTTATTAATAGAATGGCATTCTGTTAACTTATTAACAGAATGACATTCTGTTAACTTATTAACAGAATGGCATTTTGTTAACTTATTAATAGAATGACATTTTGTTAACTTATTAATAGAATGGCATTCTGTTAACTTATTAATAGAATGGCATTCTGTTAACTTATTAACAGAATGGCATTCTGTTAACTTATTAACAGAATGGCATTCTGTTAACTTATTAATAGAATGGCATTCTGTTAATTTATTAATAGAATGGCATTCTGTTAATTTATTAATAGAATGGCATTCTGTTAACTTATTAATAGAATGGCATTTTGTTAACTTATTAATATTGACCGATTCGCGCTCCCGCGTTGTGTCCTCGGGCAAGGCACTTAACCCCGATGCCTACATGGGGGCACGATGACGCTGTGTACTAAGGCGTACTGCACGTCGAAGGTGAGCATGTCTTCAAGCAATCTAACCCTTTCTGTGCTGCGGTACAGAATTCAGAGTTACGATGTTGGAGAGCTGACAACGGCTCGTCGTTGCTCGGTGGTTCTCTCCGGGTACTCCGGCTTCCTCCACCCGTAAAACTGTCACCGAATGATATAACCCTGGCTGTCAGTGTGTCGTTGAACCCTAACACCCCCCCCCCCCAAAAAAAACCCCTATTAATAGAATGGCATTCTGTAAACTTATTAATAGAATGGCATTCTGTAAACTTATTAATGGAATGGCATTCTGTTAACTTATTGAATGGAATGGCATTCTGTTACTTATTAATGGAATGGCATTCTGTTAACTTATTAATGGAATGACATTCTGTTAACTTATTAATGGAATGGCATTCTGTTAACTTATTAATGGAATGGCATTCTGTTAACTTATTAATGGAATGGCATTCTGTTAACTTATTAATGAAATGGCATTCTGTTAACTTATAATGGAATGGCATTCTGTTAACTTATTAATAGAATGTCCACGTGCTTTCTTAACTTCTTGACAGAATGTCCGCCAAAATAAATAGTATCTTTTAACGCGTGATCTCGCCAAAGGGAGATCAGGCGTTAGCTGTTGCTACTTTTTATATAGAAATGGGTTCCGTCCGTCCGTTCGCCCGCCCCTTAACAACTTTGGACCTTCATATCTCAGTCAGTGGATGTTGGATTTAAATGATCTTTGGTATGCTGATAGACGACCATGGGGAAAGGATATTCATGAGTAAACAGGTTTTGTCCATTTTTACTAGAGTTATAGGCCTTTGTCTACTTTTTTCAACTCAGAGAAAATTTAAATTTTTATGGTTTTTACTTGACCTTGTTAAGTTGACTTTACCCAACGTGACGGCCAAACCGGCTAACACTATTCTCAAAAATATCCAATTAATTTTCATTATTTTTCCATTTTTTGTCTCAAAAACATAGGTTATGACCCCTCGTTGGAACGAGCTCGTTCTAATCAGGGCTCATAACCTATGTTTTTGATACAAAAAATGAAAAAAAAATAGTTATTCAAGAATTGTTTTTTACAAGTGTCATCTACTTTTCATGTTAGGTAAAGGGTTATACAGGTGAAGATTTCGCTAACCGTTCCACCCACTCGTATAAACTCAATTTCATTTGGTGCATTTTAGTTGGCGTGGTACAGTATGGTTGTTTTCCGAATCGGTGGTTTTCGGTCGACCTAATCGACAGTTATGGGTCGTCCACAATATGACGACAAACATGTGGTCGGGAAAAAAGTTTGTAATTTTATGGATTTATAGCAGTATGAGTGCGCAAAAGTTTCCATCTTGCTGAGTCAGTCGATACCATGATAGGAGAGAGCCCACAATTTGCATCGTTTTGACGCCCCGTGACCTTGGTATATGAAATTGGCGTGTTTAGAGGGCAAGTGTGGGAAGGTTCGTGTACATTTCGTTTCGAGGGCGAATATATCTTGAAAAAGAGAGTACCGTGGAGCAGTTCATCTTAAGATATCAACTTGATTAGGTATCCTTTTTTTGTTACCGACGATGCACATAGGATACACAGTTTTAAATCGAGGCGCGTGCATCTGCCTCGGAAACCTTTACCACCGTTGGGCGTACCTATTACTACTTTTTACTTCCTCCATCCAAACGCAGTGTCAAGCGAACAGCGAAAAATTAATCTGGTGCCGCTGAAGCAAACATTTATGAATTGAAACAGTTTTTAGATTAAATTTAAAGACTGAAATTTGGTGGTTTGTAGAGTGTGTCAATCGGGGGGAGGGCTAATGTATGATGTATGCACAAACATACCACATATAGAAACACACTCATTTTTTTTTTTGGCGGGTGAGGGAATTGTGGACAAGTCGTTAACAACCAGGAATACAGACAACTGTTGATGTAAAATATCATTTTCGCAATTTATATTGGAAACTAATGTAATTGCTGAATCGGGGGATGTGCCCGGTTGACGGGTGTCCCCGTTTTGTGTGAATAAAGCTTGAATTTGTCTCCGACAGTCAGTGATTACACCCCCCTCCCCCCCCCCCCCCCAACATATATACATATATACCCTCAGTGTTGTTGAACCGGTTTTGTGGGGACTTCTTTTGGTGACAAACAAGTCCGCACAAAATAGAGAAGACAAACCCTACCCATTCTTGACTTTGCAATGACTCGGGCAAAACAAGGATATCTTGTGCACGCTAAAAACTAAAGTGTTAAAAACTACTACTGCTGTATTTAACACTAAGTGTTGAACTAGCTCTTTGTTCAAGTGTAGATATCCCAGAACTTGACAGGTGTTACAATAATACCACTTGACAAGTGTAATGTCGCGACACTTAAAAGGAAACAACGCAGATGATGCGGATCAGACTCGAACTCTCGAGCCTGATCCGCGTCATCTGCGTTGTGTCCTTTTAATTATGTACCCACCAAGCGCAAATCAAATTATGGACGATTCTGGAAGAACCACCAATGCTAGACACATGGGAAGTGCCATCCATTCAAGTTTCAGATGTCTGACGATTGTAATGTCTAAGTGCTTGAAGCATTTTACTTTGAGTGTTAAAATCAAACCCTAAGAGTTAGAATGGGTTTAACACTTTGAAAGTGTCATTTAGTTTTTAGTGTGTGTGTGTGTGGGGGGGGGGGGGGGGGGGGGGACCCAAAAAAGTTTGTCGCGCGCGCTCGCGCTCCCCTCTCTCCCCCCCCCCCCGGCCCCATCCACACACACACATACTAATAACTAAAATGTGCAGCTCCTGAAAATGAATGATAAGATAATTAGTGCTGGAAAATGAAATATACAACATTCATTTCACCTTGTTGATTGCATTTTATTTTGAGTGTTAAAATCAAACCCTAAGAGTTAGAATGGCTTTAACACTTTGAAAGTTTCAGTTTTTAACACTTTAGTTTTTAGTGTGTGGGAACCCAAAAACGTTTGTCGCGCGCGCGCTCGCGCTCACCCCCCTCCCCCACCCACACACACATACTAATAACTAAAATGTGTAGCTACTGAAAATGAATGATAAGATAATTAGTGCTGCAAAATGAAATATACAACATTCATTTCACCTTGTTGATTGCACAGATTATTTAAGTTTTTGAACCCCGGTGGTATCTTCCATGTCAAATCAATGGTGGAAGTAAGAAGAGTCCAAATTCATTATTCGGGAATAGAGCAGCTAATATTTTCAACGTTTGAAAAATGTTAATTGGTCTACTCCACGCATTAACTTAGCAGCTATCCTACCCAATGAAATTTTAACCCTTTACCCAATGTGACGGCAAAATCCGACCGCTGCTATTCACAAAAATCACCATTCAATTTTCATTATTTTTTTTCATTTTTTGTCTCAAAACCATAGCTTATGGTATGGCCACTCCTTGGAACTCGCACGTTGGGCTCGCTCCAATGAGGGGTCATAAGCTATGGTTTTGATGCAAAAAGTAAAAAAAAAATTAGTTTTTTAAGAATTTTAGTTGCAAGTGTTGTCTGCTTTTCGTGTTAGGTAAAGGGTTAAAGTATCATGTTTCCTGTAAACGAAAGCGTTCTCGTTTGTTCAAAGGGTTAACCTTTTGCGTAACAATCTATGTTTGGAGTCAAAAATGGAATTTTTAGGTGTTCAAATTTTTTTTTTTTAAGTTTTAGGTAAAAAGTTGATGTTTAGCTATCAGCTTACATGAGCATGGCTTGAAGAAATACATTCTGAACTTACAAAGATGATACCAATGTATTAATGTATTAATCGAGGGATTGAACTTTTTTCTTTCAGATATTATTACATCGAGTATGAATCCGATCGACGAATCAGAACACTTCGACTATTCTAGTAAGTTTTCAATTTGACTTTATTGGGTTTGTGCAAACATGAAAAAATATTTTAATGGCGTAATCACACCATTCAATCGGCAGGCGGATTCTGGGTATGATTGGAGGACTCTGGGTTTGGTATGTCGAATTCTCAGTACACTCTAAAATCAGTTGGGTTAAAAATCAAACCAAATCGACTGGGTTGAGTGAATTGGGTTCATATTCAACCCAGTCGATTTTGGTTGATTTTTAACCCAACTGATTTTAGAGTGTACTGAGAATTCGACGTACCAATTTTAGAGTGTACAGACGAGCGAAATAATGAACAACGAACGAGTATCCCGACCATTTATACGGAAAAGAAAAAGAACGGACAGGGAATATATACTGAGTCAAAAAAAGAAAGTATAATAAACTTTGAGGAGCAATTTTTTTAGTATTATCGACTGTAATCCCAAACAAATTACTGTAAATTCATATTTCGAGTCTAGGTGTTTGAATTTGCATAATTTCATGTTCTTACTGTTACCAGCTTCACGTCAGGACGTCGCAGTTCAGACATGGGGTGAAAAGAAAAGTTCACACTTGCAGTCAATAGCGTGTATGTCCACCATTTGCCTCTTGGATGCCAAGACATCGAGGGCGCATGGACCTGATAAGTCTCTGGATGTCACCCTGTGGTATTGCGTTACACTCCTGCCTTAGAACATTACATAAATCGCCTAACGTCTGAAGATCATGAAAATCGTACCCGACGGTCCAATTGATCCCAAAGATGCTCGATTGGCGACAAGTCTGGCGAAAGTGGGGACCAGGGAAGACGTTCGACGATCTGTTCCTCAAGAAAGTCACGACAGATACGCGCCACGTGACATCGGGCATTGTCTTGCTGGAATAACTGCAATCTGACGTTAGCGTTGAACAACGGGACAGCAATATCGTTAAGAATTTCGTCCCTATATCGTTGTCCATTCAGATTACCATCGTGAAGATCAACTGCGTCCGATGGTGCAAGGAAATTCCCGCCCAAACCATTACACTACCTCTGCCTAAACGGTCGCATTCCCGCACGCAAGCATCAGAAAACCGTTCTCCTCGTCGGCGATGCACTCTTGCCCTGCCATCAGCGTGCCGTAGAGAAAATTGTGATTCATCACTAAAAAGAACTGTGCTCCAACGCTGCTGAGTCCAGCGAACATATTGACGTACCCATTCCATTCTTACGGTACGATGACGTAGGGTAAGGATTGGTCCGTGGTATGGACGCCTACTTCGGATGCGGTGTTCAGCGAGTGTGTTGCTGACAGTTTGTGCACTAATTCTATTTTTAGTTCTACCGGGAGTAATTGCTGTTGTCCTCGTCGCCGGCAGGAAGCGATCCCGCAAGTGAGATGCCCTAATGTGTCGTTCTTGTGCAGGGGTCGTAACTCTTGGTCGACCTGAACGCGGTCGGTCGGCAGTAGATCCAGTGGTTCTATATCTTCCAATGACACGGTTAATAGTGGCCACAGTGACTCCCAGCTCAGCAGCGAGCTCATCTGGAGGTATCCCAGCCTCATGCATACAAATGGCACGCAACCTCTGATTTTCGGTCAACCTTGGCATTTTTTAAAACAGCGGAAGACAAAAACTGGCGTGTTTTCTCAATAACCCAGGCTCTCTGGCACAACATAACACAAAGAAAATCGTCGGTCACCCATTCAATTTGACATTCTCGGGTAGCACGTGCTATTTCGAAATCCGTAGCAAAATTGTATAAGGTTGGGTGGACAACAACAGCATGTCATTAAACTCTTTGCTCGACTTCTTGTCCACAAACATGCAACACTAGAACTGTTATATTTCATTCATTATGCTATTTTTTCACATTTGTTTCTGTTATACTTTCCTTTTTGACTCCGTATATTATGGGGTTATATTTATTAGTTAGAAGAACACCCCCCCCCCCTACGCCCTCCCCCCTCCCCCACCCCCGCATATACTCAACATGTCACCAATGCCCAGTTTGTCCCAGTAGCAGGGACGTGGCGACAGGGGGTTGGTGTCACACCCACCCCCCCCCCCCATCCTAGCTGAAATTTCCTATAGTTGGAAAGTCAGGAGTAGTTGGAAATTCCATCTATCTGGATTTTAGAGCGTCTTTGGTGATGCTGATGTCTCCTTTACTTCCCAAAATTCAAACTCGGTTTCAAATCGGCAAAAATTCCGACTGTTTCTTTTTACGACTACTGTGTATGCAATATCGAGCTTCGGGGGGGGGGGGGGAGGAGGGGGGGGGGGGCTCAGTTGGTAGAGGTGCAGCCTGCAAATCGAGAGGTCCTCGGTTCGAATCCAACCTGCGGCAACCGCGTTGTGTCCTTGGGCAAAACACTTCACCCCCATTGCCCACGTGGGGGCACGGTGACGCTGTGTACTAAGGCGTACTGCACGTGGATGGTGCACCTGTCTTCTATCAATGCTAACCCTGCTTGTGTGAAGTTGGTATGTTGGGGAGTTGTCAGTTGCTCGCTGTTGCTCGGTGGTTCTCTCCGGGTACTCCGGCTTCCTCCACCCGTAAAACTGTCACGGTCATGGTTAGCCATTGTGCAGAAATATGTGACCTTAAACACAAATATATAAATAAATAAATAAATAAATAAATAAATAAATATCGAGCGTCATAAGTATGCACGATGTCAATCGGTACGAAATTTCTATAGTACGTTTACTTATCGTAATAAAAAAAATCCTCGAAATGCACTTCAGGAAAATCACATCATGTAAAAATCGTTATCCCGCATTAATTCCATGATTCACAGTTACAAAGTGATGAAACATCCAAAATTGATCATTCATGCATCAGATCTGATTTTATGTTAGGACAGTGTGAATTGCTCAAAGTTCTCAGCTTGAACAATTTTTAGCACATATTCAATTCCCAGAATAATACCAAATAATAATAACCTGATAATTCTATCATAAATGTGTTGGCATTTCAGGTACTGGAATCAATTTTATGCCCCCTTTCATGGCTTCATTTTCAAAATTTTTCTCGCTAGTGAATTTCCAACTTAACTAATGATCATTTTGGATGTAACGGTTTCCGACTCCCGGTCCCTCCCTCTAATTGGAAATTGATTACCCTACCCCACCCCTCCTCAATCGGAAACCTCTAGCCACGTCCCAGACATCAATCCGTCAAACATAGTTTCCGGACTCTAACTTGACAACACTCTGGCCCACAGAATAATGAAACTTCACAGGCACACTTCCCAAGAGAAAGAGAATTTAAGGGAATGGCCTTATAAAGGTTATGGTCACATGATACTATTAAAACTAAAAACTGTCTTCGACTCCAACTCTACAGTGTTTTGGCTTAGGATCATGAAACTTCACATGTATACCTCTTTGAGTACAGGGATGAACCCTGTCAATTTGGGGGTTAAAAGGTCACAGAGTGCGCCACCCTTAAACCTTTACCTAACTTGAAAAGCAGACGACACTTGCAAAAAAAATTCTTGAATAACTAATTTTTTTTCATTTTTTGTCTCAAAAACATAGGTTATGACCCCTCGTTGGAACGAGCTCGACGAGCTCGTTCCAACGAGGGGTCATAACCTATGTTTTTGAGACAAAAAATGAAAATATTTAAAAAATTAATTGGCGATTTTTGAGAATATCGCTGGCCGGTTTTGGCCGTTACGTTGGGTAAAGGGTTAAAATAGTTTCTGACTCTTATCTTGAGATTACTGTGGTCGATGATCATTTGCGGAGCTCCAGTGATGGGCTCCATCACAGAAGCAGAGGCAGCGGGGGGGGGGGGGGGGGGGGGGCACGTTCACCTCCCCTTTTTCCCACAGATTTGTTTCGCAGTTACACAATGAGTTAAAAATGGGCGCATTCAAACGTGGTCAATGTACAGGCATTCCTGTACAATTATTTACAAATCCAAACAACATTTAACCCTTTACCCAACATAACGGAAAACCGACCAACCCTATTCACAAAAAGGCGCCAATTAATTTTTCATTTTTTGTCTCAAGAGGGGTCATAAGCTATGGGTTGGGCGCAAAAAGTAAAAAAAAAAATAGTTATTCAAGAATTTTATTTCCAAGTGTCGTCTGCTTTTCGTGTTAGGTAAAGGGTTAAAGTATTATGTTCCTGTAAACGAAGGCGTTCTCGGGAGTTCAAAAGGTTAACCATTTGCTTAACAATCTGTGTTTGCAAATTCAAACAACCCTTCACCCAACGTAACGGCCAAAACCGGCCAACGCTATTCACAATAAACGCCAATTAATTTTCATTATTTTTTCATTTATAGCTCAACTTTGACGAAGTCAAATTTGAGCTATTGTCATGGCCCATCGTCCGTCTGCCCGTCCGTCCGTCTGTCCGTACGTCAACAATTGGCTATGGCTCGGGCTAGAGGTCGTATTTATGAACCGAAACTTTACGAAACTTCTTGTGTACCTTTGTTATGACCCTGGGACGGGAACGAGTGTTTTTAGGTGTGGTCCGAAATTCAAGATGGCTGCCAGCGGCCATTTTGTACCGATGATGCAAAAATCAGTTTTTTGTACAGAACTTCTGTATGAAAGTTCTGATTTGAATAAAGTTTTGTATAAATGTTTAGTACCATGGGATACATCACATATAATACGGGTTTTTTTCTCGTGCGTAAATAATGCAAATTAGACTGACTTTGATTTATTTAGTGTTACTTTCAGAGCTGTAAGTGCCAAGCTGCTATGGCTCGGGCTAGAGGCCGTATTTATGAACCAATCTTTACGAAACTTCTTGGGTACCTTTGTTATGACCGTGGGATGAGAACGAGTGTTTTAGGGTGCAGTCGAAATTCAAGATGGCTGCCAGCAGCCATTTTGTATCGACGATGCAGAAATTTTTTTTGTGTACAGAACTTCCATATGAAAGCTCTGATTTGAATAATTTTTCGTATGAATGTTTAGTACCATGAGATACATTACATATATGGGTTTTTTCTCGTGCTTATATTATGCAAATTAGACTAACTTTGATTTTTTTAGTGTTACTTTCAGCACTGTAAGTGCAAATCCCTATACGGCTCGGGCTAGAGGCCGTATTTATGAACCGATCTTTACGAAACTTATTGGGTACCTTTGTTTTCACCGTGGGATGAGAACGAGTGTTTTGGGGTGTTGTCCGAAATTTAAGATGGCCGCCGGCAGCCATTTTGTACCAAAATTAGTGCAATCAGTCTTTTGTACAGAACTTCTGTATGAAAGTTCTGATTTGAATAATTTTTTGTATGAATGTTTAGTAAAATGGAATACATCACATACAGTACAGGTTTTTTTCTCGTGCAGAAATTATGCAAATTAGATGAATTTTGATTTATTTAGTGCTACTTATACACTGTAAGTGCACATGTCAATACGGCTCAGGCTAGAGGCTGTATTTATCAACCGATCTTCACGAAACTTCTTGGGTACCTTTGTTATCACCTTGGGACGAGAACGAGTGTTTCTGAGTGCGGTCTAAAATTCAAGATGGCTGCCAGTGGCCATTTTGTACCAAAATTAGGTGCAATCAGTTTTTTGTCACAACTTCTATACAGCTCGTATTTACGAACTGATCTTCACGAAACTTATTGGGTACCTTTGTTTTCACCTTGGGACAGGAACGAGTGTGTTTTGGGGTGCCTTTGTTATCACTTTGCTATGAGAACAGATATTTTGGGGTTCAGTCAGACCCACTCTGGGACTCAAAGATTTCTTTTCTAGTTTAGCATCTGACTGCCACCCACCTTTACAATACTTTACCTATACATTTGTTACAGACTATGGTCAGTATTTATGTACAGACCGTTGCAATACTTTATATGTACCTTTGTTATCAGGTCATTACCTAGATGTTTGTCATTGCTGTGTCACATACTATACATGTACATGTGTTAAGTTGAGCTACAGTGTCATTGACACTTTCATTTGTCTCAAAAACATAGGTTATGACCCTTCGTCGAGCTCGTTCCAAAGAGGGGTCATAACCTATGTTTTTGAGACAAAAAATTAAAAAAAAATGAGTTATTCAAGAATTTTGTTTGCAAGTGTGTTCTTCTTTTCAGGTTAGGTAAAGGGTTAACCAAAGAATCCCACTTTCGGTCGCTTCGGTCCATTTCTTCTACTTCAACTATCTTCCAACCCGTAGGCCAGCCTTCGGGTTGGAAAACTGTTGAAGTAGAAGAAACGGACAAGACAGTGAACACACAGCGGCATATAAATCTAAACCAGAGGCTGTAGCGAGCCATGGTACATTTACCAATATACGATTGTAACCTTTCTCAAACTGCATGGGTCGAACCATGATAGCATTGTAAATGTGTGCCCCTCCACTTTTTTCGAGCTTCCGCCGTCCCTGAGAAGTATCTACATGTAGTTAGCCTATACGTGAGTAAAAACAGTGAATATTTGCGATAGAAAGGTCTGATCCTATTGTTTTTCCGACTTGCATTGTGTCGTAACTGACGTCTTAGTGAAAATGCACTGACGTATTGAAAAAGCACAGAAATGGAATATAGCCCCTATGTCATAGACATATGAATAGAACGGCATACTGTTTCCATCTTAAAAGAATTTCTTCAAAATAAATAACTACAACTAACGCGCGATCTCGCTTCGGAGAAATCACGCATTAATGATTAATATTTATATTTGGGGATGCGGTAGACGAGAGCGTAACGCGTTGCGCTCGGAGCCCAAGGTTTTCGAGTTCGAACCCCAGCCGGGGAAACGTAACGTTATGCAATACCGGTGTGACAGGAATGATAGTCCGTAGGAACGTTAGTCCCTCTGGACTATTATTCCGCGGAATTATATTCCTGGGTCTAACATTTCTAGGAATAGTAGTCCGGCGGACTACTATTCCTAGAAATGTTAGACCTAGGACTATAATTCCGCGGAATAATAGTCCAGAGGGACTAATTTTCCTACAGACTATCATTCCTGTCACACCGGCGTGGATTCAAAACCACACTGCTCCTTCATACCGCTATGTTCAGGGATGGTGGTATGTCCGTCCTATCGGGTGAGGACGTAAATGGCTGTCCCGTGTGCAGTGATTATTGTGCACGTTAAAGAACCCTACTGCAGCAAAGGAGTTGCAGCCTGGCAAATTACCTGATCCCCCCCCCCCCCCCCCCCCCCATGCAAACATAGTGCGATGGAAAGACAGTTGCCGAGAGTGGGCGCGTCACTCCGAGCATAGGGCTTGCCGGTATAGAAAGTACCCGCTGGTCAGCGAAATCATCATCCCGGTAGCATGCAGTCAACCCAAGGTGTAACATTGGATTCCACACTGCTAATCCTGCTACAATAAGTGCAAAAATTGATGTATATAATGATGTATAATGTATAATGATGTATATGTACCTGTGCAATCATAGGGTGCTCCGAAAAATTAACGGAGGAATTTCCAATAACATAACATATATAAACGGAAATTCCGTTGAGACGTAAAAAGCATGACTGGCGTAGTAGAACTAACAGAGAAAGCGGAAAAGCAACACAACCTCTCTAGTTTGCGCAGGAGAATGGTCTTACTGCCCATTGGCACTGAGGATCAATGGTACTATGAGGTCAGGGCTCAAAGTACCCTTTTTCGATGCGTAGCAAAATGCTACACATTTCCGAAAAATGAATCTCATTTTGTTTTACTTGCATATCAGTTCTTGTGTACCCGAGTTATGCCATATTGCTTTGTATTGAACTCTTCTGAGCAGATAGAATAATGTCCATCCATTTCTGTGCTTTTTCGCTATGTTTTTCAACTGAACTGCATTGAACAACTGCGTGGACTTAGATATTTCCAAATGCCTAACATCTCTTAATTTGATGGGCTTAAAGGTATTTTGATTGGGTATTTTATGCAAAATGCAGAACCAATGCAGGATAAATTTAAACCAATAAAATTCACGTTGCATATGAAGTTGCTGATGCGAGACGAAGATTTCATCTAATATCAGGAGTAAAGGCTTGCAAAGTTTGTTACAAATTTTCATTTTTACATTTTGCAATATAGGATATTTCAACTGCAGCCTATTAGGCTGCAGTTGAATATATTGTATCGCAAAATGCTGTACATAATTGTAATTGAAAATTGTGGAGCTTTTAGCATGTTTTGCATAGCAAATAGCGATGCGAAACCACTTATTTTGAGCACTGCGTGAGGTATGTGATCATGCTGCTCCAGCACTGTATTTTTTACCCAATAAATTGTATATGTGGTTTAACAATCCGGACACTCTTGTGCTTCTCACCCATAATAATCAAAGAGATATCATACATCTGAAGAAAACTATTTTTTCACTATTCGAGGATGGCTTGTCTGACTTTAAGAGAAACTGCTCAGTGGCGCCCCCCCCCCCCCCCTGTCAAGTGGCGTCCAGGATGCTTGCCTTACCCGCCATACCTTAGGTATGCCACTGGGTAGCCTCCCACCCCTCCCCGAGGTGACATACTCAAGTCACTCCCAATGTTTAAGTTTCGAAGGAGAGGATTTTAAGTCGAACAATGCTTAAGCGTTCACAAGATACGAGACAAAATGGCTGAATCCACCAACACCATAAAAATACAGATATAGCATTCGATATAAATATCGGGACTCCATTTTTTGGGGAATCAAAAAAATTTTTTTTTTAATTTAAATCGGATTTTTTTTATTAAAATCGATTTATTTGATTTTTATTTCCACACTATAAATTATTCACCAGAGGATACCTTTTTCTCACATGATTCCTTAAGATACAAGAACAGAGTATATTGGCATCAGTTTGTACCAAAGGCTGCCCCAAAGAAGGGACACAACTAGCTGATGCTAACACATTTACGTGTCTTAACCGTTTCAGTCTTTGAGGTGGTATGATGGGAAGAATTCCAGAATATATTTGGCATTGAATAGACATTTGGCAAAGATGGGAATAGAGAGGAATCACTTAAACTTGTGTTTTCTCGTTGTTTACACCATTGCTGGAAGGAAGATGACTTCTTGAAACTCGTTTTTAATACTTTTTGATCAGGGCTGGGGTAATTGTAATTTGTAATTGTAATGAGTGTAATTAATTACATGTTTTCAAAGTAACTGGGTGTAATGTGTAATTGAGACCTTTGTCAATTACATGTAATGAAAAGTAATTAATTAAGTTTTGATACTCAAATCACTGATCGTTGTTCTCAGCGTTGATTTCGTATTTTTGATGGGTTCATTGAAAGATTATCATATATATGGTTTAAAATCTGTGTTCACTTAAATATAGTTTTATTCATATTAGCTGAAAATTATATAAACTTATAAATTATTCAGGAATATTCAACTTCCCTACAGCATGTTCCAGCAGTCAAGACACAGTGGGATGTATATTCCTACTCCATAGAGTAGTTCTAACTGTCACAAACAAGGGCTAATAACAGTTAATATGCATTCCATCTTGTTTCAGCTCATTTCCAAGTTGTTTTGAAAATATTTCTGAATATTTATAATTTTTTATTGAAATCAATGATTATTTTTCCCAAAAATCATTGATTTAAATTAATGATTTAAATTAACTAATTTAAATCGGTCAACCCTGTATATGATGGCTGGGGCGGGGGAGGGGGGGGGGGGGGCTATCCAGAATATGCAGCTGACTGTATTGCAACCGAGACACCCTTAGCGCTCTACGCAGTTTGGAGTCTGTCAAGTCCAGAAGGACGATGGTATGGAATAAGATATCCACCTTTCAACATTAGAACAATTAACCCTTCACCTAATGCAAAAGACAGAATGCACTTGCAAAAAAATTTCCCGAGCAACTATTTTTTTCATTTTTTTGCGTCAAAAACATAGCTTATAACCCCTCATTGAAACGAGCTCCATGACCTCGTTCCAACGGGGGGGGGGGGGGGGGGGGGGGGGGGGGGGGGGGGGGGTCATAAGCTATGCTTGTGAGACAAAAAATGAAAAATAATGAAAACTGAATGGTAATTTTTGTGAATCACGCTAGCCGGTTTTGACCGTTACGTCAGGTAAAGGTTTAGAACTCTTTCCCAACGAATCGCCCGCATCCGCCCGCGTAATATGCAAATTCAGCAGTTGAAAAAATATTTTTCAAAAATTTCAACAAAACCATATCATGTGGACCCCTCGTTGGAACGAGCTCGTTCCAACGAGGGGTCACATGATATGATTTTCTTGAAATTTTTTGAAGAATTTCAAAAAATGATATTTAAAATAATAAATTTTGATATCGTCCTGCGTTTGGTAAAGGGTTAAAACTCTTTCCCAACATGCAAGATGTCAAAATTTGATATTTTGATTATTTTTCAAAATTTTCCCCAAAATCTCAACAAAACCATGTGATGTCAACCTCTCGTTCAAACGAGCTCGGCGAGCTCGTTCCAATGAGAGATCAGATGATATGGTTTTGTTCAAATTTTTGAAAAATATGCTCTTTTCAACTGCTCAATTGTAAAATTACGCCGGTGGGTGTGTCGATTTTTTAGGTAAAGGGTTTACTTTGAAATAGAGCATTCTATGGGCATTCAACTATGGGAATATAACTATTTTTGCTTCAAGAAACTTTGTTTAGCAATTTAACGTTGGAGGGAGGATTATATAAATGTTGAAACTTAACCCATTACCCAAGGCAGACGATATCAAAATTTATTATTTTAAATATCATTTTTTAAATTTTTTTCTAAACATTTCAACAAAACGATATCATGTGACCCCTCTTTGGAACGAGCTCGACGAGCTCGTTCCAAAGAGGGGTCACATGATATGCTTTTGTTGAAATCTTTCAAAAAATAATATTTTTTTCAGCTGCTGAATTTGCATATTACGCAGGCAGATGCGGGCGATTCGTAGGGTAAACGGTTACAGTAAATACCTTGCATTTTATTTTACTTCAGGATTAGAAAGAATTGTTACTTCTGGATTCGAAAGATTTGAAATCCTATCTTATCTGATGTTTTGCATTCATAACTTTATTTGTACTTGTGATGTTCGGTTGTTATGTGAAAGACTGCGTGATTCTCAAAAACTGGATGTCGGTTTTAAAAAAAAAGTGGATATGGCGAGAACAAAAAAAGAATGGTGATGTGGTCGAAAAAGAGCCGCTGAATCCGGAAGAGAAAGAAATAAATACGACGAAGGTCGAGATCCCGACAACACATAGCGATCCAGAACAACAAGGTGTGTTTCTTTGCATGCTTTCAGCGCCTACGATCCACCTAACTTCACGTGAGTGGGGGTAAGGGGCAGAACTATTATTCAGATAAGAACACCGGGAAAGGACTCACGAAAAAACTTTCACAAACTTACATGGGTTCAAAACAAGTCCACTTTTCATCCTTTACCTAAAACGACTAAGAGACGATAATTGTAGCTGTATTTTGTTGAACAAATGGAAAACAAAATCATTTTTCAAATAACAATATAGCTTATGACCCTTCATTTGAAAGTGCTAGACGAGCTCGATCCAGTCAGGGTGTCATAAGCTTTGTTTTAGGAAGGAAAAATTGAAAAATAAAATTTGAATGGCGAAGAGTGTACATTTTTGACTCCATAGTTACATTTTACCATCAGGCAACACCGGGCCGAAAAATTGGTTAATTATGGCGTCGAACATAGATGTGCATTCTTCTCAATGTGGAGGTGCGTTATTCCTAAGCGTTATAAGTTATTGTGGGGAATTGACGGTAAAATGGTCTTAGGCTTGCGGCTTGGAGTTTATGTTCAACCGAGGCGCGGTACGTCACTATGACGTATCTGTTCCAATAAGACCCTACTCACAACCCCAAACCCACATTGCGAATCGATAGGGACTCCCGCGTTGTGTCCTTGGACAAGGCACTTAATCCCGATTGTCCACATGGGAGAACGATGACGCCATGTATTAAGGCGTGCTGCACGTCCATGGTGCGTATGTCTTTAACCAATCCACCGCTGCGTGTGCTGCAGTGCGGAGTTACGATATTGGGGAGCTGGCAGTTGCTCGATGGTTCTCTCTGGGTACTCCAGCTTCCTCCACCCGTAAAACTGTCACGGCAATGATTAGCCATTGTACATAAGTATGTGACCTTAAACACCAATAAATAAAGAAATAACCCACATCGCGAAGTGAACAGGGCAACTTTTTCGCGATAGCAAGTTTAGTAAATCAACTTCTCGTGTACCCCACTACGTCAAAGGACAAGGAAACAATAAATAATAAAGGTCGAGTTCACATCATCTTACCTCAAATCGTAAACTAATTTGTAATTTAACCCTTTACCTAACATGAAAAGCAGACGACACTTGCAAAAATTCTTGAATAACTATTTTTTTAAAAATTTTTGTCTCAAAAACATAGGTTATGGCCCCCTTATTTGAACGAGCTCGTTCCAAAGAGGATCATATAACCTATGTTTTTGAGACCAAAAAATGAAAAAATAATGAATTGGCAATCTTTGTGTATATATATATAGCGCTGGCCGGTTTTGGCCGTTACGTTGAGTAAAGGGTTAAACAACACTTCATTTGGAACATAATCTGCAGCACGCGTGAAAAATCTAGAAAAATGAATCGGTTTGCAAGTCAATCCGTTGATCATATAATTACGAAACGGGCAAGTTCATTTGAAATATTTCGTGTGGTAATGTCAGACTGCAACACATGCTACTGAAACCGTAAACATACAAGAAACAACGTGAGCTCCAATCCAGATGGTGAGGATTTTAGTCGTATTGGAACAATCCGTCCATTTGATATGAAACTTTTGAAGTTTAACGCAGCGTAGTACCCGAATCCCTACTTATTGGGGATGAACCCTCTCGACTCTTGAAAACCGAAGAGGGAGACAAAAAACTACCCTGAAGTAAATGATCTTTTGTGTGAAAGAATTTGTTTTGTAACAGTTTATTGGAGAGAGCCCATATAGTATGAATGAAGTAATACCGATAAATCAAATTTATCCCACACTACACTTTGTAACAGAAGGCTTGCTTAAAACTAAAGTGTCAATTTAACCCCTTATACAGGCTGGTGCACGCTAAAAACTAAAGTGTTAAAAACTACACTTGAAGTGCTGTATTTAACACTTACTAAGTGCTGAACTAGCACTTTGTTCAAGTGTAGATATCCCAGAACCTGACAGGTGTTACAATAATACCACTTGACAAGTGTAATGTAGCGACACTTAAAAAGGAAACAACGCAGATGACGCGTATCAGGCTCGAACTCTCGAGCCTGATCCGCGTCATCTGCGTTGTGTCCTTTTAATTATGTACCCACCAGGCGCAAATCAAATTATGGACGATTCTGGAAGAACCACCAATGCAAGACACATGGGAAGTGCCATCCATTCAAGTTTCAGATGTCTGACGATTGTAATGTCTAAGTGCTTAAAGCATTGCACTTTGAGTGTTAAAATCAAACCTTAAGAGTTAGAATGGGTTTAACACCTTGAAAATGTCAGTTTTAACAGTTTAGTTTTTAGTGTGTGGTATTTTCCATGCCAGTTCATTGGAAGCAGTTGGAAAAGTCCATATTCATTATTTGGAGGAGTATTGGCTTACCGAATGTATGGCCCTGGACAATATTCTGGGGGCACCTTTTAATCTTAGAAACAAAATTGTATCTCAAGCCTCGTGATTTTTATTGAACCATGCCATCAGGAATATCATATATCAAATGCAGAGCCATCACCGGAGACGAGAGGGGGGGGGGGGGGGGGGGGTAGGCCAATCAATATTTCCAACGTGCAGCCCAGGGGCTACACGTTGAACATAATGATTGGTCTACCCAACACATGCACTTAGCACCCATCCTACTTAATGAAATTATGACGCACATGTTCCCGGGACGGGAAAGCGGTCTCTGTTTCAAAGGGAGGGTTATTTTATTTTTATTTTTATTTTTATTTTTATTTTTATTTTTATTATTTTATTTTATTTTATTTTATTTTATTTTATTTTTATTTTATTTATTTATTTATTTATTTATTTATTTATTTATTTATTTATTTATTTATTTAACAGCCAAGATCATATCGGGTCGGTGACAGTTTTACGAGTGGGGAAGCCGGGCTGCCCGGAGAGAACCACCTAGCAGCGACGAGCAGCTGCCAGCTCCCCAACATTGTAACTCAATACTCTAGCACAGGCAGGGTTAGATTGGTTGAAGACAAGCGCACCATCAACGTGCAATACGCCTTAGTACACGGCGTCATCGCGCCCCCATGTGGACAACCGGGGTTAAGTGCCTTGCCCAGTTTCAAAGTGTTAACTTCATGTTGAGCGCGGTGTCTCTTTGTAATGAACTTCTTTATTTATTTATTTATGTTACAGATAAGGTGAATAAACAAATACTAGAACTCCTACAGACCATTGTTGACGGAAAATGTATAGAAAATTACAAAAATAGTGAAACGGTCGGTGGAAAGAACGGGACAACCGAACTTGTACTCAATTCTGATAGCAAGCTAATTCTACCATCAGAGAGAGAAAAACTACGGACAACTGTAACTTCACAGGCACACGACTCAAAAGCATACGAAACCATACAAGGCGGAGAAGACATCGAACAAGACACTGAACCGAAAAACGCAGAAACTGAGCATGAGTTAAATAAAGAGGAAGACACGAACAGCAGTACATCTGGATTCGTTACAATGGAAACTGGAACACAATTGAAGAAAATCTAATCCACCAGACAAACGTGGGGGTGGGGGTGGGGGGGGGGGGGGGGGGGCAAATGGTTAAAGGCAGTTACACATACCGGACACAACGTCAAAAGATCAATTTTTTTTATTGTCTATTGGCACTTTAACTAACTTGACAGTCGTGTCCGACCAGATGCGTTGCCAGGTATCTGTAGCCAGGTATCTTGGGGGAAGGAGGGACATGGATTTTTTTCGAGGGGAGGGGGTAATTTTTCGGGACCCTTACAAACTCATTCCAGTTTGGCACTGCCGAATCAACCGCAGTTTGATTCCGATACTATAGTCAATTCATTGCACCAACATTATAACAAAAAAGTGGGAGCCCGGTTGCTCAGTGATTGCGGCATTGAACTTCACAAAACATCTAGCAATTTTACCAATTTAATCATGTTTGACAGAGCTTATCGAGCTCTGTCAAACAAAATTGAAGTGGTTAAATTCCAAGTTACATTATAGGAAAATGTGCTGCTTGAAATGTCGATATTTTGTATTTTTGACGCCAGTTGTGTTGTTAAATTATTACGATACAGTGGAGCCCACTTAATTGGATATCTCTAAACTGAATAACCCTGTTAAATGAATATAATTTCCCAACACAAAATCATTTACTATACCTCCAGTACAAATTTAACCTGTTAATTGAATATAGGTAAAAGAATAAACTCCTGTTAATTGAATAAAAAATCTTATAACCTGTCGTGAAATTATCCTGGCTCTCCCCAGTTTGCATCTTTTTTTAGAGCTATTTGGCCTCAGGACATCCAATACAGGCATTTAATCTATTATATCTTGTTTGACAGAGCTCACGGAGCTCTGTCAAACAAGATATAATAGAATAAATGCTAAGTTTATCTCTAGAATACAGGAAAGTTACACAATCCCTGTTATTTGAATACTCCTTTTAAATGAATAATTTTCATTGGCAAAGTGGCTATTCAATTAACAGGGTTCCACTGCACCTTCTCAATGGAGCATACCGGAGTCTTTCACTAATACAAGACTTCCTGAAACTGGATACGTGATGTGTGTATGTGTGTGAGAGTGCGTGTGTGCGTGTGTGAGAGTGCGTGTGTGTGTGTGTGTGCGTGTGTGCGTGCGTGCGTGTGTGCGTGTGTGAGAGTGCGTGTGTGCGTGTGTGAGAGTGCGTGTGTGAGAGTGCGTGTGTGCGTGTGTGAGAGTGCGTGTGTGAGAGTGCGTGTGTGAGAGTGCGTGTGTGCGTGTGTGAGAGTGCGTGTGTGAGAGTGCATGTGTGCGTGTGTGAGAGTGCGTGTGTGAGAGTGCGTGTGTGCGTGTGTGAGAGTGCGAGTGTGCGCGTGTGATAGTGTGTGTGTGTGCGTGTGTGTGAGAGTGCGTGTGTGAGAGTGCGTGTGTGTGGGTGTGTGAGTGTGCGTGTGTGCGTGTGTGCGTGCGTGCGTGCGTGCGTGCGTGCGTGCCTGCGTGCCTGCAGATGTGTTATTGTGTCTTACTTTTGTAGATTAAATCCATAAACTATTCATTATTGACGCTTAACCATTTACCCATTGAATCGCCCGCATCCGCCCACGTATTATGCAGATTCAGCAACTGAAAAAAATATTTTTCCAAATATTTTAACAAAACCATATCATTTGGCCCCTCTTTGGAACGATCTCGTCGAGCTCGTACCAATGAGGGGTCACATGATATGGTTTTGTTGAAATTTGTCGAAAAAAATTAAAAAACATTTAAATTAATAAATTTTAATATCGTCTGCGTTGGGTAAAGGGTTTTAAAGCGATTTTTTTTCATAAAACACTTTTTTGTAAATAGTCTGTCGTTTTCACCCGGTTTCCAATAAATTGAATTATTCTTATTTTATGAATGAGCATTCGAGCAATAACACCATAAATGATATTTATATGGAATATTCTTACCACAGTGGCGGGTGATCTCTAGCATATTACCAGTTAACCCTTTACCTAACGTAACGACCAAAACCATGCAGGCGCTATTCTCAAAAATCGCCAATTAATTTTCATTATTTTTTTCATTTTTTGTCTCAAAAACATAGGTTACGACCCCTCGTTGGAACGAGCTGGTCGAGCTCGTTCCAACGAGGGGTCATAACCTATGTTTTTGAGACAAAAATGAAAAAAATTAGTTATTCAAGAATATTTTTGCAAGTGTCGTCTGCTTTTCATGTTAGGTAAAGGGTTAAGCGGGGCGATAAAGCTCCGTAATTCATGACGTCTTTCAACCGGAAGCGAGCGGGTGGCGTTAAATGAAAACAAAATTCATTAACAGCCCGCCGCTTGCTTCCGGTCATGGTAATAACAGTGGTAACATGATTTTGGCGGGCGTCCCGATTTAATAAAGGCATGTGAGGACTGAATAAGAGCTCCCTGGCTTATTAACGGCCCTCGACTTCGTCTTGGGCCGGTAATAACCCCCCCCCCCCTCCCCGGGTTGTTATTCATTCCTCTCGAGTCATTAATAAACCGTAACGCCCTCCAAACTCATGTTATTGTTATATCAACACTGTCTTCATGAATACAGTATTACTCCACAATCTACTATATACTGCAACACGGTCTAGTCTGTTTCGTTTTTTTTGTAGAGATGCACTGTATTCATGTAATCCAACAGTAGTATAGAGTTAAATTATTGCTCGTCCTCTTTTCCAGTTTAGTAACCAAGGTGTCGCTACCTTATAATGTGTCAAATTAATCTTTTCACAAACTGAGGCATCATAATGGGTTATATTTTACCTGATATGCGATGTGCTTGTTTAAGATTGGCAGGAACCGATCAGGACTATTTAAAATACGCTCTAGCCTCGGAGCCTACTTGTTCAATTCATGCGCCAGATTTCAACTTACGGAGTCACACTGCTGTTTGTAACACGCACTGCAAGTATGTAATAGCTCTCATCATATTCATTTAGTACACTATAGCAAACATTAATCTTCAATGTGGTTTCTGATCAAGTCTTGGCTGCCTATTTAGGCAGCCAAGACTTGATCAGAAACCACAGTGAAGATAAATGCTTGGTAATTAAGACTTGAAGTATTAACTTAAGCACTCTACAACAATGATAAATGATAATCATATATATAATACATGTAAAAGTGTCTGTCTCGATTATCCATCGAAAGAATATCAAAATATGATCTGAGTAGTTACGCGCCAACTGAGAAGCCTATTTCTGAGATTTAAGAGCCAGGTCCTGATGTTTCAGAACCAAATACGCACTGGCGCATGCCCAGGTCGGTCCCTGATTGGTCAGGTGAGTTTGTCATAATTCGATTAATGATTGTTTAATCGTATGAGTATTTTTTGCTCTGTCCCGCCCATTTGTCAAATAAAAAAAATATGGGCGTGGTCAACGGTACAGTTAAAGTGTAATTCCTACAGGTGGGCTGTTAATTGATATTCACGTGGGTTGTTCACACTTTTTTTTTCACTCAAGGTTTCGTGACCACGTGTCTTAGGCTATATTGAAAATACTAAAACTCGTGTGCACAAAAGTTGATACGCCTGTAATGATATAAATAAATAACGGAGACTTCTGCCGCATACATTATAATTCAAGCATACATTCAGTATGTTATTATAACAGTTGACATGAATCATCTGTTGGTTTATCAGCATATGAATGTAGGATGAACATGTTAACCCTTTACCCAACGCAGACTATATCCAAATGTATTATTTAAATATCACTTGTTGAAAATTTTCCAAACATTTCAACAAAACCTCATCATGTGATCCCCTCATTGGAATGAGCTCGATGAGCGCGTTCCAATGAGAGGTCACATGGTATGGTTTTTTAAAAATAGTATTTTTTCATCTGCTGAATATGCATATTATGTGGGCGGATGCGGAGATTCGTTAGGTGAAGGATTAAGTTTTGTATGGAGTGTGTAACTGATTATTAATTTCAACTCCCATATAATGAGTATAGGTCTATAATTAATCTCAAGTTGATACCTGAAGTCGGTTAGCTGAAACTATTCTTAGGCTTCGTGACAGAATTTAAGATTTATCGTGTGTTTGGTAATCCCACCCTGCAGTCATAAATAACTTTATTTCCAAATGCAACAAAATACTGCATTTTGATTGGCTGAGAGGTACTGTGTAACTTGCAATCCAAAGTAGCTTTTTGTTAACCACGATGTAAAAACAAGAATACACAATAGCAGGGTATATGGCTAAAAGAGTACCCATTTTTAATTATTAATTCATACCTTCTGCTCGGTTATGTTAGAACAAAAATAAAAATTCAGGAAATTTAATATTTATGTGTAATAAAATGTTACAGATATGGATGTCATTGGAACTGGCTCATTGAGTCAGTTCCAATGACATCCATATTTGTCTGGTTTTATTAAGAAACTTACAAAGTACAAATTTTCTGTCAGTTTTTCCCATAATTTAGGTTAAAGTATTAAGTACACCAAAATTCTTGGAAATAAATCCGTTATCCTTGTGTTTTCCAGGGTGTATGGGAATTTACACCGGTCTGGGAACTCATACACCCTGGAAAACAAGGATATCTGATAGTATCCGCGCCTAATTCTTCAACTAAAAAATGCTATACTCTTGCCAAATTTAATACACTTTTCACTTCAACATTTTTCAGAATTAGGAATTTTGCCACATTTAACTTCTTGGACTAATGTCGAAATAATAAACTTTTAGCCTGCAGTTTTTTTTCCATAATTCCACTAGAAATGTAACCAATTCAATATTCCTTGACTGAGCTCACTGAGTTCTACCAAGCAAGATTGCATTGGTTAATTCATAGCTGCATTATGGGAGACTTTGCGACTTCAAATACCAGTATTCTTATAATAGTGTTCAGGGGGTTAAAGTGTATTGGCAAGCTTATCATCTGAACTTGTTTCACAAAACCGTAGAAAACATCGACATTTTCCTAAAATTGTGCAGCTATTCATATTTCTTCGGCAGCTTCAATGCAGCAATCAAACATTTCGTTTGATACTCTTCGAATGAACTCGAAACAGGTGAAATATTGTTCTGCAATTTACTTGGAGGAACAATTTATTTATTTATTTTATTTTATTGATGTTTAAGGTCACATATTTATGCACATTGGCTAATCATGACCGTGACAGTTTTACGGGTGGAGGAAGCCGGAGTACCCGGAGAGAACCACCGAGCAACGACGAGCAGCTGCCAGCTCCCCAACATCGTAACTCCGCACTGCAGCACAGGCAGGGTTAGATTGGTTGAAGACATGCGTACCATCGACGTGCAGTACGCCTTAGTACACGGCGTCATCGTGCCCTCACGCGGGCAATGGAGATGAAGTATCTTGCCCAAGGACACAACGCGGTTGCCGCAGGTGGGATTTGGAGGAACAATACGCAGAAAATTTGAGAACAAATATTCAGTTGAAGGAATGTAAAGTATGCCGAAAGAATATGTGTTTTATATTGCGTCAAGTCCGATGTGCCCGTCTTTTAACCCTTTACCTACGAGCTCGTTCCAAAGAGGGGTCATAACCTATGTTTTTGAGACAAAAAATGAAAAAATAATGAAAATTAATTGGTGATTTTTGTTAATAGCGCTGGCCGTTTTTGGACGTTACATTGGGTAAAGGGTTAAACCGACCGTCGGAAGATTACGAGACGAAATAAGTTGAAGGAACAATGTTAAGTACTAAAAAAGTTAAAAATCTGTTGCCCAGGCCCTACAGCATGATCCTCAAGTTTTGGCTGGCGCATGCTCTCTTTTTATAACCAATGAAAACTTAAAAAATAAAAATTAAATGCCTTCTGTCTGATATTTCACCCAAGTTAATAAAATTGATAAATTTGTCCCCTGAGTGCAACAAGGTTTTGCAATGCTAGAATTGCAAAGACTTCTTGCACTCAAGGGACGAAAGGCACCACCGCCCATGCTAGTCTATAGATTGTGACGCCTAAAACAAACCAAGAACATGAACTTTTGATGGCAAAAATATAATTACAATGAAAAATAAAATAAAAAACCGCCCGGCCACATGTAATTTTACAAAAAATGGCCTGAGAAACAGAAAATCTACTTTGTCGGCTGTAAGTCATCTGCATCTATGTAAATGTATATACGGTAATTATATACGTAAAATTAACCCGAGGAATTAATTTAACCCTTTATCTAACCTGAAAAGCAGACGACACTTGCCGTAATAATTCTTGAATAACTATTATTTTCATTTTTTTGTCTCAAAAACATAGGTTATGACCCCTCGTTGGAACGAGCTCGACGAGCTCGTTCCAACGAGAGGTCATAACCTATGTTTTTGAGACAAAAAATGGAAATTAATTGGCGATTTTTGAGAATAGCGCTGGCCGGTTTTGACCGTAACGTTAGGTAAGGGTTAAGGATCAATAAACTGCGTAGAGTCCCAGTATTATCATGACATTTTCTTTCCTCAACGTTAGTAAACCTCGGGTGACAAGAAATGGCAAACAAATGCACAAGTACACTTGTCTATTATACAAATGAGAAATCTGTGATACCTTGATTCCGTCCAGTTAGAAATTGAAGTTTTGCTTATCCCTCTATGTTGGAATACCACAAATAAAATTTCTTCTGATGATAAATACAAATCTTCACATCATTTATTGAGAAGCTCTCTCCGAGAGCTTCTCAAGAAATGGTGTCAAGACTTGGAATTATGAACATATAGAAATTGTAATTAATTTTCTTGTAGTTATCCTAAAATTTATTTCATCCGGTACTGCAGCGCGAGAAAACAATAATTTTTCAAAGAACAGTTCAAAATTAAAACAAACCAATGTACAGGATACAGAAAGTCGCCGTGAACTGGTCGTAATCTACGTGTGGGCTATGATGTCCACTTATACGTTACTGGGTAATAAAAATCAGCAGCAGCAAATATTTAATTAATGAAGCACCGGGTTCGACCTGGTGCTTCATTAATTAAATGTTTTGATGATTATTCCTATAATTAGTTATTGGAATCTAATATTATTGTGTCCGTGGAAATATTGTCCACCCGTGGAAAGTGGAAAGTGACCAGTCCACGGCAGGGTCGTGGCTAGAGGTTTCCGATTGGGGGAGGGGGAGGGGGTAGGGTAGTGAATTTACAACTGGAGGTAGGGACCGAGAGGGGACCCCCCCGGTCCCTCCCTCTAGTTGGAGATTCACTACTGAGAAAACTTTTGAAAATGAAGCCATGAAAGGGAAAGGGGCATAAAATTGATTATTTATTTATTTATTGGTGTTTAAGGTCACATACTTATGCACAATGGCTAATCGTGACCGTGACAGTTTTACGGGTGGAGGAAGCCAGAGTACCCGGAGAGAACCACCGAGCAACGACGAGCAGCTGTCAGCTCTCCAACATCGTAACTCTGAACTCTGCACCGCAGCACAGGCAGGGTTAGATTGGTTGAAGACATGCGCACCATCGACGTGCAGTACGCCTTAGTACACAGCGTCATCGTGCCCCCATGTAGGCAATCGGGGTGAAGTGTCTTGCCCAAGGACACAACGCGGTTGCCGCAGGTGGGATTCGAACCGAGGACCCCTCGGCTTGCAGCCTGCACCTCTACCTACTGAGCCACCGCGCCCCCATAAAATTGATTCTAGTAACTAAAATGTCAACACATTTATGATAGAATTATCTGGTTATTATTATTTGGTATTATTCTGTGAATTGAATATGTGCTAAACAAATGCTCAAGCTCAATCATGATGTGTTTTTCTTGAAGTGCATGTCGAGGATTTTTTTTTATTACGATAAGTAAACGTACTATAAAAATCTAATCCCGATTGACATCATGCATACTTATGAAGCTCGATATTACGTGCACTGCCTGGCACTGCACTTGTAAATAGTAACAGTTGGAATTTTTGCCGGTTTGAAATCGAATTGGAATTTTGGGAAGTAAAAATCTAAAAACCAAATAGATGGAATTTCCAACTACTCATGACTTGCCCTCCGAATTTCCAGCTATAGGAAATTTTGGCAAGGATTCGGGGGGGGGGGGGGGAGGGGGGGTGACACTCTCCCCCTGTCGCCACGTCCCTGGTCTACGGCAGCCGTACTGTAGCTCCACTATAGTACTATTTATGCCCAATATCTGTAAAAAAATAAAATAATAAAAAAAGTCTAAAATGCTTGAACTTGAATTTCTTCTCTTTAAAAGTGAGTATTATTGTTACATAAATATAGATGCTATTGGTTCTATCAACTAAATAATACCTTTTTAATTAAATTTTCTGCATATTCTTTGAAAGGTTTTGAATTGATACTCCATATATTTTGATATCCTCCACGAGTGCACTCTCAAAGATTCCAAACACTGGAGACAAATTTACTTTTTGCATTCCAAAAATCTCATCGTTGTTATGTCTGTGTTTGTATGCTTTTTTTTACAGTTTGAAATCTAATTTGTTATATATACATTATCATGACCAAATGCATGACCTGTAATTTGTATCAGATTCGAGGTCGTGTTTACAATCAGATCGCAACGAGACCGTCAGGGCGAGTTGTGATCCGATTGTAAACACGACCGAGAATCCGATACAAATCACAGGACATGCATTTGGTCATAATACATTTATCTGACAATCCCGTTACATGAAGCCCGTTTCCCCCGTTTTTTCAGTTTAAATTGGGTTGGAATTGGTCAAAATTTTGAATTTCATATTTTAGCGCGTAATAACAATGCATAATGCATTGATATTATTTGTCATAGCGCGGTGTTTACCGGAAGTTGAATCCATATGATACGGAATCAGAAAAAGTCGTCAATATGATACGGAATCGGAACACATTATGTGATACGTACCGTTTCTCGTGGGTTCCAGGCCAAAATCTATGTGATTGTTAGATAAAATTGTAAAAGCATATCATTGAAGAATAAAATCGTTCGCAGTTCATTATTTCTTGACTTGAAGAGTTTTTTGTTACGTCGGACGTGCTTGTTTATCTTCTGAGCATGTGTATGTTTGCGGGTTCAGGGTGTGTAGGAATTAATACGTTCGTGTGTAGAGACGTGATTAGAGTGTACTGGTACGGGGTGAGTGTGCCTTCTAAATGTTCAAATGCACTCCCTTCGGCTGCTGAACATCCAACTTTTGAGAATACCACATGCCCCCCCCCCCCCCCCCCCCCCCCCCCCCCCATTTTCATGAGAATATTCCAACTGCTACATGTGAACTTCCAACTGCAGGAGAAAAGAATGAACCCCCTCTCCTTGTGTTCGAAATACTGTAATATAGTTCTAATGTGTTCTATTGTTGGAAACAGTCCCGTGAGTATAGTAAGGCTAAACTGAAGAGCTCTAAATTTACAACTGCTAAAAAGATTCCGAATGTTCCCTCGCTTCGTGTGTTCGAAATATATGACATTTGGTTATACAGATGAAAATCGCCTCTGGAGTACAACAAGATGTCATCTGCAATGCTTTAGCATTGCAGATGACACCTTGTTGCACTCAAGGGGCCAAATATTGACCCCAGTTGAGAAATCCCATGTAATGTTGTAGAAAAATTTCGAAATATCTGTTAGAAACGGTCACAACAACATATACAAGGCTTCGAAATGTACTGAAACGGGACAAGAAATTTCCGACTGTTGGTGCTTTGAGACTTAAAATGTCTTTTAAAACTGAATGAAAGTAATTGGGGCGAGATACCCACTTGCCCCCCCCCCCCACCCCCCCACCCCCACTGTTCATATGTCTTTCCATAAAGGCATGTGTGCATGCTTGTGCATTTGAAAAGTGAGCGGCTAAACAACTCAACACCGGTACACGTGTGCTATGCATAAGTGGCTTTAAGTTGTAGATGTGGCGATCGACCCGACCCCATTGGCCCGATCTCATATCTGACGCCATAGTCACGTGACCCAATGAGGTCAAGTGTAGTTGTTATGGTAGTCCATGTGAGCGGCCATCTTGTGACGTCATCCCAATAGTGATACGTGGTGTCAGCGTGCATGCTCATCGCGTGTTGTATGGGTGACACGCATTCCCCCCGCCCATTTTGTTTACTGAAGGCCGTCATCTTGGTTTCTATGGCGGTACGTGGTTGCTAGATGGCCCATTGGCCTACAATGGGACGTGGGTATGTTCTGAGGGTGCGTTCAACTGAATAAGAGTAAATCTAATTACCCAAAAGGACACGACAACCCCCCCCCGGCCCCCAAATCACTCCAAATCCCCATAACGAACTTTATTTAATCCGGATTACCCCAGAATCCCACTTATAAGAGTAGCACATAATAAAGCACACAGGGATGTGACGACAGGGTGGGGGTCTCACCCCCCCCCCCCCAGCTAGGAGTATTTTTTTTCAATAGTTGGAAATTCCGAGGTCAAAAATCAAATAGTTGGAAATTCAATAAATTAACATTGTTCATGAAAAATATTAAAATTCCAACTAATGAGAAATTTTGATTTGAGTTTCAAATTTCTACTCTAAAATTGACATGGCCTCAAAATTTCGACTCTGACATCAATCCGGTAAATTTTCTGACCCAGACACTTTATAAATGATGCTTTTTTCCGTTTCAGGACTAGTGAAAATTTTCAGAAGGGTTCATAACCCTTTACCAAACGCAGACGATTTCAAAATTCATTATTTTAAATATCATTTTTTAAAATTTTTAAAAAAAATTCAACAAAACCATATCATGTGATCCCTCTTTGGAACGACCTCGACGAGCTCGTTCCAAAGAGGGAACACATGATATGGGTTTGTTGAAATTTTTCGAAAAATAATATTTTTTCAGCCGCTGTATTTGCATATTACGTGGGCGGATGCGGGCGATTCGTTGGGTGAAGGGTTAAAGATATCACCCTGCGCTGCAGTGCAACCACCTATCGAAACCACTCACAGTTGGAATTTACACCGGTGGCACCGCCCCCCCCCCCCCCCCCCCCCCAGCTGAAACCCTCTAGCCACATCCCTGAAAGCACATTCTCTTGTATAAGAGTATACCTAATTACTCAAAATGGACTCGAATATTTACCTAAACTTCCAAAATCCTCGGGTTTCACTCTTTATTTGGTTCAGATTCCTGGAGAATAAAAGCTGCACATAGTCCTGGAATACGTTTACCAGTTAGGATTTTCCCAAATCGTCGGTTTCTTCCTAGAATTACTACAAGAAACCCTACAATTTCCCTAAACTCCCAAAAAAACCGTCTCTCAGAATCCTCCTTATAATAGTGACACGTAGTGCTATAAGGCGCGTTCGACTGATCTGGAGTAAGTATAGTTACCCAAATGGGCCCGATATCGACCACAAATCACCCAAAACCTCCGATCTAATTTGAATTTCCAACTATTTTTTTCTGCCTATTCCATAACTTCAACATGAAACTATATTTTTTATGACTTCCTACACTTAAGGATCCATATTTAGTAATTCTTTAACTAGCCTTCTAACTAACCTCTTGGTCCCTTTAGTTTCCCTTATCAAAATTTTGTCCGAAAGAACACTAATATACTATTACTATTAGCCTGGAACACCGAGGCATTTTGGGAGAGTTCATGGGGTATACAACTGTATTGTTTTATAAGAGGTTGTATGGCGCAATCACAATTTCTTTCCACATCATACTGCCATTGAGAGGTACAGTGGATACCACTTAATTGGAAATCTCTTATTTGTATATCCCAGTTAAATGAATATAATTTCCCATCGCAAAATCATTTACCATTCCTCCAGTGCAAATTTGACCTGTTAATTGAATATAAGTTACAGAGTAAACTCCTGTTAATTGAATGAAAAATTTTGCAACTTGTGGAGAAATTACCCTGACTCTCCCCAGTTTTCCTTTGTTTATAGACCTATTTGGCCTCAGTACATCCAATACAAGCATTTAATCTATTATACATTGTTTGACAGAGCTCACGGAGCTCTGCCAAACAAGATATAATAGAATAAACGCTAAGTTTATCTCTAGAATACAGGAAAGTGAAAATCCCTGTTAATTGAATACTCCCGTTAATTGGATAATTTTTATTGGCAAAGTGGCTATTCAATTTACAGGGTTCTACTGTATTAGCACCAAAACTTTTTATAAGGATAAATCGCCCTTTGGGTGCAACAAAGCACCATCTGCAATGCTAAAGCATTATAGGAGGTGCATTGATGCACCCAAGGGGCGAAATAATAACAATACGATAATTCACGTTTGCAAGGTTAATTTTAGGTTAGGTGGGAGCGGGGCATGCGTCGAGTCCGCTCCGGTCTGATCCCCCCCCCCGGGTAGATGAAGATCGAAAGAAATACTCGGAAAATTTCAAAAAGTGACGTTTGAAGTGGATCCCTCTTGAAGAATACTTACCCTTTACCTAACAAATCGGCCACATCCACCCGCATAATACACAAATTGAGCGGTTGAAAAAAATTGTTTGAAAAACATTTCAACAAAACCATTTCATGTGACTTCCCTCATTAGAACGAGCTCATCGAGCTCATTCCAATGAGGGTCACATGATATGGTTTTGTTGAAATGTTTTGAAAAATGTGTTAGAAACTAATATTTGAAATAATAAATTTTGATGTGTGCGTTGGTTAACCCTTTACCTAACATGAAAAGCAGACGACACTTGTAAAAAAAAATCTTGAATAACTAATTTTTTTCATTTTTTGTCTCAAAAACATAGGTTATGACCCCTCGTTGGAACGAGCTCGACGAGCTCGTTCCAACGAGGGGTCATAACCTATGTTTTTGAGACAAAAAATGAAAAAATAATAAAAATTCATTGGCGATTTTTGAGAATCGCGCTGGCCGGTTTTGGCCGTTACGTTGGGTAAAGGGTTAAAGGGTTAAACTCCTAGAAGTTAGTAAAGATAAATACCAATAGGATAATTCAATTTTGCAAGGACAACATTAGGTATGGTAGAGGCGTGCACCTTAGCCACCCGTTTTGAATCCCCCACTGCTAAAGATAGACTGGGAGAAATACTCTGTAAATTTTCAAAAAATAGCCTTTGAAGTTTAGATTTGTGGGAAAACATTGAACCTCTAGAAATATGAACCCTGTATTCCTGAAAAGCGCAGTCTTATACAATCATATCTGCCAAAAGGAGCAAACAATTTTTATATGAGGAATGTCGGCAGCATTATCCCTTTGCAGCTGTTGGAACAAATAGTCACTCGCCCTTCTTAACGTTTCTAATTTTTTTCGCTGTTCAATATTCTCGCCACATCAGGTACACTCATCGCAACTCGTGGTGACGGCGGCAGATAACTCCGCAAGCGGCGTCATGTCGGAAGTTCATGTTGGGCGCCAAGTGTGTAGTCATTGGTAAGCACTTTAGCGGCCATGTGACTTCACCACCAGGATGATATCCATAATATTAACCATTTGAACCCTGATGGTATCTTCCATGTCAGTTCCATGGTAGCAATAGGAAGAGTCCATATTTATTATTTGGGAGTAGCCCAATTAATATTTTCAACGCGCAGCCTTAGGGCTGCACGTTGAAAATATTGATTGGTCCACACCACACATTTACCTTGCAGTCATCCCCCTGACGTAACGTGTGACCCGGCAGGAAAAACGGCACCTGGCGTTCAAAGGGTTAATGGACATGCAGGGTAGGTAGCTAACGCGTGTTGTAAGATAATCTCAAGTTACCATCTATTTTGTTTTATAAAGGCCGCCAGTAGTGAGGGATGACACTATGGGGACCAGTTTTTACACTTAAATTCCCACAGACATTTGTTCGCCAGAGAAAATTCACGATCGTGTGTACTATGGGGACATGATTTAACACAGAAAATTCCCATAGGGTTTTGAATTGTTTAAAAATCCACGGTCATGTTTACTATGGGGAACTGATTTAACATAGAAAATTCCCATAGGGTTTTGAATTGTTTAACAATCCACGGAAATGTTTACTATGGGGGCCTGATTTAACAATGAAAATTCCCATAGACATTTTTTTTTCGCCAGAGTGCTGTCGGCCCGTTTTGAATCCTCCCTGCCAGATGTAGACTGAGAGAAATACTCTGCAAATTTTTAAAAATAGTCTTTGAAGCTGAGCTTCTTGGGACAATATTAAACCTCTAGAAATATGAACCCTGTATTCCCGAAAAGCGTAGTCTTATACAACGGTGTCCATATAAAAATTCCCATAGACACTTCTTTCGCCAGAGTGCCATCGGCCGAAAAAAAATGTCTGGAAATTTTCAGTGTTATTTATTATTTATTTATTGGTGCTTAAGGTCACATACTTCTGCACAATGGCTAATCATGACCATGACAGTTTTACGGGTGGAGGAAGGTGGAGTACCCGGAGAGAACCACCGAGCAACTGCGAGCAACTGTCAGCTCCCCAACATACTAACTCCACATAAGCAGGGTTAGCATTGGTTGAAGACAAGTGCACCATCGACGTGCAGTACGCCTTAGTACACAGCGCCACCGTGCCCCCACGTGGGCAATGGGGGTGAAGTGTCTTGCCCAAGGCCAACGCGGTTGCCGCAGGTGGGATTCGAACCGAGGACCTCTCGGCTTGCAGCCTGCACCTCTACCTGCTGGGCCACCGCGTCCCCCCCATTTTCAGTGTTAAATCAGGTCGCCATAGTACACACGACCGTGGGAATTTTCAGTGTTAAATCAGGTCCCCAAGTGTGCATACTGGCGATCAGACGCCACAGTTGGCCACTGTTCGGTATGAAAAAACTGCGATAAATCAATTTCCCAATTCAACAGGCATTAGAGCCTGTGAAGCTTTGAGATTCCTTCGATTTCGAATATTAAGTTGGTATTCGGTTTGATTTGAAATCGACTTCCTGATTCGTTTCTCTTCGAATCCTTTCACTGGAATATAGCTTATATGAAATACATATAAGTCATATTCGTCGTCTCATAGTTCAGATGGAAATTGTACATAAATAATACTGAAAGTGCAGACTGAGTGTAATTTCCACTATATTAACATAAATAGCATCTGCGCTCAAGCGGCAACCCATGCTAATTCCAGTCTCACCAGTCACTACCACTGGTGGAAGCAATTTAAAGTTTCCAAGCAATCTCGACGATGAGCTGTTGCTAGCGACTAATCCTGTGCAGTACATGGTACGGGCAATTCACGCACTCGTTCCTGTTTTTGAACTATAACCCTTACCGGGTAACAGTGGCGGCGCTACGGGGGGGGGGGGGGGGGGGCATTTGCCCCCCCCCCCCCCAAACGAAGGCTTTGCCCCCCCAGTTGACCCCCCCTCCAACCATCTCGCATGCATTTCCATCCAACCTCACACACAAACACATTCAGTCACTCTCTCTCACACCCACACACACCCCTCTCTTTTTTTATTCCCAATAATTTCCCATACACACTTAGCCCAAAGCCTCAGGCTAGCTGATGAACACATCCAGGCAGTAGAGATTTAAAGACTCGGATGCAGATACTTATAAGTTATAATTAAGTTATGAGCCAACAAAGGCATGTCTATCCATATCCTTTGTCTAAAAAAATTCATGGATTTCGCATTATGACAGACGGGCATTATGAGTCTCTCTCTCTCTCTCTCTCACGCACAGACCCACCAGACGCGGATCCAGGATTTTTTGAAAGGAGGACCGCTAATTACCATTACATTTAGTCGAAACTTGGACCCAAAGTCCGTAATATAATTTTTTGGTTTGGTACGTCCACAGGACGTACCAAACCAAAAAAGTATATTACGGACTTTGGGTCCAAGTTTGGACTACCTCATAACAAAGTAATGATATGATCCTTTACGTATTTGCCCCCCTTCATGGGAGTCTGCCCCCCCCCCCCCCCCTAGTTTCCCCCCACAAAAAAATTTCTGGCGCCGCCACTGCTGGGTAATATTCCAGCTACATCATCAAGGTATGCCTTCGATGAAGGCATGCTTTCATGATCTGGTTGGAATATTTTTTTATTACACCTCTGAAATTCCCATCTACAGCAACACTAAATCATACGGAAAATAAAAATCCGTTCCGCACATATGGGTTCCTCTAGTAAATTTGGTTGGCAATAAAATCTGTTCTTTTTGTTGATAGTAACTGTTGTCAAATGAATTGCAGAGTGTTCTTCTAATAATTGTTTTTACAGACATAAAGGCACGTAATAAACACAGAACAACACGCATGTGAATGGGTTAAGCGATATGACACTTGTACTATGGGGCCTGCGGCCTCTCGTTTTATCCTTCCGTGCTAACACTCGTGCCATATCGATTAACCCATCCACAATTGTGGATATCAGTTGGGAATTGAGCCGACACAGTCACAACAAATCAGGTTTACAGCACACCCTCCCTCCCCCAATCGGTCCACCTAAACGTCTCTGATTCGATTCGAGGTTTGATTTGATTTCGAATTATAGACCTTATTCGATTCGAGAGTCAATTTGAATCGAAAATGTATGATTCGCAGAGCCCCAACAGGCATTAAGATTACTTGACCACTTACATAATATAGAATTTATTCAGCAAAAATACTCTTACGACGAGGCAGTATGCTATAGCTTTTTATAATAATATTGCATAAACCAAATGTTATAATTATAAAAGATTAACATATAAACATTATTGGATCGTACCATTGTGTATCAATCGCTTAGATTGCTCAGTAACTTTTCCCTTTCCTTGAAGAACAGCTGGATCATGTTACAGATAATGACACATAGCCTGGGGTCGTCATTTTTCGTAATGACTTCAAACTGACATTGTTTGTCAGCATCTGAAAAACTTGTAATATTCGCTTTTAAGATATCTAATAATTGTCTTCTGTTATGTTCATATACGCCGGGCAATCCATAACAAAATGCATTCTTGTTTCAATAGTACCGACTGTATTGTACACACGACATAATCTCTTTTCTACCGGGGTGACAGGTTGCGATTGTCTACGTCTTTCAATCGCAAGGTTATGATTACATATTCTTAACCCTTTACCTAACATGAAAAGCAGACGACACTTGCAAAAAAATTTCTTGAATAACTATTTTTTTTCATTTTTTGTCTCAAAAACATAGGTTATGACCCCTCATTGGAACGAGCTCGACGAGCTCGTTCCAATGAGGGGTCATAACCTATGTTTTTGAGACAAAAAATGAGAAAAAAAATGAAAATTAATAGGCGATTTTTGAGAATAGCGCTGGCCGGTTTTGGCCGTTACGTTGGGTAAAGGGTTAATCTCGTAAACATATTTAGTGCTTCATGTGAATAAGTATGCAAGAGATATGATTCGAGTTTGTGATCCTCGTTGACCAATCGATAAGTACGCAGTTTATTTTTACCAATTTTTTTTATTATCATTACTTATCATATCTTTGAAATAACTAACGTAGTCGCTTTTTAGATAGTGTATCAGATAGTTTCTTTAGCGCGTACCTGTTGAGGTATAAGTCTGATGAATTATACTTTCTTGCACGTTTAAATCTGTCTAATATTCTTTTGTTAATTTACATTCAGCGAGCGCATCATTAATTAGTGTTCCTGGGTTCGTGAGGCTAAGTTTACTGAAGTATTTTCATGTTTTTACTACCCTTTCCATATTAAGAGGAAATCTACCAAGTTCTACGCGCACGGCTTGGTTAGATGAACTTTTAACATTGAGTAACATTTTACAAAATTTGAAATGTACAGCCTCACAAGAAGATACATTCCATTTTGTAAACTGATACTCTATTTTCGACAGTTCACTACAATATAACAATTTGGGTAAATAATTTTGAAAGAACGGATGTAGAAGGTAAAAATTTCCGTTTAATCGAATTAAACAAGCAAAACATGGCTTTTAGCCCTTTTGAGCTTAAATCTTATTGCGCTTCAGATATGTATATCGTGTGACGTTTCTAATTTCTTGCCTTCCAAATAAAACATTGGGTAAATCGTGCCTTTTTTATGTGAAAACATGGGGAGCGCGGTGGCTCAGTAGGGAGAGGTGCCGGCTGCAAGCCGAGAGGTCATCGGTTCGAATCCCACCTGCGGCAACCGCGTTGTGTCCTTGAGCAAGACACTTCATATCCATTGCCCGCGTGGGGGCACGATGACGCCGTGTACTAAGGCGTACTGCACGTCGATGGTACGCATGTCTTCAACCAATCTAACCCTGCCTGTGCTGCAGTGCGGTGTTACGATGTTGGGGAGCTGGCAGCTGCTCGTCGTTGCCCGGTGGTTCTCTCCGGATACTTCGGCTTCCTCCACCCGTAAAACTGTCACGGTCATGATCAGCCATTGTGCATAAATATGTGACCTTAAACATAAATAAATAAATAAATAAATAATAAATAAATACATAAATAAATAAATGTGAAAACATGACACACTTGATCTTTTCAGCATTTATTTTTAATTTATTATTATACGTATATTGACCAAGGTAATTATTAAGACAATTCTGAAGGCAAGTAGAGAAGTTGATAGCATAACCAAGTCATCAAATAGAAGATGATTAAGGGAGTCTTCCATTTATAATTACAGGATCACAGTCATCGTTAACATTTCTTTGTATATCGTCAATGACGATGACAATGACAATGTTCTGTTGAGGTAGTAACTGAACGCATATAGGGATTGTAATATTTCTAATATTGGTCCATTGATACCAATATTACGCAATTTGTCGAATAAGAATGCTCGATTCACTGTATCAAAAGCATTTTTGAAGTCGACAAAAACAACACAAAGGGGTCTTTTGTTACGTTTACAACTACTAATGGCTGTTTTCCGTACAAATGCGCTGTCGACGGTACTGCGCTTCTCACGGAAGCCGAACTGATTTTCGAATGTCACGATCATAATGTTCGAAAGTATTCGATGCGTGCGAGACCACGATGTTGCTGCTACGGACATCATTCTACCAGTTCTATTCACAAAACCGAAATTCACACTTTTTTCATTTCCTCAAAAACATAATTTAAGATCTCTCAGTGGAATAAGCCCTTTCAAATGAAGACCGTAAGCTTTCATTCGGAGGCAACAAAAGTACTTTCTCATTCATTTAACCCTTTACCTAACCTGAAAAGCAGACGACACTTGCAAAATAATTCTTGAATAACTAATTTTTTTCATTTTTTGTCTCAAAGACATAGGTTATGGCCCCTCGTTGGAACGAGCTCGTTCCAACGAGGGGTCATAACCTATGTTTTTGAGACAAAAAATGAAAAAAAATAATGAAAATTAATTGGCGATTTTTGAGAATAGCGCTGGCCGGTTTTGACCGTTACGTTAGGTAAAGGGGTAACAAATTCCTATGCAAGTATCACCCCCTGGTCGTGTTACGTAAAGACAGGGAGGAAGCCGGAGTACCTGGAGAGAACCACTGAGCCACGGTGAACAGACTCACCAACGTACTAACTCCACACAAACAGGACTAGCATTGCTTGAAAACAAGTGCACCATCGACGTGCAGTATGCCTTAGTACACAGCGCCACCGTGGCCCCATGTAGGTAAACGAGATTACGTGCCTTTGTTCGCGATACATTATGGTGCCAATTATCAACAAACAATCGACAAATCTTCGTTATAAAAATTAGGGAAAGACCAATCAGATTATCTCAAGACGGAAGTTCTACCCGATCCTTCTGTGTTTGGGCACACCAATTTATGTTTTAAGCACAAGCAATTTAGCCGCTACACTAATGTGGCCTCGGAGGATGAAACATCTAACAGATAAATGCAGCACAGTTGATATACACGAACCCACTTAGACGATTTCTCACTGGTGTGGGGTCCCAGCATGACATGCCATAGGCATGTTCCGAAGACGCACAGGCCGGTATTGGAGAGAGTCCAAATGGGGGCATCTCCCTCTCGATGGTTGGGGTTCCGGTGGCCTCCCCCCTGGGAAACCTTTTAATTTTAGATTACCCCTGAGATGGATTCCGAGACCTGCCTCCAGCTTAAATCTAGTCATTTTACCCACAAGAAAAATGCATTTCCCCCGGGGGGGGGGGGGGGGGCATGCGTTTTCCCTTAGACTGACCAGATGACTATTCAGCCTGGTCATTGTAAGAGAAACGAAACGATGAATTCGAAAAACTGGACCGGCCATAGATTCGAGTCGGAATGTTAACTGATTGGAAAAGTCGGGGAAATTGATCGAAATTGGAAAATTGCTTTGGCTCTGCCGTTAACCGCAACTGGTCGCCAATCGCAGTCGGAAAAACTGTGATAACTGGTAGAAAATTCAAATCGACTGGTCAGAAAAATCTGAAAAGTGGAAAACATGGAGGAAACTGATTTCTTTAAATTTCTAACTATTGGACCTCCCCTCCTTACGGGCCTGGATAGAGGCCGCGAAACTATTACACAGTGTGGAAATAAACTGTAAATGGAGAGCCAAGAACAGCAACAAAGGTACATAAGAAAAACGGCGGATGCAATATTTCTAAGCGAAAAAAAAAATGAAAAGACGTGCCCAAATTGAGCCAATCCATAGGTCTGACATTAAGGACACTGTACCTTCTTAACAGCCGACATAGGCCATTTGTGGCATGCCACATATTACATCCCCTTTAGATCCCTTATTAACAAATGTTCAAATTCTCATAAGTTATTCGTTTTCGGAAGGCCTGTGTATGTTGTGGCTTTATGTTCATGGCTGGTTTATATCTTCACTTTCAATCGTCTCTTAGTCCAAAAATTTATCCTCCCGGTTGAAAGATGGTTGAAGTAGAAGAAAATAGAGGGAACCGACTGAAGATTTAATTCACCGAGAAAATACCACTAAATAGAGGATATCTAGTGTTTTTGAGTGGATACCGAAAATTATCTCATGAGTGACAGAGACAAATGTTTGTTTTTCGTGAGCGCTTGCGCAAACCAAAATTATCATTTGTCTCGGTCACAAGTGAAATAATTTTTCGTATCCACTCAAAAACACTAGATTTTCTTTTTATTATACGCTTTTTATAAGAATCTGATAATTCCACTCGTTCCAATCTTGAATTGATGCATGAAAGTAAACAGCACATTGAATCATTGAAACAAGGAAGTGATTTGATTGATACTTGGAACAGATAGCATCTTGCAATCTAATTCAGCTGGCGGGTTTCTAGTCCAAACATGGCCTGAAAGTCCGTAATATAAGTTTTTGGTTTGGTACGTCCTTTGAAAGGACGTACCAAACCAAAAACTTATATTACGGACTTTCAGGCCATGTTTGGACTAGCGGGTTTCATGCATCAATTCAAGGTGAATACGTGTTGAATTATTGCTGGTAATGATCGGTATCCACTCAAAAACACTAGATTTACTTTTCATTATACGTTTTTAGAACAAATTGATCATTTCCAGTGATAATTTGGCTCGTATTCACATTGAAGTGATGCTTTGAAAGCCGCCATTTTGATTGATACCGTGAAAGTGAAAATTCCTATATCTTCACAGTGGGGGATACGGTTTCTATCTTTCCGCAATTTCTTCGATAACCTTTCGTTTAGCGTATAATAAATTCGTTTATCACATAATCACCACCAAATAGCTCATTGGGCAAAATATCGTTCACAACACGTCTAATATGGGAATGACGTCAGAAGTCAACGTCGACGTCGTACCGTTGTCAGCGAATTAACTTAATCTTCTCTTATTTTTCATTAACTGTCTACCTAATACAAATAGCAGACGATATTTGCAGGCAACATTTCCTGAATAACTTAATATTTCGATTTTCGTTTATCTCGAAACATAGCTTATCATCCCTCAGTGGAACGGGCTCAACGAGACATCGTGAATCCAACCACCAGACGACGATACATGATATTGTTTGAACCTTGCATGTGAATGAAGAAGGAGTTGGAAAGAGAGTACAAAGAAGAATGGCAAAGGAGAACAAGGGGAACCAGCTTGAAAGCATAATGCGGTACCTTCACATTCAAGACACTCGTAAGTAAGCAGCATATGCACCCTTAATTAGAAATGAAACGGAGCCTTTGTGGTGCTGAACGCGAAGAAAATGGAAAATGAAGTAGAACTGTAGGGGAGAATAGGGGTAAAATCACCCCATAGTAGTAATCGCACGTGGTAATTGGATCCTTAACAGTCAACGGAAACGCCCACTTGATAAAATGAAGTCATGCACCACTTCAAAAACAGGACAGTTGTTGATTATTCAAGAATTCTGAATTTCTGATCCGAAAAGAAGTGTCGATCTGTCTGTAGTAAATGTGAGTAGATTGATAGTACTATTACGAACATGTGAGTAGATTGGACATTGTAGGAAACCATGCTCTGATGTCTCGCACATCCCACACTGACAGGTAGGGGTAGGTGTCAGACAGATAGATACAGTTAAAACTAGAAGTCCTGTCATGAAATGCACACAAATAGCACCTTGATCTGCGCGTTAATCTACGCGTTATGACCATAGTATGGCTATCAAATTCTGTACATATGGCCTGTGCACAGGCAATGTTTCAGCCAATGGACCTCCGGGTAACCCGGAGGTCCATTGGCAGAAACATTACCTGTGTTTGCTATGAGTAACCAGGAGAACCTGCCGTGCTTTGGATGCCATTCGATATGGCAATTGTGCACAATTCCTACGCGCAATTAAGCCTAGATAAGCGCACAGTTCGTGACAGGACTTCTAGTTTTAACTGTAGATAGATAATTTTTATTTTGCTGTATACAAACTCATACATTACATTTACTTTAATGGTATAACAGTTTCAATAAGATAACATAAAATATACACAGCAGGGAGATGGAATAGCCAGACTGGCTGGCTGTCCACCTGCCATCAATCGGAGAAACAGTGTTCGTAAACACCTGATATAGACTGCAGCTAACCTAGAGGCAGAATAAAAATTGTAGAATAAGGGTTGGGCTTGGGGTTGGGGAGGTGACAAAGAAAACTGTAACTTTTCCCACCTGTCATGACCAGCCTAGTACAGATAGTTGTATATAAGTTTTCGATGACTCAAAGTAGCGTGATATGATTACCTTTTCATCTGGTGTAACAGGAGGAGAGATAATTGCAGGAGCCGGGGTTCGAACCGTCGACCTCTAGCACATACATCGACCGATTTACCACGAGACTACGAGATTCGGACCAACCAGGCTGGCTGGTAAATGACCTTTATTCCTCGACCACAACACTGGTATATACAGCTATTACGACAATTCCCACGAGCATTTCTCTCCACTTACTGTCTTGGTTTCATATATAACTGCCCAGGCAGGAAAGCACAGGAGGGCGAGATATTCAGACCAATGCGTGTCCAGACAGTCCAGTATGCCCAGTTATGATGCTATGTTAATTCAGAGGTTATAGTATAGATTTCATCCAAAGACGATAAAGACTTTTAAGCTAGTTATATGAAACAAACAGGACAGTTGGGGTTGTTACACTCGATGTTTTCGGAGTTACAAGGATAGGAATTTAGATATTACTTTTTCTTTAAACATTTTCCTATCATCTGTATCGCGTAGGTCTTTCTCCAGGTCGTTCCACATTTTTGGAAAGGAGTATGAAAGAAAATTATCCAATGATTTCGCCCGACTGTTTATCTGGAAAAGGCTAGATTGTCTAGTATTTCTACTTGTTTGCTTATCCACTTTTCTGAGAAAATTTGCGAAGGAGTTCGGTAAATTTTCTTTTTGCCAATCAAATATGAAAAGAAGAGAATGGAGTTTATATAGGTAATTTACTTTTAAGATTTTATTCTTTATAAATAGTGTGTCCGTATGAAAGTTGTATTTGTTATTGTTCATTTTGCGCAGGGGGCGTTTCTGTGGCAGGAGATTGCTTTTGAATGACTCCAAATTTGGATTCCGTACACCAGGCGGCTGTATGTCAAAGCGAAATAGAATATTTTCGGTGCTTCGTGTGGAAGTATATACTTTACTTTGTTTAGTGAATAATTTGCCGAAGCGACTTTCGAACATAACTGGGAAATATGATATATATATGTTAACCCTTTACCTAACGAATCGTCCGCATCCTCCCGCATAATATGCAAATTGAGCAGTTGAAAAAATTAAATTTTTCAAACAATTTCAACAAAACCATATCATGTAACCCCTCATTGGAACGAGCTCAATGCGCTCGTTCCAATGAGGGGTCACATGATATGGTTTTGTTGAAATTTTTCGAAAAATTTAAAAAAATGATATTTAAAATAATAAATTTTGATATAGTCTGCGTTGGGTAAAGGGTTAAGTTATCATCAATGTTTATTTCTAAGAATTTAAGTGACTTTTCTGTTTCTTTTGGGACTATTTTACTTTTTCTTTGATTGTTTGTAAATATGTCTTGATTCATCAAATTTCTTATGTTAGAAGTAGGGTTGATTAACCCTTTGAATCATGGTGGTATCTTCCATGTCAATTCCATGGTAGCAATACGAAGAGTTCATATTTATTATCTGGGAGCAGACCAATTAATATTTTTAACGTGCAGTCTTAGGGCTGCACGTTGAAAATATTAATTGGTCTACACCACACATTTACATTGCAGTCATCCCCCTTGATGACATTATAACGTAGCTTGTGACCCGGCCGGAAAAAACGGCCTCTGGAGTTCAAAGAGTGAGATATGTTTTGTTTGGCTACATTTAAAACCAGGCGGTTTGCCAAGCACCATCCAGATATATATATTTTAGTCCCTAATTCATATCAGTGCCTAACAATGGACAGTGGTGTCATCGGCAAATGAGCGGAAGGGCACTGCGATGGAAGATCAAATGTTATTTATGTACCGCGGGAATAATGGAGGGCCTAGTATCGAGCCTTGAGGTACACCGCACGGTATCCCAAATGAATCAGATTTCTGCTCTCCGTATGTGACACACTGCGTCCTATTAGATAAATGAACTTTGAACCATTCATTTGGTATGCTCCATAATGCCATAACATTCTAACTTCTTCGGTAGGGCTTCGTGATTAATTGTGTCAAATGCTTTTGATAAGTCAAGAAATATTGCCAATGTGTTCTCTTTACTTTGATTATTGTTTTCTTCAGCAACCGATTTCAAGAAGTGGAGAATAGGATGTGCAGTAGAATGATTTTTTCCTAAATCCATGTTGATGAGGGTATAATATTTCAAATTTGTTTAAGAAACTAATTTATCTGATAGACATAGCTTTTCAGAGGCGGCGGAAGCTCGATAAAAGTGGAGGGGCACACATTTTCAAGGCTACCATGGTGCAGCCCAGTTGGAGGAAAAGTTACAATCGTATATCGGTAAGTATATTGTGACACGCTATAGCGTTTGTTTAGATGGGCATGTCGGGTTGTGGTCACTGTCCAGCACATTTCTTCTACTTCAATCATTAGAAGATGGTCGAAGTGGAAGAAAACGGACTGAAGCGACCGAAGGTGGCATTCATTGGCCAAATGTTGTTTGGATTTGCAAATAATATATGACAAGAATGCCTTATATTGGCACATTTGCATTTTAACCCATTTTGTAACCACGCAGCATGTCTGTGAAAAAAAGTGGAGGGGCACGTGCCCCCCTGTGCCCCTCTGGTTCCGCCGCCTCCGTAGTTTTTTTTATTATTTTTGAGAATGTGGAAGTATGCTTATTGGTCTATAGTTTGTGAATATGTGTTCGTTTCCGGATTTGAAAACTGGAATCACTTTGGAAATTTTCATTTTTTATTACTTATTATTGTTCTATGTAATCCCCATCTACAGCAACAAGAAACCATACGGAAAATGAAAATCTGTACGGAACGGAAATCATTGACGGACTATTTTTAAATAGAAGCGAAATTTCACTGGAATTTTCTACAAATCGCGCGTTGCAATTACGATTTGAATCGCTAGCGATAGCTAAAAATCATCCCCCGAGTTCCAATGTGTTCTATGTGCCAGTAGGCACACAGAACACATTGGAACTCAAGGGACGAGATAGAATCACGGGTTCCCCTCGCAAATTCGGTTGCCGATAAAATGTGTTCTTTTTGTTGATAGTTGTCAAATGAATTGCTGAGTGTCCTTCTGAGTACTGTTTTTTATAGACGCGAAGGCGTGTAATAAACGCAGAACGACACACGCGTGTGAATGGGGTAATCGATATGGCCCGAGTGGCTCGATGCGGCCTCTCGTTCTATCCTTCCACGCTGGCACTCGTGCCGTATCGATTAATCCATTCACACGGGTGTCGTTTGCCCGGAACCGACTCCTCGAACAAAGGAATTATTTACGATGTGTGCAAGGGGTAGCGCAATTTGATTCATTGTGAACTTTCTGAGACTAGTAGTAAAATCATCGCAGTCTTTCCTTGATTTAAATTTCATTATAACTTTTATGATTTCTTGTGGCATTGTTGGGGTTAGATAAAAGTTGTTCGGAAAATGTTTGTTCGTGTAGTGGGTAAAATGTTTGTTGCGGCTTTGGATCTTGCAACCTGTAAGCTTTCCTATATTCGCGAAAAGGATAATGGATTCAGTAGAAATTTCGTATGGGTTATTTTGTTCACGAGCGGGATGGGAGAAAAATGAAGGAAGCTTTGCTGTGCGTTTTGCTCTGTTTATACTCATATTTAAAAATTGTCATGTTTTTCGCATGTTATGTTGATTTGCTTTTAATAGATGTTTGCGGTAATTCGCCTTACTTTGCTTTTTGACTCTATTGAATGTTCTACAGTAATTCTTGTAATTTTGAATATTTTGCTCGTTTGAAGCCTTTCGTTTTTTAAGATAAAATTTATTCTTATTATTTGTTGAGGTTATGAGTCCGTTTGTCATCCATGCTTGGCGTCTTATAATTTTGTGCCTTGGATGGACCTGTTTTACTGGGAATGCTTCAATGAAAGCATTTGAATAAATATCTGCAAACGTATTGCAGGCCGTGTTTGGACAATCTGCGTCCATTACCGGAGAAAAGTTCCTACAAGATAGTAGTGACTAGAAGAATGAAATATTTTCTTGATTCATAATTCTTTTGAATGTTGGCGCCGAATCAGAATGTGCCCTAAGATTGGTTTCAGTGTGAAATATACCAAAGTGGTCGGATACTTATATTAAGACTGTACCAGATAAAGAAGTAGGTGCTATATAATTTGCATAAATATGGTCAATGAGTGTCGCCGAATGGCTGGTTACTCTCGTAGACTTAGTAATAAGTGGTAAATAGCCTTGTCTGAATATGAGGTCTGCGAACAGTCCGGTTTTTGGGTGGGAGTGGGATTTCAAAAAATCTATATTTAGATCACTCATAATATACGACGATTTATTTTCCTGATTAAGTCTATAGCTTATTTCATTTAGTTTGGACTTTAAAAGGTCTATTTCCGCCTTGGATGGAGTATATGGCGCCGATTAGTCTTTTAGATTTATTTGCCCTTATCTCGACAAAGAGAGATTCGATGACGTGTGGGATAAGGACAGACAGGTCATTGCGAACTTTGAACTCAATACCTTCTTTGATAAAGAATGATACTCCACCCCGACCATCGTAATCAGAAGAGCGATTTTTGTTTATGAGTGGCTCATATCCGTCTATGGTATATGACATGTTGGAGGGAATGTGGAATATTTCAGTTAACCCTATTATTTCAGACGTTTTGTTTTACTCTTTGAGATTAAATAGGAGATCCTTCAAAGTGTAGTGACTACATTTACCAGTTGGGTCTTTAACCCTTTGCCCAACGTAACGGCCAAAACCGGCCAGCGCTATTCTAAAAAATCTCAGTTAATTTTCATTATTTTTAAATTTTTTGTCTCAAAAACATAGGTTATGACCCCTCATTGGAACGAGCTCGTCGAGCTCGTTCCAATGAGGGGCATAACCTATGTTTTTGAGACAAAAAATGAAATAAATTAGTTAGTTATTCAAGAATTTTTTTGGTGTCGTCTGCCTTTCATGTTAAGTAAAGGGTTAAACGAATAATCAAAGTTATCCTGTATGGTGCATAATTTATTACTGTACAAATTTATGAAATCATACTTTGCATTTGTCTGAATCTCGCCCAAACTTATGTTACCCGCCATTGTTTACTGGACGATCACCAAGTCCCGCATACACACAGGTCGAGAGTATTAGAAAGGGAACTATATTTTTTTCCAGTAAGAAGAGATATTAATTTAAACTGAGAATCATCACCAGTGGTGATGATATCCTGTTGTTTGTCAGACACAGTCTGTATTAGCGCGAACACAAGAAATGAAATAGCAATGAACGTAACTAAAGAAACAGGAGGCGTGGTGACTCAGTAGGTAGAGGTGCAGACTGCAAGCCGAGAGGTCATCGGTTGGAATCCCATCTGCGGCAACCGCTTTGTGTCCTTGGAAAAGACACTTCACCTCCATTGCCCACGTGGAGACACATTGGTGCTGTGTACTAAGGCGTACTGCACGTCCATGGTGCACCTGTCCTCAACCCCTTGCTTGTGTGGAGTTAGTATGTTGGGGAGCTGACAGTTGCTTTCCGTTGCGTGGTGGATCTCTCCGGGTACCCCGGATTTCTCCACCCGTAAAACTGTCGTGGTCATGGTTAGCCATTGCGCAGAAATATGTGACCTTAAACGCCAGTAAATGAAATGAAATGAAACTAAAGAAACTGATAATGAGAGAGAGTATATACAATGCGGAGGCTCAGGTATGTTGTAAAATATAATTAAAAAAAGTAGGGGATAATTGATAAAAGTGAGATATATAAAAAAAAAATATATTTTTATCAAAAAAGAAACAGTCGAGGCATTGCACTGTGACATCTGGTGAATTACTTCAGCAATAGTTGGATGTCTGACAAGCACACATTCCACGCAATGAGCTGTAGAGGATATGGACGGTCAGTCGGAGAATTTATCCCATTCAGTCCAAGACCTCAGCACCTTGTAAATCCTCCTCGGTTCGCGAGACAAGCGGGTATCCGACGTGGCATACTTCTCACCAAACGTCCAATATCAGCTTGACTGATGTTATTCCATTCTTCCTGCAGTGCAGCGGCGAGTTCCTGGACATTGGTAGGGGGCTGTTGGCGTTGTCGTACGCGCCTCCCAAGCATATCCCAGACGTGCTCAATTGGTGAAGGTCTGGACTGTATGCTGGCCAAGGCAGTGTAGCGATGTTCTGCTCCTGGAGAAACTCTGTAGCGACACGGGCTGTGTGTGCTCTTGCATTGTCATCTTGGAAAATGAATCGACGGTCGTGACGTCACGCAAATGGCACCACATGAGATGTTAACATGTTGTCACGGTAGTACTTCCCCGTGACACGCCCTTGGATGACATGTAATGCTCTTCTACGTGTTATGGTTATCCCCACACCATAACCGATCCACCACCAAAACGATCGTGCTGCATCATTCGTTCCGCCTCCACCACACTGTTTCGCCTGTCGTGGAAGTCGAGAGTGAACCTCGATTGATCGGAAAACATGACGTTGCTCCATCGACGATTGTCCCAGCGCTGTCGTGCTCCACACCATTTACGACTTGCTGCGATGTGACGTTCAGTCAAACGTGAAATTATTCGAGGTCGTCGAGCGTACAAATTCCAGCTGTGTTGGCGATTTCGGATAGTCTGACCACTGCCTCGCACAGATGTCGCTCGGTGCAGCTGCTGTCCAATTTCTGTGGCACATTGATGGCGGTTACGTAATACTGTGGTTCGGGTGAAACTATCCTGGTTAGCAGTTGTCGTTCTTGGACGACCTGACCGACATCTGTCATCAACATTGCCTGTCTGATGGTAGCGTCATCGACTGAGTAATGTTGAGAATTTGAGCCACGGCAGTCTGTCTGTTGCCAGCTTCCAATATGCCAATGGCACGTAAACGTTCGTCACGTGTCAGTCTTCGCATACAACAAAAGTTACGTTTCGACCAGAAACTATTGATGAACGAGTTTATACCAAGAAAAGAACGATGAGATCTCCGAGAAAGCCCGTCCAGTACAAATGAAAATTTCAAAACGTACCCCAGACATTAACGCGGCGCTCGTGCGAAAAAACTGTACGAAGTTTTGACGGGCCGATGACATTCATGATTGACACTAAACGTGGTAACATATTGATATGTCCAATCACGCGTATCCAATACCATTTTCAAAAAATATCAACATCAGTTTGGATATCCCCTTTGGAGGGTGAAGTATTTGTGCCTGAGACGAATATTGTACCGAGGTTGACTGACAGTTTGGTATCCGGACAAAATACCCTCGGACAAAATACCCTTAGGACATAATACCCTCAAAAAAAAAATACCCTTAGGACATAACACCCTCAATGGGTAGGACAAAATACCCTCGGACAAAATACCCTCAGACTCTTTTTGGTGTTAGGGTGGGGGGGGGGTGGGGGGGGGGGCGTGGTAATTGCATCTAAGGCACTAGCCGGTGTTTTGTTTGAAATAACAAGTACCAATATTTTTAATTTTTTTTTATTAACCCTTTACCTAACGTAACGGCAAAAACCGGCCAGCGCTATTCTCAAAAATCGCCAATTAATTTTCACTGCTTTTTCATTTTTTGTCTCAAAAACATAGGTTATGACCCCTCGTTGGAACGAGCTCGTTCCAACGAGGGGTCATAACCTATGTTTTTGGGACAAAAAATTAGTTATTCAAGAATTATTTTTGCAAGTGTCGTCTGCTTTTCAGGTTAGATAAAGGGTTAAACTAAATAGATATGAAGCACAATACAAATGGCAGATGGCAATTGAATATGAAGCACAATATAAATGGCAGATAGCACAGAACATGAAACAAATATGAGGGTATTTTGTCCGAGGGTATTTTGTCCTACCCATTGAGGGTATTATGTCCTAAGGGTATTTTTTTAGGGTATTATGTCCTAAGGGTATTTTGTCCGAGGGTATTTTATCCTACAATCGACAGTTTTGGGCAAGTGCGGGAGATCGGGTAAAGGGAGTAAATGTGTATGTATGTGATAGAGTGTGTTGCGTTTAAGCGGTCGGGGAGAATACAGGGGGGGGGGGGGGGGGCGAGTGGTGTGTGCGCTTGTCAGTGGGTGATCGTATGTATCTATAGGTCTGTGTGTGAATGCATTCCGCTGTATGATTGAGCACGGGTGTGGTTATCATAATGTGGATTACTCCTGCTGTGCTTTTGCTCTTTCCAAGAACCAAAAGCAGGCGAAAAATCCACCAAGAGCAGATATAAAGGTTTAACAGAAGCGGAGAATCCAATAAAATCAATCGAGCCACGACAAGCTTTAGGGCCTAGTCGATGCCAGGCAAAGTTGTCTGCATTTCGAATCATTAAATGGTAGAAATTATTTGATATCAAATGTTAACAATATTTCTTAAATGAACAATTTTTACCAAATTGGGACTTTTGGAACGTCTTGAAATTGATCAGTGATAAGATAAGGGCAGTGTGTTCCACTGGTCTGTAACGCCTGAGATAAAAGAAGATCGAGACAATTGTGTCCGACAAAAAGAGACTCTGTGTTTACTAGTATGACATGACCGGAGGTTGTGCGATAAATTCGACGATGAGACGATGAGGGGAACTTTATTGGCAATATATGTGGGCGACATATGATGATACATTTTGAAGAAATGTAACAGCTTGTGTTTGCGACGTATTTCGTGTAACGTGTGCCAGAATAAGAAAGACTTACCGCAACTGACAGTTACATCAGTAATGATCGGCTGCAATCTGTATTTTATCTAGTTCGTCGACTTTAGCAGCCGGACAATTATCCCAAACAGCATCAGCGTATTCGAGTAAAGGCTTAACGAATGCAAAGTATATTTTTTATAGAACACTGCGATCGATATTGAATTTCTGCTTCTTGTTAGTGTCTAAACGAGACCAGGCTTTAGAGCAGAGGTAGTCAATGTGGTGACTCCTAAATGTTTATTGTTGTTGACTTCGGATATCCGTGTATCACCTAAGAATAGTGGTGGGTTGTTTTTGCGTGATATAAACTTACTGTCTGTTTTGTGGGGATTAAACTCAACCAGCCACGTCTTGGTCTGATGTTCTATTGTGGCCAAGTCTTGATTTATTAAAATCGAAGCTTGTTCTGAATTCTCTACAATTAAATATAGGAATGTATCATCTGTAAAGAGGCGTATGATACCGAGTAAGTCTTCGGTTATGTCATTAATGCCACCAGTAACAGTAAGGAGCCAAGTATCGATCCTTGTGGAACACCAGCATGAATATTGATTTATTTATTTTTGTTTAAGATTACATACTTATGCACAATGGTTAATCGTGACAGTGACAGTTTTACGGATGGAGAAAGCACCGAGCATCCACGAGCAACTGTCAGCTCCTCAAAAACTAACTCTGTTTATGCTCCGCTCAAACGCGGTTACAGCGGTTGAAGACATGCGCACCATCGACGTGCTGGACGCCTTGGTACATGGCGTCATCGTGCCCCTATTTTGGCAACCGGGATAAAGTGCCTTGCTCAAAGACACAACACGGGTCGTCCCGGGCGGGGATCGAACTCAGGACCTCTAGCATAGAAACCCAATAGTCTACCACTGCGCCACCGCGATCCCTACTAGCATTAATGGGTCTCCATGATGATGCATCCGATCCTATCACAACCCGCGGCGACCTATCCGAAAGACACGATTTCAAGAACAACAGAAATTTATCCGAGACACTAATTCTCATCAGCTTGTGGATAAGACCATCATGAATACCTTGTCGGAAGCCTTACTGACATCACAGAAAACCATTCTGACTTCTTTTGCCTTCACCGAGCGCTCGACTGAATTCATCGTATATGTCAGTCAGCTGGATGACAGTTGAATCGCCACGATCGTATAAAACCTGATTGGAATTGACTAAGAACATTGTTGTCAATCAGAAATTGCCACAAGCTTTTGAAGACACATGTTTCAAATATTTTACTTACGCAGCTAACCAGTGTTATCGGGCGATAATTAGTTACTGAATTTGAGGGCTGTTCTTTTTCAAAATTGGGAAGACATTTGTTTTTTTCATAGTAAAGGAAAGTAAGAGTTGTTCAACAGAACAGTATATAGGATTGTACGAGGCTCACACAAGGACATTTTACATTCTTTTAACCCTTTACCCGCATCCGCCCGCGTAACATGCAAATTGATCTGTTGAAAAAATTGAATTTTTCAAAATATTTCAACAAAACCATATCATGTGACCCCTCATTGGAACGAGCTCATTGAGCTCGTTCCAATGAGGGGTCACATGTTTTGTTGAAAGTTTTTGAAAAATTTAAAAAACTTATATTTGAAATAATAAATATGGGTTATATACACATGGTGTTTGTAAAAAATCTTTTATCGCGACGAGAGCGTTTTCGGGGGCATATATAGCTACGAGTCGCGCAGCGACGAGTAGCTATGTAGCCCCCGAAAACGCTCGAGTCGCGATAAAAGATTTTTTACAAACACCATGTGTATATAACCCTTTTATCTACACCCCCACCTCCCCCACTCCCGTAATAAAACAAGTTTTGATTAACAAATGCAGACCACTAAAAATAATCTAGCCTTCAACCAGATAATCACTAATGTGAAAAATATCTGGTTATTTGTACTTTCCGACGTTTGACGTCACATTTTGAAAAATGTTGAAGAAACTGAATTCCCAGTGACGTTTGAACGTCAGGATAATTAAAGTCTCGAAGGGTGAAATAATCTCATTTGAAAAAGTGTAAGTTACTAATTTTTACTCTTTTCCGTCAAATTTTATTTTTACAATTCAGTAAGTTTAATTAATGGCCTTCTTTTTTATTCAATACATTTCGATAAATACGCCCCGTTTTATTTGTTTCGATCCGCGGCAGCGATAATTAGTTATTCAAAGTGTTGAATGAAATAGTACGTCATGCAAATGAGATGGGCGTGAACGTTGTATTCTTGCGATGTCACGTGACTTTTATTCTTACTGCAGTAACGATAAAAGATTTTTTATTGACGGCGAGTTTTCGATAACGATAAAAGATAAAACGTTACTGTTTTTACGTATAAAGTAGATAAATTGAATATATGAAATAATAAATTTTGATATAGTCTGCGTTGGGTAAAGGGTTAAGAAGACGTGGACTCAAAAGATCGGGGCTGGACGCCATAGATACCTTTAGCAACTTCATTGCTTCATATACGTCACTACAATGTAGCGTGTTACTATCAATGACTTGGGAAGCGTGAGATACGACGTCAGGTAGGGAGTTTTTCGAATCGTCAGCTGTTGAGATAGAACTGAGGTATTCGTTGAACACCTCTGCTTTCTCAACGCTTGAGGAATATATTCTATTTAAATGGATAATACTAGGGATTCCTACTGCTTTTCTGCTACCGAATAACGTTTTTAGTGTCTTCCACCACAGTGAAGTGGGGGTTCCGTTGCTCCTCAGGGTGGTCTGGAGTTTAGATAGATATGTTGCTTTGGCCTTCCAAATAGCCGATACAAGTTCATTCTTTTTGAGTTTATATTTGGCCCAGGCGTTCGGATCACCAGTGCGGTTGGCTATGCGATACAACCGTTTTCTCTGTCTTATTAGTAGTCTAATTTCGTTGTGGAACCATTTCGGCTGATCTGATCGCGAAGTAATAATTTTGTTCGGGATATGTTTAGATGCTGTGTCGAGTAATTTGCCCGGGAAGTTGGAAATGATAGTATTAAGACATAAATTATCAAATAGGGAACTCCAGTCTACGTTCGAGAGGGTCTCGTTTAGTGCTTCATAATTGCCCTTAGGATACAGAAATACCCTTCTCTTAAAGGAGAGAGGATGTGTTTTGAGAATTCGACATCAGTTGATATTTGGCAGTGGTATCGAATCATGTTTGGGATAATTGGTTCTAGGACCTCGTAGTCTTTCACTTTGAGTGAGTCACTCCCAGCAAAAAGATCCAAGAGAGAGGCCGACGACTCAGTAAAACAGGCTGGCTCACTAACAAGCTGCCTCAAGTTGAAAAGGTTACTTATTTCAGTAAAATCACCTCTCGAGAGAATCAGTTGGTTGTCTTTAAAATCGCCAGCAACTGCTAAATCGACAATTTGCGTGCCTCTGGTTTTTTCGGTGAATGCCATGTCACCGGGGGAGTGTTGGCTGGGCGGTAGAAGACCCCTAACAATAGTGGCTTACTATGTTTGGTAAATACTTCAGCCCATAGACACTCAGTATTCAGTATCTCGAGGTCGGGCCACTATCGAAAAGAGAGATTGTATTTAATACAGATGGTAACTAGGGCTGGGAGGAGTTCAAATTTCCCTTAACACGTTAACATGTTAAATATTTCTGCGTTAACGTGTTAAATGACGTTAAATGTTAAAATGAACAAAATTGTGGTATAACAGACCAATTCCGGCCTTTTTTGCTGACTTGATCTTGAATCTGATTGAACTTACGTACACTATTAACCCTTTTAACTCTAGTGGTATCTCCCATCCTAGTTCAATGGCAGCAATTAGAAGAGTCCATATTCATTATTTGGAGTAGACCAATCAATATTTTCAACGTGCAGCTTTGGGACTGCACGGTGAAAATACTCATTGGTCTACCTCGCAGATTCACTGAACAGCCGACCTATAATATAATGGCGTTATGAAGTGTCATGTTCCTGGGCGGGAAAGCGGCCAAATGGTCAATATAGTTCTCTCGACAATGCGGCACAGTTTCAGTTAACTGAGTGAGACGAAAACATAGATGCCCTAAACAAATACATTAGATGAGTCACGACGAGTGCAGAATCATTCCTGATGCACCCTGACAAACTTCAAAGTTAACTTTTAATAACTTAGTTAAACATTTTTTTAACTTTGTTAAAATAATTTAACACGTTAACGTTTGAAACGTTAACTGCTCCAAGCCCTGATGGTAACCCCCATATCCCCTTGTCGCAATGCTTCATGAAACCCATGGATTAGGACATCGCATGTGGGTTGTTGCTCTGCAGCCATGTCTCGGGTTAAAGCAGGGGTATCATGGGATGAGGATTCACATTCAAAAGAATCTAATTTGAGTTTTAAGCTCTGAATATTAAGATGCAAAATTTTCAAATTTTGAGATAGTTGTGTGAGTTCATAGAGCTTGGTCCAGGGTTGGGTTCGATGTCACCCGACAATAATAAGGTTATACCCAAATAAAGGAAGATTGAAGTGACAGAGAAGACAGAGGTTAATACTTTCAAAGCGGATAATTTTTTTTAGGACGTAAGCACCCATGAGAGAATACATAGATGCTTCAGTGGACTTTATCACATGCGAGGTAATCGATTCATTGTTTTACCTAATGAACCGAGCAGTGGAACTTTCATGTAGTTCAACACCGTCGAAATGCAGGAGCAGGTAAATTAGAACACAAACCGATCGATGCTTCGATAGCTGGTGCCATTGGCTGCGAACAAATACTGTAATGCTGAAAGTACCAATCCGAGCACGAAGTAATTCGATGTTACATATTATATAATCTGTCATGTCAGTGGTAAAGTAACCACAGTGCACGGACATAAGTACTAAGCACGAATGCATGTAATGTTTGGTATCGTTTCGAAGGCAAATTGCAGTCAAGTTGTCTTGGAAAAAACGACTGCAGTGGAAGGTAGTGAATGAAAGACAATTGAACATCAAGGTAGAGAAAACATAAAACAAAAGAATAAGGTGAAGATAAGCGAATATACATGACAATTGTGAAGCATCTATATATAAATAAAGGTATATTCTGCTTGGTCCAAGTAATAAATTGTCTCTTTACACGAAGTGATTATTCCTAAAATTAGAATAATGGTTAGGGAGAAATTAGCAGTCTAATACCTTATCTATTGACTAAAGTGAATTTTTTGATTTGATTGGTTGATAGATACGTGGTATGAGACCATATTCATTGAAACCCACGATACGTCCACTCAGCCACTGACAAATTTCCCATACCCAGTGGAAGCCTCGTTCCGAAATCTACAAATTGTCCATACCCCGTAGAAGACGCGTCATTCCAGTTTTACAGTGGACATGTATTATAGTTTAATTTTTTTATCTCCAAAATATAGCTCATGACCCCTTATTGGAATGAGCTTGTCGAGTACCCTCCAATGTGGGGTTCATAAGCTATGTTTTTGAGACAAAAAAGAAAAAAAGAAATTCAATAATTTTTTTATACTTGTCATATCGGCATATTTTCACAAAAGCTCTTTTGCACAAAATTCCACAGAAACCTGTATGGCTCAACAATGGATGATAAAAGATCTCATGCTGTGTGTGTTCATGGGATACGGCTGGCTTCGGGTAGGTAAAAACCCGTACCACGTGATCAGACACGGGGTAACTAATAGTCTCTTTACACGAACTGATTATTCCGAAAATTAGAATAATGGTTAGGGAGAAATTAGCAGTCTTATACCATATTCACATGACGAAATATAATCCTAGATTGTAGCACATACTAGCTTAAAAAATAACCCAAGGTCAATTCAGCAGCCATGTAAACGATTTTAATCCAGGATTTTAGGTAAAATCTTAGATTAAAAGTTGTAGATATATTCCAGCTAGTGAAGTGGTGTATTTACGAAAAATCCAGGACTAATTTGGAATTTTGCGACCGCGTGAATTTCTCCAGATAGTGAATATGGCATCAAATCGAAAAATATCGTATTTATATTAAGTGCATGTAAATGCAGAGGACTTTTGAAATTTATTCCTGGATTAAAAATGTAGCTGGTTTCTTTTTTGTCATGAGAATTGCTCTTCAAAAGTTAAATCGTAGCAGGTTATGCAATTGGTAAGCTTCTTGCGCGACGACTTTGCGGATTATAGATACAGATTGATGGATACTGGATAACACGAGGGAATAAAAGTATAGTTAAAAATGAATACAGATTGTCATGATAATGTGCATGTCCTGTGCTTTGTATCAGATTCGTAATGGTGTGCAGAATGGGATCTTAACGAGCCGGCTTTGCCGGCGAGATGTGATCCCATTTTTGGACATCACCGAGAATCTGATGCAAATCGCAGGACATGCACATTATAATGATAATTCATTTATCTAACAATTCTGTCACATGAACAGATTGAATCTGAAATTAGTAAAACAGTTTTGGGATATAATGTTGGGCGAGAAGAAGTTAAAAAAAACATAGTTGATGGAACTATATTGTTGTGCACTCAAACAAACAATGAGTAACACGATGACCGCAATTTTTAAAGTTGTGTTGTCAAATTATTCACTCTCACTGTCACTTCCTATGATGATCCGCTTGAATTTACAAGTGTGCGACGTGGGCACATCTTCTGGTGCAATATTGAATTGTGCAGTTTCTATTTATTGTGTGTGTGTGTGTGTGTGTGTGTGTGTGTGGGGGGGGGGGGGGGTCATTGGCTATTAATAGTTCTGTCGTTAACTGTCAGGAACTTTGTTTTGTTTTGTAGACGATCCGCTGAATCGATCACTGAAGCACACATAGAATGTATTCACGCGCCTGTTATGATAGTCCGTCTCGTTACCGGAAACGAGCTGTCTATATAATACGGAATCAGAATGAGTCGTCTATATGATACGGAATCGGAACACATTATATGATACGTAACGTTTCTCGTGGTTTTCAATCCAAAATCTACATTTTTGTTAGATAAAATATCATAATGGGGAGGGGGGTGAGGGTAGAGCCTTATCCTAGTAACTGGCAGAATACACCGAGACCAGTGTATCAGCTGCACGAATTACTATATACCTGGAACTTAATTAAGCCCATCCCCACCCCCACCCCCTCCCCCGTTTTTTCGCAGTGGTGTTAATGGAAACTGTCATTACTTTCATGCTCTCTTTCAGATGGCCAAAAGTGATTGTTCGGGAAAGAATGGTCGATTTACAAATGAAAGACAACACAATGTTGAAAATATGCAGTATTTTAATGGCACTAATTACAAATATCTGTCACTAATGTTTGTGATGGAAAAATGCTCTCTCGACGAGTATGGTACTGGAATGGTCCAGGATGAAACAATGCTGGTAATTACTGACATAAAATGTAACTTGTAGCGAGTGTATCTACCACGTACCCGGATGACAGCCTGAACCCTTTCCCTAATGCCACCAGTGAGCTTTCTGGTACGGTCCGGAGGCAACTTGCTGCCATTCCTTATCCAATGCAACTTCTAAACCGGCCAAATTCTGTACATGCGGATCCCTTGCTAGCATACGACGTCCTATAAAGTCCCAGATGTGTTCTAAGGTGTTCAAATCGGGGCGCATTGCAGGCCAAGGTAGTGTTGTAATAGCGTTGTTCTGAAGGAATGCTCTCAAAGCATGGGGGTGAAGTGGCCTTGTATTGACGTCCATGAATACAGGGCGAGTAGCCAACGGGTGGTTGTCAAAATGAGGCACGTCAACCGGATTGAGAATGTACCGCATGTACTGATGCCACTGAGATTCCCACGTACAATCACCATATCAAGTTTACAACCATGAGAGAAACATCCCCAGATCATTACTGATCATAAGGAACAGTAGGTCTGATGTTCCTGGGCACGTAAGCAGAATTTCTATGCCCCCCTCCCCCTACACACTCCCGTGCGACCATCAGTGACGTGAAGCAGGGACATACTCTTTTCTGACCAATGGACTCTCCTCCTGAGATTACAATGTTGCCGTACCATACACCACCCCAAACGTCGTCTTTGATGCTGATCGGACAGAGCTGGGCGCTTAATGACCATTCTGGACCTCATACACGGCGCTTTGAGGCGGTTTCGGACAGTTCTGTTGCACAAACGCCGGTTGGGGAGCCAAAGGCGTTTCAAAGCCTCACTTGAAGCAAAGGGTTCACGCCTAACGATGCGTACCAGACTCCGATCGTCCCGAGGAGAGGTCTTCTGGGGTTGTCCAGGCCTTAGTCGGTCCTTAACATCGTTGGTTGGTTGATGTTTGCGGACACTCGTTCCAAAGAGGGGTCATAACTTATGTTTTTGAGACAAAAAATGAAAAAGTAATGAAAATTAATTGGCGATTTTTGTGAATAACGCTGGTCGGTTCTGGCCGTTACGTTAGGTAAAGGGTTAACTGAATATTAAGTTTTTATTTTATGTCTGTGCATGGTAAAGGAGGAAAGTATTAGTATTAAGGTACTCAGCGGCGTCTGTGTCTCCTGCGGTTCTTCTTAGGCGGAGGTGGGCGAGAAGGGGAGATAGTAGCTGGTGGTGTAGTCAGTGATGCTGGGGGCGAGATGGGGACTGGCGGGTTTCGTATGACCTAGTCCTTGCGGCTGCGTTTTTGCGATGAACGCAGCTGTCCATCACTTGAACTCTTTGTCTTTATGGTGGAAGTTTACACACAGAATGACACACGCGTGTGAATAGATTAATCGATATGGTGCGAGTGCCAGCGTGGAAGGATAAAACGAGGCCACAGGCCTCGAGTTTTATCCTTTCGCGATGGCACAAGTGCCATATCGATTAACACATTCACAGGCGTGTCGTTCTGTGTTTATTACACGCCTTCGCGTCTACAAACACACCTATTAGAAGGACTCTCAGCAATTCATTTGACAACTGTCAACAAAAACGCATTTTAGCGCTAACCAACTTTGCGAAGGGGACCCGCGTTACTATTTCGTCCCCTGAAAGCAGGCACATAGAACATGTTGGAACTCAGGGGACGATTTTCAGCTATCACTAGCGATGCAACTTGTAAATGCGTTGCACGATTTGTAGAAAATCCCAATGAAATTTTGCTTCTATTTAAAAATAGTCCGTCAACGATTTCCGTTCCGCACATATGTGAGGAACAGATTTTCATTTTCCGCATGGTTTAGTGTTACTGCAGATGGGGATTACATAGAACAGGCGTGTAATAAAATTCTGAAAGTAGTCAGCGATTGATCTGATTTTGTGTTAGCCCTACCCCTACCCCTGTTCTCGCGCTTCTAGAGTTTCAGCCGAAGTTCTTCGTCATCAATCACCACTCCTAGGATCTCCTCCACGGATTCCTCGGGGCATACTTCTTGAACGAGGCTCTGGTCCAAAAAAAACAAAGGAGAAAGATAAAGAGGTTCGGACTGATTGTCGTCCAAGTCAACCTCCTGCACCATAGATTTATCGCTCTCCCCCATCTCCTCCTCAGATAAGGGTGGAAATGAGATGGAGATGGATCGATCACCTGGCAATCGTGTGTCCTCCGGTCTCACCTCTGAGAGGGGCTGGACGTGGATCGGACAGGGGAGTTAGATATTAACCTTTCGACGTCCTTCCTTTCTTCTTCCTTCGGTTTCTTATTCTTCTTCCCCAGGAACTCCGTCATTTGGCGGGCATCTCGTCGTTTGGCGGAGAGACCCTTCTTTCTCTTCCTCTTCTTTCGGTGGTTACAGTCATTGCCATCCAGCTTTTTGGGGTCGCTTGGAGGGTGACCAGTGCGGGAAGAGACCCCCCCCTCCCCTCCTACACACACACACGAAAGGTGCTACACCTCTCCAAGGACGCCGGATCGGTTTCTCTTTCAAAATCCGCTGTCAGGTGAATTAAACCCTTGCGCACCTGAATACTCCAAGTGGAAGCAGGGGTATAGCCATCAATCTGGCCAGTGTATCCTGGATATCAAGTGGGAACTCCATTGAGCTGTCTTGACACCTCGGAGTCCAAGGTGTGAATAATGAATGACGACATAGTGTTAATGATTTCTGATGGAGATTATATTTAGTTGAAGACTGAATGTCGCTGCTTGAGAAAATATTGACTTTCATATTTTAACTGAGAACATTATAATTGAGAAATAAAAATAATTACGTTAGCTTACATTTTAAATATAAATTCTTGAATATTAATAAAATAATTTGTGTGTTTCCATATAACGAAAAGGTCATAAAACCGATGTACCCCCAAATACAGAGGTGAGTTTTTCCTTTTACCGCGATCGAAATGTATACACAGCTTAGCGGTTCCAAAATTGAACCTTGGATTCTCTCTGCTTGTATCCATGTCAAACAAACATGGATTATGAGATACCAAAATAGCTTGGGTGAATGAGAACCAAGGACAGGATAGATTTATTGAAACTCTGTTATCTTAATTATTTGGTAAATCCCTCCGACAGCCGATGGTGTAAAGTAATGTTCCAGAGAATTTTCAACTCAAATACACTCTAAAATCGGTTGGGTTAAAAATCAACCCAAATCGACTGGGTTGAGTGAATATGAACCCAAATTGGGTTCATATTCACTCAATCCAGTCGATTTGGGTTGATTTTTAACCCAACCGATTTAGAGTGTACCAAGACAGGGTGGATGGTCCAAGTGAGGGAGTTCACATAGAACTACCAATTGGAGATCACGAATCAAGACGTAGGAGCAGCCGGGGGTAAATCATATGGATGGTAACCTTAATTGGCAAGAGGGGGTCAAATCAAAGAGATCTTTGGGTGGCGTTCGTGATAAAGAGAAGCCCAGTTTTGAAGAGTACCTTGATGGCACCTTTGGGGGTCACGGTTTTTCAAGATGAGGTCGCGGCCCTGGAGCTGAGGGGAAAAATTGGGAAAAGCAGTGAAAAGGAGTGCCAGATGTGTAATTTAGGCGCGGCGGAGACCCTGGAACACTTTCTACTAGAATGCCCAAAATCCCAGTCTTGAAGAAAAAGATTCATTGGGAGTGTAATGGGGAAGTGAGATGGGAGAATGAAGGACATGTGGTTAGTGAATGATTCAAAGGAGAGGGTTAATATGCTAATCGGAGAGAGTGGGAAAAATGGAGCAAGGGGTGTCATCAAGCAGTTCGTCTCCGAGTGTTGGTATTCTCGGATTGAATGATTTCCTTTTTATTTAGTGTATTTGATTGAGTATACCTTTCATTCTTTAATGTTTTTCTCAGCTTGCACATGCAATTTAGAGAATGATTTTTTCTTACAATTTTATTTTATTTCTAAAATTGATGGTGAAAAGGAGCGGAGTGAAAGATAAGAACTGTGGGATGGCAATGGCCAGTAACAAATTTTATACATATATTCATAGCAGGCTTGGCAGTCTAGAAAATCAAGGAGTGCAAAACAATTGCCCTCCTCAGATTTCTTGGGAGTTCAATTGCACCTGCAGTTTTCTATACATATACTTGTATGCTAGTTTGGTTACAGTACGTGGAGAGTGGATTGTCACCCAATCACCAATGGAGTGGGGGTATCATCCAAGGTACTACTCTCAAATTTCGTACAGAAACAAGATGTACAAGCCAAGTTTCAACCAATGGACCTTCGGGTGAAGGTCCATTGGTTGAAACTTGGCTTGTACATCTTGTTTCTGTGCGAGGTCCATTGGACTCGGAGGTCCATTGGCTGAAACTTTGCTTATGTTAATTACTCTCTGCATCAAATTAGCATTAATTGCTTCAGAGAAATCATCACTCATCAGGATATGTATTGACAATACACTCTCTATGTTCTGTATATTTACTTCAAGGTATTACTATTATGACTGAAAAATTGTACAACATCCAGCTACATAGTGGAAAAATTGGCACACTCATATTCTCATTATTCAAAATGTTGCATTCAGTTCTTACGAGTCTGTCTTCTACACTCAAAATGTATCGAAATGCGACAGAATGGGTCTTATAGCGAATCAATGCAACTTTGACAAATGATAATAGATTTTAAAGGCAGTCCCAAACAGGTCTGGCATTCCAGAAAATAAAGGGGTGCAAAAATCGCCCTCCTCAATTTTTTTCTAGAGTCTAGACAAATGACTCATTGAATGATTTCCACAAATATATAAAAATGTTAAAATCAGCATTTATAGGGATGAACTTGTCCTAAAAGGCCCATAAAATCATTAACCCTTTACCCAACCTAACGGTCAAGACCAGCCGGTCCTAATCTCAAAAATCGCCAATTAATTTTCATTACTTTTTCATTTTTTGTCTCAAAAACATAGCTTATGACCCCTCTTTGGAAAGAGCTCGTCGACTTCGTTCCAGTGAGGCTCATAACGTATGTTTTTGAGACAAAAAATAAAAAAATGAGTTATTCAAGAATTTTGTTTGTCTGCCTTTCATGTTAGGTAAAGGGTTAAAAGAATGAAAGGACAATTTTTAGACCATGGAAAAAATTGAGTTCTGGACACTCTCACCACTTATGCACCCCATCATACGTTGCAGGAAAAACAAATTGCCCCCCCCCCCTCCCCCCTCCCTTCTGGTCTGTCGAGCAATTTCATCTAGTCGTCGGGTAAGAGTTTGTTACACCCTGTCCAATATTTTGGGCAAGTTAAGGCCCTGCCACCTCTGTGTGTGTAGGGGGGGGGTGGGGGCGGTTGGGGCGGGGAGAGGCAATATATACTGCTGTGTAAGAAATGATTGAGGAGACAAATAGTGTTATCTCACATGACTTCTGATCTTGAAATGGTTTAATAACTCCTTTTATTTCCACATTCCTTCCTTGTTTATTGATTCACAGTTTTTTTTTACGCAGTGTACTCAACAGATATTTGATGAGTCATGCTTACAAAGCAAATTATAAAAGGAAACCACAGTGAACTTAACAAACTTCCTGCTGTATTTACAATATTTGGAAAGCAAAAATCAAATAAAAAAGTAGATTAACCCTTACATGTGGTGTGTTTAACTCGCAGAATTATAAATTTATGGTAAAACCGATGTCTTGGTGTTTTAACTGGTTCGAAAAATTAAAAGCCGACGTTTGCAACAAAGATGACGTTATATACCTCTCCAAAAATATATTGATCGCCCGATTTTCGCAAACGGGGAAACCCAAGCGATGTTTATAGCCACACGTAAAGGGGAGATTTATCGTTGCGAAAAAAGACTGCATTGTCTTTGAATAACCCACCACTTTCACCCCAAAGTCGCTAAGATCAGTGGCGGATTTGGGAATGGAAAATGACCATGTGCGGTTCATGCCGCTGATGTGTGTACGGCAAATGTGATTAAACACGGGGTGGGGGAGAATACAATACAAATGACACACGCAGAATCGTAGGAGGGTGCTGCAAGATCCTTTTAGAAATGCCAAGTGTTGATAATATTGTCCGAAAATACTCCAATATACTATTACTATTAGCCTGGAATACTTGGGTATTTTGGGAGAGTTCATTGAGTACACAATTTTATCTAACAATCATATAGATTTTGGCCTGAAAATCACGAGAAACGGTACGTATCACATAATGTGTTCCGATTTCGTATCATATAGACGACTCGGTCTGATTCCGTATCATATAGAGTAGCAGAATCGGCGAACTACAAAACACTAACTTGTCTTCCATTTATATCTATGCCTGTGGTTGTCTTTCGAATGTCCGCAGCTAAATCGTTGATATAAATGGAGAACAGAGTCGGTGATAAGTTGCAGCCTTGTTTTACGCCACTGGTCACTGGAAAGAACTCTGTAAGTCTGCTTTTAACTGCCACTGAAGACTCTGTGACACTGAAGACTCTGTGCCACAGACGACTCATTTCCGGTTGCGCGACGGGCTATCATAACAGGCGCTTGAATACATTCTATGTGCGTTTCAGTGATCGACCGAACATTATGTCCCAAAAATGTTTTAACAATTTAAGATTTAATCTGTTGATGTGACAGAATTGTTAGATAAATGAATAATTATGATAATGTGCATGTCCTGTGATTTGCATCAGATTCTCGGTTGTGTCCAAAAATGGGATCTCATTCTGAACACCACCTCGAATCTGATACAAATCACAGGACCTGTACATTATCATGATAATCTGTATTTATCATTTGTCGCCCTCTAGAACACAAAGCGACCGATTTACCACGAGACTAAGAGATCCGGACAACCGGGATGGTTGGTGAATGGCTCTTGTACCTCGACCGCTGCACCACTCTCGCGTTCTTTGAGATTCACACATCGTGAATCGCACCCCAGATTCCACCTCTGAGCGGTCGAAAGATACACCATGCTTCACCACAGCGTCCACAATGACACCAACTGCTGAGGTCTAGTCACGGCACCAACGTAACAGATCAAGAGGGAAGTGCGGGAGCCGAGGCTCGAACCGTCGACTTCCAGCGCACAAAGCGACCGATTTACCACGAGACTGAGTGACCCGGACCAAGCGGACTGGTTAGTAAATGGCCCTCGACCGCTACACTTATTCATTGTTATATAGATTGACTATCCCACGTTTAACAGTGTGATAGTTATATATCCCACAGCTGACTGTTGGATATTTTACATCAACTGAATTATCCAACAATAAAAAGTTTTCAAGTATAGGATAAATAACTCGTCGATGTTGGATAGGCGAGAGAAAGCTCCCCAGTCGAGGGCCATTAGGCTTTCTCCCGCCTGGAACCGCGTTTTCCTTGTCGCTATCGCAATTTCCTTCCACATCGGAATAATTACATTAAGAGGTATCAGCAGAAAAACTTTGCGAAAATATTTTCCAACATGGCAATGCAGTTTGCAAGGACGATTTTAGTTGGGGTGACGGTGGGACATGTATCAGATCCGTAACCGTCTGAGCCCTCCGCTGGGAAGAAGTAGATGGAGAGAAATGTTCGGAACATTTTAAAAAGTGGCGTTTGAAGTGGATTTTTCTCGAACAATGTTAACCCTTTACCAAACGCAGACGATGTAGAAATTTATTATTTTAAATATTATTTCTTTTCGATGAGCTCATTCCAATGAGGGGTCATAACCAATGTTTTTGTGACAAAAAATGAAAAAATAATGAAAATTAATTGGCGATTTTTGAGAATAGCGCTGGCCGGTTTTAATCGTTACGTTGGGTAAAGAGTTAACCCTTTACCCAACATAACGGTCAAAAACGGCCAAAAACGGCCAGCGCTATTCGCAAAAATCGCCAATTAATTTTTATTGTTTTTTCATTTTTTGTCTCAAAAACATAGGTTATGACACCTCATGGGAACGAGCTCATCGAGCTCGTTCCAATGAGGGGTCATAACCTATGTTTTTGAGACAAAAAATGAAAAAAATTAATTATTCAAGAATTTTTTTACAAGTGTCGACTGCTTTTCATGTTAGGTAAATGGTTAATGGTACCGAATTGTTCCAAATTATATCTTATAGTGTTTTAGCATGGGTTATTATAGTCACAAACTTGAGTAGCTGTGTAAGATGTAGCTCTCTGACACAATATTGTAAATGTGCTTTTTGGCCACTCATGCAATATACAACAAAACCAAGCAATATTAAGTCATCCTTAGAACACCTGCAGCGACCATTAGAATCGAATTTAGATTCAATGGGAGGGGCGCGGTGGCGTTGCGGTAACCGGTTCTCGTCAGAACACCGAAGTTAAGCAACGTCGAGCCCGGTTAGTCCTTGGATGGGTGACCCGCGTTGTGTCCTTGGACAAGGCACTTCACCCCGATTGTCCACATGGGGGCACGATGACTAAGACGTATTGCACATCGATGGTGCGCATGTATTCAACCAATCTAACCCTGTTAAATAAATAAATAAATAAAATAAATAAATAAATAAATAAAAAATAAATAACAGATTCAATGAGATCTTTGAGGTGAGTTGAGACGAACTGATGGGGTAGAAAAAGGCAATAGACTATACGGCATACAGTACATGGTGAGTGGATTGATACTAAATCACCTGTGGGGTGGTGTTTCCACTCATACAAAAAAAATCTTTGTCTTGGAAAAAGCATTAGAACGATTAGCAAAGTTTCAGCCCAGGGATCTCCGGGTTGAATCCCTTGGCCAAAACTGTTCTTGTGTCTTTCATACATTACTACAGGAATGAACTGTTATTGTCGGTGTGGAAACTTCACTTCACGAGTGTTTCAGTGGTAATTCATTCTCCGCGTACTGTACATGTACTGTATTGATGCTAACTCTAACCTACAGCGCCAGCCAGCACAATGATTGTGTGGAGGAACTGGCAAACTTGATCATATACCCTGCTTTGAACCCTAACCAAATATTAAATTCATCGTGACTCATGGGTTAACATACGACACAACTCTGTGGGCAGCCAATGGACTGCTTAAATTTGTTGTGAAGCACCATGCAGCTACCGATGCCAGTAGCTTTGTATAGTTTAGTAGACTGAGATCCCTTTTTTACTTACGCAAACTGGTCGGCCGGTCGGCGTGAACACTAAAGTAGTTCGGTGCCAGTTTTAATCTGCTACCACACAGGGCAGTGCTACGCTCGGCCGTGATCGAGAGATAATCTTAAGCACTTCTTGAAGAAAATGGGCTGTCATCAGCGTGACTACAGGGTATATCACTTCAACATCAAAGAGTCTAGGATTAATCGAGGTGGGGGATGTGATTATACATGTATGATCTGGCAAGTAAGTAACAAGAGCACCCGCGCATAATATTAGTTACACAGTTTGTTGGTGGCCTAATATGGTATATATGGTGTCAGTTAATTTCATATTGGACGAGGGCGAAGCTCGAGTTCAATATGAAATTAACTGACACGATATATACCATATTAGGCCACCAACAAACTGTGTAACGAATATATCTTGCCGACTGCTGCATCGATGCACAGAACTAATAACAACAACGATCAGAATTAAATGAGAGAATTCTTACAATGTGTTCACCTGTCTTTGCCTTTTACAATTTATGGGAGAGTGACAAGGCCAATTCATACATACCAAACAGTTTCATTTCGAAGGTAACATGACACACATCCACAGAATATGAAGCCTTTTAAGTTGCCTAACCTGCACTTGAGACCAAATATGGGCTTCCAACACTCAATCTTTCAACTTGAAGCGTTTATCGGCTGCCACCATTTTGAATAATCATTGAACAAAGGGGAGATTACTCATAGCTGTCAGCGTATATTGATGTTGACAGGTAGTATATGGTTTTATTTTTTTATGCAGTCTGCATGTGACGTCTTTGAAGCAATGAAATTCCCAGATACTTGTAAGAGGTAAGATATATATCAATATCTCCATGAACCAAATTTCTTAGATTTTGCTACATCAGTAGGTTGAGACAACAATGTGAACAGCATCAGCAGCATCGTAACTGTGCATTAACAACCTCACCACCAGAGGTGTGCCGACTATACCCGGCTACCACGCTGGATTTCATTTGATACCCGTTTCCTTTATCACAGTTTCAGTATCAAAAGTACTGCTTCAACAAATGTGAAATCCGTAACATATACTGTGAATATGAAGAGTATGGGTCTCTGCATCTTATTTAGGAAGATTAAACCCTCAGGGCAAAATATGATCCTATTTTCAGATTTTCACAAGTGTCTTTCCTCGTTATTTGTTTGATCTTATAATTGTTTTTTTCTTTGTCACATAAATGATTGATTTGATTGGACATTTGATTTTTCTTTATGTAACATTGGTTTAACCCTTTACCCAACGCAGACGATATCAAAAGTTATTATTTTAAATATAATTTTTTGAAATTTTTCAAAAAATTTTAACAAAACCAAATCATGTGACCCCTCGTTGGAACGAGCTCGTTCCAACGAGGGGGTCACATGATATGGTTTTGTTGAAATTTTTTTGAAAAATAATATTTTTTAAACTACTGAATTTGCATATTACGCCGGCGGATGCGGGCGATTCGTTGGGTAAAAGGTTAAACAAGTTGAACAAATGTTTGAAACCATACCATCTCACAAAATGTGAGTTACAACAGCGGGTTATCAGCCACGCTACAATGCCACATATGTACAAACTAACCTAAACACCATTAAATCACCCAAGAGTGCATCTAAATAGATTAAAACAGAGAAAAATGTACAAATCTGATGAGAGGAAAAAGTGACTTTTTACACGGTCACCCAATCACCTACCCCAGCACTATATGGAGGAATTTTTCGAATTTCGATTCGAGACAAAATTGGAGATTCGCAGGGTCATACAAATAGACCCGATAATCAACTCAAATCACAAAAATCACCCCAATTCCACCAAAACAGGTTCGAATTTCCCCAGAATCCTGGTTTTTAGAGCCCACAGTAAGGGGTGTCCAATTGATTAGGAGTATCTTTGCATTCAGAAACCTCAGTTACTTTCGAGAATTACCAAAATACCACCAATTACCAAAATAGACCCGAAAACGACCCAAAAATCACCAAAACACAAACCACGATTTTGTAGGTTGAAGTAGAAAATACAGACCGAATTGACTGAAGATGCAATTGACTGGCCAAATACAACTAAATTTATATATAGGTACAGAACGAGCGCGGTGGCTCAGTTGTAGACTGCTGGATCTATGCTAGAGGTCCCGAGTTCGATCCTCGTTCGGGACGACCCGCAATGTGTCCTTTTCAAGGCACTTTATCCTTGTTGCCAACATTGGGGCACGATGACGCTGTGTACTAAGGCGTACTGCACGTCGATGTGCACATGTCTTCAACCGCTGTAACCCCGCTTGAGCGGAGCTTGAACAGAGTTAGAATGTTGCGGAGCTGACAGTTGTTCTCTCCGGGTACTCCGGCTTCCTCCACCCGTAAAACTGTCACGATTAGCCATTGTGCATAAGAATGTGACCTCAAGCACCACTAAATAAATAAATAAATAAATAAAAAAATAAATAAATAAATAAATAAATAAATAAATAAATAAATAAATAAATAAATAAATAAATAAATAAATAAATGTGTACAGAAAATAGTTTATGGAAAACAGTGGTGTAAATAGTGACCCAATATTTCCAGTCGGGAAGTTTTTGTCTGGATGGGTATGACAGACAATTTTCGTCACTGAAAGAGATTTACAGAAAAGTTAGTTCCCCTTAATTTCCTAAAACTGTAAATTCAACAATAAGAGTATGGTAATTTCATATGAAAATTGAAATTTCGAAATGTTAGCGAATTCGTATCATCGGCGTGCGCATCATTTCACAAACTTCAGTCTTTTTCTGTAGAATAGGATAAAAATACACAAACTGACATTTTCCATTTTCTTCCAATCCGTTTGAACATTTGACTATTAATCTCTGTTTAAACCAATTTAAAAATAAGAAAACGGTGGTTTCACCATCATTTGATGTTCTGTACATGCTTGGAAAAAAGCAGACTGTCATCTGCAGAATGAATTTACCCTCTGAGGACCTCAGTCTGAAAGAAGGTTTCAGGCTCAATCTGAATGAAGGTGTCAGGCCCAAACAGGAAGAGGTAGCCAGGGGATAAATTGGGGATTCTACCCCACTTTACGGGTTAGTATCATCAAATTTCCCCTTAGTATTGGGACATGATTCTGCAAATGAGATTGCTTATTTCCAAGCTTGGTTCTGTAACTTTTTTCTGTTCATAATATCATCTGTGTGCACACCGTGACATATTATTCACACTCTCCTTTCCATTAATAAAAACGCATTGGAGGTATGGTTTCAAACATTTGTTCCTGGGAAGAATAAAGTTACAGTCTAAGGCACTGTGACTATTGGTATTTTCCATTGTCTCCCAATCTGTTTGAACATTAGACTAGTCTACTATTAACTGTAAATTACAACGAAACAAAACATTTGCCGACTAGAAAGCTATACCGCAATGGGCGACGGTGACTTTATTGTGTGCTTGATATCTCAATGTGTACACAGCAATACAATACATCCTGCATTGAGCTCACTGTCCTGGGCGACTGAACCAGTCAGGGAAAACCAGAGATAAAAATATCCGAAAAATTCACTCTATGTTGCGAATCGCCTCAAGAGAGGGAGTGTCGAACCTCACTCTAATTAAACAGTCGGCATGAAAAAGATGTTTTAACCCTTTACCCAACGTAACGGTCAAAACCGGCCAGCGCTATTCTCAAAAATCGGCAATTAATTTTCATTATTTTTTTTCATTTTTTGACTCAAAAACATAGGTTATGACCCCTCATTGGAACGAGCTCGTTCCAATGAGGGGTCATAACCTATGTTTTTGAGACAAAAAATGAACAAAAATAGTTATTCAAGAATTATTTTTGCAAGTGCCGAAGAGTGTCGTCTGCTTTTCATGTTAGGTGAAGGGTTAAAAGACATTTCATCTACATGGTTGCCCGTTTGAATAGTTGAAAAGAAAATTTGATGTACTATTGCGGTGGTTGTGCAAGAACGGATACAAACTGAGCGACAAAATTACCCCCCCCCCCACCCCCCCCCCTCTTTCCTTCGAAAACTCGTCAATCTAGTGGCTAAACACTCTTCCATGATACACATTCCCCGAGAAATGATTTTACCGTTACTCCCAGACAATGTTTTCCAGCTATACTAGCGAAACGCGGGAAAAGATTATTATTCTCTGTTTAAACCTATTTAAAAATAAGAAAACGGTGGTTTCATCATCTTTTGATGTTCTGTACAAGCCTGGAAAAAAAGCAGACTGTCATCTGTAGAATTAGGTCCCCAGAGGGTAAATTTGGTGATGCTACCCAACACAGCAGGGTAGTAGCAATACCAAATTTACCCTCTGAGGACCTCAATCTGAATGAAGGCATAAACTGAAAGAGGTAGCCAGGGGATAAATTGGGGGATTCTATCCCGCTTTATAGGTTAACATCAGTAATTTTCCCCTGAGGTTGCTTATTTCCAGGCTCGGTTATGTAACTTTTTCTGTTCATTATATCAAATGTGTACGCATCGTGACATATTATACAGACACTCTCCTTAGAAACGTCTTGGAGAAATGGTCAGGGATGTGGCGACAGGGGGTGTTTGGGGGTGGGGGGGTGGGGGTGTCTCACCCCACCAGCTAGGAGTATTTTTTTCAGTAGTTGGAAATTCCGAGGTCAAAAATCAAATAGTTGGAAATTCAATAAATTAACATTGTTCATGAAAAATATTAAAATTCCAACTTAATGATGAGAAATTTTGATCTTTTATTTCCAACTGGAAACTTGAGTTTCAAATTTCCTACTCTAAAATTGACATTGGCCTCAACATTTCGACTCTGACATCAATCCAGTAAATTTTCTGACCCAAACACATTAAAAATGATGCTTTTTCCGTTTCAGGACTAGTGAAAATTTCAGAAGGGTTCATAAGCAAGTGTATATATATATAATCACTTTAACCCTTTATCCAACGTAGACGATTTCAAAATTCACTATTTTAAATATAATTTTTTAAATTAAAAAAAAAAAATTCAACAAAACCATATCATGTGACCCCTATTTGGAACGAGCTCGACGAGCTCGTTCCAAAGAGGGGTCACATGATATGGTTTTGTTGAAATTTTTCGAAAAATAATATTTTTTCAGCAGCTGTATTTGCATATTACTCGGGCGGATGCGGGCGATTCGTTAGTTAAAGGGTTAAAAGATATCACCCAGCGCTGCAGTGCAACCACCTATCGAAACTACTCACAGTTGGAATTTACGCCCCCACCCCCCCCCCCCCCCCCCCCCGCAGCTGAAACCCTCTAGCCACATCCCCGGAAATGGTTTGCAAACATTTTACCTGGGAAGAATAATGTTACAGTCAAGGCACTATGACTATTGAGCAGCTACAGTGTTAACTTGAAGATAGAACTCTATGATAGCTGGGCGGAAATATTTGTGATTCTAGCAGATTGGAATGTCACCATATTCCCTGCAATACTGGTCCACTGTTAAGGTACAGCATACAGAAAGTGAGAGGACATAATAAAAAATAGACAGTTTTCCGACTTACCAGAGAGTGTGAAAATTTTCATTGTTGTAGACAAACATTAAGTTGGTGGATGTTAGACAGTCATTTAGTCGGCTGGTCTATCATATGTTATTGTCTGGTGGGAAGAGCTGAATAATTTGATCGTATATAGAGCTATTATATTGTACCAGTGCCTTACAAGTTTATTGGGTTGCAACTTGCTGTTAACCCTAGACCCACGAGGCGGTAACTTAATTAAGTGGTGGCAGAGGTGACGGTTCAAGTTTTGCAGATAAAACTGAGGCAATAACAGCCAAACTGTACATGTTGTTGTGTACTGTGAACTATATCATACATGCTGATTTGTGTGATAAAGAAAAGCAGAAGGATATGATTGAAGAATGTATTGAGATGGTCCCCAGTGTTTACATTAGCTCTCTTGACAGGCAGACTTTTCGTGACAGTCATGGAAAGCATGTACCCCTTGATTTTCATGATGTTTTCGTGTACTGTCTACATGTACATGTCATGTGTAGGGTATTCAATCTTCATTTCAACACAAACTCTTGTGATTTAATGATTGAATATGGCGAATGCAAATGTAAGAAGACATTTGCCTGAAGCAGAAATGTGGCGGGCTGTAGGGATGGTGGAACAAGGGGCTACCCATCGTCAGGTTGGTGAAGCCCTTGGTGTGCACCATACGGTGATCACTAGAGCCTGGGCAAGTTTTCAGCAGTATGGCACACCAGTAAGACGACATGGTGGTGGCAGAGACAGGGCAACATCTGCAGCTGAAGACCGGTTTTTGATCATTCAGGCCCCTAGGTACCGCTTTGACACAGCAACCCCAGCTTCGCAGTGACCTCCAGAATGCATTCGGGGTAAATGTTTCGAAGCAGACTATCCGGCTAAGGTTGCACGAAGGTGGTCTCCGATCAAGAATACCGTATATTCGCATTCAGCTGTCCCAGAACTACCTCCAGGCACGATGTGAATGGGCAATGGACCACGTTGGATGGACCAGAGAAGATTGGCGACCTGTCCTTTCTATAGATGAGTCAAGGTACTGCCTAGACAACACAGATAGGAGTTCTAGGGTATGGAGACGACCAGGAGAACGATTCCATGCAGCCAACATTGCTGAGCATGACCGCTATGGTGGAGGGTCAGTAATGGTGTGGGGCGACACCAGCTGGGATGGATGTACAGAGCTCTGTGCCCTTGACAGTGGTACATTGACTGCACAGCGGTATATTGGTGAGATCCTGGATGCCCACGTCAGATTGTATGCAGGTGCAGTGGGTGACAGATTCATTCTGATGGACGATAATGCCCGTCCTCATGTTGTCCATGCTGTCCGGGAGTACCGATAGAGGGAGGGGATTGAGCGTATGGACTGGCCAGCAAGATACACTGACCTCAATCCAATCGAACATGTCTGGCATGAGTTGCAGCTTGCAATTTCAGTCCGTCCAGTCCAACCAAGAAATGTCCAGGAACTTAGTGCCATGCTGGTCCAATAATGGAACAACACCCCACAAAGGACCGTCTGGAACCTGATTGGGCGCATGAGAAGGCGTTGTCAAGCTGTAATTAACACTAATGGGTCTCATACTCGATATTGAACCCATATCAGTACGCTCCGTCCATTTTTTGGCAAATTTGAAAAATTTCCTCTTTTACCAATAATATCCATTTTCCATGGTTATCGTATTCAAAAGCTAAAAAATAATATCAAACACAAACAAAATCTCAGTTTTAAATCATTAAAGACATAATTAAATAAAAAATATATACACTTTTTATAACAATATTTCAACTAAAACGTAAAACAGGTAGTTGGATATACTTGGTGCTTAGCAAACTTTGAGTAGTATATAAAAAACTATTATTGTACCAGTTCCTCGCAAGGTTATTGGTTGCAACTTGCTGTTAACCCAAGACCCCTGAGACGGTAACAAATAAAAACTTGCAAATTACTGTAAAAACACATTCGCGAAACAAAGAGTCAAACTGAACAGCTTTGGGGTTGCTTCTAATTAGCTTGCCATAAAAAGTTAAGTTTCCCTTTGTAACGTTTAATAAACGAAAAAAGAAAAAAATTACTGCTTTCGGACCTGCACTCTAAAATCAGCTTGGTTGAAAATGAACCCAAATCAACTGGGTTGAGTTAATATGAACCCAATTGGGTTCATATTCACTCAACCAAATTGATTTGGGTTTATTTGCAACCCAACTGATTTTAGACTGTATCTGTTGTTTGCGTTTATTAAAAATAACAAAAGGAAACTTCACTTTATATTCTGCTGATGTCATAGGTGTTTTCTCCACATTTATATGCTTCTTAATTGGACCTTTCTTGCCCGCCTAATAATTTCAGGAGGGATAACTTTATCGAAAGTCGATTTTCTTGACGAGATAGATAAGGGATGGCGAGCGTGGGATCATTGTCCCTCCGGCTCAGCTGCCTAGACATGTGTGTGGATATGCAGAGGTGGTGTGTTTAGCGCAGTACGGTGATGCATGGGATGGCTGAAGCGGTTGATAGTTTTCATCTACTTCCTGTTTTAATATGTCTAAACTATTCCAAGTGTTTCTTCTTTATCGATTAACATGTTTTTAACAGTGCACTTAAACGATTTTTGACGAGTCATGATTGTGAAGCAAATTATGAATGACAATCTGGGCGACGAATGTAATAAACTCGCATTGTACTGACAATATTTAAAACCTTTTTTTGGCAGACCAAAGACTACCGCACAGTGTGTTTACCTCGCAGAATTATCGACCGACTAAAGCGGTAACAGAGACAATATTATATACCTCTCCAAATATAGATCAGTCACCCGATTCTCGCAAGTGGAGAAACCCAGATGACGTATATAGACACACGTAAAGGGTCGACATATCAAGGTAAAGAAAGATTGTTTGCGCATAGTGCTTTGAATGATCGCTTTCACCCTTACAGAGACTAAAGCCCTATTTATACGGCGACATTTATAAACGTATGCATTTTTTGCATATGTGTAAATTTGCTTATGTGAGTAAATTTGAAGGTATGGAAGCATTTACTAATGTGCAGATTTTACTCATAAATGTAAATTTATTTCTAGTTGGGTCGAGGTGCAGATTTGCTTCAGCGTGTGAGTAAATGCATTCAGGGATGTAGCTAGGTGGTTTTCAATGTTGGGGGGGGGGGGGGGGTGGTGGAGCTATGAAAATTCAAACTAGAGATGGATACTTAAAGGGGGTTGTTCCTACCTCACCCTACCTCATCCCCTTAAACCCCCCTTCCTTCATCTCCCTCTTACCCCCCCCCCCCCCCCCGGGGGCAATTGTTCAAAATGTTGACTTCGAGTGACTCGACCAGTAGATTTTAGGGCTCTCTGAGAATATTTTCAAGTAGTTTAAATGACTGCAACTAAATATCTATGTACATAATTTGAGGTTTTAACCCTTTACCGAACATGAAGAGCAGACCACACTTGCAAACAAAATTCTTGAATAACTAATTTTTTTTTCCATTTTTCGTCTCAAAAACATAGGTTATGAACCCTCATTGGAACGAGCTCGACGAGCTCATTCCATAGAGGGGTCATATAACCTATGTTTTTGAGACGAAAACTGAAAATATAATGAAAATTAATTGGCGATTTTTGAGAGTAGCGCTGGCCGGTTTTGGTCGTTACGTCGGGTAAAGGGTTAAGACAGCACAAAATAACAATTTCTTGTGATAATGCACTCTGTAAGTAGTCCCTATCTGCCTTAATTAGGAATTGTGTCAATTACATGAATGTACATGTATGGAGAATGCTCAAAAATCAGTATTCAACCAATAATTTATTATTTAATCGTCTCAAATATGAGGTCATGCTGAGCAGTGAGCACACTAATCTTGAAATGAGCCCAATGACTAACAACAAATCATTATGCTTACAAAGTATGAGTAATAAGTTAACTAACTCAGCCTATATGTCACAATATGTGTGAAATATTAATTCAACAATACCAGACACAAATAAGAATTTTCAGTCTGGCTATATCTGTCTTTCATGAGAGTAAAGAGTTCAGAGCCAATGAAAACTGTGCACAATTTTGGTAGTAACTTTAAAAAATCCAGGACACAGCCTCACAGGGGGCACATTTTGAGTCCTAATGCAAACTTCAGTCTGTGAGTACAATGAATATAGAAGAAAACAAAATGCGTAACTTCACCGTTGTGGAATTAACGTTGGAACAGCTGAGTAGTCTGAAAATCTTGCGCTGTTCCATCAGAATTCTGTCTGTGGGAGTCGGCGGTTGGAATTTTCATGGAAATGCTTTATCTTATTCCGAAAAACCTCGGTTACAACAATGCTTTCCAACTGTTTGGAATTTGTGCTTGAAATATATCCATCTATCTTGATTTTTGAACAAATAGGGTGGGGGGGGGGGGGGGCAGACCTCCTCCACACCCCCTAGCTACGTCTCTGAATGCATTTTATAAATAAATTAGGTATGTAGTTTTTACTACCATGTGCAAATTTGGTCGTATATGGACGTATAGCAAATTTACTTACAGTGAGTATATTTCCCAACTGACTGCATCATATCTATTTTAAGTGCTTGCTATTAACAACACTTCACTCTGATTGGTCAAATTGCCACCAGTTGGTGTGTAGACTTCAAACAGACCAGGCAGGCAAAGATGGCCGGCGGAAAATGAACAAATGAGCGGAAAAGCGCAGTTCTGCATGGAGTGACGAGGAAACGACATGTCTTTTAGGAATATGGGACGAGATTAGCATCGAAGAACAACTGGAGAACCACAAAACAAATAATGGATCCTTGGCTATGACAGAAATGAATGGTTTTGAGAATTTACTACAAATTTATTTCTGGCACCACAAATGCGTATGAGCGCATAGCAAATATACTTTTGCACACATGTGTCAATTTGCATATGTGTGAAAATTTGCACATATGCAATTTTTCGCCATATAAACAGGTTATAATTTATTATGATTAAGGGCGCATTTGAGAACCGAAATGGGGCCTGAAAATTTTCCTCCATGCAGTTGAAAGTTAGAATAAGGCCGTTTTTGGTTAAGCCATTATGAAAGACGGCCATAAAGGAAAGTATCTGGATGTAAGTGATAACTTTATGAGTCAAGTTTATCCCTCTGCACATAGGGCGTCGCGAAGTTGAGCGATTGGTGTGTGGAGGAGTGGAAGGGGGGGGGGGGGCTCTGGGCGTGTAAATCTGATTCGTCTCGATTGTGATGGATCAAGTCGCAACTGATAAAATAATCGAAGGCATGCCTTGGTGAATGGAATGGTTTCACGCACAGAAAGCAGGGACGTTGTGGGGCAAGGCCCTTTCGATCCGCTTTAGCTGTTTAAGGTTTATGACTATACGTGTCTTGTCGTGATGAAGGCGGGAAAGCATCGGGTGCTTGGCAGTGTCCAGGTTTCGGTGATTTGAGGAGTCATGGTTTGTCATTGTGATGATCGTTGTCTGACCCCTCGCGTGAGGACCAGAGCGAGAGGGGGCCTTTCGCAAAGGTGCTACCTCTCCCCAAGGTGGCTGTGGCGTTTTTTTTCGCGATTACAGTTGGATGTATCTTTTGGATCGTGAAGAGAGAGCAACAACGGCCCCTTTTGGGGACACCTATTGAAAGACCCGAACTTCCCTGGTTCGGGGGCAGGCCTGCTTTGTAACCTATTTGGCTGGGTCAAAAATGAACGCCACAGACGCTTACAAAAAGGGGTAGAAGTGGGACGCAGACCAACGCTCGCCTCCCTGAAGGTGGGTGACCACTTCTAAGGATGGAGCGGAGGATGTTTAGAGTCCATAGCGGTTACTGTGTTCCATATCGGTTAGTTTCCATAGCGGTTATTGGGGTGCTGGCGATCAAAAACAAAGCATCTTGGTGTACCTGCAAAAAGAAAAAGGCAGAATTAGTTCATTTTTGAGGTAGACAAAAATATATGATTGCATTTTTGGGTGGTTGTCGATCACTGGGAGCTGTTAGTACGATTCTTTTGTTCAGTTTATGATTCCCGGATTGATTTTTTTGCCGCTAAGATTGGAGGAAGGGGGGGGGGGGGCTTTACCAAAGGACCACACCCGGGGGTGTTTCCTGCCTTTACCTCCTCCTGATTTAGTTGCGTCGGTGAAGACAGCACCCAGTGTATGTGTGTAGGTATCGCGTGTGCACGGTCTGCTAGCACCAGTGAGACTGGTAAAGGCTACCAGCGCACATAAAACCCCTGCGCGGTCTGCTAGCACCAGTGAGACTGGTAAAGGCTACCAGCGCACATAAAACCCCTGCGCGGTCTGCTAGCACCAGTGAGACTTGTAAAGGCTACCAGCGCGCTTAAAACCCCTGCGCGGTCTGCTAGCACCAGTGAGACTTGTAAAGGCTACCAGCGCGCTTAAAACCCCTGCGCGGTCTGCTAGCATCAGTGAGACTTGTAAAGGCTACCAGTGCGCTTAAAACCCCTGCGCGGTCTGCTAGCATCAGTGAGACTTGTAAAGGGCGCTTAAAACCCTCCTAGTGTATGTGTGTAGGAGTCGTGTATGCTCGGTCTGCTAGCACCAGTGAGACTGGTAAAGGCTACCAGCGCACATAGAACCCTTTTGTTTATTTTTAGACATTAGAATTTTAGTGATTTAATTGAGTTGGTGAAGACCCGGGGATGTTTCCTGACCTGACCTTCGCGGACAGGTGCCTACTTGCACGGTTGTTACATTAAAATATGGCGTTTTTGGGCTTTTCTCGGCTTTCGCAAATTACTTGTAGTTCGGATATTAGTTGGCTGCCGGCTAACCGGTCACGATTTTTCGCTGCTAGGGAGGCCAGGCGGTCCTTTATGGTTGGGATTTCGGCTCTGTCGTGGAGTGTTTTGATAGGTTATCCCAGGGAGCATGGTGGGCCACCCAGAGTGCGTGATTTTGGACCTTCTGAAGTTTCCCCTATTTGTTTGATTGAGGTCTGTTAGGATGATAGCTCCATACTCGAGTATAGGGCGCACAAAAGCTATGTATAGTTTAAGTAGAATAGTCTGGTTGGCTCCCCAGGATGTAACCTTTAGCATTTTTAGTAAGTTAATACGTTCGGTTGCTTTGCTGGAAATATCGTTGGTGTGTTTATTAAAGGATAGGTTCTGGTCAATGGTAATGCCAAGGAATTTTGCCACTGTGCATTCAGGAATGACTTTGTCGAGTAGTTTTAAGTCAAAGTCGCGTTTGTTTTTCTTACGGGTGAACGTGATTCTTTGGGTTTTACTGGCGTTCAGCTTGATTCTCCATTTGGCACACCAATGTTCTAGGTCATCGAGAGGGAGTTGGAGTGGTTTTTGAACTAGATTGGCAGTGTTATTAGAGTCCCAGAGACCCTTATCGTCAGCAAATTGTGAGATTTGAACGCGACCCTCGGCAATTTGGAGGTCATTGACGTAGATGACGTATAGGAGGGGACTGAGAACGGATGCCTGCTTCCGGGCGGACGCTGTCGGACAATTCGTTGTTTACTTTGATTTTTATTTCGCGATCGTAAAGGAAGGAAGAGAGGTAATCTAAGCAGTTTGATGGGGAGTTTCATTTTAGATAGTTTGAGGCGCATTCCGTTGTGCCATACCGAATCAAACGCTTTCTCGAAATCTAGTAGGACTGCCGCGCCTATTTGCTGTTTGTTGATAACGGATCCTCAAAACTAGATGGCCACGGGACTGGGTTAATGTTCTGGTTGGAAATGATTGTTTTTTTTCAAAAATGTTATCTCACTAATTTTTTGTGAACCGACTTTATTTTGCTTTGGACGTTTTTATTTTCACATTGTCGATAACTGTATAACGAAATTTGGAAATTTTTCGAAGCGTAACTAAGGAAAGGAACTAGTGTGAATGGTGCTGGGAAAAAAGTGCCGGCTTGTACATCACCCATTGAATACAGAACCATTTATGTCATAGCGGCTATTCCGTTAAATACAAGGGTTTAAAGTTGAATGGATGTGTAATGAAAAGAAAATTTAGTATATTGAGATCAGTGGGTCCACACGATGAATTTTTTTCAGCAGCTTCCAAAATGACGTTACGTTTAGGTGCGTGACGTCGCCTTGAACGTCGCCTTGAATGAACGATAAGCTGATCTTTGCGATTGTTTTGAAACGTACGTGTTTAAAATGGAATTGGGCTGAATGTTGTGCAGTAAAATGTCACGTAGCATAATTATAATAAAAAGAAAATCTAAACTATTTTAGTGATTATCGTGAATTATCTCATTCGTGTGGACTTGAAAATTATCGTGAAAAATAAAACCTTCAGGTCCGCACTCATGAGATAATTCTCGATATTCACTAAAACAGCGTAGATATCCTCTATGTATTAATCAGATTCCCCAGGTAGTGTACCATGAAATATTGTTTGACAATATGCTACTTAAACAATTAAAGAATGTGATTAAAAAAATGCTTTAATACTTTTATTTGCTGGTATTCTGGGGTTGAATAACTTCTATTATTTAGTGTATTTGATTGTGTTTACCTTTCCATTCAAGTTTTCTTTAGCTTGCACATTCAATTTATAGAGTGATTTGTCTTATATTTCTATTATTTTATTTCAAATATTGATGGTGAAAACGAGTGGAGTGACAGAAAACAGTTTGAAGAACAAATCTATTATCAGTTTTGTTGGGGGCGCGGTGGCTCAGTTGGTAGAAGTACAGGCTGCAAGCCGAGAGGTCCTCGGTTCGAATCCCACCTGCGGCAACCGCGTTGTGTCCTTGGGCAAGACACTTCACACCCATTGCCCACGTGGGAGCACGGTGGCGTTGTGTACTAAGGCGTACTGCACGTCGATGGTGCACCTATCTTCAACCAATGCTAACCCTGCTTGTGTGGAGTCAGTATGTTGAGGAGCTGACATTTGCTCGCCGTTGCTCGGTGGTTCTCTCCGGGTACTCCGGCTTCCTCCACCCATAAAACTGTCGCGGTCATGATTAGCCATTGTGCAGAAACACCAGTAAATAAATAAATAAATAAATAATCAGTTTTGTACCAATGACTTTCCATCATTTTGAGTACTCAGCCACTGACCTATCTTTAGTTCGTGTCAGCGCATGACCACGTCTCAAATCGGGAATGCCAACTTCAGGGACGTGGCTAGAGGTTTCCGATTGGGGGAGGGGGGGGGGGGGGGGTAGATTAGTGAATTTCCAACTAGGGGAGGAACCGGGAGGGGGAACTCTCTTCCTTTCCCTCCCCCAGTTGGAAATTTCCTTTCGAGAAACATTTTAAAAATGAAGCCATGAAAGGGAGCATAAAATTGATTCTAGTAACTAAATGCCAACACATTTATGATAGAATTATCAGTTTATTATTATTTGGTATTATTCTGGGAACTGAATATGCTAAACAAATGCTCAAGCTGAACATTGAGCAGTTCACACTGTCCTAACATTAAATCAGATCTTATGCAGGAATGATCAATTTTCGATGTTTCATCATTTTGTAACTGTGAATGATGGAATTAACTCAGGATAAAGATTTTGCATGATGTGATTTTTTTGAAATGCATTTCGAGGATTTTTTTTTATTACGATAAGTAACGTACTATAGAAATCTCGCACCGAATGGCATCATGCATACTTATGAAGCTTGATATTGCGTACACTGTAGTTGTAAATAGTAACGGTTGGAATTTTTGCCGATTTGAAACCGAGTAGGAATTCTGGGAAGTAAAGGAGACATCAGCATCACCAAAGAAGCTCTAAAATCCAGAGAGATGGAATTTCCAACTACTCATGACTTGCCCTCTGAATTTCCAACTATAGGAAATTTTTGCCAAGATTGTGGGAGGGGTTTTGACTCCTCCACCCCACCCCCTGTCGCCACGTCCCTGGTCAGTTGAGAACAATCAGTCTGAAAGTCCACTGATACATATATACGCTTGGTATGTCTTGATAATAAGTCTCCCCTATTCTGAGCCAGCAATTCTATTTGGGATATAATCATATGTCTCCACCACTAACATTGTTGAACGAGAAGCTGAAAAAGGTTAAACTGATCGAAAAAAAAATGTCGAATGACTCATTGAATGATTGTTGCAAATCTATAAAAATGAAAAATCAATATTGATATGGATGTACCTGTCCTAAAAAGCCTATAAAATCGTTAAAAGAATGAAAGGAAAAAAAATTTAGACCTTGGAAAAATATTCTGGCCACTCCGACCACCCATCCACCCACCCCGTCATACGTTCCTGGAAAAAAAATAAATCGCCCCACCTCCCCGCAAGGTAGGGAATTCATTATAGTTTTATGACAGTGCTGTCAATAACACATCAGCTAGGTAGAGGTGCCTGACCATGTGGATGTTTTCAATAGGTCATGGTCATAAAAATCATTTGTTATTAATCTCTGCCTGGTTGTGGAATTCTACCGATATTTATCATGATGACATTACATGTACAAGACACTATCAGCTCATGGGTTTTGTCGAGCAGAAATTACGCAAGAAATTATGAAATACCAAGTTGTGCAGACATCCTTGCTTGCTCAAAGAAAATGTAGAGCGCTTTGGAGTAAAATCTATTGCTTACCCGACAAAGGATTAGAAAGTGCCACAAATACCCAATTAGATATTTTCGCCCATGCACGTCGTTTATGTATCTGCCTGTCTGAGAAATTCTATAGATGCATTTGGAACTCTGTTGAGGCCGTTCATGTTGAAGGTGGTGGTAGTGATATATACTGTCCAAAAAAAGTTAAGCCCCCCCCTCCCCCCCCACTCCCTGCCAATTCCCTATAATACCAGTGGGTATACACGAAGAGGAATTGGGGAAATTCTCCCGAGAAAACCTGCTATTTGCAGTAGGGGGAATATGCCTTATTAGTGAAGCAAGGGTTTCTTGAGGTTTCTTTTTTTTATTGAATGGATATTAGGCACCGCAGACGTCATCACAACGTTAAAAAACGTCACGTTGTTCAGTACCTGGTGGAACAGCCTCGAGAATATCTAACACATCTTAACCATTTACCTAACATGAAAAGCAGACGACTCAAACAAAATTCTTGGATAACTAATATTTTTCATTTTCTGTCTCAAAAACATAGGTTATCACCCCTCGTTGGAACGAGCTCGTTCCAACGAGGGGTCATAACCTATGTTTTTGAGACAAAAAATGAAAAAATAATGAAAATTAATTGGAGATTTTTGAGAATAGCGCTGTCCAGTTTTATCCGTTACGTTGGGTAAAGGGTTAATCGGCGTGGCATGCTGTCCATGACCTTCCGAATTTCTCTCACTGTGATGTCTCATTTCTCTATAAGCACACGACAGTGAAGTGGTCAATAGCCAGCAAATATTCACCTATTTTAAGGTTGTATGCCCGATCCGATAGAGGAATGGAGAACGTCGCAATATGAGCTATTCGTATACCCACCCATAGGTATTATGGGGGGGGGGGGGAGGGGGGGCTTAACTTGTTTTGGACAGTATAGTTTTGATGTTGTGATACAAAAGAAAGAGTGTAGTATTGATGTTCTGTGTTTTAAAATAGTTAACTAGCTCTAACTGTAACTGGCTCTAACTGTGAAAATAGAATTAAATATTTGAGGCTGGTGTAGCTATGTACAGCTGAGCGGTTTTCCTGTACAGTTCCGGTATTTGCCTTAAACCGGACAGCCGAACCGCAAGATCCAACAAAAATCGGTCGGACGGTTTCAGTGTGTTGTTACATAAACTGATCAAACTGTCTTGCTGGGAGGGAACTGGTCTAGTGGCTGTCAAGGTGATAGCTAAAAGTAGCAATTTTCTTGTTTAAAAGTGTAAATATTTTCGATAATCTTTCAGAATGGGTTTAACATAAAGCGTAAAGATAGGTATATGACGGACCACGAAAACCCATTTGTCAATAATTCGAGCGGTGGTAATAAAGCATGAAATTTAATGTCCATTATGGCGCATTTGTTGAAACGCCACATGGGCTATCCGATAACTATCAATGAAGTATTCTTCTGTTGTTATTATCTGGGCAATTATGGCCAGTTAATATGTAACTTTTGGAAAACAGTGCATCAGACATGTTCGGACACACACCCATATTACGCATCTATCCTGTCTTCGAAATATCAAAAGATACCAAAATGTGAGTCTTTCAAAGGGACTTTAAAGCTAGTGTTAAATTAAGATAGATCTAATCGGTCAAGTTCAAGAGAAGCGATTAACTGAGAATAAATGTTCTGGCTATCTAAATAAAAATCGGCGGATTTCTCGAAAAATTGGTTCCAGCCAATTCCAGTCGAAAGGTGTGGAAGGCTGTGGGTCGTTGCGAGTAGATGGGGAGGTCCCATGCTATAGGTTAGAGGAGGTGCCGCACCGGTGCGAAAGTATAGGCACGTTGTGAAGTAGGGGAGCCACAGAGCTCCTATTTAGACTATAGGAGCAGTCGCGGACCAATAGGATCAGAAACACGAAGTACGAGCTCAGGAAGCTAATTTGCATTTAGGTAAACGGCATTACCTGTTTTAGAAGGCAAGCCATACATAGGCAGAGTAGGCTTTACCTGTATGAAAATTATCCTGAAATAGACATAGTGGAGAGTTTAACCCCATTGGTGGCGATTGCTTAGGTCCTTGATTGCCGGAGGAAGAGTCATACAAGGAAGCGAGTGTACTGCGTTCTTGAAAAAAACTATGTGAGGCCCTCTGGATGTGCCCTTCTGATCTCAATATGTCAATAAGCCTCCTTGGGGAAAGTACATGCAATAATGGTTATGTAAAGTTGATTTGATGTGTTTTGATTAACAATGTACTTTTAAGTACATTAGATAGTTTATTGCAGTGACAGGTTACAGTTACCCTTATTTCTTCTCCAACAGATATCATGAGTGTATTGGTGTCCAAGAGTTAAACAAAGCTATTATACTTATTGATAAACCAGACAAATTTAACAATTTAATCACTATCAAATTGATGCATGGGATAAAAGGGGTTACAGTGCAAGGGGTTTGTAAATATATTTATTCAACTACAATGTATGACTTTGCAGTGCATTCTACATAGGAGAATATCATATTTTCTTTCCAAACCATTACAGTAACACATACATCTTTATATTGGGAGACACTCTTTTGTCCTTCCATACTTCTTCTGCTGGACTCCTTCAAGTTGACCTTTGTTGAACTCCCCAAATCAAAACATAAACAAAAGAAAATGTCTGCCTTCAATCAGTGAGCACTCCACTTATAACATTTGGTCTCAATCTTTATTACTTTCATGAATTAGGAAAAGATTTCTTCGAGTATGTACTTAAATGTTTATAGAATACAGCTGTTATTTTATTTTGAGGTATTTTATTGTAAAAATTTTGTTCTCTTACTTATGCCACAGCAGACTTTCAGGTGGTGCTATTTACACATGGCAGCAGTTCCATGGCAAATTTCAGTTTCCACATGTTCTATGTTTCATTCCAAGCATTTTGGTATATAATTTATTGGGGTTATTCATTTTGGGACTTTTTTAGACTTGAAAGAAAATTACATGAAATTTGACCAAAGTTAGGTTGGACGTCCCCTTAACTCTTTATGCAATCTGCATCTCTGTAGGTGTTATTTTGCTTGAACAAACTTTTACTGCTACTACTGAATGCCCGGTTGTGTAGATATGTGACAGCACGCCGTGTCGAAAATTCTTGAAGTAAATTGATTACCCCTTCACCCCTGACAACACATTTCTCATTCGCACGCGTTGGTGGCACGGGGAAGAGCATTAACCTCTGAAGTTTTTATCGACTGAGTGACAAATTATCGCTTGAACCTCCTCTTGAAACTGTTATGAATGTATGCACATGATTATCTATTGCGATGAGCGTTTCGTTGTACATCGAATGAAAAAACACCGACAGCTGTTTAATTCTCTCAAAGGTTTACTTCCCCAAGCAGTGTTTGGAATGCTCGCATACAAATCAGTAGCGTAACCGGGGGAGGGGGGTCCCCCTACAAATTACAGTGTCCCCCTCAAAACTGGAAAATTAAGTAGGGCAAAGTAAGAAAATTACCCCCTCCCCCCCCCCCAATAGAAAATCCTAGCTACTCCCCTGATATAAACCCTATTGCGATCAGATTTAGATTGTGAATGTCAGACAGAGTCAGCGAGAAACTTTTCTAGTAGTGGTGTTGAGACATGAGGGGACCGGTGGCAGGGCCATTTTTGAGGGTGGCGAATGATCTCCGAGGGATCCAGCTAGCGCTCCGAGAATATAGTTTGTACCCAAGCGTGTTTCTGTGTCTCACAGCTTTAACGCGGTCATTCAAGTTCCATTTGAGGCAGTTCGTCCCTTGTAGAGATAATCAACATTGTGTTGTAAAAAGGGAATCGGTGATCGCTCACTAAGGCCTCATAAAGTAGATTTTCTGTTTCTCAGGCCATTTTTGTAAAATTGCATGCATGCGGGCGGGCGGGTTTTTATTTTATTTTTCATTTTGTGTAATTATTTCTTTGCCATCAAAAGTTCATGTTCTTGATTGTTTTATGTCTCAGACCTCATAATCTACAGTCCAGAACAGCATGGATGGCGGTGTAGTTCGTCCTAAAGCATTGCAAAGCCTTGTTGCACTCATGGGACAAATTTATCAATTTTATTAACTTGGGTAAAATATCAGACATAAACCATTCACTTTTTATTTATTGACTTTGCATTGGTCATAAAAAGAGAGCATGCGGTAGCCAAAAGGACTATGCGGGAGGGCCTGAGAAACACATTTTCAACTTTTTTAGGCCAAAATGTAATTTATTTACATGTTTATTTAAGAAATAGACTTCCAATCATATTAGCCATCAAGGAAATGCAGTACATGTACTAACTCTTTTAGAAAGTTTTCACATAAGGCCTAAAAAAAATTTAAAATCTTTTTCTCAGGCCCTTTCGCATGGTCCTTTTGGCCGTCACATGCTCTCTATTTATAACCAATATGAACATAAAAAAATAAAAATTTAATGGTTTATATCTGATAGTTTACCCAAGTTTAAAAAATTTATAAATTTGTCCCTTGAGTGCAAGAAAGCTTTGCAATGCTTTAGCATTGCAAATCCGTCTTGCTCTCAAGGGACGAAATACACTACCACCCATGCTATTCCGTAGATCATGAGGCCTAAAACATAAACCAAGACTATGAACTTTTAATGGCAAAGAAATAATTACAGAAAAAAATAAAATAAAAAACCGCTGCCCGCATGCAATTTTACAAATAATGGCCTGAGGAACAGAAGATCTACTCTGTGTGGCCTTTTGATATCGGATTTAAACTTTCGTCAAATCGCCAGGATTTGGGTTCTCCTGACGTACAAATAAAATCTGTTACGTCTTCCTGTGCCAGGGACCGACCTGGGCATGCGCCATTGCGTATTTGGTTCTGAAACATCAGGACCTGGCTCTTAAATCTCAGAAATAGGCTTCTCAGTTGGCGCGTAACTTCTCAGATCATATTTTGATATTCTTTCGATGGATAATTGAGAGAGAGAGACACTCTTACATGTATTATATATATGATTATCATTTATCATTGTTGTAGAGTGCTGAAGTTAATACTTCAAGTCTTAATTACCAAGCATTAATCTTCACTGTGGTTTCTGATCAAGTCTTGGCAGCCAAGACTTGATCAGAAACCACAGTGAAGATTAATGTTTGCTATAGTGTACTAAATGAAAATGATGAGAGCTATTACATACTTGCAGTGTGTGTTACAAACAGCAGTGTGACTCCGTAAATTGAAAGCTGGCGCATGAATTGAAAAAAATAGGCTCCGAGGGTAGATCGTATTTTAAATAGTCCTGATCGGTCCCTGCTGTGCGCTAAAGTTCTCTTGACAGAGTTACTAATGCTGCTCACCATTTAGTACACACCGTCTTGTCGTTAAGATAATCGAATGTGAAAGGGGAGTGGATGCGGCGGGACTGTTGTCCATTCCAGATTTGTCCCAACAATGATGGCCCAAGTTCCGATGGTTGAAAATATCTCAACTATATCATCAAAGCATGCTCGGGGTTACAGATCAAATTTATTTATTTATTGGGGTTTAACGACACTTTCGACAGCCAGGGTCACGTCGTGTCGGACAGTTTTACGGGTGGAGGAAACCGGAGTACCCGGAGAGAACCGCCGAGCAACGGCGGGAAAACGTCAGACTCTCCCATCGTACTAACTCCACACAAGCAGGGTTAGCATTGGCTGAAGACAAGCGCATGCACCATTGACGTGCAGTACGCCCTAGTACACAACGCCATCGTGCCCCCCACGTGGGCAATTGGGATTAAGTGCCTTATCCATACAGGTCTTATTTTAATTAACAGGCATCTTGCCGGTACTCGAAACTGGTTAATCAATGCCTCGGCTTTAATGATATTATTTCACTGGCTGTTAAGTCTTGCTTTAGTATATGACATGAAGACTCTTTAGTGGGAGTGACGGATCCACTACAGATTGCACCTGTGGTCACCATGCTGTCTATTCCACGCGTTTGTGGGTATATTGTGGGATGGAGAGGTTGAGTAAATGGGAGTGTGAAATTTCTTTGGAGAATTTTTGTCTAATAGTCATTGTGTTTGTGTAGCGTCAGCGAGGTTAACTCTTATAAGTTAAGTTGTCACGATTAATCGATTGTCGATCAGTCACGCCAAAATCGATTAGTAGTTTTCGTTGTCGAAGAATCGGTAAATTTTACCCCGTTTTAGTTTTTTAATAATTAAAAAAAAAACTGATGAAAAAACTATTGTTTCTGAAGGTAAAAGGTCAAGAACGTCGACTTCATACCCCAAGAAACCATTAGGCGCATTTGTCTTTTAGGTACATTCAAAGCTTTGATGTTCTGAACTTTTGACGTGTAGAGCCCATAGGGGTTGTGTATGTTATATCGGAAAATGCCGTTCGGGTACCCCATAATTGGTGAAAAAAGCTTGGGGGACGTTCCCCCTGTACCCCCCCCCCATCCCCCTGGGCTCCGTCGCCCCTGTGACAAATAATACAGTCCTTACTTGTTACATCAGCGTATCCTATCCTCACAAGTCTATAAGTTGAATATTAGTATTTCGAGTCTTCGACTGCCCTAGAAAGGTAACCAGCAGCTGGGCCGCAGTATGTCAAAAATAGGGCTGTCACGATTGATCGATTGTTGATCGGTCACGGCGAAGTCGATTAGTACTTTTCGTTGTCGAATAATCTGTATATTGTATCCCGTTTTAGATGTTTAATAAATAAAAGAAAATTTGATGAAAATACTATTGTTGCTCAAGGTAAAGAGTTAAGAACATCGATGTTACACCTCAAGAAGCCGTTGGAAGCATTTGTCTTTCAGGTACATTCATCAAAGCTTTGATGTTCTGAACTTTTGAACCGTCAGTGTAATAATCAAGACCGGCCGGCAGTTGCGAAGTTCGCAACTGCCGACCGGTCTTGATTATTACACTGACAGTTCAGAACTCAAAGCTTTGAATGTACCTAAAAGAGGGTCGTCTTTGTTGTTTACTTGAGGTAGGTCAACTGACTTGAACTTCATTTTTAACGACTTCAAAGAGAGGGAGAGGGGGAGGGAGGGGGGCGGGGTCATCTAGGTGCGATTAATCGATTATTATCGATTATTTGCGACGATTAATCGATTCCTAAATTAAAAAAATCGTGACAGCCCTACAAGTTATAACCTAACAAATCATTCGCATCCCACCACTATTTTCAAACTGAGCACTTTAGAAAGCATTTTTTCCAAACAATTTCAATAAAACCATATCATGTGACCCTCATTGCAACGACCCCGTTTCAATGAGGGGTGACATGATATGATTTTGTTGAAATTTAAAAAAAAGTAGGCCCATTCAAAATAATATTTTTTGGATATCGTATGCGTTGGGTAAAGGATTAAAATGGAGTGTAGGCATTACTAAGCAAATACTGTTATATGGCATCAGGTTGCAAGGACCTTGCCAAAACCTGTATGTAGTCAATATCAATTTTCTCTGACACCGGAAATACCAACGAACATTCAGCGTAACAATTAAACACGTTTAGGCCTATGCGGAAAACGTCTTCTTCCGATACGATATTCAAGTATAGTGCATCAATAGATCATCACTCAACCTTGTTATTGAAAAGTAAATGAATGAAAGCAATTGTCATAATTGGCTTATAATTATAAATTGACATGACGAAACCGTGTATTTCACCCAAACGCTGCTACTTATTTGTTAATGAAGGCGCATGAATACATTACTCGCCCAGGGACGAGGCGACAGGGGGTGGGAGTGTCACCCCCCCCCTCCCCAATCCAGGCCAAAATTTCCTGTAGTTGGAAATTCGGAGGGCAAGTCATGAGTAGTTGGAAATTTCATCTGTCTGGATTTTAGAACTTCTTTGGTGATGCAATTTTGCTGAAGTCTTCGTTACTTCCCAAAATTCCAACTCGGTTTCAAATCGGCAAAAATTCTAACTGTTACTATTTATAACTACAGTGTACGCAATATCGAGCTTCATAAGTATGCATGATCTCAATCGGTACGAAATTTCTATAGTACATTTACTTATCGTCATAAAAAAATCCTCGAAATACTCTTCAAGAAAATCACACCGTGTAAAATCGTTATCCTGACTTAATTCCATCATTCAGAGTTAAAAAATGATGAAACATCGATCATTCCAGCATAAGATCTAATTTAATGTTAAGACAGTGTGAATTGCTCAAACTTCTAAGCATTTGTTTAGCGCATATTCAATTCCCAGAAGAATACAAAATAATAATAACCTGATAATTCTATCATAAATGTGCTGGCATTTCTGTTACTAGAATCCATTTAATTCCCCCTTTCATGCCTTCATTTTCAAAATCTTTCTCGGTAGTGAATTTCCAAATAGGGGGAGGGACCGGGAGGGTCCCCCTCGCTCCCTCTCCCTAGTTGGAAATTCACTACCCTACACCCCCAATCGGAAACCTCTAGCCACGTTCCTGAAATCGCCAATGCCACTTGCGTTCTGTTCCTCAATCAAACGTTTAACCTTACTTGCGGCAGTTCGATCGAGGCAGAACAACAGACACTCAAACAGTTCGACTTTAAAACTCAAGCCCCGTTGTGCCTGCTCAGACAAATAGTTGCTTACTGTTGTCAGGTGGTTTCACTCAGCTTCCATGGCACTTCTACTCTTCCTCCCCAACAACAAATCTATCAATCCAAAAACTCAAATACTGACAAAGGGGACCCAGTCGGGATATAGAACCAAAGGGGTAGAATATGTTCCTCGCGTGCCTTCGGCCCGTAAACTCTTCGCTGTATTCTCCGTGCATTTCGTCCTTAAACGGCCAGTAAAAGCCCTTCACAATCTTCCCTGCACTTTATTTCCTTAACCAGCCTGTGAAGACCCAACGTTATCTTCTCCACGTATTACGCCCTCTACCGGCACGTAAAAAACCCTTCACCACCCTCTTCACGCATTACGCTCTTAACCCGCTCGCAAAAACCCTTCGCTATCTCCTCTGCGCATTACGTTCTTAATTGGTTAAAAGCACTAGCGGAGTTAGTATTGCTTGAAAAAGGGTACCCTAGGCAGAGGTGGCGGAAGCTACAAAAAAGGAGGGGGTCACACCTTTCTGGGTACCGCAAAGGTGTAGGATGGAAAATAATTTTTCTTCGAGGGGGGGGGGGGGGGGGTGTCAATGGTGGTGGGGCGGTGTATTCATGCAAAATGTATAAATTTATGTACGCTACCCCTCACCTTTGAACCCACTTTATTTAAGACACTAATCTCAGCGTATTTATTTTGTTTTTACTTAACCCGTAAAACCCTGGTGGTATCTTCCATATCAATTCAATAGCAGCAATTGGAAGAGACCATATTCATTATTTGTGGGCGGACCAATTAATATTTTCAACGTGCAGCCTTGAGGCTGATTGGACTTCCCAACAGATTCACTTACCAGCTATCATACTTAATGAATGTATAAAGTAACATGTCAATAGGCCGGAAAAGCGGCCTCTCGGGTTCAAAGGGCTAATCATAACTTTGAAAACGTCCTTTGAATTATTACTCTCAATTTGGAGCTTTCTATTTTTATTCAATAAAATCTTGAAAATCAATGTGGTCATATTTGTATAGGTGATGGGTAGTGACCATACAGTTAAAACTAGAAGTCCTGTCACGAACTGTGCGCTTATCTAGGCTTAATTGCGCGTAGGAATTGCGCACAATTGCCATATCGAATGGCATCCAAAGCACGGCAGGTTCTACTGGTTAATCACTGCAAACACAGGCAATGTTTCTACCAATGGACCTCCGGGTCACCCGGAGGTCCATTGGCTGAAGCATTGCTTGTGCACAGGCCATATGTACAGAATTTGATAGCCTTACTATGGCCATAACGCGTAGATTAACGCGCATATCGAGGTGCTATTTGTGCACATTTCATGACAGGACTTCTAGTTTTAACAGTAGGGTTTGTGTATGTTATGTAGGAAAATGCCGTTCGGGTACCTATAATTGGTGAAAAAAGTGAGGGTGGCCCCACCACCGGCTCCGGCGCCCCTGACCGTAGGCATGCCACACGCTGACTATAGACATTCAAGGCGTCGAGGCTACACTTGCCTTTAACCAATGTTAACACTTAGCAAATTTTGAGTAGTAGATACCATAAGAAGCAAATTAAAGAACTAATGTTTGGATATAGTAAGCAAGTATTGCATCTATAATGTCATGCAAGTTTCAAGTTGAGACAATCACCAGACAATCATTATCAACAAACAGTAAAGTAAATGTTTTGATTAACTCCTTGCATGCTGCTAATGGATATTCTTTTGCCGATGAAATATGCATAATTTTGGCACATTTAACCCTTTACCTAACGTGAAAAGCAGACGACACTTGCAAAAATAATTCTTGAATAACTAATTTTTTTCATTTTTTGTCTCAAAAACATAGGTTATGACCCCTCGTTGGAACGAGCTCGACGAGCTCGTTCCAACGAGGGGTCATAACCTATGTTTTTGAGACAAAAAATGAAAAAAATAATGTAAATTAATTGGCGATTTTTGAGAATAGCGCTGGTCGGTTTTGGCGGTTACGTTGGGTAAAGGGTTAATCAAATTTTACTCCTGTAAACTGAATGGATATTTTTACCAATGATTTCTTGAGTTAAATTTAGATGAATTTTTAATCAAATCTAGTCATGGCTGCTGTGAATAAATATTTTTTAAAATACTCAGCGGGTTAAGAGTTAATTATATCACTACGCAGTGGCGGATCTAGAAGGGGTGAACAGGCTGGCTAGCCACCCCCTCCCCGAGACCTCGACTTATCCATGGCTAACATTTAGTGTAAATTTCTGCCCATAATACCGCAATATGAATTATGATTTGAAAAGTCACTGCATATACACGCAAATATAACTCAGAAACGAATGGAAAATTGCAGCACTTGCCGCGTGCGGGTTGTTGTGTGTCCGTTTGAACCGTCACATTCATTTATTGATCGTGTAATTGAATGCAAACTCAAGTTTCGATTCATAGAATACCAGGAATTTCGAACGAAACGAGCTGCAAAATAACTTTGAAAATACACCCCAGAGCCGTCGAATCGTTTCAGTTTTTCAAACTTTCCCCCGGGGAAGCATGCCTCCCGGACACCTCTAGCGCTCGTGTATGGTAGCCACCCCCTTATACAAATCCTAGATCCGCCACTGTAACGCCCGAAAAATACATCAGTTAAAAAACGCGGGTAGTATTTACGGGGATATTTCAGGTCGTGTATATTTGGACGGACAGAAGGACACAAATTTTGGTGTCCGTCCCGACCGTTCCACCTCCTTTGAATCTTTGTAGAAGCAAAATGATGTATATAATGCTCTTGTTGTGCCTGGACAATGTATCAAAGTTTAAAATTCAGTCTCAAGGGCTTTTATAAAAAGAAACAAAGTACAGTAGAGAACACATAATTGGATAACTCTTAATTGAATAATCTTGTTAATTGAATATAACTTCCAAACCCAAAACTATAACCTTGAAATATGTCGAAAAAGATCCCCGACAACCACCCAAAATCCCCTTGTTTTGTACCTACTTGGCCTCAATGCATGCAGTACACTCATTTAATCTATTATATCTTGTTTGACAGAGCTCCACGAGCTCTGTCAAACAAGAAATAATTGAATAAATAATTGAATAAATGCTCAGTTTATCTCTAAAATATACAAAATGTCCAAATTCTGTTAGGTGAATACTCATGTTAATTGAATAATTTTCACTGGCAAAGTGGCTATTTATTTTACTGGGTTCCGCCGTACAATACAAAATGGCCGACATTTGACCACCAGGACTTTTGTATCACATAAATTGATATTCATTATCCTATTTTATGGTATAATCTAAGCCTTAATTTCGTTTATCAGGTTACAATACAGTCTTTTCGTGCAAACAGCGCCTCTTGTGGTGGATAAAAGTTTCCGGATTCATCCGATTGGTGGAAAATGAACTGAGCTTGTAAGTGTGAATAAAATTTTAAAGTGCATGTTTTGGAAAAATTATAAAATAGTGGTGACAATTGTCTTCTGAAATGTGTGAGAGAAGATAAAAATTGGGTGGAGGTGGGTGAAAATATGTATATATTTCATTCAGTGCGAAACTGGACGGGAGTTCAGGAATCACTAAATTTAAAGGCAAAATTCACATGGCGACCTATATTTTATTTCATTATATTTTATTTCATGAGACAATAAACTAAATGGATAGATGGTTGGGTTTTTTTTTGCCCAAATCAGCTTGATGAGATGGAGAGAGGACGAAAGATTAGCACTGTCGCCAATGGAAAGAAAACCCACTGTATTGTAACCATTAAGCCCATTCATTAGAAATGGTAATGTACGGCCCATCAAGCGCCGGAGAATAATTGTACATCCCGACTCTGGGGATGGGGAATGAAAAATATTTGTTATCTGTGACAGTAGTTGATGTTTATTTGAAAATTATTTCATTAAATTTGTGCCATTAAATACTTCGCAATCTATTCTTTATCGGGGACTATTTACTGACACGGATACTGTGGACAAATGACGCATCTCAAGTTGTAAAGTAATCGTAGGCCTTATGGAAACAGATGTTTGTTTCTCATTAGTCTGTGTGAAACACACAGACTATTGTTTTTGTACAGTTTCTTTTTCTTTTTTGTTTTTGTTTTTCTTCTTCTTCTCTCTTCTTCCTCTTCTTCTTCTCCTTCTTCTTTTTCTATGCACTTCCTTGTCAGCACCATAACTCGAAAAAATTGCTCTATCTCGCTGATTTTTGGCATATGGACAGACAGGCATAATTTCTCGGCACCCAATGTTTTTCAGGTCGCTAGATCCCTTGAGTATGTTTTGAGGATTTTCAAAGCCTCCAATGTGCTGTAGCATAAATTCTCCCCAAGCAATACTATGTTATGTTAGTCACATTGGAGACAATGCAAACATCAGTGGAGTTAGCTGTCAAACATTAAATGTAATCTTGTTATTATAATCATTTCCTCGAACAATGTTGAGAGAAACCCTTCGCCTTGCAAGGAAATAAAGTATAAATTATTCAGTGTAATACTTTATACCTTCGCAGGACTTAAATGTGGGTTCCAAAGATTTTATTTTAGTGAGAATAATGTTAACCCTTTCCGTACTCACATTACTGCTCTAAACATCATTCACATAAGTGGCTAAAATGTCCATTTCTGATTCCTTGATCGAACCCTTTCAATACTGTGCACATATATGTTGTTTGTGGTAAGAATCTTATTTAAGTACGGGCTCGTGCGGTACCGTAGTGTGGTCAGACCCCTGACAACCTCAAACTGGAAGATGACTGGGAATTGTGAATAACTTCTAAAAATCTGCTCTAGTGTATTACTCAGAAACGTGGAGACAATTATGGTAACTACTGAAACCGCAGTGTTGATGGTTTGTTTTAGAAAGAAGAAAAAAAAACCAAACAGATAGATGGTTTGGGAAGAGTCCCAGCATATTTTCCGTAACAGTTACAAAAAAAAAGAAATTCAAAAAAAATCTTCCAATATATGTAGTTATCCATGAGCCTTTGAGGGAGAGTGTTTGCTGAACCTTGGCCACCTGGTCTGCCTTCAGGGGGGAGCAGATGACGGAGTAGTGGAGAACCCCCCCCCCCAAAAAAAAAAAAAAATTAAAAAAATTAAAAATACACACACAGGCACACCCCCCAACACACATACCCTCCCACACATATCCACCCACCTTCACGCACTCACAAACACGCATCCAATAGCCCTTAAAATGGCGGTAATATATTTATTCATTTGTTTATTGATTTAAGATGTATACTGGTCCCAACCAGGCAGGTCTGTTTCACTCCTTGCTTAATGTTTGATGGCTTTCTGTGTGTGTTGGCATGAAGCTTGTTTCAATCATTCCTGCGCTTCGGCTACTTCTTTTCATACGTCATTTTTTACAGACAATTAACAAACTTGTATACTATTAGTTATCCTTGTGTTTTCCAGGGTGTATGGGAATTTACAACGGTTTGGGAACTCATACACCCTGAGGCGAAACCGAAGGGTGTATGAATTCCCAAATCGGTTTAAAATTCCCATACACCCTGGAAAACACAAGGATAACGGATTTATTTCCAAAAATTTTGGTGTACTTAATACTTTAACCTACATTGTGGGCAAAAACTGACAGAAAATTTGTACTTTGTAAGTTTCTTAATGAATAAAACCAGACAAATCTGTAATATTTTATTGCACATAAATATTAAATTTCCGGTATTTTTATTTTTGTTCTAACATAACCGTGCAGAAGGTATGAATTAGCAATTAAAAATGGGTACTGTTTTTTTTAGCCATATAGCCTGCTATTGTATATTCTTGTTTTTACACCGTGGTTTACCACGGTGTAAAAAAAGCCACTGTGGATTGCAAGTTACACCGTACCTCTCAGCCAATCAAAATGCAGTATTCTGTTTCATTTGGAAATAAATATAAGTTATAACGACTTTACAACACAAGTGAAAAGGTTGCATAATAAACCGTAGCTATAATAATAGCTTGTGTGATTTTTTTTGCAAATTTGTGAAATGTTAGCGTAGAAATTTCTGTAATCAATGTTTACAGTTTGTCAAGAAAGTTAATTAGATGACGCCGACTCTGTCCTGCGATAATATAATAAAAAGAAGATTAAACTTGTCTCCAGTTTGTATCGAAATTTATAAAACGTGTCCAGTAAATTAAGTCTGTACCTAGCTAAAACTCGGTCCAGATCCACTTTACTGAACTTATTTTGTAAATTTCGATATAAACCGGGAACGAGTTAGAGGTCCTCTCACTGCCGTGTTAACCAATGGCCGAGCCCCTAGGCTTTTAGGTACTTCTGGATGGGGCTCCCCCCGGCACTTCAGTCTTTTACCCCATTACAGCTGACAACCTGACCCTGGTACGGTAGGCACAATGCCGCAGTACATAGCCCTATATCCATTTTGCGGGTGTCCTGAAGAATTCTACTCACAACTTGACATATTATTTAAATAAGCATTAAAATAATCCACTGTATATAAATATATTTATAGTATACTTATGAGAGTATATATATATATGGATAAATACAGTACCTTTAACCATTGGGGCCGTAAGGCGCTGGTATCATTGCCTCAGCAAAAAGAAATATTGGCGGTCCCCCTGTCTCTGCGGGCCCCTAGGCTTCAGCCTATACACTGTAAAAAATTACCGCAATTCTACGGTTAACTACTGTCAAATACAACGGTCTCGAGGCCGTAAATTAATTTTAAAGGTGTTACATGACGTCACTTCCGGCGTCCTGCCCCGGGGTCCTACAAAATGGCTCATTTTCAACATACATAACTACTCAACACCATCACCAACACCGCCACAACACCAACACAACTCGTCCTCCACAATCTCCTCCTTCTCCATATACTGCCAGTTCTAGTGATTCCGCCTTTTCCAGAACCTGTAATCCCAAACTCATCACTTCCACTTCTTCCAACATCTCCACCATGTATATTACCATACCGTCTAGCACTACTCTCTTACAGTATTTTCAGATAGCTTTCTCTGCACAATCGCCCTGATGTACTAATCCATGACCTCCTCTCTTTCTCAGCCTAACCCCTGCCCACCCCTTTCAATCCTCCTAAACCCAATTCCCCTTCCTACCCAGTCTCGCATCTTATTCTTCGGCTTCCGTGCGACAATACCAACCGGCCACATCCACCGTATGTACCTCGCTTCATTCAACTTTTTGACCTCTTTTAACTCCACCTCATTTTTGTTCACTGTTAGTTGTTAAAATGTCAAATTAATGAACAATAAGATATTCTTATGACTAAGAAATATGCAACGAATGAGTTTTAGATGCCCAAAACAAGCAGAAACAGAGGCATTTGCCCATCCCCAAAGGCGCCAGGGGACTATGGTACACTACATTTCTGGAAGCGGAGACTACGCATTTTGGTAAACGTTCCAACCGGATAAAATAGCACCCCTCCCCCACCACCCCCGCCTTCACCATGTTGGGCACTGCACGATCATGGTAATGACGTCACACGATTGAGTTATCAGGATAATCCGCGTCTATGTAACATAACTAGGTCATTCTATGATAAATCCCCGGGAGTTGGAGGGGGGGGGGGGGTCTCCTTGCCTTAAGCAGAGGAGAAACCTTTAGTATAAATATTACATACCTTTATGCGGCAATAAATGGTAAGTGGTAAAGTCCATCTGCAAAAGCTGTAACTGGAATTAGTATACAGAAGTTATAACATTATCGGTTAATTTGTGGTAACATAACGGGTTGGAAAAAGTTATAACATTATGCGTCGACTTTTATAACATAGCGGGTTGAAAAAAGTTATAACATTATGTGGAGTTTATAACATTATCGGTTGTTTACTACATTTTTTGTAACATTATGCGTTGGTGTAACATTATGCGGCGTTGTAACATTATCGGTTGTAACACGGCATACCCGTATGTTTTTGTTGGTTCAAGGTAAAATGCGGTTAATGAGGCTGGAATTAAATTATGGTTTTCAGTTGATTAAGGGCCGTATGGTTGGAACTCTGCCTCCGGTCATTTTGACCATAATTATTTTGTTGGTAATTTTACAGGAAAATAAGGTAAATGATAGTTGAAATTTTTACGGTCATATGACCGCCAGCTAGTTTCCAGGCATATGACCGTACAAATAACGGCAAACCGTGAAAAAAAATACGGGAATATACGGCAAATGAGAGTTATAATTTTTTACAGTTTGTCGTAAAGCTTACGGTCATATGCCTGGAAACTAGCTGCCGGTCATATGACCGTAAAACAATTACGGTAATTTTTTTACAGCTTAGGCAACCTTATGAATAATACGGCCCTGGGTCCTCTATGTAATATCTGAACAATGTGTGTATTTTTGTACGTTCAGTATCAAACCATCTTTGGGAGCTACAAGTTCAAACGAAAAACATACCCGTGGAACTTCTGCGATCACATTATTATGTTTGAACAATATATCAAATTGCAAAGCTCAGCCTAATAGGAGGGGCCGACCTGGGCATGCGCCAGTGCGTATTTGGTTCTGAAACATCAGGACCTGCCTCTTAAATCTCAGAAATAGGCTTCTCAGTTGGTGCGTAACTTCTCAGATCATATTTTGATATTCTTTCGATGGATAATCGAGAGAGACACTCTTACAAGTATTATATATATGATTATCATTTATCATTGTTGTAGAGTGCTTAAGTTAATACTTCAAGTCTTAATAACCAAGCATTAATCTTCACTGTGGTTTCTGATCAAGTCTTGGCTGCCTAAATAGGCAGCCAAGACTTGATCAGAAACCACAGTGAAGATTAATGTTTGCTATAGTGTACTAAATGAAAATGATGAGAGCTATTACATACTTGCAGTGTGTGTTACAAACAGCAGTGTGACTCCGTAAATTAAAATCTGGCGCATGAATTGAAAAAATAGGCTCCGAGGCTCGAGCGTATTTTAAATAGTCCTGATCGGTCCCTGCTTATAGGATATCTGAGATACGAGTTTTAACAAACACGTACCTCCGATATACACCAGAAATAACTGGCCGGATTTTGAAATTTCAAGTTCGGTTTCGGTATCAGTACTTTTAGAATTAGTCCACTCAACCTGCTACTTAACCCACAAGAAATTGCTTTCCACAAGATTTTGCTTTTAAGCGAAGCATATTTGTGTACATAACAACATACTAAAAATCCTCCAAAATCCCACAGCGGGAAATTATGTTTTTGATGACTTATTTCTTCGCGAGAAAATAAAAATAGTCAAATTATACCCCAATCGCCAAGAAATTGCTAAACAAATGTTTGTACTGTTTAGGGGCAGGAACTAGTATGCAAAATAACATATGAAATATCCCCAGTAATCCTATCACGGGAAAATGGTTTCTTTGGGGTGAAAACATTTAAAAATACAAAAAATCAGCGAAAATTGGAATTTGCTTAATACTGATTAAAAGAGTTCAAACAACAATCATTTCCGTGGTACTCAGATCCAAATAATCGTGTACTATACTTGAAATCCCAATTACTGAATACAAGAAAATTGGTATTTTTGAGGTGAAAATTTGTCAAGGAGACAGCAACAAGTTGCGATTTTGTTGTATAAAAATGAGTATATCTTTGATAATTTTTCTCGTTCGGGGCAAGGTATAGGAGTGTGCGTTTATATAACGGACCTCGAAAACAGATTTGTCATTTAAAACGGACCGGCAATAATTCAAACGCTGCCAAACTAAGCATGAAGTTTAATGTCCATTATTGCGGACGCAACATGGGCTATCTGAAAACAGATCAATAGTAAGAGAGACAATATCCTCCTGCAAATCGTTATCTATGTAATTATGACCAGTTAATAGCTAATTGTTGGAAAACAGTGCATCACACATGTTCTGGACACACACCCATATTACGCATCTATCCTGTCTACGAAATGTCAAAAGATACCAAAATTCGAGTCTTCCAAAGCAACTTTAAAGCGAATATTAAATTAAGACAGATTACGAAGTACAAGCTCAGGGAGCTAATTTGCATTTAGGTAAACGACATTACCTGTTATAGAAGGCAACCCATACATAGGCAGAGTAGGCTTTGCCTGTATGAACGTTATTCTGTGACAAGGGCAAGGGAGAGTGTAACCCCATTGGTGGCGACTGCTTGTGTGAAAAGCGTCAAGTAAAATGACAATAAGCTAGTGGCCGTGTGACGGCAGTGGTGGAGTAACATCCCGTCACTTGTTGGAGGATAGGCGTCCCGATAAAGTGACAAAACGTTAGTGGCCGTGCGACGACAGTGAAAGGAGTGAAGAGAAGAGGCGACCAAGGAACAAACACCAGCGAAAAGGAGGAAAAACCAGCGACAACAGAGGATGCGGGCCAGCAAGTGACTCAAAAAGTGTGTGGATAGGGGGTGATTGACGTTTTGTTTTCTTATTCTTTTGGATTCCATGTAAGTCACCAATTGTTATATTTATTTTTTATGTATATGAATTAAAATTGTTGTTTTCAGTGGACCCCTGTTGATGCTTTTCGAGGAAAAGTTATTAACCCCTTCAGGACAAGAACCACCCCAACAAAAGTGAAACGGACGGGTTCGTCACGGTGAGACATACGTTCACGCACGGATTCGGGCAACACTCTTTGAGTTTTGGCTGAATACGTGGCGTAAATCTATTTCCCTAGCAACGACAAAGCCCGATTTCCTACAAAAATGTGAAAAAGTAAATAAGATATACGAAAATTGGAATTTCACCACTACTCGTTCAAGCAGTTCAAAGCACAAACACCAGATATGGCAAGAATGAGAGCAGAAATATAACTATAGGGCACTTTGTTTCCAGGAAACACTGCAAACAATGAGATTTTTGTTATTTTTTTCAAACAACCCAGCAAGTACAGTTGGTAATAAAATTTATTTCAGTGTTTACATGATAAGTCATAAACGCTCCAAGTACTAAAATTCCGAAGACGTTGGAAACGTTGGAAACATTGGAAAGAGTGGAAACATTGGAAACGGTGGAAACATTGGAAACGCTTGAAATATTGGAAACGATGGAAACATTGGAAACGGTGGAAACAAGTTGGAAACGGTGGAAACATTGGAAACGGTGGAAACATTGGAAACGCTTGAAATATTGGAAACGATGGAAACATTGGAAACGGTGGAAACAAGTTGGAAACGGTGGAAACATTGGAAACGGTGGAAACATTGGAAACGCTTGAAATATTGGAAACGATGGAAACATTGGAAACGGTGGAAACATTGGAAACGGTTGAAACATTGGAAATGGTGGAAACATTGGAAACGCTTGAAATATTGGAAACGATGGAAACATTGGAAACGGTGGAAACATCGGAAACGGTTGAAACACTGGAAACGATGGAAACATTGGAAACGATGGAAACATTGGAAACGGTTGAAACACTGGAAACGATGGAAACATTGGAAACGATGGAAACATTGGAAACGATGGAAACATTGGAAACGGTTGAAACACTGGAAACGATGGAAACATTGGAAACGGTTGAAACATTGGAAACGATGGAAACGATGGAAACATTGGAAACGGTGGAAACATTGGAAACGGTGGAAACATTGGAAACGATGGAAACATTGGAAACGGTGGAAACATTGGAAACGATGGAAACATTGGAAACGATGGAAACATTGGAAACGATGGAAACATTGGAAACGATGGAAACATTGGAAACGATGGAAACATTGGAAACGGTGGAAACATTGGAAACGGTGGAAACATTGGAAATGGTGGAAACATTGGAAACGATGGAAACATTGGAAACGGTGGAAACATTGGAAACGATGGAAACATTGGAAACGGTGGAAACATTGGAAACGGTGGAAACATTGGAAACGGTGGAAACATTGGAAACGATGGAAACACTGGAAACGATGGAAACACTGGAAACGGTGGAAACATTGGAAACGGTGGAAACATTGGAAACGATGGAAACATTGGAAATGATGGAAACATTGGAAACGGTGGAAACATTGGAAACGGTGGAAACATTGGAAACGATGGAAACATTGGAAACGATGGAAACATTGGAAACGGTTGAAACACTGGAAACGATGGAAACATTGGAAACGGTTGAAACATTGGAAACGATGGAAACATTGGAAACGATGGAAACATTGGAAACGGTGGAAACATTGGAAACGGTGGAAACATTGGAAACGATGGAAACATTGGAAACGGTGGAAACATTGGAAACGATGGAAACATTGGAAACGATGGAAACATTGGAAACGATGGAAACATTGGAAACGATGGAAACATTGGAAACGGTGGAAACATTGGAAACGGTGGAAACATTGGAAATGGTGGAAACATTGGAAACGATGGAAACATTGGGAACGGTGGAAACATTGGAAACGATGGAAACATTGGAAACGGTGGAAACATTGGAAATGGTGGAAACATTGGAAACGGTGGAAACATTGGAAACGATGGAAACACTGGAAACGATGGAAACATTGGAAACGATGGAAACATTGGAAACGGTGGAAACATTGGAAACGGTGGAAACATTGGAAACGATGGAAACACTGGAAACGATGGAAACATTGGAAACGGTGGAAACATTGGAAACGGTGGAAACATTGGAAACGATGGAAACATTGGAAACGATGGAAACACTGGAAACGATGGAAACATTGGAAACGGTGGAAACATTGGAAATGGTGGAAACATTGGAAACGGTGGAAACATTGGAAACGATGGAAACACTGGAAACGATGGAAACATTGGAAACGGTGGAAACATTGGAAACGGTGGAAACATTGGAAACGGTGGAAACATTGGAAACGGTGGAAACATTGGAAACGGTGGAAACATTGGAAACGATGGAAACATTGGAAATGGTGGAAACATTGGAAATGATGGAAACATTGGAAACGATGGAAACATTGGAAACGATGGAAACATTGGAAACGATGGAAACATTGGAAACGGTGGAAACATTGGAAACGCTTGAAATATTGGAAACGATGGAAACATTGGAAACGGTGGAAACATTGGAAACGGTTGAAACATTGGAAACGGTGGAAACATTGGAAACGCTTGAAATATTGGAAACGATGGAAACATTGGAAATGGTGGAAACATCGGAAACGGTTGAAACACTGGAAACGATGGAAACATTGGAAATGATGGAAACATTGGAAACGGTTGAAACACTGGAAACGATGGAAACATTGGAAACGATGGAAACATTGGAAACGATGGAAACATTGGAAACGGTTGAAACACTGGAAACGATGGAAACATTGGAAACGGTTGAAACATTGGAAACGATGGAAACATTGGAAACGATGGAAACATTGGAAACGGTGGAAACATTGGAAACGGTAGAAACATTGGAAATGGTGGAAACATTGGAAACGATGGAAACATTGGAAACGATGGAAACATTGGAAACGATGGAAACATTGGAAACGATGGAAACATTGGAAACGATGGAAACATTGGAAACGGTGGAAACATTGGAAACGGTGGAAACATTGGAAATGGTGGAAACATTGGAAACGATGGAAACATTGGAAACGGTGGAAACATTGGAAACGATGGAAACATTGGAAACGATGGAAACATTGGAAACGGTGGAAACATTGGAAACGGTGGAAACATTGGAAACGATGGAAACATTGAAAACGATGGAAACATTGGAAACGGTGGAAACATTGGAAACGGTGGAAACATTGGAAACGATGGAAACACTGGAAACGATGGAAACACTGGAAACGATGGAAACATTGGAAACGGTGGAAACATTGGAAACGATGGAAACATTGGAAACGATGGAAACACTGGAAACGATGGAAACATTGGAAACGGTGGAAACATTGGAAACGGTGGAAACATTGGAAACGGTGGAAACATTGGAAACGATGGAAACACTGGAAATGGTGGAAACATTGGAAACGGTGGAAACATTGGAAACGGTGGAAACATTGGAAACGGTGGAAACATTGGAAACGGTGGAAACATTGGAAACGATGGAAACATTGGAAATGGTGGAAACATTGGAAACGATGGAAACATTGGAAACGATGGAAACATTGGAAACGGTGGAAACATTGGAAACACTGGAAGTGGTGGAAACATTGGAAACGGTTGAAACATTGGAAACGATGGAAACATTGGAAACGGTGGAAACAAGTTGGAAACATTGAAAACGGTGGAAACATTGGAAACGATGGAAAGGGTGGAAACATTGGAAACGGTGGAAACATTGGAAACGATGGAAAGGGTGGAAACATTGGAAACGGTGGAAACATTGGAAACAGTGGAAACATTGGAAACAGTGGAAACAGTGGAGACATTGGATACGGTGGCAACATTGGAAACGGTGCCAGCAGTTGGAAGCGGTGGAAACAGTGGAAACATTGGAAACATTGGAAATGGTGGCAACAGTTGGAAACGGTGGAAACATTCGAAATGATGGAAATGGTGGAAATATTAGAAACTTTGGCAACAGCTGGAAATGATGGAAACATTGGAAACAATTTAACTTTCATTCGCACCATCCATGGGGAATATATTTGAGCCTTAGAAGGTGTCTACGAAACAAAACAAAACTTTTTTCAACACATTTTATTTATTATTAAGGGTATTTGTTTGTTATTTTTCCTTCAGAAGGACATTACAACAAATTGTAAAACAAAACAAAAAAATCAAAATGAATGTTACAGACATATGGAACAATAGCACAATAGCACAGAAAAAGCACTAATCCAACCACACCACCTTAAATTGTTATTGGTACCTATTTTTGCAGTATTTTACATAAAACATTTTATCTGTACGGTAAAAGGTGCAGAATGTTCATCTCAGCCTTTGCCTTAACACTGATTGGCAAATCTTTGGTAATGTGTGGCAAATCTTTGGTAATGTGTGTGACACGAATCAAACAAATTGGAAATCTATCCGTCATAAACTTCGCGCCCTTGCAGCTTGGCCAATACGAGTAGTGCTTCAGTTGAGGGAGCACAGAGAGAGAGCTTTGGTTCGGAAGTAACAGAGAGTCACAACCATGTGGCCCATTTACTACCCAGGGGTAAAAACACCAGTAACGTGTGTGACATAAAATGTCGTTTTATGTCACACATGTTACCGGTGGTTTTTCTCCCGAATAGTAAATGGGCCACATGGTATGGATTCTCTTTTACTGCCTACACAAAAGCTTACTAACTCCTCCATCAAATGAAGTACTAGTCACATCTGCAAAGGTGCAACAGTGCAAAGTTTATTAGGGATAGATTTCCATTTGTCTGATTTGTGTCACACACGTTACCACAGAATCACTCTGATAAACATATTGGTACGGTGGAATCCTCTTAATTGAACAGTCACCTTTAAAGTGAAAAGTATTCAGTTAACAGGCTTTTGGACATGAATCCTTCAAATAAAGGAAACATTTATTCTGTTATATCTTGAGTTGACAGAGCTTATAATTTTTTAGACTTTCTGCATTAACCCTTTAACAAACCAGACAGAAAATTTTATGGTTTAAATCTGTGCATCATCTGTGTATCAGAAACATGGTTTATGACCACTCATTGGAACAAGCAGAACCAGCTAATTCCATTGAGGTGTCATAGGCTATGATTTTGAGAAAATTGAAAATGTCAGATGAGCTAATGGTGACTGTTTTATACATATATACATTTTAAATATATACAGCTTGTAGAATGTCGGATAATATGCATAATATGAGAGGAGACCAAAGATTAGCTTTTACCAATGATCTCCGATTGACTTCAAGATATATACATTTTCAAACAATTCAGCACTGTCCACATTCCCAATTATTTAACCCTTTACCTAACGTGAAAAGCAGACGACACTTGCAAAAATAATTCTTGAATAACTAATTTTTTTCATTTTTTGTCTCAAAAACATAGGTTATGACCCCTCGTTGGAACGAGCTCGACGAGCTCGTTCCAACGAGGGGTCATAACCTATGATTTTGAGACAAAAAATGAAAAAATAGTGAAAATTAATTGGCGATTTTTGAGAATAGCGCTGGCCGGTTTTGGCCGTTACGTTGGGTAAAGGGTTAAAGTCTTCAAACTACGAATTTTCTTACAAAAAGTATGGTACCATTGGTTGCACCTGCCACATTCTAGTAGTTATAAAAGCTCAATTTTTAAAACAGTTTACCCCCAAAATCACATTTTTTTTGCTACCATTGATTTTGGAGTTTAAGGGAGGTATTAATCATACCGATTTACTGTATAATACGATGGCAGTGTTGTTTGTGCTGGGAACCATTTGAACGAGTAGTGATGAAATTCCATTATCAGGAGGTTGTGCCGACAATAGCTAAATCACCTAATCAGTGATTTTCTAGTCAAGTCTTGGCTGCCTGTTTGCAGCCAAGACTTGACTAGAAATCACTGCTAAGCAACTTGACATGTACAAGCTTTAGCCTTGTTGGAATTCAGGACAATTTCTCAGGCCCTTAATGGTTAACAAAACTGAAAAGAAAATCAATCACTTCATGCATGAACATGAACTCTTCAACTGCTATCAAGTGTCTAACAGTTAAAACTAGAAGTCCTGTAATGAAATGCGCACAAATAGCACGTCGATCTGTGCGTTAATCTACGCGTTATGACCATAGTAAGACTATCACAACCTGTACATATGACCTGTGCACAAGCAATGTTTCAGTCAATGGACCTCCGGGTAACCCGGAGGTCCATTGACAGAAACATTGCCTGTGTTTGCTATGAGTAACTAGGAGAACCTGTCATGCTTTGGGTGCCATTCGATATGGCAATTGCGCGCAATTCCTACGCGCAATTAGGCCTAGATGAGCGAACAGTTCGTGACAGGACTTCTAGTTTAACTGTATAAGTAGGCAATATAGGAAAATATGAAACTTAAGACTGTCTCGGTATTCAGTGATGGGTCCGCTACGTTTTTTTCGGTATCCCCATGATATCGGTATCGGTTCGGTTTTTCGGTATATTGCCCATCTCTAACGTAAATGTCACGAAACAAGACCAAGGTATGCGATCTGGTGAAAGGAGACATCAGTAGCTACATGTATATGAAAAGACGATGTAGACTCGAAGAATTATGAAATTTTGTTCAATTTATGTGGGTAATAAATTAATAATTCCCTTTATCATTTACCATAATAAATTGTTTCGGAGGAATCATCGTCATAAATCGTCCCTTGCGTCCATCAAGGCGCCATATGCAATGCTTAAGCATTGCAGATGGCGTCATTTTCACTCAACGGCGATGTACCCCTTTCAAATTAATGTCTCTTTTAAGGGGTGGGGGAGGGAAAGCCACCTCAGCCCCTCCCCGGCTACGCCACTGCTGTATTCTCACAGCACGCGATACGGCTCTGAAGAAGCGTTTGTAACGCTAATAAGCCTGAAGACTAGTTTACTCGCTTCCGATGTTGTACAGCAAGTGCACTGTCACTGATGTTTTGCATAATAATGAGTCGGCACAGTTGTATAACCTAAACAGTTGTTTCTAGTCAAGTGTCGTCTGCATTCTCCCGACACAAGTAGGGTTCTTATCTATGAAGGCACGTGTATCGTCTACGTACTATACACCACAATACACGGCGTCGCCGTGCTTCCAGTTGGTCAGTTGGTATTATGTGTCTTACTTAAGGACTCAACGCTGATGACCTGAATCGGGGGTAGATATATTGTCGACCTTTCCTCTGGAATCCAATGCGATAACCAGCAAAAAAGTATCGCAGCTCATCTCTATTAGGATTACAAATCTCTCTGAACTGCCCTCAAAAACGGAAGTGCAGAGTAGTTCGAAGGCCACAGTACATGGATAGCTTAGTATACCTTCATACCTTTAAAGTGGAGTTTTTCTGGTTGAAAGTGACGAGTCATGCCGAGTCATGCAATGCATTCAGATTTCATGAAATAAGTTTTGAGACGCGTGAGGCTATTGCTGACTGCCACCAGATACACAGAGCCTGATAGAGGCGATATATCCGGGAAGGGACGTGAGTTTACTGTGTCCCCACCACACCAGGTGTGTGTGAGGGAAGGCAGTGTCAAGGGGAGCACCTTCCCCAACAGTCCTAGTGCGTAAGTATAGACATTGATTATAAACTGAGAGAGCAAACTGATGTGCCAGTATAATGCATTCCTGAAAAATGTCACCAACACAAACAGATTTAGTTACAGTCGGCTGCTGAAGTTCACATTCAGCTAGTTCGTGGTTTTTCCTTTAATTCAACCATCTTCCAACCGGAAGGCTTACATCCGGGTTGAAATATGACTGATGTTGACGAATGCATCTCCACCAGCAGGTTCCACACTGGGTGAAATCTACAGAAAAAAAAGATGTTTAGCCAAGGCACAGTATATCATAATTTATTATTCTAATCATTGTTTTTAACCCTTTACCTAACATGAAAAGCAGTCGACACTTGAAAAAAAAATTCTTGAATAACTATTATTTTCATTTTTTGTCTCAAAATCATAGGTTATAACCCCTCATTGGAACGAGCTCGACGAGCTCGTTCCAATGAGGGGTCATAACCTATGTATTAGAAACAAAAAATGAAAAAATAATGAAAATTAATTGGCGAGTTTTGAGAATGACGATGGCAACTTTTGATCGTTACATTAGGTAAAGGGTTAATCAGTTTATTCAAAACAATCAATAAAAGCATATCATTTGACACTTCATTGGAACGGACTCGAGGAGATCATTCCAATGAGGCGTCACGTGATATGGTTTTGTTGAACTTTTTGACTTTTTTTTTCAAGTGTTTAACTTGTAAATTACTCAGGCGAATAGGCCGATTCGTTAAGTAAGGGGTTAAAGTTTAAACACTTACGCCCTGGCTGATATCTTCTGTTTATATGATATATACATCTACTGTACACAGCAAAATGGGAAAGTCTGTTTTGTAATCATGGGGAGAGAGAGTAATACTTTCATTCTACGACCCAAAAGGGCTGTAGATTAAATTATCACCGATTCCCCTGGAGAGGTTGAGGGTTATTGTGTTACGGGTATCTACTTACGTACTGACAACTTCTGCTTTAACGAAAAAATTAGGGTTATCGGTTTAACACTTTCGACAGTCGGGGTCACCTCGTGTCGGAAAGTTTTACGGGTGGAGGAAGCCAGAGTATCCGGCGTGAACCACCGATCAATGGCGAGCAACTGTCAGACTCCCCAACATACTAACTCCGCACAAGCAGAGTAAGCATTGAGTGACGACAGGGACACCATCGACGTGCAGTACGCCTTAGTACACAGCGCCACCATGCTTCCACGTGGGCACTCGAGATTAAGTGTCTAACCCAAGGACACAATGCAGCTACCCCTGTCGGGGGTCGAACCGTGGTTTGAAGTTCAATGTCGTAACCACCGACCCACCGCGTTCAAAAGTATCCATACTGTGTAACAGTAATAGATAAAAGCATAACTATTAAATATTTGAATCAGAGTTATTCGCCTTGAAAAGTTGTATTCGGAGATGATGCAGTCTCCGGAGATCTTGAATACTTTGAACTTGGGTTTAATTTGCGCAAACGGTGAATTGTTTATACCTCGTCCAGTTTTTAGATTCATTATGGGCATTAAATATCTGAAACAAAAGTGCCAAAAATATAGATTCCACCTCAAGCATGGACAGGAATCCACTTGGATTGCTGCATTTTTGTTTTACGGGAAATTACGGGAATCGGATGCCCGTTGAAAAACGAGCCCTGGGTCGTTTCTGAGTAAATTATTCTCTACGTTTGAGCGTCCTTATTATCCATAAAAGTTTCCGTTTACTGTTGAATCATTGCTGATTTATTTATATTTATTTATTGGTGTTTAAGGTCACATACTTATGCACAATGGCTAATCATGACCGTGACAGTTTTACGGGTGGAGGCAGCCGGAGTACCAGCAGAGAACCACCGAGCAACGACGAGCAGCTGCCAGCTCCCCAACATCGTAACTCCGCACTGCAACACAGGCAGGGTTAGATTGGTTGAAGACATGCGCACCATCGACGTGCAGTACGCCTTAGGTCATGGCGTCATCGTGTCCCCCCCCCCCGTGTGGACAATCGGGGTTAAGTGCCTTGCCCAAGGACACAACGCGGGAGTCCGAATCGATCGCTCAGATGGTCACCCATCCGATGACTAACCGGGCTCGACGTTGCTTAACTTCGGTGATCTGACGAGAACCGGTTACCACAACGTCACCGCGTCCCGATCATTGCTGAATTCTCCAGAGAGAAAAGAGGGTAATTTAATGAATTTTGGGGCCTAAAAAATGCAATTGCCCTTTGGTGTGTTTTTGTTGGGAATTCTCTCAAAAATGTCGAAGTGACAGGTAGTTTCCTTCCTGTCAGCCTTTCTCTGTTATTTGTTGCCCTGTTTAGAGGACAGGAAACGTTGCCCGAAGGTCTACACTTCGTCCCCTGAATTCCAATATGTTCTATGTGCCAGTAGGCACATAGAACACATTGGAACTCAGTGGACGACTTGGCAATGGTATTTAAATGCCCAAATTGAAATGCTGGGATCATATTTTTTCACACGAACGTTAGAACGGTCGCCTATGTTTACATATTTAGTAACGCCTCTCCTTGTTTCAGTGGAGCAGTTGTGTGGGATGACCTTCGTAGCGGCAACTTCGTGACCTCGCTCTTCTCGAATATTATGAAGGGATCTTTAGCCTGCACGGAGTGTGCCTCTCTCCGCACAGAGTACAGCCATTTTACCTCCCCACCCGATTGGACGGTACGCTGAGACAGCATCAACCCCACAATTGATATTGATGCTGACAGAGAGTGTTCGGACACCTCGAGAACTTTCCCTGACCGGGAACTCTATCACGGACCTCTGGTATGAGATACCAGCGCACTTATCCACTCGACCACCACTCTCTTAGTACTGTTTTAAATGTATAATCACACAGAGTTACACGGATTTTATATGAAGTTCCATTATATGCTCATCTAGCATCAATGTGGAGTAGATCACTCCTGTATCACAGAAGGAGGTTCGTCTAACCTTCTGACATTTCAAATTTTACAACCCAAAGTACAAGAAGCTCAAGTCAAGTTTCAGCTCATGTACATATTCGATAGTCAGTGCGCCCCAGTCAGTTTACACACACGAAAAGTAAATCATCTTTTATTCGCAGACGATCTAGCATTAATATCTGACACACCATGTGGGATTCAAAATTGTATCAATCGTTTAGATCAGTATGCAAAAGACAACAAACTTACTGTAAACACTGAAAAAACTAAATGTGTCATATTTTCATAAAAACGGAACCATTCTCCAACATTTTACATGGGTAACTCTATCCTGAAAATTGCAAAATAATATACTTATCTTGGCATTAAATTTTCGTCAAACGGAAATTTGGTAAACGCTCAAAAAGACTTAGCAATTAAAAGTTTGAAGGCAATGTATCAATTACACAAGTCCTTCAAAGCTAGGTGTCTACCATCAGTTACATGTATAGTTTTTTCTAAACTTTTCGACAAATTAGTTAAGCCTATATTGTTATGTGGAAGTGAATTGTGGGCTGCTGAAGTCAATATGGAACATGGAGATAAGCTTCCTTGTGAACAGGTTCATATAAAATTTTGTAAACTACTCTTAAATGTCAATAAAAATGCTACAAATCATGCCGTTCGGGCAGAACTTGGACGGTATCCCATTCACCTGGACGCTTCCCCGTGGGAACCCCGGGAAGTAAGCAGCACTTGTTTACTGTGGTAAACCAGTTCCGCTTTACTAGTAAAATAGGACCCAGTCACCAATGCTTGGGGTGAAAGTCCTCTAAAATGGGCAACATGTTGATCAACGATGGACTAAACTTGACTTCATCTCCATGTTGTGTCACGATTAGCCATGGTGCATAAATATGTGACGTTAACCACCAACAAACAAACAAACAAACCTGGACGCTACATTACAGATGACTAAATTGGTGCACAAACTATCACACCTCGAACCAGCTTCTCTGCTAAGCGAAGCGGTGCTTGAATGCAAACGCAACAGTATTACTGACTCTATTTTCAATAAAACTCAGTCCCTGGGGTTGCAAAACATAGAGTGCACACCAAATTTTGATAAACGGCTGCACGATTTGAAGGAACAATTGATAGGTGAACATTATGCTCGTTTCAGAGCTGATATACATGACAATAACAGACGTTCTGGGAAAAATAAACTCAGAACGTACCGCTTATTTAAAGCAGAATATAAAATAGATCCTTATTTGGTGCATACTCAATCGAAAGAGGCGAGGACATGTTTTACACGGTTACGAAAAAGTAACCACACTCTCGCGATTGAACAGGGTCGCCATGTACAACCCCCGGTCCCGGTTGTAGAACGGCTGTGTGAAGTATGTAACCTTGGAGAAATCGAGGATGAGATGCACTTTCTGATGGACTGTCCAGCCTATTCATCCTTGAGAAATGAACTGTTTGTTATTTTGTTGCACAATAATGGAGAGTTCAGTGGGATGAACAGGGAAAGCCAGTTCAACAGCATTATGCAAAACAATCAAATAACTACGGGGGCATCAGTCTGTAACATGGTCAACAGGTTTTTCAAATTAAGGGAGTCAGTTCTGGCTTCTTTACCGCCTAACGCCATATGGTAGATTATGTGTTCAAGAAAATTCTTTCTCCTCAATGAACATTTAAACTCTTGATTATATTGACAATTGTTTGTACTTAAGATGCTCTGATGTCAATGTTATATTATCATGTAGCAACCTGCATTTTTAAGGGCGTACAATTGCAAATAAACTATCTATCTTTCTATACAACTGCGTGGCGCCCGGTGTTTTATAAGGTAATGAATTTATTGATGTTTATCGTAACACTGAAAGGACACGTGTGCGCTTCAGATTTTTCTATACGCGATATGGCATCTACCGCCCACACTGATTACTTTTCTAAAGTGTTAATGACTCGGAAAACCTCATTCACTTCTCAATTTCGCAAACTATCGAGAAGTATACAGTGCTGATGAATCACTTGAACCTGCTATTGAGGCTTCTATGAATAAACAAAAATCTGTCGCGAAACACAATGTAACACGATCCGACAGTTGAATCACAATCCTCAAACGTTCATCGTTGCACAGTTATAGAAAAAAACAACAACATTATAGATCAGATTTCTCAAAGCTCCCCAAATTTCAAATGAATAACTGTACAGAGGTGAAGAAAGGTTGGGAAAATCGGTTCTTGATACGGCCAAACATATTTAAACCTTTACCTAACACGAAAAGCAGACGACACTTGCAAATAAAATTCTTGAAGCCTTATTTTTTTTTTTTTTTTGCGTCAAAAACATAGCTTATGACCCCTCACTGGAACGAGCTCGTTGAGCTCGTTCCAATGGAGGGTCATAAGCTATGTTTTTGTGACAAAAAATGAAAAGATAAAAAAAATTGAATGGAGAATTTTGTGAATAGCGTTGGCCGGTTTTGGCCATTACGTTGGGTAAAGGGATAATCGCGTAAAACGCCAGGTTGAATCGCGCAACGCAAAATCGATTGATTCCTTTATTTGTTTGGATTGGGGAACGCCCCACCCCATCGTTCAAATTATGGGAAAGCTAAAAGTTGTTAAATGTACTCCGGAAACAACGCGTTCTAGTACAACCGTTGAACCACCGACGATGACCGTCAACCGATTTAGAATTTAGCCGTCGCAAAATACTCGCAGTAAGATATATTCAACCGTTACCATCGTTCTGGAGGAGGATGGCGTATACACGTACTCGTGGCATGAACAGAAAGTTTTTCTCTGACAAGTTATTGGTCTACCTGGTTTCGCTCCTCCGAACATTAGTAAGTAGGGGGGTGGGGCAGGGTGTTACTACAAACATCATGGCGGAATGGATTCTTCACCAAACCTTTATTTATAATTTCTAATAAAATGCACAAGAAGCGCAAGCCAATTTTCAGTTCATGAACCCTCTGATGCAACCCAATGGACAATTATGATCAGAGCGTTTATTGGTTCTTCTTGTAATTTATCAGAATTTGTAAATACTCGTCTGTTGAAAAAAATTACCCCACTGTGATTTTGAAGTAATGACAATGTCACAGGTGGAAGAAAGTGAAGTAGCTGGAGAGAACCACCGAGTAACAGCGAGCAACTGTCGGACTCTCAAAGTTACCAAACAGGGTAATATCGATTGAAAATACGTACCGTCGTCGTTCCCTACGCTTTAGTACATAGTTTTACAGTGCTCCCAATAGGCAATTGCGATGAAATATCTTGCCCAAGGACACAACGCATGTGACACGGATAAGGATCGAACGGTCGACTTTTCTATCCCTATTCAAATGCTCTAACAAATGAGCCGCTTTGCTCCCAGCTACACAATTTAAAGACTGTCACACTTCAGTCCTAACACGGTTAACCCTTTACCTAACACGAAAAGCAGACGACACTTGCAAACCAAATTCTTGAGTAGCTCTTTTTTATTTTTGCGTCAAAAAACAAAAAATAGAATATGACACCTTATTGGAACGAGCTCGTTATAAAGATGGGTCATAAGCTATGTTTCTGAAACAAAAAAATGGAAAACAAATAATGAAAAATGTGCCGGAAACCTGGCGTGGTCGTTGCTGAGCCTCCAAGGCCACATAAGCACATATTGCACGTGTGGCTCCGCCACTCCGTGAACCTGCCAACTATTTACAAACACACACTAAAAACTAAAGTGTTAAAACTGACTCTTTCAAGGTGTAAAACCCATTCTAACTCTTAGGGTTTGATTTTAACACTCAAAGTGCAATGCTTTAAGCACTTAGACATTACAATCGTCAGACATCTGAAACATGAATGGATGACACTTCCCATGTGTCTAGCATTGGTCGTTCTCCCAGAATCGGCCATAATTTGATTTGCGCTTGATGGGTACATAATTAAAAGGACACAACGCAGATGACGCGGATCAGGCTCGATAGTTCGAGCCTGATCCGCGTCATCTGCGTTGTTTCCTTTTAAGTGTCGCGACATTACACTTGTCAAGTTGTATTATTGTAACACCTGTCAAGTTCTGGGATATCTGCACTTGAACAAAGTGCTAGTTCAGCACTTAGTAAGTGTTAAATACAGCACTTCAAGTGTAGTTTTTAACACTTTAGTTTTTAGCGTGCAGTTACGTATTTCCACAATATTATCGTGCCTGGAGACAAATTTGTGCCTGCAGATTTCTCGCTTTGAGAAACTGTGAGATGAAATATCATCTTTTACTTTTTTAAAAGAGAGCGCGGTGGTCAGAGGTTAGGGGATTGGCCTAAACTGAGAGGTCAACGATCCAATCCTGACCAGCTGTAACTAGGTTGCTCCTTTATGCAAGACACTTAACCATTTGAACCCTCGTTTCCTGGAATGGTATCGCCTTTGTGTACGCATACAGTGAGATGGATCAACCCAATATCAACATGCAAGGAGGATAAAATAATAACTGCAGTTATGATTTTATAATTACATTGTTAATGTCGTTATATGTTTTGGGTCCAAATACTCAATTCCCATTGGTCAGCTGGATGAAAACGTCATGACCAAATGTAATTCATTTTCCAATGAATACATTTGGTCGAACTTTGACCCACATGTACGGTAAAGCACAGCTGACAGAATGTAATTCGGGCGGCGTTTGGGTGGGTTTTTAACTTTTAACGCTTCTCGCAGTGATCAACTCCGCTGCTGTTTCTTTCGTGACATTTCCCAACTGTGGCATAAAGCCCGTTACTAAAATACTCGTTTCCATTTCTGAAGTTGTGAAAATTAAAAATGAAAGTTGTGCGCTTTGTATTTTGTGTGAGGGTGGTTTTTCGCCTCGTTCGTTCGTGCATGTTTTATTTCGAAACTACATGCGGTCAATCTAAACATTCTACAGTGAGGATTATTGGGTGGTAAATTCAAAATTATATTCAGAGCTATTATTGAAAAACTGGGTTAGTTACCTGTCAATCACAAGCTCGTATCTCATCATACCTTAACATGCAGGGATTATTATTATCATTATTTTATTATTATTATTATAACCCCACAAACACAAATGTCAGAAGTGGCTGAAGGTTAAATACTGTTGTACTACCAAGTACTGGCTTGTATTTATTTTGCTATTTTCGTTGATGTGTTCTTTTTTTTTTTTTTCAACGGCACTGGCTAGAAGAGAGCTATTTAAGCTATGCCAGTTCCGAGCAGTATCTAAATTAACCCTTTACCTAACCAAAACCGGCCAGCGCTATTCTCAAAAATCGCCATTTAATTTTCACTATTTTTTTCATTTTTTGTCTCAAAAACATAGGTTATGACCCCTCGTTGGAACGAGCTCGTCGAGCTCGTTCCAACGAGGGGTCATAGCCTATGTTTTTGAGACAAAAAATGAAAAAAATTAGTTATTCAAGAATTTTTTTTGCAAGTGTCGTCTGCTTTTCACGTTAGGTAAAGGGTTAAGATCATTACCAACGAGGGGTCATAGCCTATGTTTTTGAGACAAAAAATGAAAAAAATTAGTTATTCAAGAATTTTTTTTGCAAGTGTCGTCTGCTTTTCACGTTAGGTAAAGGGTTAAGATCATTACCATTGATGTTGGTGTCACTCATTCACTGTGCTCAACTTGCATTGTTCACGTAGCACAATGATTCCTCAGAACATAATGCATTTCGTTATCGGGGGGGGGGGGGGGGGGGGGCGCCCAAAAAATGCCAGGATACAAGGCCCGGGTGGGTGGGTGTGTCCGAGTCCCAAAATGCAGTTGTTGCCGGTGTCATGCAATTTTTTGCCAAATATCATTTTACAGACAAGTAATTACAACCAAAGTGAATTCAAGTGCTTAGATTCATAACTTTGAGCAGAATAGAGCATTGATAATGTGTTGGGGGCTCTATGTCAGAATTTGTTCCCCATGTTTTACACTTCATTAGGGGGTGGGACCTGTTCTGGGTCTGGCAAAAATGTGCAAAACAAAAAAGTGATTCCCAGCTATTTGGTTATGATTTTCACTCCTTTATATTTCTACTAAGGCAGTCTGCCTCTTATTAGTGTTTTGTAGCTCCTATTATTTGATTCTTCTGTAAGCCTCCGGGTGCCTCATGCCGTTGGTCTAGTGTGCTTCCATGTATGGAATAGTTGGAAAGATTGAAAGAATAAAAATCTTGATTGTGGAAAACGTGTATAATTTCAAGGTAAATACTAGACTTTATGATTCTGGAGAATCATGGCTTTTCCCGATGAGATTCCATGATTCTTCATGACCCCACAGTGTCTGATGAACTGTTTTTAACTGTCTCACTGAAGTTCCTTCATTGATGTTATGAGAAATGTGAATATAGTAGTCTCAAATGACTTGGCTCGATCCTAATTAACACCATAATTATGGAAACACTGGAATTACCAGCGCGACTGAAGAGAACAATAGCAGCTCTGGGCATCTCTTGCCCTGTCACCTGGACTGTCCGGGAGACAGGCAAGAGAGTCCATCTGAACTTGGAGTTCGTCATTGAAGAGCACAACACCGCCACACCTTCTTCGGGGAGAGGTAGCACCTTTTGTGAGAGGAACCCCTCTCACACTGGTCCTCACCCGAAGAAGCGTGGACCTGGCCCTGAAAAGAAGAAGAGCAAGAAGAAGAAGAGTCTGTCCACCAAGCGCCGGAATTCCAGGCGCCTGGAGGCCTTCCGGAATAGGAAGAAAGAGGTGAGCGAGATGATGGAGGTCCTGGAGGCAGCTGCCAGTTCCCGTCCTAGTCCCACTAGTACACCCAACCAACTGCCAGCTCCTGAGCCGGTACTGTTGGATGAGGAACGTCTGGTGGAGACTGAGGAGGAACCGGAGGTTGCCTTTTCACCACCTTCCACCACTCACTCCTCACTTCCTTCTCTACCGGACAGCCCGGGTGTGTTAATCTCAGCAACACAGCCACCTAAGTCTGCAGTCACCGCCGAAGAATTAAGGAGAATAATATAGATGGGAAGGCGAGCAGTTGAGATGGGAAACCGAATCGCCTCCGAAACCCACGAGTTCAGGGAACAATCCAAGGCAGATCTCAAAAAGAAATTAGACGCAATCCATTCACCAAACTCAACACTAAACTCAACATCGTCGACTTCCACATCACAATCTCAACCAACTCCAAAGAAAAAGAGCCGGAAGAAGCCTAGATGGGGTTAAGCCACCTCCCTCCTTCCTTTTCCTCCTCCGCCGCGCCTTGACGTCCTACAACAACAACAAACAGCTAACGAGGGTCGAAAGGGGCTTGTCCTCCAAATCGTCCCTGCGCGCCTTCGGCGCGTCAAACCATTTCGTTCGTCTCAAATGACTCAGTTGATAAGAAAATTGTTTAGGTAAAAAACATCATTAACGGTAGAGTGGGCTAATATCAATATCGTCGTCCGACAAGTTGATGACCCACAAAAGGAGTTATGTTTGTTTCACACATACCCACTGAGTGCTGTGTCTATTTGAAAATGGTCCATTTTATCTCAAATGCATCCAAAATATTGATGTCTGGCAGCTTGTAGAGGGTTAACAAGTACTAACAGGAATATTTTTCCATGCAACTTGTAATGTCACACTAAGAACTGCAAATGGCCATTTTTTCTTTAAAATCTTCCAAGATGTTTTCAGAGAAATCCCTGCGCATATGCTCCTTTCCAATTCAACGTGACGAAATGCGACATTCATGTCGCTCTTCATGGAAAGTGATGCCACAAGTACTCATGAACAAGGAGTGAAAATTTCATGGAAATCTGCCTAGAATTGGTTGAGATATGGTGTTTTGGAGAGAGGAGGTAATTGTTTGAATTTGGTCCTTCCTTTTCAAGCCAGTTCGAAAAAAGACGTCGGGAATGGGCGCAGAATCCTTCAGTGCCTCCTCGCTGGAGTAAGTCCACTTAAATGTTACAGTTGTGTGTGACTGGTGGAGAGTTGACTGTAAATGGAAGTTGCTTCTTTAAGACAGCCACCAGGGACCCCAACACAACCTTTAAACCTACGAGAATCTCAGAAGTTTAAAGTCAAGAGAAATTGGTGGTGATTGGGTTTCTGGCAGGCAGGAAAAGATTGACGAAGATTTGCATATTGGACATTAAAATAGCACTTCAGACATACACGAACGGTGTTCAGACCGCTGGAGGCAGCGACTTGAAATTTTCAGAACTTGTTCTACGAACCCTGGCCGACATTTTGGGATCTGTTTGGAGTGTCCGGACCGCGTGGAAAACACCACGCATCGCTTGGAATGTGAGAGTACTATTCGTCCCGACTCTATCAGTTTCGAATGGACACCGGCAGTGTTGTAGACGTCTGTAGAGCTGCGATTGAGCATAACGTCCCAGGTTTCGGTGCCACATTGCCTAACCAGCCCCAAAAGAGCTGCGGGGGAGGGGTATCCTGACACTATCTTTAAACCTTAGATAATCCTCAGAAGTTGAAGTGAAAAGAAATCGGCGGTGAGTAGGTTTTTTGGCGGGTAACGATTAACGAAAATTTGCCAATTAGACATTAAAATTGCACTTCTCACAAACATGAAGCGTGTCTAGATCGCTGAAGGCAGCGACATCTAATTTTCAAAACTTGTTCTACGCACCCTGGCCGACATTTTGGCATCTGTTGCGAGTGTCGAGGCCACGTGAAGAACACCACGCATCGCGTGGAAAGTGAGAGTACTATTCGTCCCGACTCTATCAGTTTGGAATGGACTTGAGGACTGTTGTAAACTACTGTAGAGCAGCGATTGAGCATGAAGTCGGAGTTTTTTGTGCCAAATTGCCTAACCGGCTCCAAGGTATGATTTTTCGTCTGTACATCGCCCAGATCGACTGTAGTTTATACCGTTACTATACGTTGAAGTAGCCTTTTGTCATTTTCGCCACTTTCGCCCCAGATTTGAGAGTACCTTCCTTCAACCCCATTTTATAGCAAAATCTAGCCATGCTCCCAACAACGCCCTCTCCCCGTCGGCCCGGGTGCTTCTAAAAATAGAAAGGTCAATGAGTAGGGGCCCGTTAGCAAACAAACGGGTGCACGGCAGGTGTACTTGGTGAAAAAACAGTTGTGTGAACATCCCCAGAAGTGAAAACCTATGCTCAGTGGCTGTAATCAAGATGTTAATTTAGACTCCCATTACGGCCAAGATACTACAGAATGCAAATGGGTGGGTGGCGGGCATCATCACTGGATCTAATGTTGTATTTCATGTTTTCTTTATATTCTATTTATTTTTTTGATCTCTCTCTCTCTCTCTCTCTCTCTCTCTCTCTCTCTCTCTCTCTCTCTCTCTCTCTCTCTCTCTCTCTCTCTCTCTCTCTCTCAGTTTAATTTGTGTTTGTCTATAATGTTTATAATATTTAGATTTTGCTAGATTATGTTATTTATGGAACACGTTCTGCCATATTGTAAATTATTAGTCATAGTCACCGTACAGGAACGGAGGGGCTTCTAAGTGGTAAGCACTTGTCCTCCAATCCTGATTTGCATTGTCAAATGGCAAATAAAATATGTTTAATCTAACTAACAGTAGGTGTGTGTGTGTGTGGGGGGGGGGGGGGGGGCATGTGTCCTACGTAAACAATCAGCAGGGGGCAGGTGTCCTAGGTAAAATAAACAGCATGGGGTGGGGGGGGGGGGGATGTCCCCGCTAATTAATTTTAATAGCAGTTGTTCATGGGGCAGGTGTCCTATCCCACTGGTACTTGGCCTTGATGGAAATAACATTTCAACAAGAAACAACGGGAAACTTATTTGCAATAAAGCTGCAAATATAAACTTGATTTTAGGACCATTCCATGGACATTTTAAAGCCTACTGCGATATCAGCGTTTCTTACTCTCGTACTTTCACTACACCGCAGTATTTTACCCGAGTCGAGTTCTGACGTCATGCAAGTTTGACCGACATGCTTTCAATTTTGTTATTGACAACAACATATTTATAATTTCGTGCTTACTGATCCGAATTTTGAAAACGACACACGCAATCGCGAAAGCGTTTTCTGAAAAACACGATTCTGTAAAAGGTTTTAGTGAAATTTGATTATTTTTTTTATTTTCAATTTCGATGGCTCTTGTCGAAAAGGTGCTAATCACTGATCGTCCCAAACGAGATCAAAGACACGCCGTAGTTTAATAACAGACAGAGAATCTTCTAAGAATATACATGCGCAATCCTAAAATGCAATAAATCAAGTGTTTTTTCACGTTTTATGAGAGAAATATGTCCAATTGTATCATTGAATCATTTTTAGGTATATGTGGGTGAGAAATTTTCTATACGGACAAAATACAGGCTAAATAAAATATTTGCCATCATTTTCCGCAGAAGTATTTTTGTCTTTGCTTCTTGGGGAAATTTCTTGCTGCTGAATACAACGAAGGTGTGTTATTTGATGTGGTCAGAACCGTCAGGTGGTCGGGTCCGAAACCGCACCTCGCAGAAGATTTAGTGGGGGGTGTCGATTTTACAAGTAATGTAGGCAGCGTACACAGCATGGGCTGCCTGTCTTTAATCCGACAAAACAGGGTTAAGGCTTGGTTTTTTGAATACCCTTATTTATTTATTTATTTATTGGTGTTTAAGGTCACGTACTTCTGCACAATGGCTAATCGTGACCGTGACAGTTTTAGAGGTGGAGGAAGCCGGAGTACCCGGAGAGAACCACCAAGCATCGACGAGCAACTGTCAGCTCCTCAACATTCTCACTCTGTTCAGGCTCCGCTCAGGCAGGGTTACAGAGGTTGAAGACATGTGTACCATCGACGTGCAGTATGCCTTAGTACACGGGGACATCGTGCCCCCATGTCGGCAACCGGGCCAAAGTGCCTTGCCCAAGGACACAACGTGAGTCGTCCCGGACGGGGATCGAACTCGGGACCTCTAGCATAGAAGTACAACAGTCTACCACTGAGCCACCACGCTCCCTTGAATACCCTTAATACTATCATACATTATCCCTCAGGAATTCTAAGTCTGATAAAAGAGGTCATGTTTATCTATTGCATACCCATTTTGCTGCCCGAAAACAGCCGATTTTATTAAAATTTTGACGTTTAGCAGCCTGTAGAGGGATTAACAAACGACTAGCGGAATATTCTATCTATGCAATTTGTAAGACCTGCCAATGTCAAATTGTTCTTGAAAATCCCCAACAAGCAGTTAGCGAAATCCACGGAAAATGTAAATTTTAAGCGTTTAAGGGGCATCTCTCCTTATCCAGTTCAAAATGGGTTAAGTTTCATTCTTTTAGATACCCTTACTATTTACAAACCTTAAACACCAATTAGATTCCATGATTTTTCTTGACCCCCACAGTGTCTGATGAATTGTTTTTAACTGTCTCACTAAAGTTCCTTCATTGATGTTATGAGAAAGGTGAGTAAAGTAGTCTCAAATGATTCGGTTTGGTTTTGATAAAAAAAATGTTTAGGTAAAACCCATCATTAATGGTAGAATGGGTTAATATCAATATCAATGTTTCCCTATCAGTTTTGCGTCCGGTAAAAGAAGTTACGTTTCTCTGTGGCATTTCCGTTTGATGTCCTTGGTGTCCAAAAACAGACTGTTTCCTCAATTTTTTTTTTACATTTAGCAGCCCATGAAGGGTTAACAAATGCCTACCAGAATAATTGATTCATGCAACTGGTCATATGACACCAAGACCTATCAACGGCCATTTTCTCTTGAAAACCCCCCAAAATGTTTGTAAAGAAATCCAGGGAAAACGATTTTTTAAGCTTTTGATGGGTATCCCTGTTAACCTCCCCAACAGGGGTTAACACTTGGCTTTTTGAATACCTTTATTACTTACAAAAATGGTCCTCTGTGAATTCCACTTCAAACAAAGGAGATTATGTTTATCTCTCATGTATACATTAGGTGATGTGCGTGTCTGAAAACAGTCCCATGTTAACAACATTACGATGCTTGGCAGCTTGTAGATGGTTAAAAAACGCTCACCGGAGTATTTTGTCCATGCAACTTTTAATGTCACATAAAGACCTACGAATAGTCAATTTGTCTTGAAACCCTACAAGTTACCGTTAGGGAAATTCACAGAAAATGGGAATTTAAAGCTTTCAAGGGATATCTCTCTTTAGCCTGCCCAAAATGGGTTAAGACGTCGACTTTTGAATACCCTTACTACTTACAAAAATGTTTCCATATAAATTGTATGCGCGATAAAAAAGGCACTTTTCTTTGTGGTGTACCCTTTGGGTGCTGTTGGTGTGCAAAAACAGCCCATTTTATCGCAATTTTGACCTTCAGCAGCCCGGGGAGGGTTAACTAATGCTGACCGGAATATTTTGTTCATGCGACTTGTAATGTCACACCAAGACCTGCAAATAGCCGATTTTTCTTGAAAACCTACAAGATGTTGTTAGAGAAATCCACAGAAAACGGGTATTTTAAGATTTTAATGGGTATGTCTCTTTAACCATCCCAAAATTGGTTAAGACGTCAAATTTTGAATACCCTTACCACTTTCAAAAATATTTTCCGATCAATTTTGCGTCCGATAAATGAAGGCCCCTTTCTCTGTGGTATATCGTTTGGGTGCTGTTGGTGTCTAAAAACATCCCATTTTATCACAATTTTTACGTTTAGCAGCTCGGGGAGGGTTAACTAATGCTGACCGGAATATTTTATCCATGCAACTTGTAATGTCACACCAAGACCTGAGAGTGACCAATTTTTCTTGAAAATCTACAAGACTCGTTTAGAGAAATCCACGGAAAACATGAAGTTTTGAGCTTTTTGGGGGTATTGCTGTTTAACCAGCCCAAAACGGGTTAACACTTGGTTTTCTGAACACCCTTATTACTTACAAAAATGATCTTCGGTAAATGCCACTTCCAATAAAGGAAGTTATGTTTACCTCTCGGGTATCGTTTGGGTGTTGTGGGGGTCTGAAAAGGGCCCATTTCATCAAAATTTCGATGTTTGGCAGCCTATGGAGGGTTACCATATGCATCGCCAAATATGTCGTGTGTATCAAAGGTTGTGTCATAGGCAGGTCTAGTAATGATGGATGTTTAAAAAAAATCCTAAAGACGTGTTTCGAGAAAGTGCCGATAAACCCCAATTTTGGCAGTTTTTTTCCATTTCTGGCGAAATAAGGGTTAAATCGAAAATTCCGCTTCGGTACATTTTTAGATTTTTTGCCACTCTATGCGTGTGCCAAATTGTGTGAAAATCGGTTCGAAAATGGCTTCTGAATCGTACGGACAAAAATGTGTGGAAAAAAAAAAAAAAAAAAAAAAAAACCCCAACCCCCCCCCCCCCCCCCCCCAAAAAAAAAAAAAAAATAATCCGTAGAAAAACAATAGTCTTTTCCAGAGGGAAAAGCCTAATGATTCTAGTGACACTAACATAAAAAAATAAATAAGAGGCAATTCATCTCAGACAAGCCACCCTGGCATGGGTCAAAGAACTTCAGTATTAGGTGTCTCTCAGACCAGCTGTACAAACTAAACATTTAACCGAAAAGTAATGAAATGAAAAACAACTATTTCTTGTGGACAGTTGAAGATATCCAGGTGGGGACAATATATTTTGGGCAGGGCTTCTTGGTGGTGGGATTCGACTGGTGTCTGAACAGCATAGACATGTTGTACATCGGGGTAAGGGTTGTGTTGCTTGGGACATGAATGGGTGTATATCTGCAATTCATTTGGGGGAGGCGGGTTCCAGTGGTTACCTGGGGGTCTGATGCTGCATTTCCGTTGTGGCTTTATATGCAGAGAGATTGTTTTGGGGCCATCTGTGGCTAGGGATGCCTTGGATGTCCAAGAGCAGGGCTGGGATATCGGACAAGTTGGTTTGCGGCACCTTTCATGTTTGGGAAAAATATTTATTTATTTATTTTTTTGATTTAGGTAATTTGAATACTTCGTTAAACAGATTTTATAAATTGGGGGTGGGTCCCCAATTGTCTTTGAGGAAAAACTGTGCGGGAGGGGGTGGGTGTCCAAGACATGACTGGCAAAAATTTGCATTCCGGGGGTGGTAGGTCCCAAAAATTGAAAATGTAAAAATTTCCACCTTGTATCCGTAATTTTTTGCCTCTCCCCCCCCCCCCTGTCGTTATTGGGAAAATAAATGCAGTGTCAATTAAATTACCTTCAATGGATGAGGGCCATCTTCATCAAATTCACCAGATAAATGCTGAATACATCTATTTCTGACTATAGCCAACCTCTTGCTGATCTTTTTCAGTATTTCAAAGACTAAAACTTAGATCAGATTAGCAAAACACATAACTTATTGTTATTTCTGACTTAAAATGTATATCATAAACGAACAAAAACACAACACTAAAAAAGTAGGAATTTTCATAAAAATAAAGCAAATATTCGTATTGTTACATAAAAAACAGGAAATAAGGGTTGGAAAATTATGGCCAATTGAAAGCCTGTTAATTAATTAATTAATTAATTAATTAATTAATTAATTAATTAATTAATTAATTAATTAATTAATTAATTTATTAGTGTTTAACGACACTTTCGACAGCCAAGATCACCTCGAGTCGATAGTTTTTTTGGCGAAGGAAGCCGGAGTACCGCGAGAGAACCACAGAGCAGCGGCGAGCAACTATCAGACTCCCCAATGTATTAACTACGCACAAGCGGGGTTACCCGGGTTAGCATTGATTTAAGGCAAGTGCATCGCCATGTGGGCAATTTGGATTAAGTGCAGAGGCCTTGCAAATCACATTTTCGATTCGAATCGAATCTCGAATCGAATCACGTCTGTTATTCGACATCATCATCGACATTGCCTAGAAACCTTAAATTTGTATTAAACAGTCGTAGGGACAAGTGATATTGGAATTAGGATGACTGGTTGCATGAGTTAAGATGTCATTTATGTTAATGTATCGGAAATTAGAGGGGGTGGGGGGGGGGGGGGGGTGTAGGGCTGCACGGTATTTCGATAAACCGATATATACCTGTATTCAAACCAATATCGATTGAATACCGGTTTAATTACAAAAATATCGGTTTATCGTCATTATTTATTTACCGACAGTTTAATTTTCAAGATGTCTTAAGTTTTTTATCTGTAGCCCCGAATGAATAATAATAATCCCTTTATCAAAGGAATCGTCTGCTTGCGCCCTCGTAATATACAAAATCAGCAGTTGAAAAAATAAATTTCAAAAACTTCAACAAAACTATATCATGTGACCCCTCATTGGAACGAGCTCGTTGAGCTCGTTCCAATGAGGGGGTCACATGATATAGTTTTGTTGAAATCTTTGGGGAAAATCTGATAAACTAATTTTGAAAATAATAAATTTTGAAATCGTCTCTGTTGGGTAAAGGTTTTTCGAACCGCATCATCAAGGCAGGCTAATTCGTTCCGACTGTGATGCCTCGAGTCTCGAGTGTGGTACTTGTGTTCATACATCTGAACAGTTTTCGATACACCGGTATACCCTGGTATTTTTTTGAATACCGATACCGGTATTCAGTTTAGAATATTGTGCAGCCCTATTGGGGTGGGGGAGTGGGTGGGCGGTGGCGTTGTGGTAACCGGGCCTCGTTAAATCATCGAAGTTACGCAACATCGAGCCCGGTTAGTACTTAGATGTTCGGCCGTCTGAGCGATCGATTCGGACTCCCGCGTTGTGTCCTTGGGCAAGGCACTTCGTTCCAATTGTCCGCATGGCGGCACGAGGACGCCGTGTACTAAGGCGTACTGCACGTCGATGGTGCGCCTGTCTTCTACCAATCTAACCCTGTCTGTGCTGCAGTGCAGAGTTACGATGTTGGGAAGCTGGCAGCTGCTCGTCGTTGCTCGGTGGTTCTCTCTAGGCACTCCGACTTCCTCAACCCGTAAAACTGTCACTGACACGATATGACCGTGGCTGTTAAAGTGTCGTTAAACCGTAATAAATAAATAAATAAATAACTAAATAAATAAATAAATCGGAAGTCACACTCAGTGTTTTATTTCAACATTATTCATTTAACCCTTTACCCAACGTAACGGCCAAAACCGACCATCGCTATTCACCAAAATCGCCAATTAATTTTCATTATTTTGTCTCAAAAACATAGGTTATGACCCCTCTTTGGAACGACCTTGACGAGCTCGTCCCAAAGAGGGGTCATAGCCTATGTTTTTGAGACAAAAAATGAAAAAAATTAGTTATTCATTAATTTTGTTTGCAAGTGTCGTCTGCTTTTCATGTTAGGTAAAGGGTGCATGCGCACAGATTACAGTGACAGGTTTCAGGCATTTTGTGCGCATGTGTAGTACAATTGTTTATCTTTGAAATTGATGTTTTTTAACATGGTGAAGTCGGATATTTTTCAACATTTCTTGAATTTGATGCTGTGTTTGCGTTAAATAATGATACAGACACGTAAATAAAATCTGGGCTGAGTACGACAAGTAGTATCTTGATTAAGTGATTTTTTGTATTCGATATGAAGCGTGAACTGACTCGACCTAAATACGGCCAGTTTCATTCAGTTTTAGTCAGATAAAACTTGCACGGGTTGCCCATAGATTGTGAGGGCCAGGAGGGCCCCTAGGTCACAGTCTTACAAAGACTAGGTAAAGGGTTAAGACTTCCATCTGAGCTATACGTATTGTGAGACGATGAAGACGACGGATACCAAGCTATATTCCTATGAAAAGGATTCGAGAGGAAACGGATCAGGCCCCAGGTTTCGAATCGAACCGAATTTCTACTTAAGATTCGAAATCGAATCGAATCTCGAAGCTTCGCAGGGCCCTGTTTGGCACATTGTTCAAGAACACATCGCAGCTTCCCCTGGTAAGGATCGAACTGTGGACCTCTCGGTTTGAATTCCGATACTCAAATAACTGAGTCACCGTACTCCCCTTTATCAGTATAATAATTGTGCACTTGTATGTCGTATTAAATTTAACGCTTTACCTAACGAATCGCCCGCATCCGCCCGCGTAATATGCAAATTGAGCAGTTGAAAAAAATCAATTTTTCAAAATGTTTCAACAAAACCATATCATGTGACCCCTCATTGGAACGAGCTCATTGAGCTCGTTCCAATGCGGGGTCACATGATATGGTTTTGTTGAAATTTTTTGAAAAATTTTAAAAAATGATATTTAAAATAATAAATTTTGATATCATCTGTGTTGGGTAAAGGGTTAAAAAGAAACAATTCTTGTATCTAAATGCATTCGTTAAAAACTTGGTTTGTAACTAAACCGATTGTTAGTGGTTACATCCTGAATGGAGGTTTACAAAGTTCATGTTGTGAAGTATACGCGTCTCTTTTGTCCAAATATAATGCGAGTCACGATTGATCGGCGCGCTAAAACCTTTCATTCATCTACTTGCATGTCACGGGCTTTCGAAAAACGAATAACATAATACAAGAGAGGGAGAATAAAACCTGTATGTCAAATCACCATTGCATCATTTAATTAGAAATGGAACAACGTGAATGTACGCACGTGTACTTCTGACGTATTTTGATATATTTAGGAATGGGAAAAACCCGAAAGAATGTGTATTTTTGAATCTGATGTAATTCTTTAGACCACACCATCCCCTTTCCTTTGTTTCGCTCCTTGAAACTGCAAGAATGCAGAGGTCAAGAATCGAACTGCTGCGACAAGGATTCATGTGACATTCGTCGACCTGTTCGTTCTCACAATACCTGAAGGCAGAAGTTGAATAACAAAAATTCTGTGTTTGACAGCTTTTACCGCTAGCGCTGACGGTGTGCGTGTGTGCTTGGGGGGGGGGGGGGGGGGGTAAGGGTGCACACTGCCCTGGGACCCGGGCATGCTTTAAAAAAGTGTAGGTTGACCTATCGATACGTCTGAGCTGAAAGTCGTGGGAAGGCTTTTTGTACGGGCTTTCGACGTTGTTGGAGGTGGCAAGAGTACGCAGTTGCATTACTGACCAGGTTCCATTCAATGTGCCACAGCTGTGCGGTATCATCTGTAATATGACCCAGCAATTCTTAAAACAACCCAAACAAGTTTTGTCAATCTGACACCAAGAAGTTACATTAACAATATTACATTACAACCACTATAAGCCTTAATATTTACATTTGTCATTCGCAATTAGTATTGTTTTATGTTTCTATTTATGTTGATTTTGTATATACAAAGCAATCTGCTACTAGTCTGTCCTGTACCATGCTGGTCACGATTGTCTTTGGAGAAAAATGCACCATACACCAAAAAAGGCAATAAATTACTGAGGAAATAATTGAGTAGATGTTGTAAAGAGAACCTATATTTCTTGCAGTGTGCGAGCGTCGAAGGCGCGAACCTATAAACGAGGCGCGGGGGGGGGGGGGGGGGGGGGCGTCGTTCTCACACAGAAACGTTTTAGGTATAGGTTCGCGCCTTCGACGCTCGCACACTGCAAAAAATATAGGTTCTCTTTAGAACCAAAACTGGTTCTAATCTTGTCCCTGATATGGAACCAGCTCTGTTTAAACAGTATTTATTTGAAATCAAATAAATTGACCAAGATTAGCATTCAATTTTAACAGAATATTACATGGACTGAACTTACTGAAGTAGATTCAGCACAAAACTTGGAGCTTATTCAACGCAGTCGCCAACCATTTTGAAACAAAGGAGACATGAACAGTTGGCATACCGAACCAGTTTTGGTTCTGTATATCTCCTTTGCTTAATAATGGTTTGAGACAACCGCGTATAAGCTCTAAACTTACGACTGAAACCCCCTCAATTTATGTTTAATTCTGTTAATATTTAATGTTAATCTTTATAAATTTATTTGATTTAAAATAAATACTGTTTAAACAGAACTGGTTCCATCTCAGGGACAAGCTTAGAACCAGTTTTGGTTCCAAAGAGAACCTATATTTTTGCAGTGCAGGCCCCGTAACGCCCGTTCTGCACATTGCCCCGCAGCCCGTCCTCGCTCTTGGCGGACATGGTTTTTAGCAATGGTGATTTGCTTCAGTTTCTCTGATAAACTGTTACTGCTTTTAACTGATCTTCGAATGATACAAAGGAATACAAAGGGATACAGAAGTCGGAGACTGATGAAATCCAGCCAAGACAAGTATGCAGCCTCTCTTTGCCCCAGAGATAGATACTCTGACAGGGTAAAGATGGAAAAGACTGTGATTTGAGATGAACCCTACACCATTTTGTCATATTTTTCATTATTTCAACTAATTCCGCATTGAAAGTTTCTACCACCAGCCAGTTATCAGCATAGTAATGACCGCCCTGTTTAAGAATCCATAGCCTACTAGTAAGACTTGTACTTTCCTGACGCATTTGTTTTTATTTTATCTACACCATATCAGGATTCTACGAAAACCCATAGGGCCATTCTAAAAGCAGTAAGAATATCTTGCGCACGAGATACTATGTCGTGCGCACCACATACTAAGTGGTGCACATGACATACTGTATCGTGATACTATGTCGCACGAGATACTGTCGTGCGCACGAGATAATGTCGTGCGCACGAGATAATGTCGTGCGCACGGGTGACTAAGTCGTGCGCACGAGATATACGCATGATACACTATGTCGCACTAGACACAATGTCGCGCACGCGAACTAAACCGTGCAGGATATAGTTTGTTGTGCGCTCTGTCGTGCGCAAGATTTATTATTTCGTGCCCTCGATTTAATATGTCGTACGCACGACATAGTATCCCGTGTGCACGCTGACTTCGTATATGGAACGCACGGGATATGTTTTTCTTACATTGTCCCTAATGAGTTTTAGTTTGAACATATTTTATTTGCCATAAATTTGCAAAAAGGATTGGAGTACAAGTAAAACAACTTACGTTAACTCCTCTCCATAAATACAAGAGAAAAAAACAATACATAGATGCGGCTACAAGATACATAGATTGGTTTACAAATGAATAGAGATTTACACTATTTACAATTGAAATGTAACTTCTTGAAACAGGCAGCCATGTACGTAATAGGGTCTCGAGACAGGGAATACATACGGTTGGACACTGTTGTCTTTCTCTACGAAAGCTCTTGAATGGCAAGATAAAGGGGGAGGGATGTGACGTTTATAGTACGTCTCGTCTAGTGCAAAAGAGAGACTAGTCGAGAATATAATGACTCAACTGAAGCGGCCACTAGCTAGGATGAACGCTTGGGTTTTCATAAAGATATATTCGTTTTGTTTTGTTGACAGTGTGGGTTTACCATACAAGAGATCGGTTTCGGATGATATATCAAAATCTCGAAGAGAATCGAGTAGTGTAATCCTGGGGTCAGTGTATCGAGGGCACACCAGGAGATAGTGATGAGCATGTTCACGGGGATTACCACACATACACTTTGGGTTGGCCAGAATATAGTTTTGGAACTTGTCATTATTTAGGTCGCTGCAGTTATTACGCAATTTTGAGTGTAAAATGTTGGCATTTCTTTTTCCCACACGAAAATAAAGAGGTGGTTTGGGGATCAAGTTCAATTGGGCATAGATTTGTTTGAACTCCGTTAGTGTTGCGGCTCCGGTGAGTACGTCTGGTAAGTTGTTCCAGCTTTTTGTGGTGGACGGGAAAAGGGATTTTTTGAAACGCTCGGTTCTTGCCGGATAATACGTGAATCTGTTGGGGCTGCGAAGATTATACATTGAGATATCGTGCGTTCGAGGGGGCAAACATGCATTAAGGTAATTTGGAGTTTCATTGTTGATAATTTTGAAAAGAATGCAGTATTTGTGCTTTTCGCGTCACTTCAAAAGGAAGGGCCACCCTAGTTCAGTCAGAAGTTGATCAGCAGAGACAGATCGCGTTAAGCCAGTAATGATACGCGCAGCATCAAGCTGAAGTCTGTCAAGATTCTGAGTCAAATATTCGGGTGCGCAGTCCCACACTACGTCGCCGTAATCAAGTAGTGGTTGAATGAAGGTGAAATAGAATTGTTCCAAGGTTTTTCTGTTCAGAATGAATTTCAGTTTGCGAAGGAAAGACAGACGGGTGTTGACTTTCTTGCATATTTCAGTTATCTGGGAGTCCCAGTTTAGATTAGATTGGAGAATTAAACCCAGGTGCTTGTGATCTTCAGTGAATGAGACTGGATTACTATCAAAACTTAAGGTGGGATAGTCTGTTCCGTCATTACTGCTATAGTGGTGTAGAACTGCCTTTGTCTTAGCAGGGTTGAATGAGACGAGCCATTGATGAGACCAAGTGTTAATTTTTCCAAGGTTTCGATTGAGGGAAACGGTAAGATTTTCAATATTGTTTTTGCAATCATTTACACATGTATCGTCGGCATACAGTCTAGCAAAGGCGTCGATGATCTCAACAATGTCATTGATATAGATTAGGAAGAGAAACGGACCGAGAACCGAGCCTTGGGGCACTCCAGCTTGAATGAGTCTATAGTCGGAAAAGGTAGTTTGGACGAGAACCCTTTGCTGACTTTCGTGCAGGTAGTCCTGAATCCATTCAATAAGGGTTCCAGAGATGCCATATTGGCGAAGTTTGAAAACAAGGTCTTTATGCCAGACTCTCTCAAACGCTTTTGAAATGTCGCAGAAAATTGCACAGGTCTGGAGGCGTTTATCAAGAGAGAGACAAATGGAATGGTAGAGTTCTAATAACTGGAAAGTTGTGGAGTGGCCTGGAAGAAAGCCGGATTGGAATTCATACAGTAATTTATTTTCTTGGAAATAACTAAATAGATACATCAGAACTAATTTTTGAAATATTTTAGCCAGAGTCGGTAGTAATGAAATAGGCCTATAGTTCGTCACTTCTGTTGGGTTATCTTTCTTGAATATTGGTATAATATCTGCTTTCTTTCATTCAGATGGGAATTTATGTAAATCCAGAGATTTGCGGAAGAGGATGCTCAGTGGGAGTGCAATCGAATTCGCAGTTCCCTTAAGCATTCTGGCACTAATTCCGTCGTGTCCATGAGCTTTGTTGCTGTTTAGGGACTTGATTATTGAGGTAATATCATCTTCTGTAAACAATATGTTTGAGAGATTGCGAGTGCATTTAGGAATAAATTCGGGAAGGGTATGATTTTGATCATCGACAAATCCATTGCTTATAAAGGTTTCATTCAGTAAGTTAGCTTTTTCTGCGTCGGTGAAGGCCATGTCGGCAGTGGAGTTGGGATAGCGGGTAAGAGGAGGGGATGATTTGGATGAATGATTGCCGAGGACATGTTTGGTGATGTGCCCGAATTGTTTGGGGGATGAACAATCAGTTATTTTATTTTGCAATTTTTCTTCGAATTGGGCTTTGAAATACTTCTTCATGTTATTGACCTTGTTACGACAGTGTTTGAATAAAATCCAATCAGTATCGCTCCCGGTTCTCTTGGCTTTTTCCCTAAGTTTATTACGTCGACGTATTTCAGTACGTAATTCCGACGTGGACCAGTATTTGTCCTTTGGACGTATAAGTATTTTAGATTGGGGTATGCATTTATCGATCATTTCAAGATAGGTATTTACAAATTTGCTCTGCATAAGGTTTATGTCATCAGATTCTAGGAATGTGTTCCAATCCACCTGACCAAGGAGAAAGTTAGCTAAATTAATATCGGCTTGGTTGTAGTTCCATACAGAGCGATAAAAAGCCTCATGAGATACACTGTCAAAGGCAACGTGGGTATACACTCCGAGGTGGTCAGACAATTCAAGGTCAATAGTATTAGATTCAGTAGTTCGAACAGAATCGGTTACGAGAATGGGATCAAGTAACGTTTCAGAGTGCGGAGTAATACGTGTAGGTTTAGTTATAACATTAATTAATGATTAAGTTTATTGTTTAGTTTAGCTTGGGTGTTTAGCAAGTCAGAGTTGAAATCGCCACAGAGGATAAGTGAGCGATTTAAATTCAGAGCTTCTTCAATTGAGCCGTCAAGAAGGTCCCAGTAGTTAGGATCTCAGTACTGGGGAGATCGATATGATACCCCGAGGAGATAACGAAATAACTTCGAAGAGATTTCGAACCACATGATAGAATTATCGAATTCCAGATTAGTTAAACGTTTGTAGTGCAACCCATTTCTGAAGTAAACTGCAATGCCACCACCAAAGCTGTCTCTGTCATTACGAACAGGCAGGGAGAAGTCGGCTATTTTAATATCATTTGAATCAAATTCTTCATTTAGGTGGGTTTTTGGTGAAGCATAGAACATCGAAATCCTCTAAAATATCAACAATCCGTGCATGTTTAAAACGTAAACTACGAACATTATAATGGAAGATTGATAATGTTGATTGATGATTAGAAGTAGAATCATTTGGGCCTGGGTTGGATTCGATATCCCCAGCAACAATAAGTAAGACAGTTGGGATAATAAAACTGTACGTCAATGTTATTCCCGATAATTGCCAAAACAGAACGGATAACGTCACAAAATTCACAGTGTTGTTGTTGTCGAAGGAGTTTTTGTTTTTTTTACTATCCGCATTCCTACACCCGGCATTGAAAACCCCAACTGAGGTTCTATACTGAGCTATTGTTATCGCCATTATGAATGATCGTTTTCAGAAAAGTATTAAAGAGGTCATCAAAGTCGGGTGATGGAACACTTGGTTTTTGGATAGTAGAAATATCAATGTGCTGACTAGGATATATCTCTGTGATTGTGTTTGTAGGGCTGTGAACTGGACGATTTAGTTTAAAAGGGAGATATATGTAGCCATTGGGAGACGATGCAATATAAAGTGTTTTTTTTGCTGGCGGTTACCTGTTTCAACAACATATTTACAAGAGAAGGAGCACTGCTCAAACAAAAGACATAAAAAACAGTGAGCAGTGCAAAAATGAACAGTGCACAAGTGCACATAGAGTGGTACGGTAGGTTAAGTAGTTTGGGTTGGCTATAGAGTATATTATTGAGTCTGGGATGGTATAAACTGAGTTGATATAACTATACTATCAGGGATGGGGTTAGTCAAGTATAGAACATGGGGCCAGTGTCGTGCTGCGGTTGAGGGTACAGCATAAAGTGGGATTCTGCAAGCACATAACAGTGGAAAACAATAAGTGTCTGTAGTTACGGAGTTCACATACTGGGGATTTACATCGTGATTACCATTATTTATCATACTAGTTTTCTGTCTTACAAACACTTATCTCGGTTAGTACTAAAATACTATGTGGCCCAAGTATTGCCCGAGTTGGCTATATATATATGAATGCTTTGAGTTTTCGTAGAGCAAGCTGAAGAAAGAGAAAAATCGAAAAAACCAACAAAACATAAATAAATAAATAAATGAATAAATAAATAAATAAATAAATAAATAAATAAATAAATAAATAAATAAATAAATAAATAAATTAATTAATTGAATCTCAAATCGAAACAGTCAGCTGCTCGAATCGAATTTCGTCGCTTTCCAAGTTGTAGATATTGCACATCTTTCAACGGTGGAGTATAACTAATATTTATTTATTTATTTATTTATTTATTTATTTATTTATTTATTTATTTATTTATTTATTTATTTATTTATTGGTATTTAAGGTCACATACTTCTGCAAAATGGCTAGTCGTGACCACAACATGGAGATAAAGTCACGGTCAGTCAATCGTTTATACCCCATGTTGCCTATTTTAGAGGACTTGCACCACAAGCATTAGTGACTGGGTCCTATTTTACCAGTAAAACGGAGCTTGTTTACCACAGTAAACAAGCACTGCCTCACTTCCCGGGGTTCCCACGGGGGAATATTGTCAGTATCCACCGTGGAGGTAGGAATTATATTGAACAGGCGGGGGAGGGGGTGGGGCACGAACGATGGACTATAACCAATATTGGCAGTATCTACCGGGGAGGTAGGTAAAGTCGTAGGGACTAGTGATGTTGGAATTAGTATGACTGGTTGCATGAGTTAAGATGTCATTTATGTTAATGTATCGGAAGTTACAGGGGGTGGGGGGGGGGGGTGGTGTAGGGCTGCACGGAATTTCGATAAACCGATATATACCGGTATTCAAACTAATATCGATTGAATACCGGTGTAATTACAAAAATATCGGTTTATCGTCATTATTTATTTACCGACAGTTTAATTTTCAAGATGTCTTAAGTTTTTTTTATCTGTAGCCCCGAATGAATAATAATAATCCCCTTATCAAAGGAATCGTCTGCTTGCGCCCCCGTAATATACAAAATCAGCAGTTGAAAAAATAAATTTCAAAAACTTCAACAAAACTATATCATGTGACCCCTCATTGGAACGAGCTCGTTGAGCTCGTTCCAATGAGGGGTCACATGATATAGTTTTGTTGAAATCTTTGGGGAAAATCTGATAAACTAATTTGGAAAATAATAAATTTTGAAATCGTCTGCGTTGGGTAAAGGTTTTTCGAACCGCATCATCAAGGCAGGCTAATTCGTTCCGACTGTGATGCCTCGAGTCTGGAGTGTGGTACTTGTGTTCATACATCTGAACAGTTTTCGATATACCGGTATACCCTGGTATTTTTTTGAATACCGATACCGGTATTCAGTTTTGAATATCGTGCAGCCCTAGTGAGGTGGGAGAGTGCGTGGGCGGTGGCGTTGTGGTAACCGGTCCTCGCCAAATCATCGAAGTTAAGCAACATCGAGCCTGGTTAGTCCTTAGATGGTTGACCGTCTGAGCGATCGATTCGGACTCCCGCGTTGTGTCCTTGGGCAAGGCACTTCGTCCCAATTGTCCACATGGCGGCACGAGGACGCCGTGTACTAAGGCGTATTGCACGTCGATGGTGCGCTTGTCTTCAACAAATCTAACCCTGTCTGTGCTGCAGTGCAGAGTTACGATGTTGGGGAGCTGGCAGCTGCTCGTCGTTGCTTGGTGGGTCTCTCCAGGTACTCCGACTTCCTCCACCCGTAAAACTGTCACTGACACGATATGACCGTGGCTGTTAAAGTGTCGTTAAACCGTAATAAATACATAAATAAATCGGAAGTCACACTCAGTGTTTTATTTCAAAATTATTCATTTAACCCTTTACCGAACGTAACGGTCAAAACCGACCAGCGCTATTCACCAAAATCGCCAATTAATTTTTATTATTTTTTTAATTTTTTGTCTCAAAAACATAGGTTATGACCCCTCTTTGGAACGAGCTCGACGAGCTCAACCCAAAGAGGGGTCATAACCTATGTTTTTGAGACAAAAAAAAAAAAAAAAATAGTTATTCATTAATTTTGTTTGCAAGTGTCGTCTGCTTTTCATGTTAGGTAAAGGGTGCATGCGCACAGATTACAGTGACAGGTTTCAGGCATTTTGTGCGCATGTGTAGTACAATTGTTTATCTTTGAAATTGATGTTTTTTAACATGGTGAAGTCGGATATTTTTCAACATTTCTTGAATTTGATGCTGTGTTTGCGTTAAATAATGATACAGACACGTAAATAAAATCTGGGCTGAGTACGACAAGTAGTATCTTGATTAAGTGATTTTTTGTATTCGATATGAAGCGTGAACTGACTCGACCGAAATACGGCCAGTTTCATTCAGTTTTAGTCAGATAAAACTTGCACGGGTTGCCCATAGATTGTGAGGGCCAGGAGGGCCCCTAGGTCACAGTCTTACAAAGACTAGGTAAAGGGTTAAGACTTCCATCTGAGCTATACGTATTGTGAGACGATGAAGACGACGGATACCAAGCTATATTCCTATGAAAAGCATTCGAGAGGAAACGGATCAGGCCCCAGATTTCGAATCGAACCGAATTTCTACTTAAGATTCGAAATCGAATCGAATCTCGAAGCTTCGCAGGGCCCTGTTTGGCACATTGTTCAAGAACACATCGCAGCTTCCCCTGGTAAGGGTCGAACTGTGGACCTCTCGGTTTGAATTCCGATACTCAAATAACTGAGTCACCGTACTCCCCTTTATCAGTATAATAATTGTGCACTTGTATGTCGTATTAAATTTAACGCTTTACCTAACGAATCGCCCGCATCCGCCCGCGTAATATGCAAATTGAGCAGTTGAAAAAAATCAATTTTTCAAAATGTTTCAACAAAACCATATCATGTGACCCCTCATTGGAACGAGCTCATTGAGCTCGTTCCAATGCGGGGTCACATGATATGGTTTTGTTGAAATTTTTTGAAAAATTTTAAAAAATGATATTTAAAATAATAAATTTTGATATCATCTGTGTTGGGTAAAGGGTTAAAAAGAAACAATTCTTGTATCTAAATGCATTCGTTAAAAACTTGGTTTGTAACTAAACCGATTGTTAGTGGTTACATCCTGAATGGAGGTTTACAAAGTTCATGTTGTGAAGTATACGCGTCTCTTTTGTCCAAATATAATGCGAGTCACGATTGATCCACTTGCATGTCACGGGCTTTCGAAAAACGAATAACATAATACAAGAGAGGGATAATAAAACCTGTATGTCAAATCACCATTGCATCATTTAATTAGAAATGGAACAACGTGAATGTACGCACGTGTACTTCTGACGTATTTTGATATATTTAGGAATGGGAAAAACCCGAAAGAATGTGTATTTTTGAATCTGATGTAATTCTTTAGACCACACCATCCCCTTTCCTTTGTTTCGCTCCTTGAAACTGCAAGAATGCAGAGGTCAAGAATCGAACTGCTGCGACAAGGAGTCATGTGACATTCGTCGACCTGTTCGTTCTCACAACACCTGAAGGCAAAAGTTGAATAACAAAAATTCTGTGTTTGACAGCTTTTACCGCTAGCGCTGACGGTGTGCGTGTGTGCTTGGGGGGGGGGGGGGGTAAGGGTGCACACTGCCCTGGGACCCGGGCATGCTTTAAAAAAGTGTAGGTTGACCTATCGATACGTCTGAGCTGGAAGTCGTGGGAAGGCTTTTTGTACGGGCTTCCGACGTTGTTGGAGGTGGCAAGAGTACGCAGTTGCATTACTGACCAGGTTCCATTCAATGTGCCACAGCTGTGCGGTATCATCTGTAATATGACCCAGCAATTCTTAAAACAACCCAAACAAGTTTTGTCAATCTGACACCAAGAAGTTACATTAACAATATTACATTACAACCACTATAAGCCTTAATATTTACATTTGTCATTCGCAATTAGTATTGTTTTATGTTTCTATTTATGTTGATTTTGTATATACAAAGCAATCTGCTACTAGTCTGTCCTGTACCATGCTGGTCACGATTGTCTTTGGAGAAAAATGCACCATACACCAAAAAAGGCAATAAATTACTGAGGAAATAATTGAGTAGATATTGTAAAGAGAACCTATATTTCTTGCAGTGTGCGAGCGTCGAAGGCGCGAACCTATAAACGGGGGGGGGGGGGGGGGGGGGGGGGGGGGGGGGGGGGGTCGTTCTCACACAGAAACGTTTTTTTAAATTAGTGCTTTTCCTAGCACTAATTTAAAAAAAACGTTTCTGTGTGAGAACGACGCCCCCCCCCCTCTCCCCCTCCTCCGTTTATAGGTTCGCGCCTTCGACGCTCGCACACTGCAAAAAATATAGGTTCTCTTTAGAACCAAAACTGGTTCTAATCTTGTCCCTGATATGGAACCAGCTCTGTTTAAACAGTATTTATTTGAAATCAAATAAATTGACCAAGATTAGCATTCAATTTTAACAGAATATTACATGGACTGAACTTACTGAAGTAGATTCAGCACAAAACTTGGAGCTTATTCAACGCAGTCGCCAACCATTTTGAAACAAAGGAGATATGAACAGTTGGCATACCGAACCAGTTTTGGTTCTGTATATCTCCTTTGCTTAATAATGGTTTGAGACAACCGCGTATAAGCTCTAAACTTACGACTGAAACCCCCTCAATTTATGTTTAATTCTGTTAATATTTAATGTTAATCTTTATAAATTTATTTGATTTAAAATAAATACTGTTTAAACAGAACTGGTTCCATCTCAGGGACAAGCTTAGAACCAGTTTGGGTTCCAAAGAGAACCTATATTTTTGCAGTGCAGGCCCCGTAACGCCCGTTCTGCACATTGCCCCGCAGCCCGTCCTCGCTCTTGGCGGACCTGGTTTTTAGCAATGGTGATTTGCTTCAGTTTCTCTGATAAACTGTTACTGCTTTTAACTGATCTTCGAATGATACAAAGGAATACAAAGGGATACAGAAGTCGGAGACTGATGAAATCCAGCCAAGACAAGTATGCAGCCTCTCTTTGCCCCAGAGATAGATCCTCTGACAGGGTAAAGATGGAAAAGACTGTGATTTGAGATGAACCCTACACCATTTTGTCATATTTTTCATTATTTCAACTAATTCCGCATTGAAAGTTTCTACCACCAGCCAGTTATCAGCATAGTAATGACCGCCCTGTTTAACTGGTTGAGTGCTAGAAGCCACTATCAGGGCTTTGAAAAAAATGAGGGTACCAGAGCAATAGCCAATGTTTTCCTTGCTCATGTTTCATATTCAGTCAAACCCAAATAATATTTTGTTTATATAAATTTGTATTATCACAAATTATTGTAGAGTGCCTGAGGGCACTCTTCAATAATTTGTAATAAAATAAATTATGATGAACAAATTCAGACCATCAAAAATAATGTAGCCCTCAACCAGTTAAGAATCCATAGCCTACTAGTAAGACTTGTACTTTCCTGACGCATTTGTTTTTATTTTATCTACACCATATCAGGATTCTACGAAAACCCATAGGGCCATTCTAAAAGCAGTAAGAATATCTTGCGCACGAGATACTATGTCGTGCGTACCACATACTAAGTGGTGCACATGACATACTGTGTCGTGATACTATGTCGCACGAGATACTGTCGTGCGCACGAGATACTGTCGTGCGCATGATATACTGTAGTGCGCACGGGTGACTAAATCGTGCGCACCAGATATGCGCATGATACACTATGTCGCACTGGACACAATGTCGCGCACGCGAACTACTAAGTCGTGCACGATATAATTTGTTGTGCGCTCTGTCGTGCGCAAGATTTATTATTTCGTGCCCACGACTTAATATGTCTTACGCACGACATAGTATCCCGTGTGCACGCTGACTTCGTATATGGAACGCACGGGATATGTTTTTCTTACATTGTCCCTAATGAGTTTTCGTAGAGCAAGCTGAAGAAAGAGAAAAACCGAAAAATAAATAAATAAATAAATAAATAAATAAATAAATTAATTAATTAATTAATTAATTAATTAATTAATTAATTAATTAATCGAATGTCAAATCGAAACAGTCACTGCTGCTCGAATCGAATTTCGTCGCTTTCCAAGTTGTAGATATTGCACTTCTTTCAACGGTGGAGTATAACCAATATTGTCAGTATTTATTTATTTAGTTATTGGTGTTTAAGGTCACATACTTCTGCAAAATGGCTAATCGTGACCACAACATGGAGATAAAGTCATGGTCAGTCAATCGTTTATACCCCATGTTGCCTATTTTAGAGGACTTGCACCACAAGCATTAGTGACTGGGTCCTATTTTACCAGTAAAACGGAGCTTGTTTACCACAGTAAACAAGCACTGCCTCACTTCCTAGGATTTCCACGGGGGAATATTGTCAGTATCCACCGTGGAGGTAGGAATTATATTGAACAGGCGGGGGAGGGGGGTGGGGCACGAACGGTGGACTATAACCAATATTGGCAGTGTCTACCGGGGAGGTAGGTTATATCGAACAGGCGGGGGAGGGGGGGGGGGGCACGAAGGGTGGACTATAACCAATATTGTCAGTATCCACCGGGGAGGTAGGAATTATATCGAACAGGCAGTGGAGGGGGGTGGGGCACGAACGGTGAACTATAACCAATATTGGCAGTATCTACCGGGGAGGTAGGTTATATCGAACAGGCTGGGGAGGGGGGGGGGGGGCACGAACGGTTGACTTTAACCAATATTGTCAGTATCCACCGGGGAAGTAGGTTATATCGACCAGGCGGGGGAGGGGGTGGGGCACGAACGGTGGACTATAGCCATAATTGGCAGTATCAACGGGGAGGTATGGATTATATCGAACAGGCGGGCGGGGGGGGGGGGGGGGTGCACGAACGGTGGACTATAACCAATATTGTCAGTATCTACCGGGGAAGTAGGTTATATCGAGGCGGGGGAAGGGGGAGGGGGCGGCACGAACGGTGGACTATAACCAATATTGTCAGTAACCACCGGGGATGTAGGTTATATCGAACAGGCGGGGTGGGGGGGGGGGGGGGGGACGAACGGCTGACTATAACCAATATTGTCAGTATCCATCGGGGAGGTAGGAATTATATCAAACAGGCGGGAGAGGGGGGCACGAACGGTGGATTATAGCCATAATTGGCAGTTTCCACGGGGAGGTATGAACTATATCGAACAGGCGGAGGCGGGGGCGGGTTCACAAACGATGGACTATAAACATATATACAGTGTCATTACCAAAAGGATACGCGGTGTAAATGCGCAGGTGCAGCGCGTATTGTTAGGATGACACTGTTTCCGTCGTCCATTTTGTTTACCGGAGGCCACCATCTTAGTTTCTATGGTGGTGCGTGGCTGCTAAGAATCTGGAAGGCTTCTAGTAGGTTTGTGTTCTGGAGATGCGTTCGATTGAATAGTAGCAAACCCAATCCTCCTATAGTGTAGCACAAAGTGCCATAGTCCTCCAAAAAGGTGCATTTCATTGTATAAGAGTATGATTAATTACCACAAATTAATTACCACAAAGAACCCGCTAATGTTTCCCAAAACTTCGAAAATTCTTTGGCTTCTATCACCCTAGCAGTCTATCTAGTCCTAGCATCTCTTAGCTATCTCTCGTCTCGACCAATCAGATCATTCCATTCATCTAAGCCCCGTCCCTTGTCATATCAGTATTTGATACCACAGGTACTCGGCTGTGAAATCGAAAGAAAGATGATATTTGATAGCATTATTGAATCGATGCTGACGTGCCCCATAACAGTATATAAATATTAACAAGGTACACAACTCGCTTTTCGAAAACGATAGCACTCATCTTCGTTATACCCCCTCAAATTTGATTCACATAACGTATCCAGCAGTACCCGATGTCAGTGAAAGGGGAATGAATAAGCTTTGCAATGGTGTATTACACGACCGTTGGGTGTTCTTGGGTTGTTCATGATAACTGGGAGAAGTCGCAGAAAAGGCCGAAAAACATTTAGTCGGACAAGATACTGTTCAGTGGAAAGTGGGTTTCGAGCGACAATTTTCCTATTTATTATGAAAATTCGAAGTGCCGTTGTCTACGGAGGGCAGATTCAAATATTAATCATATATCGTTATCAATTTTCAATCTTGGGTTGACATTTATTCATTTCTGGAGTTCACATTTACCGTTTATACACCTTTTAGCCGTCACTTGAAAACACATTTAAGTTATCGGCGTCCATAGGAACGGCGAGACTCGCACAAACATTCCCCATTCTCCCATTGGCTTCTTTTCATGTAAGATAAGATAAGATAAGGTAATATTTATTGTAAGAACACCAAAAACAAGGCAAATTGCACGTCATTGAAATTAGTAACAATAATACCAGGAAATAGCAAAATATGTTTGAAACCATGAACACAAATGTTCAGTTGGTGCATGTTATAACTAATGATTTCATTCTAATTGGTATTATGCCGCAAGTAAGTATTCTCTGCATTCAAACATTTGTCGGATCATATTACAGATGATACCACACAGTGCGGGGATTTCATTTTTCATAAGAAATACGAATCTCTCAGAGCTACTCATAGCAACAAAATCTGAATATTCTCTTTCGATTTTGCGATAGGAGTCAGCACGTACAGAGTCATATCTCTTACAATCCATAACAAAGTGGAACTCGTTTTCTATATTACCATTGCTACAGACCTTACATAACCTTTTATGTACAGGTAATCGGGGCTGCATATGTCTACCCTTTTCAATCATTAAGTTGTGATTACTAATACGTAATCGGGTGAACATATTTTTTGCATGTTTTTGCATGTATGATTTTTCGGCACAAATAGTAGCCAGTGGGATGTTTTTGTCACCATCTTCGCTTCTATGGATGCCAGTAGCATGAAAGGTTTTCAAAACAAGGGTAAAAAATGTATAAAAAATAAATGTGAACACCAGAAATGAATAAATATGGATCCAAGATTAGTAATTGATAAAGGTACACGGTTAATATTTGAATCTGCCCTCCATAGTCAATGGCACCTCGAATTTTCATAATAAATCGGAGAATTGTCGCTCGTAACCCACTTTCCACTGAACAGTATATTTTCCTCCCAGTTATCATGAACAACCCAAGAACACCCAACGGTCGTGTAATACACTACTGTAAAGCTTATTCATTCCCCTTTCCAATGACACCGGAAACTGCTGGATACGTTATGTTAATCACATTTGAGTGTGTGTGTGTGTGTGTGGCGGGGGGGGGGGGGGGGGGGGTATAACGAAGATGAGTGCTATCGTTTTCGAAAGGCGAGTTGTGTACCTTGTTAATATTTATATACTATTATGGGAGCATGTCAGCATCGATTCAAAAATGCTATCCAATATCATTTTTGTTTCGATTTCACAGCTTGTGCCAAGTACCCGTGTTTGATACAAGGTTTCTAAGAATAAGTCCAAGAGTCAATCGTGCAGAGATTGGGACATCAATTTGCTCTATCAACTCTTTCATACCATTTTTCCGATTTCCCCAAATGAGCTAAAAGCAAAGATAGGAATTGCTCGTTTGGATAATATTAGTTATCCTTGTGTTTTTCAGGGTGTATGGGAATTTACAGAGGTTTGGGAACTCATACTCCCTGAGGCGAAGCCGAAGGGTGTATGAGTTCCCAAACCGGTGTAAATTCCCATACACCTTGGAAAACACAAGGGTGACGGATTTATTTCCAAGAATTCTGTTGTACTTAATACTTTAACCTACATTGTGGGCAAAAACTGACAGAAAATTTGTACTTTGCAAGCTTCTTAAATAAAACCAGACAAATATGGATGTGATTGGAACTGGCTTGAACCAGATCCATTGACATCCATATCTGTAATATTTTATTGCACATAAATATTAAATTTCCTGCATTTTTATTTTAATTCTAACATAACCGAGCAGAAGGTATGAATTAATAATTAAAAATGGGTACTTTTTCAGCCATATAGCGTGCTCTTGTATATTCTTGTTTTTACACCGTGGCTAAACACGGTGTAAAAAAGCCACTGTGGATTGCAAGTTACACCGTACCTCTCAGCCAATCAAAATACAGTATTTTGTTTCATTTGGAAATAAATGCTCTTGCGACTTTTTGACTCATCTCGATATTTGATGATACTTATGATACGGCGATGTATTATTTGAGGACATATTTTGAGGATACCTTTTAGGGGATACTACGCGAGGGATATCTTTTCTAGGATAGTTATGGCTCCTAGCACCTGTTCGGAAACTGACATCTACTATCTCCTGACTGGGTGCTACCACCTGCCTCCCCTGGTCTACAAGTTCACCAACATTATCAGTTGTTTGACTGCTACTACTACAGGTGGCAAGAACCACGATAACAACAAGAGAAGTGACTGGAACAGGCATAGCTCGAACGACTCGAATCTTATCGAACAAATCAGCTATAGAGCCATTGATCGAAGGAATTATTTCTCCAATGACTCTTCGACTCAGCTGTTTCTGAAGGTACCTACGATGTGGCTCATGCAGAGCTCCTAGCTCCTATCTGGCTCATAGCATCTACATCATAGCATCGTGGAAAGGTCAAAATCCACGGGTTCGACCCGGTGCTTCTTTCATTGAATATTTACTGAAAAATAATGATTATTGATTGAGGAAAGCGCCCTCGGGTAAAACTGTCCCCGCGTTGATTTTGACCATTTCACGGAGCTGTGCTATATAAAGCTCACGTAGAACTCCTATACAGTACCTGGCCTCTAGTTTTTTGTCTATGGTTAGCTTCCACACTACCGGTCTGTACCAATACTATTGCACGCTAAAAACTAAAGTGTTAAAAACTACACTTGAAGTGCTGTATTTAACACTTACTAAGTGCTGAACTAGCACTTTGTTCAAGTGTAGATATCCCAGAACTTGACAGGTGTTACAATAATACCACTTGACAAGTGTAATGTCGAGACACTTAAAAGGAAACAACGCAGATGACGCGTATCAGGCTCGAACTCTCGAGCCTGATCCGCGTCATCTGCGTTGTGTCCTTTTAATTATGTACCCACCAAGCGCAAATCAAATTATGGACGATTCTGGAAGAACCACCAATGCTAGACACATCCATTCAAGTTTCAGATGTCTGACGATTGTAATGTTAAAGTGCTTAAAGCATTGCACTTTGAGTGTTAAAATCAAACCCTAAGAGTTAGAATGGGTTTAACACCTTGAAAGTGCCAGTTTTAACACTTTAGTTTTTAGTGTATAGCTACAACTCTCTGTTTTGTGTTAAGCAGTCTCTCACCATTACTACTAGTGCTTGGTACTACTGTGGCTCTCAGTGCCTGTCACTATACTTCTACCGCTACAGGTTCCGGTTTATATCAACATCCTACTTGTTTTCCACTACGACCAACTGTCGAATACAGACTGCTTACTCTAACGACTCTCCGGCTCATCCAGGAAAAGGGGATTCTATACTCTAATAAGCGCTTCGCCTGGCGTTGCGTAAGCTTTTTCGAACTGTACATAACGTGATAATTCATCTAAGTCGAAAAGGCCCATAACTCTTGTAAACATCATCAGACCAAGCCCCAATTCGAACTGATCCTGTATTTTGAAATGACCGACGCCCAAATCAAATTTGGTCCTGATCTATCAATACAATCGCAAGTTATCATCGGGAAACGGAAAAGTTTGCGGACGGACGCACAGACCTTTTTTCAAAACGGGCGTATGCAAAGGGATTCTGGACGTGAGGTGGCGAGAAATGTGCATGATGATTTAATCAAATGAGCAAGCGAGTAATTACTCATTCGGCTCATCGACTCATCTCGTAAAAAATATATTCTGTAACCCTAGATGTATCATAGAAATGGGTTCTATTGGCATAGATAGACTTTTGAATGGATTTCGTGAGTGGGATTCCTACACTCTAAAATCAGTTGGGTTAAAAATCAACCCAAATCGACTGGGTTGAGTGAATATGAACCCAAATTGGGTTCATATTCACTCAACCCAGTCGATTTGGGTTGATTTTTAACCCAACTGATTTAGAGTGTAACCAATTATGTGAAATGGAATTCCGTGATTTTTAATGGATCCGCCCGGTGGAAAATGATTTCACAGAAAAACCGTTTCATTGCTTCTCATGTCTCGACCGCTGCGAATGGAGGTGTTAACTCTTTACCTAACACGAAAGGAAGACGACACTTGCAAATAAAATTCTTGAATAAATAATTTTTTTTTTATTTTTAGCGTCAAAAAACATAGCTTATGACCCCTCGTGGGGAGTCATAATTTATGTTTTGGGGGCAAAAATGAAAAAAAATAATGAAAATAGAACGGTGATTTTTGTGAATAGCGCTGGTCGGTTTTAGGCGTTACGTTGGATAAGTGGTTAATAAAAGTGTGCGTCGGGGTGGAGGTGGTGGGTAATAATAATACCAAACCTTTGGAACAGAAACTTGGGTCGTGATGTCCTTTTGCGCCACGCAACGCACTATGGTGGTAAAACAGCAAATGCACTGATAATTCTCGCAAGTCCCCCCCCCCCCCCCCACCCCACAGTCTGGTCAGGATTCCGCCTATTTCTTAGACTTCAGCCAACATCCAAGCCGAATGCTAGCCTTCTGGCAGGAAGATACCCGAAGTATAAGAAATAGACCGGACTGATCAACTGTGGAATTTTTGGTGCACATGTAATTAAATTTATTTACATTTGAAGATAATATAATGTAAAAATGTCTGTTATTGACATATATCAGCATATAGTCCACTTTTTAACTCGTGTCTGTGAAAGAAAATGGTGGCTCCCCCCACCCTTCCTCGGAACTATCTCTCCTTTTTAACTCGTGTCTGTGAAAGAAAATGGTGGGTCCTCCCCACCCTCCCTCGGTTTATCTCTCCTCTGCAGCGAGAATGTACTTCAAACGGCAGCGATTAACTATTTGGGATTGCATATGAGAGAACAAAGAGAATATTATTTGTTTAATTTCGCTATATCATGAACAAGCGCTACTGTTTCGGAAATAAAACCCCGAACGTCAACAAAAATAGTACTTGCATACTCATTAGAAAGGTTACGACATCTGTGCTTTAAACATCTTAGTGGGACAGCTGGGCCGACTGAGATGAATAACATCACCTGATCAAAAATAATAATAGAGATACGGAAATTATGCTGACGTGTTTTAGGATCGGTTACTGGAGCAACAACAAATATTATTTTCTCAAGGTCTGGTCACATCAAACATTGCGAATAAAAAATGCACTGCTAATGCGCACAATGGAACGTTTCGAACATTTAATAACTATCAAATACATTTAACCCTTTACCTAACGAATCGTCCACATCCGCCCGTGTAACATGCAATTTCAGCAGCTGAAAAACTACTATTTTTCAATTTTTTTTAACAAACCCATATCATGTGACCCCTTTGGAACGAGCTCATTGAGCTCGTTCCAAAGAGAGCTCACATTATATGGTTTTGTTGAAAGTTTTTGAAAATTTAAAAAAATGATATAACACGCATTCATTGTTGTGTAGAGAACAAGGAGCTTAATCACACAGGCTCGAAGCTAGTAGGGGGGGGGGGGGGGGCGAACGGGCCCCCTATGGCCACCTCTGTCGGAAAATTTGGCTTCCTTTTATTAGAATATCGATGCATTTTGCATACAAAATGGAGATTTTTTGGTCATTTTAGAGCATTTTCCCAATTTTTTTCTGGAATTTTGTCGGAAATTTTCAAAGTTCGCCCCTCTGTAATCTGTAGATGGGAAAAGTCTGGCTTGGGGCCTGGATCACAACACAAATAGCTGGAGAGCTAATTTTCCACGACAAAAAAATTATTATCCATGAAGCATTATTTGTCGATGTTTGTTGCTTGAATTTGAAAAAAAATAGTTTACCTGCGCAGTACAGTACAAATCATCATCAGCAAAATTTTAATTAATGAAGCACTTGGTTGTACCCGGTTCTTCATTGATTAAATTATTGACGATTATTCCTATAATTAGTGTTTGGAATCTAATATTATTGCGTCCATGGAAATATTGCACACCCGTGAAAAGTGACCAGTCTACGGCGGCAGTACTGTACCTCTACCCATCAGTGTTTCACTAATAAGTCATTCTCTGTACTGTGTATTTACAATGTAAGACTCCAACATTTATCTAACACGAGTATCTGATGAATATTTCGAAATGAGTGAAAATGATGGTCTTTGGTCGAAGGTTGAAATGCATTCAAAGTCCTCCGAACGAGGGATCGCAGTGGGGGTGGGGGTCGTTAAACATTGAGTGCAAATGTATGTATTTATTTATTGGAGTTTAACGACACTTTCGACAACCAGGGTCACCTCGTGTCGGACAGTTTTACGGGTAGAGGAAGCCGGAGTACCTGGAGAGAACCACCGAGCAACGACGAGCAACTGTCAGATTCCCCACGTACTGACTCCACACAAGCAGGGTTAACACTGGTTGACGACAGGTGCACCATCGACGTGCAGTACACCTTACAAAACACCGCCACAGTGCCCCCACATAGACACTCTATGGACACAATGCAGTTACCCCTGGTGGTAATCGAACGGTGGACTTCAAGGCTCGGTTTGAAGTTCAATGCCGTAACCGCTGAGCCACCACACTCCCAAAAGAGTGCAAATGTAAAAAATTAAGAACCCATTGGCCCAGGTGGTTCGGTCTGTTTCTTCTGCTACAACCACCTTGCAATCTGACGAAGGCAAGTTTCCGTTATGGAGATGTTTGAAGTTGAAGAAACAGAACGCATCACGACAAGACCGTGACATGCACAAACTTTACACGCTCTCGCCACAGGAACGTAATTAGAGGAGTTGGGTGGGGTGGGGGAGGGGAGGGGTGTTATGGTGAAGAAGACCTGGCACTCCCAATACTTTTTCCTAGTCGGTACATTTACTTCCAGACTGGAGCATTAAATATCGAATAACTATTGCCATATGTAGTAACCATATATTTTGTACGCGACTGGATCTGATACATGGACGTCGGTCACACACCCACTCGGAGGTCACACACAAATGGGGTGTGTGGTTTCGGATTCGAGCTATTGGGGCCCCAGTCGAGTTGGGAAGCCAATGCGTCACGACTTCTACATATAGTCGTCCAATAGCAAATTTCCTGAGGTTTTGAAGTATAATCCTGAATGACAAATAAAAATATTCCAACTTCATCGTTAAGGCATACATGCCTTGATGATGACGTGGAATATTTTATCAGTTGGGATTTCAACTACTCCACCCCTTCAACGCAAATTAGTGTCTCTTCAAATATATATATCCGCGCGATCTCTAAGCTAACTTTGAAGTACGCAAACTTCGTCCTGTGTGTAATCACTCAGGCAAGTATGCTGGAAGGTAATCGCTCAGGCAAGTATGCTTGACTTCCGTTGAAGCTACACTTATTATATCTTGCACGCACGTTGCCCCGAAAGTGCATGGCTGACAATTTACGTCATTGAAAGTGATTTACAGGAAAGCTAACTCACCTTAATTTCCTTAAACTGCCAGTAAATTTAACACTACGGATACACTACAATTGTTCCCCGATCAGTCATCTTCCTCTAGAGAAGTATTAAAATATAAAAGCTGTTTTTTTTACAATTGTTCCCCGATCAGTTTCAACGCTTGACTATTTTTTTTTCTTTTGAATCCCATTTAAAAATCCATTTAAAAATCAGAAAACGGCCTTTTCATCATCTTTTGATATTCTGTAAACTTTGGTTCATTATTATATTTATTTTTTTATTGGTGTTTAAGGTCACATACTTATGCACAATGGCTAATCATGACCGTGGCAGTTTTACGGGTGGGGGAAGCCGGAGTACCCGGAGAGAACCACAGAGCAACGAAGAGCAGCTGCCAGCTCCCAAACATCGTAACTCCGCACTGCAGCACAGACAGGGTTAGATTGGTTGAAGACATGCGCACCATCGACGTGCAGTACGCCTTAATACACGGCGTCATCGTGCCCCCATGTGGACAATCGGGGTTAAGTGCCTTGCCCAAGGACACGACGCGGGAGTCCGAATCTATCGCTCAGACGGTCGCCCATCCGAGGACTAACCGGGCTCGACGTTGCTTAATTTCGGTGATCTGACGAGAACCGTTTACCGCAACGCCCCGCGCCCCTCTTTGGTTCATGATATCAAAAGTGTGCGCATCGTGACATATATATATGACAGTGTGTCCTTTTCCGATAATATAACAGTATAGGATTTATTATTCCCGGGAAGCTGTGGGAAGAATTAAAATTTTCAAATTACTGTAAAAAAGCCAAAGTGGTCGCTTGGTTTATTGGAGTTAGGGTGATACTGGCAGATATTCTCAATGGCGGATTATCTGTGAAGTAGTTGTTTCTAATTGGCGTGCCATAAAAAAACTTACCTTTGTTACTTTTAATAAACGAAAACAACAGACAGCTCCGAGAGCTGTCTGTTGTTTTCGTTTATTAAAAATAACAAAAGGAAACTTGGCTTTATTTTCTATTAATGTCATAACTGTTTTCACAACAATTACTTGCTTCTTAATTGGACCTTCCCCACTCGTCTAATAATTTCAAGGGAGATAATTTTATCGAAAGTCGATTTTCATGACGATATAAGTCAGGGATGGTTGACGTCAGTTTTACATTCACACATGAATTCGCAAATGTAATGATTCCAGTATCCTTAAGTTATATTTTTGACAGTTTTCCCCATTCACGTAAGGTTTCTCAACACAAGGTATAACAATTTAGTTCACTCCTATGCGGTTTATTTTCATAAAATACACACGTTTTCTGCAAAAAAAAAAAAACGAAAAGAACAATATTTTTTTCTTTTTTGTACTTGAACAATACGGATCACGTGCGCGGACAATTTAACTATTTCATTTTTTTACGTTTTTTTTAGTTATTTTTGGCAATAATTTGTATTTTTAATATTTTCTTTAGTAAACTGTAGGGGTGCAATAAATACAGAACAGCATACGCGTTCGAACCGTCATTTTTTGCCGAACTCGGTCGATTTCGGCGGCGGAATAATATTGAACAAGAAGCCGAAGGCTTAGAGTTCAATATTATCCCTCCGCCAACAGCGAATATTTTTTTTAGTAAACTGCAGGCGTGCAATAAATACAGAACATCATACGCGTTCGAACTGTCATTTTTTTTACCACACTCGATCGACTTTTAGCGGAGCCCTCCGCCCAAATCGATTCCGTGCGATAAAAAATGACAGTTCGAACGCGAATGCCGTTCTGTCAATATCGCTATACATCACAATGATTAGATGGCCGTATATCGGTGTAAAAGGAATGGAAGTCCGTAGGAACGTTAGTCCCTCTGGACTATTATTCCGCGGAATTATAGTCCTAGGTCTAACATTTCTAGGAATAGTAGTCCGGCGGACTACTATTCCTAGAAATGTTAGACCTAGGACTATAATTCCGCGGAATAATAATCCAGAGGGACTAATTTTCCTACGGACTTCCACTCCTGTCACACCGGCAAAGTCTCGAAAAATGCAATTGAAAGTAAAAAGAATTAATGAGAACTTCTACAAATTATTATATTATTTTAACAAATAACAGGTTTTAGAGTACCTAGGAACATCAACTTAAACAACATGACTTTTGTATATTTCTTTGCAATGTCAACGAAATATGAAACACATAATTCTGCAAGGTTTACAAAAGAACTTTTGAAAGAAAACAGCATTATAAAAAAAACTGTTGTGAATAAATATAGGATATCTATGCTATTTTAGTGAATATCGGGAATTATCTCATGAGTGTGGACCTAAAGTTATATTTTTCAGGAGCGCTTGCGCGAGTCAAAATAATATCAGGTCCACGCCGGCGTACGAGATAATTCCGATATTCACTAAAATAGCGTAAATATTTTCTTTTTATTATATGCTACGTCACATTTTACTGCGCAATATTTAACATAATTCGCCCCCAAACCCGTACGTTTCAAAACAATACCAAAGATCAGCTGATCATTCTTTCAAGCCTGAACTAGCCAAAACACTCTAACAAAAAATAGTTCCACGTTCTCACGAATATTTGAACAACTAATTGCTCAACTCAAATATGAAATTTAATTATTATAATACTAGAAATGAGAATATTCTGATATTTTTCAATATTGTTAATTTTTAGAACACCATAAGCCTTTACCTAACATGAAAAGCAGACGACATTTGCAAAAAAAATTCTTGAATAACTAATTCTTTTCATTTTTTGTCTCAAAAACATAGGTTATGACTCCTCATTGGAACGAGCTCGTTCCAACGAGGGGTCATAACCTATGTTTTTGAGACAAAAAATGAAAAAATAATTAAAATTAATTGGCGATTTTTAAGAATAGCGCTGGCCGGTTTTGGCCGTTACGTTGGGTAAAGGGTAAAATGTCAATTTGCAACAAGACATTTGGATTTGATTGCGCTGACTCACCCAAAACAAAACTTCCTCGGCGAATCCATTGTCAAGGCGATAGCTTAAATTTACGATTTTGTTGTTTAAAAGTGTATATATTTCTGACAATCTTTCTCACTTGGGCTAAATATGAAGCGTAAAGATAGGTATATGATGGACCATGAAAACATATTTGTCACTTAAACAGATCAGCATTAATAATTCATGCGCTGCTAATTAAGCATGGAATTTTATGTCTATTACAGCGTTTCTCTTCAACGCCATAACGAGATATCTGGTAAAAGATTAAAGGTGGTAAAAGCCAGTGGTCTTAGGCAGTCATTATCTATGCAATTATATCCAGTTAATAGGTAATTGCCTTAAAACAGTACATCTTACAGGACACATATCCATATCACGCAAATGAACTGTTCGAAGTGTCAAAGTATAGTAAACGTAAATCAATTTGAAAGAGAATTTTAAATCAAGACAGATCTGCAGTGGCCAAGTTCAAGAGAAGCAATTAAAAGGTCTATTCCTTCCTTATCAACCGTCTCCCAATCCGAAGGCTAGACAGTATGGGGAGAAATGTAGGTGGTCGGCAGTACGTCCGCTTTGTGCCGCAGTTTCCGACCCACCTTCATTGAAGCTCCATGACGCCAGTTACGTGACCCAATTACGTCACGTGGAGTTGTCATGACAACTCGCCTTAACAACATGTTGCGATGTCATTAACAAAAAAATATGTGGTGTACATGCGCAGGCACAGCACGTGTTGTTATGGTGACACGTGTTTCCGTCGTCCATTTTGTTCACTGTGGGCCACTATCTTAGTTCCCATGGTGGTGCGTGGCTGCCAAGAATCTGGAAGGCTTCTAATATAATGGGGGCGTGTTCTGGGGATGCGTTCGACGGAATAGGAGTAAACCCAACTACCCCCGAATCCCCTATTGTGTAGCACGTAGTGCTATAGGCCCCCAAAAGGTGCATCCCATTGTTTAAGAGTATGACTAATTACCACAAACAACGAGCCAATGTTCCACCAAAACATCGAGAATTTTCTGGCTTCTATCACCCTAGCAGTCTATCTAGTCCTAGCTTCTCTTAGCTATCGCTCGACTCGACCAATCAGATCATTCCATCCATCTAAGCCCTCGTCCTCTATCACATCAGTATTTGATACAAGGTTTCAAAGAATAAGTCCAAGAGACAATCGAGCAGAGATTAGGGCGGCCATTGCTCTATCAAATCTTTCAAACCTTTTATCCGATTTCCCCAAATGAGCTAAAAAGCAGAGATGGGAATTGCTCTTTTGAATAAATGCACTTGCGACTTTTTGACTCCTCAATGATGCGGCGATTTACTTTTTGAGGATACCTTTTAGAGGATACTAAACGAGGGATATCTTTTCTCTTCGACTCAACTGTATTTGACTGAGGGTACCTACGACATGGCTCCCACAGAGCTCCTAGTTCCTAATGGCTCCTAGCATCTACAATACGCTCATCGTAGAAAGTTCAAAATCCATGCGTGTGCAAAATTTCCGCGCATGCGTTAATAGTGAATCTCCTACATAAAACAATGGAATCGCCCTCAAATTTTCAATAAATTAAGCACCGGGTTTGATCCGGTGTGACAGGAATGATAGTCCGTAGGAAAGGTCTAACATTTCTAGGAATAGTAGTCCGGCGGACTACTATTCCTAGAAATGTTAGACCTAGGACTATAATTCCGCGGAATAATAGTCCAGAGGGACTAATTTTCCTACGGACTATCATTCCTGTCACACCTGTGCTTCTTTCATTGAATATTTACTGAAAACTACTGATTATTGATTGAGGAAAGCGGCCTCGTGTAAAACTGTCCCCGCGTTGATTTTGACCATTCCACGGAGCTGTACTATTTAAAGCTTACGTAAAGCTACTATACAGCACCTGGTCTCTAGTTTTTTCCTATGGTTAGCTTCCACACTACCGGTCTGTACCAATACTATTGGCTACAACTCTCTGTTCTGTGCTACAGAGTTCAATCATTACAACTAGTGTTTGGTACTACTGTGGCTCTCAGTGCCTATCACCATCCTACTTGTTTTCCACTACCACTAACAGTTGAATACAGACTGCTTACTCTAACTACTCTTCGGCTCATCCAGGAAAAGGGGATTCTATATTCTAATAAACGCCTCGCCTGGAGTTGTTTTATACGACCGTAAGCTTTTTCGAACTGTACATAACATGATAATTCATCTAAGTCGAAAAGGACCATAACTCTTGTAAACATCATCGGACCGTGCCCCAATTCGAACTTAACCTGTACTTTGAAATAACCGAGGCACAAACCAAGTTTTTTCCTGATCTATAAAATCCAAACTCAAGTTATCATCCGGAAACGGACAAGTTTGCGGACGGAAAGGCGGACGGACAGACCTACCACAAACCTTTTCTCAAAACGGGTGTATGAAAAGGGATTCTGGACGTGAGGTGACGAGAAAAGTGCATGATGAATTACTCATTCGGCTCTTCGACTCATCTCGGAAAAAATGAATTCTGTAAAAGCAGATGTATCATAGGAACGGGTTCTATAGGCAAAGGTAGACTATAGAATGGAATCCGTGAGTGAGATTCCTAACCAATTCTGTGAAATGGAATTCCGTGATTTATGATGGTTCCGCCCGGTGGAAAATGATTTCACAGAAATACTGTTTCATTACTTCTCATACCTTGACAACTGTGGAGGTGCTAACCCTTTACCTAACACGAAAAGGAGACTACACCTGCAAATGAAATTCTTGAATGACTAAATTTTTTTCATTTTTTTGCGTCAAAGACGTAGCTTAGGAAATCTCATTGGAATGATCCCAGCGAGCTCTTTCCAATGGGCGGTCATAATCTATGTTTTTGAGACAAAATTAACCCTTCACCTAACGAATCGCCCGCATCCGCCCGCGTAATATGCAAATTGAGTAGATGAAAAATTTAATTTTTCAAAATATTTCAACAAAACCATATCATGTGACACCTCATTGGAACGAGCTCAATGAGCTCGTTCCAATGAGGGGTCACATGATATGGTTTTGTTGAAATTTTTTGAAAAATTAAAAAAATGTTATTTAAAATAATAAATTTTGATACCGTCTGCCCTGGGTAAGGGGTTAAAAAAAAGAATGAAAATTAAATGGTGTTTTTTGTGAATAGCGCTGGCCGGTTTTTGCCGTTACGTTGGCTAAAGGGTTAATAAACGTGCGCGTTGGGTGGCGGCGATGGACAGTAATAATACTAAACCTTTAAAACAGAAACTTGGGTAGTGTCGATGTCCTTTTGCGGTACGCGACGTATTATAATGGAACAAGAGCAAATGCACTAATAATATCTGTTAGTCACCCCCGTCCCACATTCTGGTCAGGATTCCGCCTATTTCTTACCCTTCAACCAGCATCCAACCCGTATGCTAGCCTTCTGGCTGGAAGATGCCCGAAGTATAAGAAATAGACCGGACTGATCAACTGTGTAATTTTTGGTGCATATGTAATTAAATTTATTTACATTTTAAGATAATATAATGTAAAAATGTTTGTTATTGACATATATTAGCATAGTCCACTTTTTAACTCGTGTCTGTGAAAAAAAAATGGTGGATCCCCCACCCTCCCTCGGTTCCATCTCTCCTTTTAAACTCGTGTCTGTGAAAGAAAATGGCGCCCCCCACCACCCTCCCTCGATTCCATCTCTCCTTTTTAACTCGTGTCTGTGAAAGAAAATGGTGCCCCTCCCCCCCCTCTCCGGTTCCATCTATCCTATTCAGTGAGGATGTACTTCAAACAGCAGCGGTTAACGATTTGGGATTGAAAATAAGAACAAAGAGAATACTGTTGATTTGTATAATTTCGCTATATCATCGACAAGCGCTGCCGTTGTTTCCGAAATAAACCCATCGAGAGTTACCTATCAACAAAAACAGTTCTTGCATAATTATCAGAAAATGTTATGAAATCTGTATATCAAAAATCTTAGTGAGACAGATGGGCCGACAAAGACAAACATCACCTGATCAGGAAGTATAATAGAGATAGGTGAATTTTGCTGACGTGTTTTAGGATCGGCTACTAAAGCAACAATAAATATTATTTTCTCAAGGTCACCAAAAGCACAGTGAATAACAAATGCGCTACTAATGTGTACTTTATAAGAAGGTTTGGTGCTTTTAATAAATGTCAAATATATTTATCACGTACGAAATCAATCAGTGCGCTGATACTTTGGGGTCATTTGTTTTATTATTATTTTTCGATTGTTTAAAGTTTTAACCTCTAATCCTATTTTCTCCCGAATAGTGCTCAGTGACAACCGTTGAGCCAAATGTTATCGCAGCTTGAAATACTAATATAATCCTGCTGTCAAGACTTCTTAACTGGTTGAGTGCTAGAAGCCACTGTCAGGACTTTCAAAAAATGAGGATACGAAAGCAACAGCCAGCACTTGCCTTGCTTATATTTCATATTCAGTCAAACACAAATAATATTTTGTTTATATAAATTTGTTTTATTACAAATTATTGTAGAGTGCCTCTGGGCACTCTCCAATAACATGTAATAAAACAAGTTTTGAATAGTAAATTCAGACCACCAAAAATAATCTAGCCCTTAACGTGAAAAATATCTTATTTGTATTTTCCGACGTTTGACGTCGCATTTTGAAAAAACGTTGAAGAAACTGAATTCCCGGTGATGATTGAACGGAAGGATAATTAAAGTCTCAAAGGATTATTAATTCGCACCGATAAAGACACATCCATTGTTGTGTACAGGACAAGGAGCTTGATCACAACAAAAAAGCTGGATAGTTAAGTTTTCACGACCACAAACAAAATATTATCTTTGAAGCATTATTTTTCGATGTTTTTTTGCTTGAATTTGAAAACAAATAGTTTGCCTGCGCGGAATAGTAAAGTCGTCGTGGTCTGGTCGAAATCCGCGCTTGGACAGCGATGTCCACGCATGCGTTTACCAGTTGATAAAAATCATCATCAGCAAAATTTTAATTAATGAAGCACCGGGTTGTATCCAGTTCTTCATTGATTAAGTTTTTGATGATTATTCCTATAATTAGTGTTTGGAATCTAATATTATTGCGTCCTTGGAAATATTGCCCATCCGTGAAAAGTGACCAGTCTACGGCGTCCGTACTTTTCCTCTACCCGGATGAGATTTGCCACTTCAAATTTGGGGAACTCTACACACTATACCCCGTCCCAACATATGACTTCAATATTTCAAACTTAGGCCAAACCCCCTCAGATCAATGTCTGGCTGTCGGGTGACATAATAGCGATCGTCGTTGTCAGTGAGTGTGTTGGTGTGTATGTTAGTTAACACTTCGTTTATATATGTGTATGGCCGCACGCGATCTCATCAACTCTTGAAGCCCCTGTAGTCTTCCTTAGATCAAGAGAAGACCCAAACACTCAGAGAAATCCGCGCCAAGTTTGGTTCCAAGTAGAAGCCAAACCCATCGAAGAACCAAACCAAATGAGTCTTCATCTGATCTAGAAACAGGCAATTTAATAGAGAGTTGCCTGTCTTGTCTATATGAAAATTTATCGTTGTCGCACAATTTAACTCATTACCTAACTGATCAGGTAGCGCGTTGGCTCAGTGATAGACTGTTGGTCCCGAGTTCGATCCCCGTCCGGGACGACCCGCGCTGTGTCCTTGGGCAAGGCACTTCTCACTTTATTTTTTGAGAATAGCACTGGCCGTTTTGGCCGTTACGTAACCGTTTGAAGTCGTAAGGCCGATTTTTCGGTCCAAGAAGAGGTCTACACACGGGGCATTGATGATAAATTAATAACTGCAGTCTGCTGCCGGACGGCTGCAGACCACAGTTATTATTTTATCCTCCCTGTATATTGATATTGGAGTGGCCCATCTCACTGAAAGGCGATACCATTCCAGGGAATGAGAGTTAAAGGGTTAAATAAAGTTATCACTTCAAGAATCATACTGTCCAACATTACAACCGTTGGTCAAGTGCTGAACTCCTTTCGCGATACAGCCCCCTTCTTAACTGTTGGCACAACTGGAGAGAGCGCAAAAGGGATGTTCCCTCTATTTGGTGGGGGTCCGCGAGACCTCACCAAGGAAGTATTTATGAAATTTGAAAGTGAATCTGTGGTCCCAATACTCGTTTATGGAATTTAAATAAGTAAATTTTATTGATTGAACTAAAATCCAGCTGGTTTTCTACAGTATTACTAGGGAGCCTTAATTCATGCTTACCTTGTTCCACAGAAGAGTCGCCGTAGACTGGTCACTTTCCACGGGTGGGCAAAATTTCCACGAGTAGTATGTGGTGTGGTTTTACGGTAACATTTGGGGGACCTCGGTTGGGGACCTCGGAAGTGACGTCATGTCACGTGACCTAGTGGCGCCATGTTGTGTTGTCATGGTAACCAGCGTAAGCGGCCATGTTGTGACGTCATCTCCATAGTGATACGTGGTGTGAGTGCGCATGCGCAGCGCGTGTTGGTAAGGTGATACGTGTTTCCGTCGTCCATTTTGTATACTGGAGGCCGCCATCTTGGTTTCTATGGTAGCACGTGATTGCTATGTTACCTAAGGCCTACAACAGGACAGGGGTATGTTTTGGGGGTATGTTCGAATAAATCGGAGTAAATCAAATTACCACAAACAACCCGAAAATCTCTCCAAATCACCAAAATCCACCCCAAACCACCGAAATTAACTTTATTTCCCCAATTTATCGGCTTAGCACGTAGTGCTATAATACTAAGGGGGCACAAGGGGAGCGTTCGATTGAACAGGAGTAATGTTCTGGCTTAGAATTCTCCCAGAATCCCTTTTTGAATCCTTATCCCGTGACGTTTTTCCCAATAAGAATAGCACGTAGTGCTATAGGGCAAATTTACCCAGAATTCTATTCTCTGCTTCTATCTATATAAGCAACAGTTTTCGTCTATCTGGCCCTGTTCCTTTGTTCTAGAGTATACTCCAGTAGCGTAGAAGAGCCTATCATATGGAACAGCTTTGCTCATTATTACTATATTTAGCAATTTCTGGTCTCTTCTTGTTAGTTCTGACCCTATTCCAAGTACTCTTGTTGTCTTTATCTAGATCATTTATATAACCAACCAATCAGATTGCTTGATTTCCCATAACCTGTACTTGACCGTATAGAGTTATCTCCCCTGTGTATAATAAAAGCCTAATAAAAGCCTGTATCCAATGGCCATATCCCCAGGCATCCCAATTTCGGCAACCCTTTTTGAAAAACATATGACCTTCGGCACCCCTTTTTTGTCACATGTGCTTATGTGAAAAAGCACAATGTGACACAATGTGTCCTAACACAAAGGCACATGCTTTATGTGCCGATATGTGCTTATGTGAAAAGGCACAATGTGACACAATGTGCCCTATCACATAGGCACACACGGGTATTTGAGGATATCTATAGCCTAGTATTGTATTATTTGAGGATACCTATCTAGGACACCTTCTGGAGAATCCCTTTTTTTGTCATATGTGCTTATGTGAAAAAGCACAATGTGACACAACACAATGTGTCGTAGCACAAAGGCACATGCTTTATGTGCCGACATGTGCTTATGTGAAAAGGCACAATGTGACACAATGTGCCCTATCACATAGGCACATACGGGTATTTGAGGATACCTATAGCCTAGTATTGTATTATTTGAGGATACCTATCTAGGATACCTTCAGGAGAATCCCTTTTTTGTCATATGTGCTTATGTGAAAAAGCACAATGTGACACAATGTGCCCTAGCACATAAGCACATGCATTATGTGCCGATATGTGCTTATGTAAAAAAGCACAATGTGACACAATGTGCCCTAGCACATAAACACATGCATTATGTGCCGATATGTGCTTATGTGAAAAGGCACAATGTGACACAATGTGTCCTAGCACAAAGACACATGCTTTATGTGCCGATATGTGCTTATGTGAAAAGGCACAATGTGACACAATGTGCCCTATCACATAGGCACATACGAGTATTTGAGGATATCTATAGCCTAGTATTAAATTATTTGAGGATACCTATCTAGGATACCTTCTGGAGAATCCCTTTTTTGTCATATGTGCTTATGTGAAAAAGCACAATGTGACACAATGTGTCCTAGCACAAAGGCACATGCGTTATGTGCCGACATGTGCTTATGTGAAAAGGCACAATGTGACACAATGTGCCTTATCACATAGGCACATACGGGTATTTGAGGATATCTATAGCCTAGTATTGTATTATTTGAGGATACCTATCTAGGATACCTTCTGGAGAATCCCTTTTTTGTCATATGTGCTTATGTGAAAAAGCACAATGTGACAGAATGTGTCCTAGCACAAAGGCACATGCTTTATGTGCCGACATGTGCTTATGTGAAAAGGCACAATGTGACACAATGTGCCCTAGCACATAGGCACTTACGACCAAAATGGGATTCCATAGCCTCAGGTGTTTTCCAAACGGGATTCTTTAAAAGGGATTCCATGAAATGGAATTCCTATCCGACTCCGTACAAATGTATTCCGTATTTTACCATCGACAGTCGAGGGTATTCGCCTTCCCTATTGGAAGAATTCAGTTCAATTGGGCGTTTTAATTACATAAAGTTCATTTAGTTAAAATTTATTAAGGTTAAAAATTCATTCAGTTCAATTCAAGAGGGTTAATACCTTCATTTAGGTTATAGTTCAAAACTGTATTGGCTTCAAAAGGGTTTACACTAGGTTACAGAGGTTATACTTAGAAAAACTGTATCAAAGGGTTCATTCAATTTTGTTCAGTTCAAGAGGGTTACTACCTTTATGAGGGTTATAGTTCATTCAGTTGAAAACTTTGTTATGTTCACTTCGATCTTGGCTGTGTTGGATCTTTGTTCATTTTTTATGGTCGATTCACTTCGAGTTTGCTTATATTCGATCAGATCAGTTCGATTTTCTTCAATTTGTTCTATTCACTTCGATCTTGGTTGTGTTGGATCTTCGATCACTGCGACCTCAACAGTTCAACTGTAGTTGAGTTGGTTCTGTTCAGTTGTTTCCAACTAGTTCGATCTTCGTTCATGTTTCGTCTGTTTAGTTAGGTTGTTGCATGTAGTATTTAGGGGTTACAGTCCATTCAGGTTAAAAAATTTATTGTATATATTGGGCGTTAAGATTAAGTCAAAGTTTATGCTGTGTTCCCTTCGATCTTGGTTGTCAGTTGTATCTGTTCGGGTTCTTGTTGTAGTTGGTGAATTAGGCTTTATTAGTCCCTTTCCATACCCTCGACTGTCGATGGTAAAACACGGAATACATTTTTACGGAGTCGGATAGGAGTTCCATTTCATGGAATCCCCTTTAAAACACCTGTGGCTATGGAATCCCATTTTGGTCGTATGTGCCTATTGCTAGGGCACATTGTGTCACATTGTGCCTTTTCACATAAGCTCATATCGGCACATAATGCATGTGTTTATGTGCTAGGGCACATTGTGTCATATTGTGCTTTTTTACATAAGCACATATCGGCACATAATGCATGTGCTTATGTGCTAGGGCACATTGTGTCACACTGTGCTTTTTCACATAAGCACATATGACAAAAAAGGGATTCTCCAGAAGGTATCCTAGATAGGTATCCTCAAATAATACAATACTAGGCTATAGGTATCCTCAAATACCCCTATGTGCCTATGTGATAGGGCACATTGTGTCACATTGTGCCTTTTCACATAAGCACATGTCGGCACATAAAGCATGTGCCTTTGTGCTAGGACACATTGTGTCACATTATGCTTTTTCACATAAGCACATATGACAAAAAAGGGATTCTCCAGAAGGTATCCTAGATAGGTATCCTGAAATAATACAATACTAGGCTATAGATATCCTCAAATACCCGTATGTGCCTATGTGATAGGGCACATTGTGCCACATTGTGCCTTTTCACATAAGTACATATCGGCACATAAAGCATGTGGCTTTGTGCTAGGACACATTGTGTCACATTGTGCTTTTTCACATAAGCACATATGACAAAAAAGGGGTGCCGAAGGTCATATGCTTTTCAAAAAAGTGGTGCCGAAATTGGGGTGCCTGGGGATATGGCCATTGGATATAGGCTTTTATTATACACATAGGAGATAACTCTATACGATTAAGTGCAGGTTATGGGAATTCAAGCAATCTGATTGGTTGGTTATATAAATGATCTAAATAAATGAAACAACAACAAGAGTACTTGGAATAGGGTCAGAACTAACAAGAATAGACCAGAAATTGCTAAATATAGTAATAATAAGCAAAGCGGATCCATATGATATGCTCTTCTATGCTACTGGAGTATACTCTAGAACAAAGGAACAGGGCCAGATAGACGAAAACTGTTGCTTATAAAGATAGAAGCAGAGAATAGAATTCTGGGTAAATTTGCCCTATAGCACTACATGCTATTCTTATTGGGAAAAACGTCACGGGATAATGATCCAAAAAGGGATTCTGGGAGAATTCTAAGCCAGAACATTACTCCTGTTCAATCGAACGCACCCCTTGTACCCCATTAGTACTATAGCACTACGTGCTAAGCCGATAAATTGGGGAAATAAAGTCAATTTCGGTGATTTGGGGTGGATTTTTGTAATTTGGAGACATTTTAGGGTTGTTTGTGGTAATTTGATTTACTCCGATTTAATCGAACATACCCCCAAAACATACCCCTGTCCTGTTGTAGGCCTTAGGTAACATAGCAATCACGTACTACCATAGAAACCAAGATGGCGGCCTCCAGTATACAAAATGGATGACGGAAACACGTATCATATTAACAACACGCGCTGCGCATGCGCACTCACACCACGTATCACCATGGAGATGACGTCACAACATGGCTCCTCACGCGGGTTACCATGACAACACAACATGGCGCCACTAGGTCACGTGACATGACGTCGCTTCCGAGGTCCCCCACCGAGGTCCCCCAAATGTAACCTCAAAAGCACATCACATACTACTTCCACGGACGCAAATTCCTGCAATAATATTGGACTCCAGACCACAATGATAGGAATAATCATCAAATATTTAATTAATGAAGCACCGGATAAAACCCGATGCTTCATAAATTAAAATTTTGCTGCTGATGATTTTTATTACCTGGTAAACGCATGCGTGGACATCACTGCCCACGAGTGGATTACGGATTATGACCAGACCACAACGACTGTACTGTAACTTGTACCCCAAGGCCGCAATATAATGTTTGGGCGCGCTTCGTCCCGCGGACGAACTATATCAAACATCATATTTTGGCCTTTAAGTAAAACTTCGGACTAATGTTTACCATGAGAGGACTTTTTTGAAATTCGTGTGGTGGGTGGGTGGGGATCATACTACTCCTACTGTCCATCCTGGCTACTCTCGCTCAAGAATCGCTAAGATATCGCATACACATACACAAACAAAGTTAATATTAGCTTTCTATCTTTCTGTCGGATCCACCATCAACTATGTTGTAGTTTGTATCTCTTCAAAATGTTGAATAAATAAATATTGTTTAAACTTAACAAAGTTAAACAAACATACGAACAGATAGACAAACCACACTGATCATTTATTCTCCAACTCTATAAACCCTTTACCTAACAGGAAAAACAGCCGACACTTGCAAACAAAATTTTTGAATAACTATTTTTTGTCTCAAAAACATAGGTTATGACCTCTCTTTGGAACGAGCCCGACGAGTTCGTTCCAAAGAGGGGGTCATAACCTATGTTTTTGAGACAAAAATTGAAAAAAATATTGAAAATTAATTGTCGATTTTTGTGAATAGCGTTGGCCTGTTTTGGCCATCACGTTGGGTAAAGGGTTAACATTTTGTAGTCTTTATTTGATGAGTTTTGACATCCCTTTAGAATAGTGAAGGCCTATGGGTGGGAACACTGCTGGAAATGAAATAAATGTCGTGGTTCAGCGTATTAATCCAAGGGCCTTGACTTTCTGATAGGTATACACAAATTGTATCTATGTGCCTTACGACTAACTTGTTTGCAAAGTATGGCAACTGTGACTTCACAAATTGCCGAGGAATCGTGCTGAAATACATTTATTCATTCAGGTGGTATGAAAGGGAAGGGGACAATTAGTTTGAACTCTGATCTATGAACTTGGGCGTAGGAACCCCATTGGCGTGGCTATGATGGGAGGGGGGGGGTGGCCTCCATGATAGGGGCCACACACGCTACAACTACTTCAGATTCGTTCTTAAAGCACTAAACTTTCTTCGGGGGGTGTGGAAGCTAGTCCTAACTAGGAACTGCCGCCGAAAGCCTACACAACAACAGACTTTCAAATATCAACTTTCGCCTCCCCCACCCAAAAAACCAAAATTGTTTCGGGCACCCATATTATAGAATCCTGACTACGCGCTTGAGGAATTTAAAAGAGAAATACAAGTTCCAGATTATTGTATTGCATTGTGCCCACCCCCCCCCCCCCCTCTCCCTCTCTCTATCTCTCGCTAAACTATTTCTAGAAAGAATTTGTGGAGAGCACGTGCCCCCCCCCCCCCCCCCATCACCCGGTTCCTACCTGCTCTGGTAAGAGACTAAAAACTGGACTTCAGGCTTTAGGTCCAACTTACGTGTCAACTTTTGTAACTCTCCCTTTGAGATTTAGCGAGATAAAGCGCGGACAGACAATCAGACAAACAACACGCGAAAAACAGCATTCATCCCACTATCACGGCACGACTTTCATCATTTATTTATTTATTTAGGTTTAACGACACTTTCGACAGCCAGGGCCACCTCGTGTCGGACAGTTTTATGGGTGGAGGAAGCCGGAGTAAATCACCGAGCAATGACGAGCAACTGTCAGGCTCCCCAACACTCTACACAAGCAGGATTAGCATTGATTGAAGACAAGTGCACCATCGATGTGCAGTACGTCTTAGTACACAACGCCACCGTGCTCCCGTGGGCAATGGGGGGTGAAGTATCTTGCCCAAGGACACAACGGGTTGCCGCAGGTGCGATTCGAACTGAGGACCTCTCGGCTTGTAGCCTGCACCTTTTTTTCTTTTTTTTAAATCTATAAAATCTAAAAATATGTACAAATATCACAGACAAATGTGGATATAACAATTAAACAGTATGTGTATATATGAGCACATTATGAGTACAAATTCTCATTTCTGAATTTGAGAAAGAATTCATTCACCTGAAAGACACAGCAAATTTAATGCAGAGGTGAAAACGTTTCCGAAAAAAAAGGAAATTTAACACTAAACTTATACCCCCCCCCCCCCCCCCCACCAAACAAACACACACATTCCCAAAGAGAAATAAATTAACTTCAAAATTAAACCTTCTTCTGTGCACGTAAAAAGTGTTGAACACAAGTGCACCATCGACGTGCAGTACGCCTTAGTACACAACACCACCATGCCCCCACGTAGGAAATGGGGGCGAAGTATCTTGCCCAAGGATACAACGCGGTTGCCGAGGACTCTCGGCTTGCAGCCTGCACCTCTACCTGCTGAGTCATCGCGCCCTCGACTTTCATCAAACGCGGAACGAATATAAAGACATGCCATAACACTGTGGTCTTAACCCTTCACCTAACATGAAAAACAGGCGACACTTGCAAACCAAAATTTTTAATAACCATTTTTTTCATTTTTTGTCTCAAAAACATAAGTTATGACCCCTCTTTGGAACGAGCTCGACTAGCTCGTTCCAAAGAGGGGTCCTAACCTATGTTTTTGAGACAAAAAATTAAAAAAATATTGAAAATTAATTAGCGATTTTGTGAATAGCGCTGGCCGGTTTTGAACGTTATGTTGGTAAAGGGGTTAAAACATTTAACTGTGAATACAATGTAAAAAGTTTATATTTCAGAATGTGTAGTTGCGGGTAGTCATAGTTGTTGGTGAAGGCCAAGTTCCCGAAAACTCAAAACAATTAAGGTGTATTTGTTGACACGTATAGACAGCAGCACAATTTATGACATTTTCTTCTACGAGCTCCTTCCAATCAGGCACATAGCGGCAGGAATGAGGGGAGGGGGTTCCCCATAACCATGATAATTTTCAGTTTTTGGAAATTCGAACGTATAAATTCTAATAGTTGGAAATTCTAAGAAATCAATTTCCTTCATGTTTTCAACTTTTCAGAGTTTTCCGACCAGTCGACTTGAATTTTCAACCATGCAGTGATCAGTTTGTTTTCCTGACTGCGGCTGGAGATCGGTTGCAGTTGACGGCAGAGCCAAAGCGATTTTCCAATGTTCGATCAAATTCTCCGACTTTTGAAATCAGATGATAAAAAATTTCCGAAATTCCGACTTGAATCTATGACTGGTCAGGTTTTTTCGAATTCATCGTCCCGTCTTTCTTACTGACCAGACTACACAACGACTATAGACGGACAGCTATTCATTGAATACTTGCTCCTTCCAATTGACTGACAGTCTATAGACCTTGTGTAGCCTAGTAAGCGTATTCATCGTAAATCTCATGGATCTACATGGGGAAAAGCATTTTTCTTGTGGATAAAATGACATCCCATGGGTCCAAACATTAAAAAGTTTCCCCGGAGAACCCCACTCACCACCGCCACCTTCTCCATCTATAGGGGTATGCCCACACTTGAACTCTCCCCAACACCAGCCTGCGCGCCCTCGAGACATGCCCGTGTGTATTTATTTATTTATTTATTTGTTTATTTATTAGACACTTTCAACAGCCAGGGTCACCTCGTGTCGGACAGTTTTACGCGTGTAGTAAGCCGGAGTATCCGGAGAGAAGGACGAGCAATTCGTCGCCTGAATGCTAGAATGTTCTATGTCCCCTATGAGACACAGAACATTCAAGCTCTCGGGCGACGAATTGTCAGATTCCCCAACGTACGAACTCCACACAAGTTGGGTAAGCACTGGTTGAAGGCAGGTACATCATCGACCTGCATTATGCCTTAGAACACAACGCCACTATGCCACGTGCGCAATCGGGATTAAGTGACACAACGCAGTTACCCCTGGCGGGGATCGAACCATGGATCTCTCGGTCTGAAGTTCAATGCCGTAACCACTGAGCCACCACGCTCCCTGACATGCCTATGCCTATGGCATGTCGTGCTGGGACCCCAACCCAAGTCAGAAATCTAACTGATAACATCCCTCCCCCTTAGTAAACACCCCCCCCCCCCCCCATTAAAGACCCTCTAGCTACTTCCCTGCTTCGAATGAAGGGTCAAAAGCAATGTTTTTGAGATAAGAAGACAAATATTTGAATGACAGTTTTTGTAAACAGCCTTGTCGATTTCCATTTTGTTAGGTAGGGGTTAATTTATCGTAATCTTTACCACAAACAAGCTGAAAATATTTTGATTCATTAAAAAGATTCTAATGTCTGTCACTACAAGAAAAGAACAGCACAACAAGTCTTAGTGATAAAGGAATGCGGATAATTTTTTTTATCCAAAGAGGACAGAAAAATAGTAATGTACGAAAACATTCATGCATCTTTGTACAATTTCATTTGTGTCGTAAGCCGAGATTTGAACGGGAGAGGGAGGGATACGGAATAAATTGTCAGGGGTTTGTCATATTAACTGGAATTCGCAGAGTGGTTAGACTGTGTGGTAACTTGGGGTGTTGTGTTGGGAACAGTGATGTTTTTACTGGGGGCAACGGGAGGGGGGGGGGGGGGGGGGGGGTACCGAATAAACTGTCAGGTTTTTAAAATTATTTACTGGAATTCGCCGAGTGGATAGACTGTGTGGTAACCTATGGTGGTGTGTTGGAGGCAATGATGTTTTACTGGGGCAACGCCGCTCTCCTACTTTTCTCTGAGGTGGTAGGCCGTTCCCCTACATTTTGAAAACCCGAAATGGATTAATCTTTACGAGTATTCAACACAGCAAGAACTCATTTTAACCCATTTTAGCTGTGTGTAGCTTACTGCCAGCGTACTGCGCACAGAAAACAATGGCCACTTCTTTTGAAGAGTTGTTGCCTACTAAATTTTCTCGGTGGCTGACCCCCCCCCCCCCCCCCCTCTTAATACTACGGGAGGGGCGCTCTCTCCGAACGACGCGTTCGGCCTTGGCAATCGCTCCACTTTGAGTGCCCGTTGCGAACGGGTGCTCAACGTGTAGCGATTGCCGAAACGCCCCCCCCCCCCCCCCAAACACACACTTCTGAATTTCGGAAGGCTATACTGGAAGGGGGTGGGAGAGGGGTAAAAGTCGGGAAAACTGCTTTCATCTTTGGCGTTCAATAGAGTCACTGAAGAGTTAAACAAAAAACACGCAACATTTTAAATGGTAACACCACAGGAAAGTAACAACAGAAAATTACGAACTCGAGTAACTGTACATTTATCGTTGCAACCTCTCGAAAAAAGGACCCTTTTTTCATCGAGTGAGCTGGTTTATGAATGATCGAATACTTAACCAAACAGTTCGGTTCAGATCGCAACCAGCTCTCCCACACTTTACAAAACCGGTTAACGTCAATGTATGCTGATTAACTCTCTCTCTCTCTCTCTCTCTCTCTCTCTATATATATATATATATATATATATATATATATATATATATATATATATATATATGTTTGCTCAGACATCCGGGAACGATGGTAAGTAATCCCTTTGAACGCTGGTGGTATCTCCCATGTCTTTTCAATGGCAACAATTGGAAGAGTCCATATTCATTATTTTGGGACAGACCAATTAATATTTTCAACGAGCAGCCTTGGGACTGTTCGTCGAAAATATTCATTAGTTTACCCCACACATTCATTTAGTAGCCATTCAACTTGACGTAGCATGTTCCTGGGCCGGAAAAGCGACCGCTTGGGTTTAAAGACTTAAACAATTACCAGCAGTAAAATTACCCCCAGAACTACATGCCTCTCCCTTCCTACCAGTGGCGGCGTCGTGATTTCAATTTAGTGGGGGTGGGGGGGGGGGGGGGGGGTGTCTAAATAAGTGATGTGGGTGGGAGGGGGGGCAAGGTCGAGATGCCGAAGTCATCTATCTCCCAAACCCCGCAGGCATGAGCAAGAGGAGGATCGGGGAGGAGGTAGTTTAGCGATCTGAACGTAGTGGCTACCCCATAAGGGGGTAGCCACTACGTTCAGATCGCTGAACTAGAGAGGAGGGTGCCTCCCTCCCGTTTGTGAGGGGGAGGGGTTAGAAAAATGTCCATATTTTGACGCCCTTGGAGCGATATCTGAGCGTTTCTACATACAAGACCTGACATGATGTGTATTGTTGACTGCCGTTTGTGGGTGTGATATTGGGTGGGAATATAGTAATTTGAAGTTTGATTTTGGGGAGGCCCGAAGGAAAAGTGTGTGTGTGGGGGGGGGGGGGGGGGGGGGGTCTCCCCGAGGCTCCCCGGTGGCGCCGCCACAGCTACATCCCTAATCCTGGATTTTTCAGAGTGAACGAGGTCTTCCAATATCTTCAGCCAACAAAATTCAATACATTTATAGGAGTAATATGTAAAATACACAACGGGCATGGTGAACATTATGTTTGTGTGGTAGGCTGTTTACAAACAAGATGGACATTAGACTATCTCAGGCAATTCCTCATTGAAATTGCCCCCCCCCCCCCCCCTCACACACACACTCCGCCCGTGCACATTTTTATTGCCTTTCTGGGGGTGTTGTGTACTAAGGCGTACTGCACGTTTTTAGTACACTTGCATTCAATAAATTGTAACGCTGCTTGTGCGGAGTTAGTACGTTGGGAGACTGACAGTTGCTCGCCGCTGTTCGGTGGTTCTCCCCGGCTTCCTGCACCCCTAAAACTGTGCAACACGAGGTGACCCTGGCCGTCGAATGTTGTTTTAACCCCAATAAATAAATAAATAAATAAATAAATAAATAAATAAATAAATAAATAAATAAATAAATAAATAAATAAATATTGCCTTCAAGTGTCTACCTTCCAACATTTTACCACGAAATCGGGTGATTCAGAGACTGGGCTTTAATATTTACAAGGAAGGGATTCGGAAACTGAAATCTACAGACTCTATAAAGATGCAAAACAGTTTTATTTTTAAAATTAAATGAGTTTAATTGTATAATTATGCATTTTCTATATTTTCTATGTGTAAAAAGACAGTTCATATTCCTTACTTGCAAGAAAAAAATATAAATGAAAATAAAATCCTCCTTCACCAGCCCTCAGCCTCACTAATTTGAAAAAAATGGCCAGAAAATCAATTAGTGTATTTTTGTGGCCCAAAGTTTACGAAATATTTCAAACACACATGTTTTAACCCTTTACCTAACACGAAAAGCAGACGACACTGGCAAACAAAATTCTTGAATAACTGATTTTTTTTCCATTTTTGGTCTCAAAAACATAGGCTGTGACCCCTTCATTGGAACGAGCTCGACGAGCTCGTTCCAAAGAGGGGTCATAACCTATGTTTTTGAGAAAAAAATGAAAAAATAATGAAAAATAATTGCCGATTTTTGAGAATAGCGCCGGCCGGTTTTTGCCGTTAAGTTTGGGTTAAAAGATTATTTCTTGGAAGGAGAGTACTACGATGCGTGCATTTTGCGTGTGTGTTTGTTTGTCTATCGGTATGTCTCAGCAGCCCTTGAAGAAACAAATTTGGCACACAAACTACATGAACGTTAGTTCAGATTCCACGCTGGGCGAACTGCGCAGTTCAGGTTTCCCCCCGTTTCCTTATTATACAAGTACTTTTCATCTTTTGTGCTTTTTCGTGTTATATCACCTCCTAACATGGAAGCTTATATCACCGAACTTCTTGATTTTATTAAATACAATCGTATGAAGGACCTAAGACATTCACTTTTCCAAAGTCACATCTGCAGTGATAATTTTAGACCCACACCAATGACGAAGACCTGGGGGCGGGAATGGGGAGCTTGGATCCAAATCCCCACCTCCTAAAACTAAAAATTCCGGGGCATACACCCCCATCGGAGAATATTTTGAAAATAATACACCTCAGTCGTACCTACGCGAGAGGGACATAACCAGCACACATTTCCCCGACTCAAGACTTCAATCTTCGTGATATGCATAAAAATGCTTGAACTCCTGAAAGATCTCTGAGCCCGTCTCCTGATACAGATACCTGGCTACGCGCCCGACCCCCATAACAGCGCATATTAATCAATTTGATCAATATTTTTACTCGCTCTCCTTTGACAGACATTTATGAAGCGTTGCACATTATACTTTTGTCATTTAGTTTTATTTTCCCCGAAAAAATAGCCCTAATACCTCCCATTGTTCGTAACCCACTGATCCCCATACAACTGGAATCCTGGAACATTAGTGAAAATCGCCACAACTCAGTTCCAGCCCCCCCCCCCCCCCCCCCGCCCCATTACAAACTAAAATGGTATCACGTCAGTTAGAGTCATATTGCACCAAGGACCATCAACATTCAAATATTTCAAGGAGAAAAATCCCGAAAGAGAAATTTTCACATTGTCTGGTTCTGCATACTGGGACGTGGCTAGAGGTTTCCGATTGGGGGTGAATTTCCTACTGGGGGAGGAACCGGGAGAGGAAACCCCCTCCCGGCCCCTCTCCCCAGTTGGAAATTCACTATCAAGAAAAAATTTGAAACTGAAGCCATTAAAGGGGGCATAGAATTGATTCTAGTAACTGAAATGCCAACACATTTATGATAGAACTATCAGGTTATTATTATTTGGTATTATTCTGGAAATTGAATGTGTGCTAAACAAGTGCTCAAGCTGAGAACTTTGAGCAATTCACACTGTCCTAACATTAAATCAGATCTAATGCAGGAATGGTCAATTTTCGAAGTTTCATCAATTTGTAACTGTGAATGATGAAATTAACTCAGGATCGCGATTTTACACGATGTGACTTTCTTGAAGTGCATTTCGAGGATTTTTTTATTACGATAAGTAAACGTACAATGGAAATCTCGTACCGATTGACATCATGCATACTTATGTAAATGTGAAGCTCGTTATTGCGTACACTGTAGTTGTAAATAGTAACAGTTGGATTTTTTGCCGATTTGAAACCGAGTTGGAATTTTGGGATCTAAAGGAGACATCAGCATCGCCAAAGAAGCTCTAAAATCCAGATAGATGGAATTTCCAACTACTCATGACTTGCTCTCCGAATTTCCAACTATAGGAAATTTTGGCCAGAATGGGGGGGGGGGAGGGGGGGGGGGGCACTCTCCCCGCCACCACACCACTCCCCTGTCTCCACGTCTCTGTCTGCATAGTTCAGACTTGGAAGGATAGCTAGGCCGTAAGTTCATTTTTAGTGCAGCACATACCACACCAAATATAAATTCATAGTCTGAGCTTCCAAATTTGGACTAGGATCTGCCAATCACAGGGTTTTCTTATATCCACAACTCTTTGGAGTCCTTGCACAAGAAGGCGCGTATCCAGGATATGAAAGTTATGGGGGACAAGAGCAATATATTGGGGGGGCATACAGAATATGATTCGCTGCATCATCCGATCCCTGCAGTAGCAAGACGTGGGCGAGCACAAGAGGGGGTGATCCACTCCCACAATTTCCGTAACCCTGAGTTCGTTTGTGTCCGTAATTTATAAGTTGTGAAGGCATCAGTAATAAGGCCACAATGTGGACTAACAAGTTGGGAAAGGCAGCAATAGTTAGGCCACAATGTGGCCTAATTATTGATGCCTTTCGCAACTTATAAATTATGGACACAAACGGACTCAGAATCAAGTAAATTGCTAGATATTAAAATTTCTTGCCTGATGTTCCCTATATGGGTAAACAGATGGCTGAAACTTGGGGTTAGGTGGGGAGGGGGCATGCCCCCCCCCCCCTCCATGGCTACGCCACTGTGCACAAGGTTGGCACCAATCTACCAGACAAATCCTAAAAAGGAATTCGATGCTGCTGTGGCCTGGGACCAGCGTAATCCTTAAATTGTCCATCGCCTTTGTTTTGAATCCAATCATGTGGAATATTCAACCCAACGCACGCGATATCAAAATTTGTTATTTTAATTCCATTTTTCACATAAAGTCCATCAAAACCATACCATGTAAAACCCTCACTGCAACGGGCTCGACGAGCTTGATTCAATGAGGGAGTCACTTGCTTTGAAATATTTTGCAAAAGCCCGTGCAGTGTTCATGTTACTCGGTGGACTAGCAGATTCGTTGGTCAAGCTGTGGCTGGTTGTATCGTGTAATGCCCCTTAACACAACTTACTTACTTAGGGGATAACTATGTTGTATTTGATTGTTTGGGGCCGTAAACGATGGTTTTACTGTCGCAAATTGAGTTTTGCCGGCGACGCGTTAGCGGAGCCGGTAAAACGGATATTTGCGACAGTAAAACCATCGTTTACGGCCCCAAACAATCAAATACAACATAGTTATCCCCATTCTAATATAATTCGGCTGAAAACAGAGATAGATTTGATCTCCCAACTATAAAACAACGCCTTGTTGAAGACAACATTGTCAACAATTTAAAACTAAAAATACAGACTTCGTGACGTCATTTGGGAGTTCCGAACCAAATCACGAAATATATTTTACGCTGCCACATTACAAATAATTCCAAACGTTTTAGTCATTTTATCACCAATAACAAAATATATTTATATTTGTACTGACAACATTTATCATGTTTAAATGTTTGTGACAATCTGAAAACAAAATACGCCGGCCGCTTTCTCTGTTTAAAGTTTAGAGTTCACCTTGTGATGTTTCAACTTTCAGTCGGCGTCGGAAAGCACCCGAGGATTTACCATTAACGTTAAAAAATTTGAGATCTTTGATTGGAAGCCCTTGTTTAACCGTAATAATTACTTATGGTTACAGAACAGTTGTTCATTTCAAACTGTTTCTAGGAAGTTATGTCCTGTGGAATTGGGCTACTGGTATTGACATAATTGTTGCAGAACGAATAGTTCACCTCTCTCACTCGGTGGTGAATGCGTTTCTCTGTAGCTGTACATACATGTGGTGCCACGAACGCAGGTAACAAATTAGAAAATGAAAGGACCGCTTGCACTTGAAGTCGATGTTATAACATCGCTAGCGGATCTGTCAGAAATATTTGGCCTTGAACAATTAAAATTATTATTGCCAGTTGTGGAAATTTTGGTTTTCTATTTCGCACACAGCGTCGATAAATTCTTCATCGTACGAAAAATGGCTATTTATAAATTATATTTTCATATCGCTTACTGGTTCCACACGGTTTCCGTGAAGACCGTCGAAATCAGTTTTTTAACACTCATTTCATTACTCAGCAGTCTCTGCCAAACCCCTATTCCACAATAATATTAAACTTTCCAACTTCATCCATATTAAATACAGTTAATTACAAGAAAGATAGAGAACGTTTTTTACAGCAAGTCAACGCGTTCACAGCGTTTGTTTACATTGGATACGGTAGTCAATGACTCCAAATGCAACGAAAATAGAACGCCCACGAATACATCTTGACTTCCTGAAATAGTTTTCGACAACATAAAATTTGCGACAGGTTACGCTGATTTTACTGTCGCAAATTTTTATTGATTAACCAATCAAATTTCGAGATTTATAGTAATTGTATTAGAAATAACGTTTTTCCCCGACGTAATTTCCCCCGACAGTGGATCTAGACGTCCCTATGAAAAAATATTCAAGCCCTTTCAATAAGCCCACAAACGACGCAGGAATTTCAATCAAAAAAGGGACACAAATTTCACTTCCATGAAGATAATCAAACATTGCTTTTGCATTTAAATTCGCCTCATAAATCATTATGCGGAAGGGCCTTATCGGCCCTGTACAGGTTTGAAATGACATGGTTTCAAATCCAGATCGGCGGTATTGGAATTTTGAGTTCGGAATCGGTTTCGGTATTTTATGGGGATATACCCCGGTATCGGCGCGGTATTACGTATCTGACTTGACTGAGAAATGTTGATGGTACCAACGGGGAATTCACACCAGGGAAATACAGAATAAGTTGGTCCTGTGTCATTCTACCACAGCGCCACAAATGCCACTGCCAGTGAGCAGAACACTGGCATTATTTTGCCAACAGTAGCTTTTAACCTTTACAGGCATATCTCCTCTAGTGGAAACTGCGGGAAGTGAAGTAGTGCCCCTTCGGGGTAATAACCACACTCGGTTTTACTGATAAAATAGGACCCAGTCACCATTGTTGTGGGCGGAAGTCCTCTAAAATAGGCAGCATGGGCATCAACGATTAACTAAACTTGACTTTATTTCCATTTTGCGGTCAAGATAAGCCATTGTGCAGAAATATGTGACATTAACCCTTTACCCAACGCAACGGACAAAACCGGTCAGCGCATTCTCAAAAATCGCCAATTAGTTTTCATTATTTTTTTTATTTTTTGTCTCAAAAACATAGGTTATGACCCCTCGTTGAAACGAGCTGGCCGAGCTCGTTCCAATGAGGGGTCATAACCTATGTTTTTGAGATAAAAAATGAAAACAATTAGTTCAAGAACTCTTTTTGCAAGTGTCGTCTGATTTTCATGTTAGGTAAAATATTATACACAAAAAAGTAAATAAAGGCATATTTTAGGCTTTTGCATTATCAGAGCATTTGCCCTTAGGATGTCACCATTAGGGAATACTGCTAGACACATCACCTGTGCACTAATTTCTAGTCAAGTCTTGGCTGCCTGTTGAGGCAGCCAAGACTCGACTATAAGCAACTAGATATATACAGATTGTTGTCTGGGGAATTCAAAACAATTCTCCCGCCCCTCAAGGGTTAACAAAACTGAAAAGAAAATAGGTCACCTCTTTTATGAAAATGAACCCCTTAACAGCTATCAAGTCTCAACAAGGCCTTATAAATAGCGAATGTAGTAGAAGTTTCGATATTCTATGATTAGTCCGGTTCGGTTTTTCGGTATCCACTTGACTTGGGTATCGGTTCGGTTGTTCGGCTTCAAACATGTAACTGAGAATCTTAACTGCTGACTATTTTAAAATTCTTTTTCACCAAATCTAGTCATGGCTGCTGTGAAGCAGCCATGACTAGATTTGATGAAAGATTGATCTAAATTTAACTGTAGAAATCAGGAGTCAAAAAGTGTCAAGGGGATAGCTAAAAGTTGAGATTTTTTTGTTTAAAAGTGTGTATATTTTCGATAATCTTTCTCACTGGGCTAAATATACAGCGTAAAGATAGGTATATGATGAACTCCAAAAACCGGTTTGTCACTTAAACAGACCAGCGATAAGCCAAGCGCTGCTAAATTAAGCAGGAAATTTAATGTCCATTATGGCGCATTTGTTGAACGCCACATGGCCTATCCGATAACTGATTAAAGGAGTGTTTTCCTGCAGGTCGTTATCCGCGTGATTATGGCCAGTTAATGGGTATTTGTTGGAAAAACAGTACATCGCGCATGTTCCGGACACACACCCATATTACGCATCTAGCTTGTCACGAAAGTCAGGAAATATCGAAATTTGAGTCTTTCATAGAAAATTTAAGGCGAATATTAAATTAAGATAGATCTAAGTGGCCAAGTTCAAGAGAAACAATTAAACTGAGAATTAATGTTCTGGCTATCTAAATAAAAATCGGGGAATTTCTCGAAAAAATTCATTCCAGTCTGAAGGTGTGTAAGGCTGTGGGTCGATGCGAGTAGATGGGGATGTCCCATGCTATAGGTTAGAGGAGGTGCCGCGTCGGTGCGAAAGTATAGGCACGTTGTGATGTAAGGGAGCCGCAGAGCTCATATTTAGAATAGGAGCAGTCGCGGGCCAAGTCGATGGCCATATATGAGAATGGGATCCGAAACACGAAGTACGAGCTCAGGGAGCTATTTGCATTTAGGTAAACGGCACTGGCTGTTTTAGAAGGCAAGCCCTACGTGGGCAGAGTAGGCTTTGCCTGTATGAATAGTATCCTGAGATAAATGAGAAGAACCCCATTCTTGGCGACTGCTCGTGAGAAAGGCGTCAAGCAAAGTGACAATAAGCTAGTGGCAGTGCGACGGCGGTAGTAGAGTGACATTCCGTCACTTGTTGGAGGGAATGCGATAGAATGAAGTGACAATACGTTAGTGGCCGTGCGACGGCAGTGGCAGAGTGGCATTCCGTCATATGTTAGAGCAAAAGTGTCCGGAAAAAGTGACAATACGTTAGTGGCCGTGCGACGGCCGTGAAAGGGTGAAGTGAAGAGGCGACCAAAGAACAAACTCCAGCGAGAGGGAGGAAAAACCAGCGACAGCAGAGTATGCGGGCCCGAAAACTGTGTGGGTAGGGGGTGATTGACGTTTTGTTTTTCATATTCATTGGATTCCATGCAATTAATATGTCATGTACCCGGAAACCTCATAGTTGCAGGACCTCGGTGCAAGACCTCGGAAATGACGTCATGTCACGTGACTCAGAGGCGCCTTATTATGTTGCCATGGTAACCCGCGTGAGCGGCCATCTTGTGATTTCATCCCCATAGTGATACGTGGTGTTAGTGCGCATGCCCGGCGAGTGTTGTTTGGGTGATACGTGTTTCCGACGTACATTTTGTATACTGGAGCCGCCATCTTGGTTTCTTTGGTAGCACGTGGTTGCTATGTTACCCAAAGGCTTACAACAGGACAGGGGTATGTTTGGAGGGTGTGTTCCTTTGTACAAGAGTAATTTCCCGATAAGAAGAATTACCCAAATAGACCCGACAATCTCTCCAAATCACCAAAAACGACTTTATTTGATACGGATTCCCAATTTTATCGGCTTAGCACATAGTGCTATAGTACCAAAGAGCCCCGGGGTGACTTTCATTGAACTAGAGTAATTGTCTGGCTTGGATACTTCGTCGAATTACCCAAATAGACCTGACGAACCCTACAAACCACCAACATCTACCCAAAACCACCAAAACAGACTGGCAAACCCCTATTTTTGGGCGTATAAAAATAACACGTAATGCTATAGGACCGATATATCTCCTGGGGGTATGTTCTATTTAATAGGGCTACTGGACATGATTTTACCAGAACCCCATTTTTTTATGTCTATTGCAGAAGCTACTCTAACACTAACGGTCTATCCAGTCCAAACTATCTCTGATTTTCTCGTCCAAGTCTTATAATCACCAGTGCTTCATTCTCCTTACCCCACACGCACGGTTATCTCCCTTGGGTACAACAAAGGCCTATTTTCATTCCTAAAGCCAAGTATCTATCGTGTAGTTACTGCTAAGGCATTGCTCGAACGACTCGAATCCCATCGAGCACATGGGCTATAGAGCAATTGCTCGTTCGAGTGACTCGCACATTCTGCTGCTCTTCGACTGATTTCGGCATTTGAGGATACCTATGGTTTGGCATTGTATTATTCGAGGATACTTTTTTATAGGATACTTATCTGAGGATACTGTTACCCGTTTGACCCAGCCTTCTAGGCCACCCCAAGGTATACCTATTCCAAATTCCTCTAATAAGTCATCAGGCAAGTACTGAAAAGTTATTGCTCGGACGACTCGAATCCCATCGAGCAAATGAGCTTTAGAACAATTGCTCGATCGAGTGACTCGCACATTCTGCTCGAACGACTGGTATTGTATTATTCGAGGGTACTTTTTATAGGATACTTATCTGGGGATACTATTACCCATTTGGCTTAGCGTTTTAGGCCATTCCAAGACATACCTATCCCAAATTCCCCTTATAAGCTATCGAGCAATCATTGCTCGGACGACTCGAAGTCCATGAGCTTAAGCTCATTTTCTCGATGGGCTTCGAGCTGTTCGAGCAATGACTTTTCAGTAATTGCTCGATGATGTTTTAGTAGTTCTGGATTTATTGTTATTATTAATATTTTCTTATCTACTGGGTACTATACCAGGCGATACTCTCTTCCAGGGGAGGGGTCAACTTCAGGATTTACTCTACGGACAGAAGTTAGGGGCCTTCGGAGTAATGAGCTTTCGAAGTTATGAGCCGTCGGAAAAAAACGGACCTGGTGTAACGTAGTAATAAGAATAGTGTTAAATAGGGGTTATAGTAGAACATTGCTCAATTCGCCGATTTCCTGAAAAGAAAAAGCGGCAAAATGGCTTACAATTCAGGGAGATCATTCTACTAGGTAAAAGATATCTCTTTAAAGAATAAGTGAAGAAACAAAAATAAAATGCTGGGGGCAAGGTCAGTAGTATGTGATGTTGACTTATTGCCCTTTTAGCAGGTTCTCATGCAGGTTCTGATCTGACGTCATCAGTCACGTGATCGGAATGGGTAGGATGAGGTTACCATGATAGCCCGCTTGAGTGGCCATCTTGTGACGTCAATCCCATGGTGACACGTGGTTCCTCTGCACAGGCGCAGCGTGTGTTTCTAGGGTGACGCAGCCATTTTGTCTGTGGGTGCCGCCATCTTGGTTGTTAGGGTAACACGTAAGCGCTATGGAGCCCAATGGCCTCGTTGTTGGTAGGGCCGTGTTCTGAGAGTATGTTCGATTCTATGGGAGTATACCCTGGAAATTCTGGGATACCTCCAGCAAATCAGAATACCCTGATTTGAAGGTTTTTTCGGGAGCTTCCAGCCCATTTCCTTATACGGTATGGTAGGACGTGGTGCGGAATACCTTTTTGTTGAACAGGGCGTGTCCTGAGGGTGTGTTCAATTCAGCGGGAGTACATCGAATCACCACAAACAACCCAACAATGACCCAAACCTACCCCAACAGACCTTTTATTGGAATAAATCCCCACCGAAACTTACACAAACGGACCTTTGTGATCTTCGCTCACACGAGTAGAGGAATCCTATAGGGAGAGGCCTCAATGAGATCCTAATTCATAGCTGTCATGGCCTCCCCTCTTAGCCCCTACCTCATGACCTTCCCTTACACATAACCTCACCTCTTGGCCCCATCTTGTTCTTATAACCCTCTAGTGAACATATCCCGTATGAGAATAAGAGGTCCATGAGGTGATATCTCAGTGAATCTCGCTTCGAGTGATCACTAGTGATCACCGGTGGTGATCATTAGTGATCGCCTGTATAATTTCAGGGATCTCGTAGGGAGGCACACATAAGGCTGCTGGGGGCCTGGAGGGCAGCTGGTCGACCAATGGGTAGGTTTGGGTTGTTTGTGGTGATTCGATGTACACCCGCTGAATCGAACGAACCCTCAGAACACGCTCCTGTCCAACAAGAAGGTTATTGGGTTCCACAGCAACCACATGCTACCCAAACAACCAAGATGGCGGCGCCTATAGTCAAAATGGCTGGAGGAAGAGTGTGTTAGTTTAGAAACTCGCTGCGCATGCGCAGTGGGATCACGTTTCACCATGAGAATGACGTCACAAGATGACCGCTCACGCGAGCTACCATGACAACCTCACACCACCCCTTCCGGTAACGTGACTGATGACGTCAGATGAGAACCTGCTAAAAGGGCAAGAACTCAACATCACATACTACTAAGGTCCAAGGCTCCAGGAGTTGGAATCTCCTATAACTGGCGCCAATAGGCACGTGCCATCTCAGATATACGTGTGCGTATGCGCTCGTGACGTTACATATCATCACGACAATGATGTCGCAAGTTGGCAGGTTACAATATCACCCAATAATAAGGAAGGGTGTGGCATTACTTCTGAACATGAGCGACAATGGTTTGTTTGATATTTATTATGGGATTATTGGTGTTTTATGACATTTTAATAGCTGAGGTCATATTGTGTCGAAGATAGTTTTACGTGTGGAGGAGGCCGGAGTACCCGGAGAGTACCACCGAGCGGCGGCGAGTAACTGTCAACTCTCCAACGTCCTAATCCCACAGGAGCAGGGTCAGCATTGGTTGTAGTTTTGTGTGCTTGCTATCAACGTGAGATACGCATCAGCACATGGGGCAAACGTGTTCACAAGCGGGCAATTGGGATTAAGTGCCTTGCCTCAGAACACAACGCCAGTTACCCCGGCCAGGCACCAGATTCACAACCTTCCGATCTAACCACTGAGCAATCGTGCCCCGATAACCATGACTGAACGTCACGTCTCGCATTACTTGCAGATTACTACTTCATTTTTCACACTGACAAAAATTGTAACAAAAGTGGTGAGCGAGGGTTTTTTTGTTACAAAAATGGGCGATGTTTGGAACAGAAGTCGTGAGCTCATTTTGGAACGATGGTGAGCTGTAACAAAAGAGGTTGTTGTAACAAAAGTGGTTGCTACAAACGTGCCAAAATTCTTATTTCAGTGGCAAGAGATATTGTGTCCTGGGCAGAAATATCCGCCAATAGCATGAAAGGAGTTAACGAGTCCGACACGGGGTGACCCTGGCTGTTGAAAGTGTCATTAAATAAATAAATAAATAAATAAATAACAGGAGAAGAGTATGAAACAGGGAAAGCATTATATGAAAAGGATGTGTTTGTGTGTGCGCGTGTGTGGGGTGGGGGTGGGGTGGGTCGGGGGTTTTATTTGGGTGGATGGGTGGGTGGGTGTGGCGGTGTATCTGTGTACGTGTATCCGTGCGTGTGCGTGGGTGTGTACTTGGAGCATGAAATATTGTGAAAGTTGAAGGAGTATCAGTGACATATAGTTCAAGCTGGCCGGGTTCTTTTGCATTAATCTCTGTTTTACATTTATGAAAAGATAGCACACGTCACGTTAATAAAGAATCTATCTATCTATCTCTCTGTTTGCGTTATGAATTGACAAATCAGAAGAGATATTTAAAGGCGATGGATGTTTTTAGCAAACATTGTTTGCGTCGTTCCGCTCTTAATTAATGGGTGATGCAATGAAGTCATGGAATTATTCTAACCGTGCTATTCATGGTGATCTGGTGGAAAATTACACCTGCACGCATTGATGATGGTTTATGGGTTTTTACTCCAGTGTGTTAACAGAACATGCATAAATTAAAATAACACAGGCGCGTAGCACTTGAGAGATACTTCCTTAAACTGCATTACTGCGCAGTTTTGTTGAACGGAATATCAATAAACTATTAATCTAACTCTTCGACCCCTTCCGTTATAGAATAACATATTTATTCAAAATGTCGCGTTGTTGGCGTGGATAGGGGGGCGGGAGGGGAGGGGTTCATATTTGATACGTGGGGTAACAGAATTAAATTTTTGAATCTGCTGGCTGAACCCTTTACCTAACGAATCGGGAGCATCCAACTGCGTAATATACAAATTCATCAGTTGAATTTTTTTTTCAAAATATTCAACAAAACCATAGTACGAGCTCGTTCCATCGGGGGAGTCACATGATATACCCCCACCCCATCACTACAGCAACAGCCTAGGCCTATCCGGTGGAGACGGGGGAGGGGGGGGGGTCTGACCCTAGGCTTTTTGTTTTTTTCTAACAGGATTTCACTTGTGGGTTTAATAGCTTTTTTCCACAATTTCTGTCGCATTCAACGCTGCGCGAGATTTGGAAATGTCCAACATACAACGCGCGTGAAATCTGAGTGAGAGTGCAGCACAAGAACACATCTGATTGAACGTTACGCTTGAATGACGTTATGACGTGAATGGAGTAGGTTGATGTAAAACAGGGTCAAGCAAAACAGTTATCCGACCGCAGAGTGAGATATTTTCCTTTAGAAAGTCAGCTTCATTCGCCTAATTCAAGTTTAATCATGGCATAAATAGAGAAAATAAAACTCGGGTAGAGCCCGGGGGACAGGAATTAATGACCATTGTGGGCTGTTTCCTGTATCAGTGGCGTCTTCCAGTGGCGTCGCCAGGGTGCGGTCGGGGAGGGGGCATGCCCCACTAAAAATTATTCCTCCTCCCCCCCCCCCTCAAAATGGGAAAATTAAAGCATCAGAGGGTCCCAGATTCAGTCTCAGGGCACTGAATTTTCAAATTCTTTTCGGGGGGGGGGGGGCTCCCACCTCCGATCCCCCACCAATGGGAGGGGAATACCGTTGACTTGGGTTGGGGTGGGCATGGCTCTCCCATTGGCGGGGGTTCCAAACTTAAGATTTAACTTAAAGATTTTTCTTACAAATTTTTTTTTATTTTATTTCAAAAATTGACGATGAAAACGATTGAAATTACAGGAAACAGTTTGAAGAACAAATCTATTATCAGTTACAAACGACATTCAGTAATTTTGAGTACATAGCCACTGACCTGTCTGTAGTTCATGTCAGTGCATGTCCATGTCTCAAATCAGGAATGTCAGTTGAGAATAATCAATCTGAAAGTGAACTGATAATATACATATAAACTGAATTAAATAAAATAAATATCGAGAGAGAGAGAGAGAGAGAGAGAGAGAGAGAGAGAGAGTTCCTAAAATAAGCGTTGTGCTTTGGGGCCAGCTAAATAAGCATTGTGCTTTGGGGACAGCTAAAATAAGCACTATGATCGGAGACATCTAAAGTAAGCAATACACTTGCTGCGGAATCCATCATTATATCATCTCTTGAAAGTATAAAAGTGCCACCTGCAATGCTTTAGCATTGCAGGTGGCACTTTTATTCTTTCAAAGGACGACATATTGCGTTTTATGTTTTATACTTGTTCTTCTCAAATATTGTAACGTTTGCACACAATTCTGAAATAAAATAGACCCTTAAACACAAACTCAGATTTGGGACGCGTAGCGTCGCCTTTTTTCGGGGCAATGACCTCCAGGCCGCTGTCCGACGTAACATCAACCAAGCAATTAAAGCGTGTCAAAATGGGCCAATTCCACACCGCTCCAACTAAAATAAATGCAGATTTTGAGGAAGTCTTCACTCTTACCGATCACTTGGCTGCGACATATCATTGGAGAACAAGCTCAATATCTGAGCTATTATTATATGTACCATTGGTATGTCTTGATAATACGTCTCTTCTGTTTTCATGCAGTGGTTCTATTGGAGATATATACCAGATGTCGCTACTACGTTGAGTAAAAAGCTAAAAAAGTTCAATCTGGTTGAGAAGAAGTGACTAATGACTCTTGAATGATCGCTGCAAATCTATAAAAAATGACAAAATCCACATTTATATGGATGTACCTGTCCTTAAAAGCCTATAAAATCATTAAAACAATGTGTGTGTGGGGTGGGGGGGGGGGGGGGTGTAGAAAGAAAAAAAACAAAAATGATTTATATGTCCCATAATCAAGAAAATCATGCCTTTTAGACGCCCATTTTAACCCTGAACAAAACACGATTAGCAGAGGATATTTGCAAAGAGATTCTTGAATGACAAGACAATTTCTTTTTATATTAAGTATAGCATCCCTTTAGTCCAACAAAGCGCCATCTGTGATTCTTTGTCGACGGCGCTTCCAACGATTTGCACTCGAGATACGAAAGGAGATCAAGAACAACATTTCTCCATTTGTTGGAATACGTAGTCTCATAATACCTTCCTAAATATGTATATTTTTGATAATTTGTCGCGCTTGCGACAAAGGCATAAGAATGTGTGTCTGTATGTCGAGCTCCGAAACATATTTATCACTTAAACAGACCCGCAAAATAATTCCTGCGCTGATTAACCCTTTACCTAAAGAATCGGCCGCATCCGCCCGCGTAACATGCAAATTCAGTAGTTGAAAAAATATTATTCTTCAAAAAAATTTCAACAAAACCATATCATGTGACCCCTCGTTGGAACGAGCTCGTCGAACTCGTTCCCACGAGGGGTCACATGAAATGGTTTTGTTGACATTATTTGAAAAATTTGAAAAAATGTTATTTAAAATAATAAATTTTGATATCGTCTGCGTTGCGTAAAGGGTTAAGAACGAAATTTTATGACCATTACAGCGTATCTGCTGAACGCCATAATGAGCTGTCTGATAATAGATTGAAGGAAGTAAAGACCAGTGGTCTCGTGCAGTCATTATCTATGTAATTATGTCCAGTTAATAAGGAAATATCGTGAAAACAGTACATCGCATATGTTCTGGTCACAAACCCATATTACTTATCTGGACTGTCAACAAATGTCAATATATACCTAAAATACGAGACTTTCAAAGAAACTTAAAAGAGAATTTTAAATTAAGACAGACCTATAGCAACCAAGTTCAAGAGAAACAGTCGAATAAGAGTCGGGTTTTCTCGAAAATTTAATTTCAGTCTGAAGGCGTGTAAGACTGTGGGTCGTAGGCGAGAAGCTGGGGATGCCCCATGCTATAGGTTAGAGCAGGTGCCGCATCGGCGAAAGTAAAGGCACGTTGTACTGTAAGGGAAGCCACAGAGCTCATATTTAGAGTAGGAACAATCGCGGGTCAATTCGGTGGCCATATGTGAGTGTAGGATCAAAATTAGGAAGTACGAGCTCCGGGAGCTCGTGAAAATTGGCAATCAGGTAGACGGTATTACCCGTTGTAGCAGGCAAGCCACACGTAGGCAGAGTAGGCTCTGTCTGTATGGAAATTAGTATGAGGTAACTAGAGGGAAGCAGTTAACCCACGAAATAGCGGCTGATCGAGTAAAGGTGACCAGCAATGTGACAATACGTTAGTCACCGTGCGACGGCAGTGATAGATTGGTATCCCGTTGTAAGTTAGAGTTAAGGTGTCCTGTAAAGTAACAATACGTTAGTGGCAGTGCGACGGCAGTGATAGAGCTATATTCAGTTGTGTGTTCGTGAAGAGGCGATCAGAGCCCAGAGACACTATATTGAGCCGAGAAGACCAAACACCGGCGACAAGGAAGAAATAACCAGGGACAGCAGAGATGACTCAAAAACTGTGTGGGTAGGGTATAATTGGCGTTTGTATCATATTCATTTTATTTCATGTAAGTTACAAGTTATATTTTTGTGTATGTATTAAAGTTGTTGTTTTCAGTGAAACCCTGTTGCTTATGCTATTTGATGAAAAGTGACTGACCCCTTGAGGATAAGAGCCACCCCAACACAAACGAATCGGGCGGGTTCGACGCGGTAAGACATACGTTCACTCACGGATTCGGGCGACACTCCTTGAGCCTAGGCTGAAGATGCGGCGTATATCTATTTCCCTCAGCGCCGACTACGCCTGGTTTCCGACAGGTTGCAATGTTAACCCTTTACCCAACGTAACGGTCAAAACCGGCCAGCGCTATGCTCACTAATCGTCAATTAAATTTCATTATTTTTTTTTATTTTTCGTCTCAAAAACATAGGTTATGACCCCTCATTGGAACGAGCTCGTCGAGCTCGTTCCAATAAGGGGTCATAACCTATGTTTTTGAAGCAAAAAATGAAAAAAATGGTTATTCAAGAATTTGTTTGGCAAGTGTCGTCTGCTGTTCATGTTAGGTAAATGCTTAATCAGTCGGGATTATACTTTAAAAATATCAAGACTAATGCCGGGTGCTACAGACCTCCATTTGTACGACCGACTGTGTGTGACACAAGTTCAACTATCAAATCTAGCAAGTGTACGACTACCAGCTAGAGAGAATTGATATCTTGACTAAAATGTTCTAACGGGAAACATTATTGTGTGAGCTGAGAGCGGGGTCGTGAGACTTCCTAATAATCCCTTACCGATGCCGGTGCTTGTGTATGGAGCAGGCATCCAGATGTCCAAAGCCTCTACGCCTATACAAGTAATGGGGCTGTGTGCTTTATCTAAACCATTTACCCAACGTAACGGCCATAACCGCCCAGTGTTATTCATAAAAAATAGTTATTAGTTTCACCTATTTTCTAATAGGTGAATCTCTTGTTATTCTTATTTTTCTTTTTTTTTCTTTTTTTATTTCACTGATTTTTGTCAGCCGAATTGTACGAAAACGGCTTGTACGATTTTGCTGAAAGTCGGCACATCTGTAGGGCTCCATGCAAAGTTTCTTGATTAGGTCATGTCATTTCTGAAGTTTTTCGTTTTCTGCCAAAGCCGTGTAAAATGTAGTAAAAATGTCACCTTTTGCCCCAATTCTCATAAACCCTCAGGACGATTTGGCTGAAACTTTCCTAGTATTTGAAGCATAACCATCTGCATCTGCCTGCATAGGCGACATTACCCACGTTGACCCTATTTTGCCACAAACTTCCCCCGAAGATACATTTTTCGGCGAAAATGGCCAACTTTCACATGTGATTTTTCAGAACTGCAGATCCATTTTCTCAAAACATGTCCCATGAGAAGATTGGGCATTCATCCAAGAACAATTTTACTGTTATATGTTTTATTCAAAGTTTTAACCTTCACCAGGTTTTCAGGCCTTGAATAGGAGAACCCTCAAATTCTTCATAAAATTGGCTCATTTTGAGTTGACTATCGAGCATATTTGGTGTTATAAGTTTGGTTGTAAAGTTTAACTCTTTGTCCATTATGGTTGAGTAAAAGTATGTGCCATCCAGTGTGCCATCCAAAAAAAACTCCCATTTTACAGAATTTGGTAAGTTTAAGTGGCAGTTTACTAGATTCCTAAATGATTCAGTGCCTATGGGAAGATAGAGCATTCATCCAAGAACAATTTTGCTGTTATATGTTTTATTCAAAGTTTTAACCTTCACCCAGTTTCCGGGCCTTGAACTGGAGCATCCTCTAATTCTTCATATTTGCTCATTTTGAGTTAATTTTTCTGCCGCTTTCAAATAGAATATCGCAAAATGATTTGCATGCCTGTTTTCACAGTTAACGACCGGGCATATTTGCTGTTGTAAGTTTTGCTGTAAAGTTTAACCCTATGCCCATTCTGGCTGCTCAAAGATAGGTGCCATCCAGAAAAACTCATTTTTTCAGAATTTGGTATGTTCAAGTGACAATTTCTCCCATTTCTAATTGATCGAGCGCTGAATGCTTTCTGTGGCCGCATGCAGCAGTCAAAGTATAACAACTTTTGTTTTATATCTCAGTGTAATGTTTAACCCAATACCCGTCCTGGTTGCATAATGATAGGTGCCGTGAAAACAAAAGTCGTTTGGGGGGAATTTCGTCAGTTGAACAGTGGGGGGGGGGGGGGGGGGGGGGGTCTTGAAAAATTTCCTAATGCTTATTTTGTATTTTAAATCTGATATAAAACAATATTTGACACTTATACTATATGCAGAGGGGCAGCCAGAGCAATAACCTCATAAATGGAAATCAAGGGGAGGGTGGGGTGGCCTAATAACTACCCTATATGTGTTGAAACACAAATATTGTTCAATAATGGCAATTTTCATGAATAAGAACACGAGTCGGCTTGACCAGAATTTTGTCAGTTTCAACTAAATGTTTTATCATAATGATAAGTTAGACAACGAGAAGCTCACCCTAGCATACATACTGGACTGCTACATTGAACACAGCAACAACTGTCAATGAAATAATCAGCTCACCCACATTGACATATCAATATTTTGAAGAAACAAATTTCAACAAATTTGCTCCATCCAAACATTAAGATGGTTATGTGAACATCTGGACTATCACGTATGTGCTTAAACAGCCTGACTGCCAGTGTAGTGACACAGGAGTCACAATAGACATAGTAGTGTTGCTGTATTTGTCAGAAAGTGAACTTTAACCACATTGGTAATGGGTCTCAATAAAATAAATTAATGTTTTTAAAATGATTTATTTTGTAAACAACATGTAATAATAAAACAAAACCATAATAATATCAGACACTCAGTCTTATCTGTAACAGTAATGCAAAACCCTATAAATTACTCTAGTTGACACCTACAGCTGATCCTACAAACCGTTTTATAATTAATTGTAATTCCGGAAATGTAATTTTTAAACTCAATAGTAAATGGTCAAACTGGTTTGCTGGTACACTAAATGACACGTGTATATGATAAATTGCTGTTCCATTTAGGGTACCAACAAATAATTTGACCATTTACTGTCATGTAACAGAATTACAAATCTGGAAATTACAATTGTGAAAAGGTTTATGGGATTTAGGGTACCAACAAATAATTTGACCATTTACTGTCATGTAACAGAATTACAAATCTGGAAATTACAATTGTGAAAAGGTTTATGGGATTGACACTATGTGTCTTGTCAAGCTTGTTACAATGAGGGATTATAAGCTATCTTTTTAAGACAAAAAATGAAAAAATCCTTGGTATTTGAAACTATCATTTTATTCCTGTCTTGGTTAAAGGGTTAAAGCTGATTTAAACAAGCAGCTACAGGGAATGTATCAGGTTAATTAAATGGAAGTATAATTACATGTGAAACCTAGGAAAAAGTTGTGTAAAACGCGGGTTTTTGGTGATACTAGGGGGTGGGTCCCCTCTCAGAAAAGGAAAAAAAAAATTTTCCTCCTCAAAATGGGGTGGTGGGTGGTGTTGGGGCGGAAAATTTTTTTTTCAGCCTCGTGTATGGGACTTTTTTCCAGACCAGACCCCCCCCCCCCCCCCCCCCTGAGTTGAAGTGAAAATTTTCTCCAATCCTAATTAGTTTAGCACTGAATGTTTTACATGCCTGTGTGCAGCAAGCATGTATGACAACTTCTGTTCTATATGTTATCAAGAAAGGTTTAACCCTTTGCGGATTTGAGAGTTCCCATGCAGGTACCGTCAGAATGCCAAAATCTATCAAAAATTGGCCCTTTTAGCATAATTCTCATAAACCCTCAGATGGATTGGTCTGAAACTCTCCTAATATCTGCAGCATAACGTAACGCATCTCGGAACATAGGCGGTATCCCCCGCAATAACCTCTTTATGCCACAAAAGTCCGAACAAAGCACATTTGTGGCAAAAATTAACAAACGTTCACATGCGATTCCTTAGCATTGGAGCCATATTTTCTCAAAACGTAGACTTTGAGAGGATAGGGCATTTATCCTAGGAGACTTTTGCTGTTATCTGTCGTGTTCAAAGTTTTAACCCTCAGACAGTTTTGGAGCTTTGGAGTTAAGTGCCCGCATATTCTTTGCGAAATCCGTGCACTTTGAGTTCCCTTTGGCTACCATTTTGAATGGAATATCGGAAAATCATTTGCTAATTGGTATTTATAATTGACCACTGAGCTGACATGGGACCACGCAGGTGTTCAGAGACTTTTACAATTTACTATTGACTTCGGCATTAAGCCTACACCATTTAACAGTTGCTTATGTGCGTTGTGGGATGGATGATTCAATCACATGCAGCGGGGCTGGAAGTTTTTCAACAGATTTATATAAACCCAGTAAAAAATTTAAACGTGATCGAAGGACAATTTCATTTAACAGTACGTACATCAGAAGACCTGAACTTTAACTTCCCTGTGGTTCATTTATCGATTTCTTTCACGAAAGAGATATTATGCAGATAAGATAAGCATAAAGTAAGAACACGGACGCATTGGATGCAAGAAGAAAATTCCTAATTCATAACTGCGCAGTTTTGTTAGGTTTTATATCAAAAAATCCATCTTCTCCTCAGTATTGTGGACGAAACCAGTTTGATTCATTCTCTGTCGTTTCGTTGTCGTGGGAAGGACGTGTTCATATATATGTAGGGGTGATCAATTAAAAATTATTAAATGATAGCCCCGCCGAATAGTAAAGGCGGAAACAACTGACTTTTTTTTATCTCAACCCTTAAAACTATTTCGAAAAAGGACTCTCTTTTCAGTGAGAGCGCTTGTCAGTCACACGTGTTCGACATGTACTAATGATCATGAAAATAGTTTATTTGAAGGTTTCTTGACATTTTATGTATTTTCCCATGATTAAGTATTAAAAGAGGGACAAGGTACACAACTCGTTCGCTTGGAAGATATCTACCTGCCTTATTCAAACTCACAGAAAAAGCAAACGCGAGAATTTGAGGCCATTTTTCATGACCTTTGGCACATGTCGAACACTCCTGCTTGCCAGCGTGACTAACAATCGATATTTAACCAAACAGTCGTGATGGAAAATTATACCTTTTCTAGCCCTCTCAAGCGTGATAGAATATTTATTTATTTATTTATTATTTATTTACTTATTTATTTATTGGTGTTTAAGGTCACATACTTATGCACAGTGGCTAATCGTGGCCGTGACAGTTTTACGGGTGGAGGAAGCTGGAGTACCGGGAGAGAACCACCGAGCATCGACGAGCAACTGTCAGCTCCTCAACATTCTAACTCTGTTCAAGCTCCGCTCAAGCAGGTTTACAGCGGTTGAAGACATGTGCATCATCGACGTGCAGTACGCCTTAGTGCGCGGCGTCATCGTGCCCCCAGGTAGGCAAGCGGGATAAAGTGCCTTGATCAAGGATACAACGCAGGTCGTCCCGGACGGGATCGAACTTAGGACCTCTAGCATATAGAAGTCCAACAGTCTACCACTGAGCGACCGCGCTCCCGACAGAACATAGGGGGTCAAATCTTCGCCAAACGGGAGCACCAACATCATATTAACGCCAGATACCTCAATCCAAAGTACAATATACTTCCGCTCAAAATACCTCCTGTGTGTGAACAATAGACAAGCGGAAGTGCACCCCCCCCCCCCCGCCCAGTGCAATAAACTAGAGCGACATTATGGTTTATCAAGAAACTAAATAACCATTTTCTTCCAATATAGAACATCATACGGTGCCTCCCCTACCCTACTCTCTAAAAAAACCCAATTCATTTTGGTATTCCAAGATACCACGAGTATATATACCACGAGACTATATATCCACAACTGCCTCAATTCATTCTTAGAGGACTAAATTTTGGCAAAAGTCTTCGGGGGTGTGGAGCTAGTCCTAACTAAGACCCTCCGGCCGTTGCCACCTCCTTCCACTTCACTTCAGCAGCTGACAACGACCGGATGGTCCTAATTAGGACTAGGGAGGCCCCCGAAACCCCACACAATAACGGCCTTTCAAATGTCATCTTTCGCTGCCCCCCCCCCTCCCCCACCCCCGAAAAAAAGAAGAAAAAAAACTAGCTCGGGCATCCCAAATTATAGAATCCTGGGTACGCGCCTGAGGAACTCACAAGAGAAATACAAGTTCCAGATAACTGCATTTGTATAATGATCTCTCTCTCTCTCAACTATTTGTAGAGAAGGAATTTGTGAGGAGCAAGTGCCCCTGCCCCCACCCCCGCCGTGGTTCCTACCTGCCCTGGCAATTGGACTTTAGGTGTTAGGTCTAATTTGCGTGCCAAATGTCGCAACTATCCCTTTGAAATTTTAGCGAAATATCGCGCGGACACCAAATCAGACTAACAATACACAAACAATCAGCGTTCATCCCGCAATTCTCATGATTCTTGAACAACCTTCATCAGGCGCGGAACGAATATAAAGACATCTCACAATGACGTGGCTTTGAAACGTTTTACTGTGACTTACAGAGAACACAATGTAAAAAGTTTAAATTTCTGAATGTGTTGTTGCCGGTATTCATAGATTTTTTTTTAAAAACAGTAAATTTTATTTCTATGACTAAAATGTTTTGCGAACAGGTATGGTCTATATGAACGCCGCCCCATACACAAGTATACAATCAAAGTAACAGCAGGCGGTGCTTTGCCTTTTGATGCCACCAGCGGACAATGCCAAACACAACTTTCGGGTACGCCAGTGGGTTGAGTTTTTTGTTTGTTTTTTTAACCCTTTACTCAGCGTAACGACTAAAACCGGCCAGCGCTATTCATAAAAGTCGTCAATTAATTTTCATTTTTTTTGTCTCAAAAACATAGTTTATGATCCCTTTTTGGAACAACCTCGTCGAGCTCGTTCCAATGAGGAGTCATAATCTATGTCTTCGAGACAAAGAATGAAAAAAAATAGTTATTCAAGAATTTTGTTTGCAAGTGACGTCTGCTTGTCATGTTAGGCAAAGGGTTAAACCTCACTAACGATTATATGGAATCATTATAACCGCTATGGAACTATTATAACTTATAACCGTTACGGATTCTTATCATCCTTCACCCCATCTCTGGAGGTGGTCTTCCACCCCTGGGGAGGCGAGCGTTGGTCCTGTGTCCCAAACATGCCCATTTTTGTAAATGTTCTTATAACGTATCAAGGTCCCGCCAAATAGGATAAATACCGATAGCAGGCCTGCCCCCGAACCAGGGACGTTTGGGTAATTGGAACCACGCAAGGAGCCGTTTTTATACACGAATATGAAGGCTGTACCTTTTTGCCTTTTTTGCAGATTTTTGCCTTATAGAACACCACCCTCATGACCACCTTCATTGCAATCATCACCATCCTCATCTGCACTCAGCTGCCTTCTCTGTTCAAACGCGTAACACAAGGCCAGAAGCAGACTAAATACTTGCTTATTGCGGCCCCTACAAGTAAAGTTAAGTGGCAGACTATTTTTGCCTGAAGTCACTAGCTCCACATGCAGTGTCAGACTATACAAGAACACCGCCAACATAAATTGAAAGATGTTAGATTTTAAGAGGGAAACCGAAAATTAAATGACTATAAGATCAGGGTAAAAGATTCCAGTGTATTAACCCTTTACCTAACATGAATAACTAATGTTTTTCATTTTTTGTCTCAAAAACATAGGTTATGACCCCTCGTTGGAACGAGCTCGACGAGCTCGTTCCAACGAGGGGTCATAACCTACGTTTTTGAGACAAAAAATGAAAAAATCATGAAAATTAATTGGCGATTTTTGAGAATAGCGCTGGCCGGTTTTGGCCGTTACGTTGGGTAAAGGGTTAATATGAAAGTAGTCAGGGAAGAAACAGTGATTAGATTAGGTGATTAAATTTCCAATTGCGGTTGGAATCCCAGCAGGACATTCCATAGGTATGCCCCGAGGGCGTGCAGGCCGGGGTAGGGGGAGAGTTCAAGTGTGGGCATCTCCCTCTCGATGGTGGATGGTGAGGTGGGGAGGGTGGGGGTGACTCACATGGGGAATTTTTTAATTTTGGAACCCCTGAGCTGAATTCTGAGACCTCCTTCTGGTTTAAATCTTGTCATTTTATGCCACAGGCCCAACTTCTGAATTTCCGAAAGCATTACTGGAAGGGGGGGGGGGGGGGGGGCAGAAATCGTGAAAACTGCTTTCATCCGTTGCGTTCAAGAGAACCATTTAAAGGGTTAAACTTAAAACACGCAACTTATTAACCCTTTAAGCTCTGGTGGTATCTTCCATGTCAGTTCAATGTCAGCAATTAGAAGAGTCCATATTCATTATTCGGGGTAGACCAATCAATATTTTCAACGTGCAGCCTCGGGGCTGCACATTGAAAATATTGACCACACATTTACCGAACAGCCATCCTATATAATGACGTTATGACGTATCATGGTTCTGGCCGCTCGGGTTCAAATGGTTAACCCTTTACCCAACGCAGACGATATCAAAATTGATTATTTTAAATATCATTTTTTAAAATTTTTCCAAACAATTCAACAAAACAATATCATGTGACCCCTCGTTGGAACGAGCTCATCGAGCTCGTTCCAACGAGGGGTCACATGATATGGTTTTGTTGAAATGTTTTTAAAAATAATATTTTTTCAACTGTTGAATTTGCATATTACGCGGGCGGGTGTGGGCGATTCGTTAGGTAAAGGGTTAAATGAGAATACCACAGGGAAGTAACAGAGGAAATAACAAACTCAAGTAACTGTACGTCAACCGTTTCAGCCTCTCGAAAGAGGACATTTTTTATCGAGAGAACCTGAGAGAACTGGTTTATGAATGATTGAATATTTAACCAAACAATTGTGCTGACAACGCAGATTCTATCCAGCTCTCTCAAACATGACAAAAACAGGTTAAATTCCCTCAGTGCATACTGAGTAACTATCTTTTTTGTGTTATGCACAGATAGAAAAGTAGACATCTGTATACAGATGGTTAAACAATTGCCAGTATTTGGCGTTATAAAAGTACCTCCAGAACTTGATGTCTCTCTGGATTTTCCAGATTAAGGTAAACACGGTCTTCCAATGTTTTCAGCGTATGAAATTCAATATATTTATAGAACTGAGTAATTTGTAAAATGCACAATGTGCAATGTGAATATGATGTGAAAGAGAATCGTCTGGTAGGATATTTACAAACAATGTGGACATAAGGCAATCCCAGGCAATTCCTAATTGAAATTGATCCCCCTCCGCCCTTGAATGTTTTTATTGCCTTCCTGGAGGCGCTGTGTACTGAAGCGTACTGCATGTCATTAGTACACTTGCCTTCAACAAATGCTAACATAGTTCGTGTGGATTTAGTAGCTTACGTTGGGTAATCAGACAGTTGCTCGCCGCTGTTCGGTGGTTCTCCCCTGCTTCCTCCACCCGTAAAACTGTTTGAAACGAGGTGACCCTGGTCGCCGAATGTGTCGTTAACTCCAAATAAATAAATAAATAAATTTTACCTCCCAGTGCCTTCCTTCCACTATTGTCACAAAATCGAGTGATTCGGAGACTGGGCTTTAATATTTACAAGGAAAGGACTCTGAAGCTGAAATCTACAGACTCTAAAGATGCAAAACAGTTTTATTTTTTAACCCTTCACCCAACGTAACGGTCAAAACCGGCCAGCGCTGTTCTCAAAAGTCGCCAATTAATTTTCATTATTTTTTTTCTCAAAAACATAGGTTATGATCCCTCGTTGGAACGAGCTCGTCGAGCTCGTTCCAACGAGAGATCATAACCTATGTTTTTGAGACAAAAAATGAAAAAAAATTAGTCATTCAAGATTTTTTTTTGTGCAAGTGTCGTCTGCTTTTCATGTTAGGTAAAGGATTAAATTAAATGAGTTTATTTGTATAATTATGCACTTTCTATATTTTCTGTGTGTAAAAAAAGACAGTGGAAAGCCTCTCAATTCATACTCCTTACCTGCAAGATAAAATATAACTGGAAATATTTCACACACATGTCTTGAATGATAGAAGCGTGTGTATCATGGGGTTGGCGGGGGAGCTTGTACCCAAATCCCCACCCTAAAAATCCTGCATTCTGCTATCTGCATAGGGCATCAACTAATGAAATTACAGATATCCTACCACACTTCGTGAAAATTAACACTTTTCGAGCCATAAAATGACTCCAAATAGCGCCAGCTGGGGCACACTCTTCCCCTCGTAGAATAATTTGACAATAATACACCCCCAGTCCTACTTACGCGAGAGGGACATAACCTCCAAACCTTACCCGAACTCAAGATTTCAATCTTCGTGATATGCATAAAAATACTTGAACCTCTGAAAGACTCTGGGGTGGTCTCCTGATACAAATACCTGGCTACGCTCCTGACTCCCCATAACAGCGCCTATTAATCAATTTATATACACTATTTTTACTCGCCCCCTTTTGACAGAAATGAATTAAGCATTGCACACATTTATTTTTATTTTCCACACACAGAAAAATAGCCCTATACCTCCCATTGATAGTAACCCACTTATCTCCATGCAACTGGATTTCTGGAACGTCAGCGAAAAGCGTCACAACTCAGCCCCCCCCCCCCACCCCCCCCCCCCCCCCCACACACACACTATTACACACTAAGATGATATCATGTCAAGTACAGGAATATTGCACCAAACCTACGGTTCGCTTTTCCGACCAACTGAAATATTCCAGACGATTGAATCTACAAATACCATAAATATTCATTTTCTTTGAATCAATGTGAGAAATGTTTTCTCAATCGAGAACTGAGCTGACTCAGTCTTTAATGATATCGCAATATACTGTTAGTCAGGTTTGTAAATTAAATACTTATAACTGAAGTTGGAGTTTTATGATTACGGTGTATAGTTCCACCAATATATTAATATCTGATGTTTATTGCTTGAAATATCTATAAATGGGACACAAAAGAACATCTATAATCTTGGTGTGAATTGGGTCATAGCATTAACCCTTTACCCAACATAACGGACAAAACCGGCCAGCGGTATTCTCAAAAATCGCAAATTAATTTTCATTATACTTTCATTTTCTGTCTCAAAAACATAGGTTATGACCCCTTGTTGGAACGAGCTCGTCGAGCTCGTTCCAACGAGGGGTCATAACCAATGTTTTTGAGACAAAAAAAATGAAAAAAATTAGTTATTCAAGGATTTCTTTTGCAGGCGTTGTCTTCTTTCCATGTTAGATAAAGGGTTAATTCAATAGTAATCTACGTGCAAACTTGACGAAAAGTGGGTATAATCAAACAGACCATAACAGTGTCAGATTCATTTCTGAATTATACGTATTGCCTGACACCCGGGTGAAGCAAGAACCACCACCCCATACCAGGGAATCCGTGCTAACTGCACCAAAGGCTGCGGTCGATTCTGGAAGCGGCGAGAGGGAAGGGTGTGGGAGGAGTATCTCACTCGCATGCGAGATGTGAGGTTTCACATCTATTGGAATGAATTCTTTTATTAAATTGCATCTTAACATTTTATGTTTTTTTCTTGCTGTGCGAAAATTGGCCAGATCCCCTTTTCTTCATCTCGACTGCATGAGTGATTAATCGTGTTTTACTTGGTGAACTGTCGACTTAATAATACATGATACAGATCAGCTCAGCAGCAAGCTTAACCCTTTACCCAACGTAACGGTAAAACCCGGCCAACGCTATTCTCAAAAATCGCCAATTAATTTTCATTTTTTTTTCTCAAAAACATAGGTTATGACCCCTCGTTGGAACGGGCTCGATGAGCTCGTTCGAACGAAGGGTCATGACTTATTTTTTGAGACCAAAAATAAGAAAAATTAGTTATTCAAAAATGTTTTTTGCTAGTGTCGTCTGCTTTTCATGTTAAGTGAAGGGATAACTCTTCACCCACGCACACAATATCAGTTTTTTTAATTTTAATTCTATTTTTCACAAAATGTCAAAAAACCATACTATATAAAAAGATTCGTTAATCGGATGGTTGTATCGTGTAATGCCTCCACACAACTCACTCACACAACATATTTCCCTGACGAAATTTCTCCGACAGGGATCTAGACGTCCCCGTGAAAGAAAATTCGAGACCTTTCAATAAGCCCACAAACGACGCGGGAATTTCAATCAAAAAGGGGCACAAATTTCACTTCTGTAAAGCTAATAATATTTTGCATCTAAATCTGCCTCATAAGTCATTTTGCGAGAGACCCTTGTCGGCCATGTACAGTTTTGAAATGACATGGATTCAAAATGAAGATGGGCGGTATTGGAATTTTGAGTTCGGAATCGGTATTTTATGGGGATATACCGCGGTATCGGCTCGGTATTAGGTGTCTGACTTGACTGAGAAATGTTGATAGTACCAAAGGAGAATTCACACCATGCAGAGAAATACAGAATAAGTTGTTCTAGTATCATTTTGCCACAGCGCCACAAATTCCACTGCCAATAAGCTCAACACTTGCGTTCTTTTGCCAACACAAATCATATCTACAGTAACTTCGTGACTGGTCCCAAACACTCCTTGATATTTAAAGACATATTTCACCCAGTGCCAGTGAGAACTCCGGGAAATGAAGCAGTGCCCCTCCACTGCAGTAAACACGGTCGGTTTTTCTGGTAAAATAGGACTCAGTCACCATTACTTTGGATAGAAGTCCTCTAAAATGGGCAGCATAGAAAAAACGATTGACGAAACATGGCGTTATTTCCATTTTACGGTCACGATAAGCCATTGTGCAGAAATATGTGACCTTGAACCCAATAAATAAATAACAGCATGTTTCAGGCTTTTGCGGCCTCAGAACATGCGCCCTTAAAATGCGGGGGCGTGGTGGCTCAGTAGGAAGAGGTACAGGCTGCAAGCCGAGAGGTCCTCGGTTCGAATCCCACCTGCGGCAACCGCGTTGTGTCCTTCGGCAGCAGTAGTTCGTTTCTTGATTTTCCACCCCGCAACACTGTAGCAAGTGTCGTCCGGTGGCCCAATGAGCGAGCGAGAATCCGAAAATACAGACTACAGTGTTGCAAATTTCTTCTTGCTTTTCACCTCTTTGTAGTTTGTACAAGTTATCGGTCGCCGTGAGTGCATTCCACACCAGCAAGTAGTTCTTGTTTGTAAACTATATTATGAGACAAGGGATATCATTTGGAAAATTCGTTTCCGATCTTTGTTTTTAGATATGTGACCACATATTGAAATACAACAATTTCCTTCTCTAACACAAAGCTTTATTCTTACATTCCTACAAGTGCAACCGAACCACCTAAATACCGAAATATAGCCCTCAACAAACAGATATGATCCAGAAGAATGGACGATAATGGACAGTTTTATGGTTATACTACATGTGTATAGTAGTATTAGTACCCAAAGTCGAAGATCGAAGTCTTGAGACTACTAGTACCAGGTTGAGTTGGAGAAAGGTACCGGTAATGCTGTTTGGAGGTGATGGCTGATGCCACTCTCGCATTTGTGTGGTCAAGGGTGTGGGTATCATCAGTTTTTTCACCATTTATTATTTATAATTTTTTTTGCTGATGTTCCATGCATATTATAGAATTCAGAATATTTTTAGGGGGTGGGTGGTTACGAGGGTTTTTTTTTGGCGGGGGTGGGGGGGGGGGCATGGCTCACCAGCCTGCTGCCCCACGGCACAGGGCCCACACCCTGTTACACCACGGCACTGGGAATTATCACGACAGAAACACAAAATGCAATAATATATGCATGTACTTCAATTACAGATCTGTTGATCAATCTCTTGACGAAACCATCAATGAATTGTTGGAATGCAAGTATAAAGCTTTGTGATTCCAACAAGTGCAGCCAGGCTACATAAATACCAAATGTTTTTCAAAATTTCCTGTTGCAAGGGTTTACAATCCACTCTGCCCGAGTAAATAATTGTGTCTAGTCGGCCCAAATAAAGAGTCCACTCGACCCAAAGTTTGAGTCGAAAAAACCCTCAACAAACAGATATTTTCAAGAAGAGTGGACAATAATTGACAATTTTATGGTTATACTATAGTATCCAAAGTTGAAGATCGAAGTCTTGAGACTACTCCTACATGTAGGTTGAGTCGGAGAAAGGTACCGGTGTTGCGGTAATGCTGTTTGGAGGTGGTGCCACTCTCGCATTAGTGTGGTCAGGGGTGTGGTTATTATCAGTTTTTTCACCATTTATTATTTATAATTTCTTTTGCTGATGTTCTATGCATATTATAGAATTCAGAACCTTTTTTTTAGGGGGCGGGTGGCTATGAGAGGTTTTCTTTTTTGGAGGGGGGGGGGGGCATGGTTCTCAAGTCAGTCAGGAATTATCACGACAGAAACACAAAACCCTTGGCCGATTGGACTTACCCCTTGGAATGAGTGGACTATGTGTTTGGCCGCATCGACATCGACTGCATACCATCTCTATTATCTAAGCTGGAGAATATTTTTGAAAAGGTCAGTTGAAACACTAGATTAGTTATACTAAGTAGAAAATAGTGACGCCATAAAAAGGTGCCATACCAGATTAGCAGTTAGACAGAGGCTTTTGTAGGCACATAACTGGCCAACCTTTGACACAATTCCACAAATTAAAAATATGGATACATTATCCTTTTTACTTTCCGCTACCTGCCACTGCTCTGGCCCTCTTAACAATGGGCCGCTATCTTTAACTTTATTCCCAAAGGACTACCTCCCCGACTGAAAGCTCTGCACACTCACCTTTTGCATAAATCAGAAAATTAATTTCATATCTTGTGCACTACTGTTAGTGCCTCCTTGTGTATGAATTTAAGATAGTAGTACTGAAGCAGACTTGATGTGTACAAATGTAGTCCAGCATATTCCACGAAGTCTAGTTTGCTGGATTTGACAAGTTCAGATATAAAATTATGAGAGAAAAATGGCAGATGAAAAAAAAATGAACAGCATATGATGCAGGCCATAGATAACAGGGTTGTGTATTATGTGTAATGCTGCAGCACGAGCACTAGAAGCAATAAGGGATGAGCTTGGGTGGATGAGGATTGAGGAGAAGGATAGACTTAATGAAACTCTGCTATCTCAACTATTTAGTAAATCTGACCGTCAGCCGAAGGTATAAATTAATGTTCCAGAATATTTGGAATTCAAACATAAAGACAAGAGTGGATAGACCAATGGACATCTCAGACTTAGAAGTGGGCATAACCCAGGGCCTGATTTAAAAAAAACAGTGAGAGAAAGAATGATGGTGGATTGTAACATAGAGAGGTGGGAGAGGGTATCAAAGCAAAGAGGTCTTTGGGTGGCCTGCATCACAAAGAGAAACAAGGTTTTGAAGAGTACCTTGAGGGAACCTTTGTTGGTCACTGTTGTTCAAAGTGAGGTTGCTGTTGTTGGAGTCAAATGTTGAATTTAGGTGCAGTGGTCTACTAGTGGAGACACTGGAACACTTTCTGTTCGGATGTCCAAAATACCAGTCTAACAGAATAAGATCCACCGGCAGTATGATTGGGAAGTGGGATGGGAGAATGAAGGACATGTGGTTGGTAGGTAGGTGGCAAAAAGGAGAGGGTTAGTATTGGAGATTGGGAAGAATGGGAAATGGGATGTCATCAAGCGGTTCATCTCAGAGTGTTGGGAGGAGAGGCGTGTGGATAGTGAGGCATTTGCGAACACGGGGCAAACAAAGACTTCTCACCTGAGAACCGCGACAAATCGGTGGCCGGCCAAAGTGTTATTATATATTTCAGTTATTGGGCAGGTACTTTTGCCTGCTCAGTCATAGTGATGGAACTATTAAATTTGGAGAAAATGATGTTGACTCTCACTTTTATTTGGTAATGAGACAGTGGGTGGCAATTCCATCACCATTTTTAGCTCAACTTTGACATAGTAAAATTTGAGGTTATGCCATGGCCCGTCGTCTGCCTGTCCACAATTCAATACGGCTCGGGCTTGAGACCGTATTTATGAACCAATCTTTACGGAACTTCTTGGGTACCTTTGTTATCATCTTGGGATGAGTATGAGTGTTTTTGGGTGCAGTCCAAAATTCAAGATGGCTGCCGGCAGCTATTTTATACTGAAATTAGGCGCAATCAGTTTTTTGTACAGAACTTCCAGGACTACATTTGTTATTATCACGGAATGGTAACGACTGCTTTGGGGCCAGGCCTGAAAATGAGCAATCTAACATTTGCAGAATGAGGTCCCCAGGGGGTGAATTTGATGATGCTATCTCATACAGTGGGCAAATTTATCCTCTGTGTACCTCTTTCTGTTTAGTTTTGAGACCCTGATTCAGATTGAGGTTAACAGAGGGTAAAGTTAGTGATGCTACATGTACCCTGCTGTGCAGGGTTGCATCACTAAAATCACCCTCTTGGGACATCATTTTGCAGATGGCAGCCTGCTTATTTTCTGGCTTGTTTGGGGCTTGGTCCAAAATTCAAAATGCCTGTTCTGTTAGCAGTCATATTTACGGGAATTCTGTGTATTACATTTTTTGTACAGAACCTGTAAAAAAAGATTTTTTATGTCAGTAACGTTTGCTATAAATTTATTGGGTGCCTTGTTATCACTGTGCTATGAGAACAAATATTTTTGGGTTCAGTCAGACCCACTCAGGGTCTCAAAAAGGGAGATAATTAAAAATCATGCTGCATCATGCAAGGATCCCCATTGTAACATTAGCCCCATGAAGATTTCTTTTCTAGTTTAGCATCTAACTGTCACCCACCTTTTACAATACTTTACCTATACATTTGTTACAGACTACGATCAGTATTTATGTACAGACCGGTGCAATACTTTATATGTAGTCATGTGCCTTTGTTATCAGGTCATTACCTAGATGTGTGTCATTGCTGTGTCACATACTATACATGTACATGTCTTACACAAGCTGAGCTACAGTGTCATTGACACTTTCATTTCATACCTTAGGATACCTTAGGATCTTCGAAGGACTCAGGCCACTAGGCCTCTATATCCTTATCTTCCTCTCTATCCATTCCATGTTTATCTTGTGTTTGACTTCCGGGTTTGTCGTAGTTTGAGTTATAGTCATATTTTAGATCTAAGTTTGCCCAATGCCGATCAAGTCTGACTTCAAATTCAAAAACCGATTTTGAATCAATAATTTTCTGGGGCAAACTATTCCAAATGTCTGTAGATCTTCTAATGAATGAATTTTTTCTAAGCTCAAGTCTACTAGGCTGCTTGGCTAATTTCAGGTTGTGTTCCCTTGTTTGATTTTCATTATAGTTGATAAGGCCTACTGTTGCATCTGGATCATAAATGTTATTACATATTTTGTTCATTTCAATCATATCGCCCCTCAATCTTCTATATCTTAATGTTGGCATTTTCAATTTCCGAAGTCTTTCTTCATAATCTAAATTTTTCAGGTTGCTCAGTTGTTTCGTGGCCCTTCTCTGTACATTTTCAATAGTGTCAATATCCTTAATCTTGTATGGTGACCATACTGCTGCTGCATATTCCAGAAGCGGCCTTACTAATGCTTGGTATAGGCTTTTGAATGTTCCTTCTTCAAGAAATTGAAAAGTTCTACGAATTAGGTCTGCAGTCAGACAGAGGCTATACGAGGCGCATATTTGGTGAAGATTTCAGTCATCAGTATTATTTGGCAGGTGAGAGTAGGCACTAATGTAAAGGAGGGGAAGATTTAGAGGCTACATGTATAACCAGCCCCCTTTTTGTAGGTGACTAGCCCTTCCTCAAGAAATCCCAGAGAAAGGTTATTTTTTGGTAGGTCAGCTTTATTATTGATATCCAGTGACCACAGTTGCAAAGTAATAAAATGGAATATTTGAATGGTCAGATTTTAACCCTCTTAATACTTCGATGTGAGTAAAAAAATATCTTTAATATAACTCATGGCTACAGAATGTTTTTCGCTCTCTTTTCTGAAACATTTAATTCTATGTGGAATGGGACACCTTTTCAGTGTGCTTTCCAAACTAAGGGATTCTTAACCCTTTAACCAACATAACGGCAAAAACCGGTCAGCTTTATACACAGAAATGTCTATTCAGTTTTAATTACTTTTTCATTTTTGCTTGAAAAACATAGCTTATGACCCTTCATTGGAATGAGCTCAATTTTTAAAGGATTATTTATTTATTGGTGTTTAATTTCACATATTTCTGCACAGTGGTTTACCATGACCAGGATAGTTTTACGGGCGGAGGAAGCCAGAGTACCTGGGGAGGAGGACCTCCGGGCAACAGCGAGCAACTATCAGATTCCCCACATACTAACTCCACACAAGCAGGGTTAGCATTGGTTGAATACAGGTGCACCATCGATGTGCAGTACGCTTTAGTACACATCGCCACCATGCACCCACGTAGGCAATGGGGTGAAGTTTCTTGCCCAAGGACAGAGTGAGGACCGCTGGACTTGCAGCCTGCACCTCTGTCAACTCAGCCATTGCGCCCCCATTTAACCCTTTACCCAACGGAGACGATAGCAAAATTTATTATTTCAAATATCATTTTTTTCAAATTTTCCAAACAATTTCAACAAAACCATATCATGGGACCCCTCGTTGGAACTAATATTTTTTCAACTTCTCAATTTGCATATTACGCGGGTGGATGCGGCTGATTCGTTGGGTAAAGGTTTTTTTTTATATTTTTATTGGTGTTTTAAGGTCACATATTTCTGCACAATGGCTAACCATGACCGTGACAGTTTTACAGGTGGAGGAAGCCAGAGTACCCGGAGAGAACCACCGAGCAACGGCGAGCAACTGTCAGCTCCCCAACATACCAACTCCACACAAGCAGGGTTAGCATTGGTTGAAGACAGGTGCACCATCGACGTACAGTACGCCTTAGTACACAGTGTCACCGTGCCCCTACGTGGGCAGTGGGGGTGAAGTGTCTTGCCCAAGGACACAACGCGGTTGCCGCACTTGGGATTCGAACCGAGGACCTCTCGGCTTGCAGCCTGCACCTCTACCATCTGGGTAAAGGGTTAAAGGATTAAAATGGAATATTTAAAGCGAATATTTTAACCCTCTGAAAATCTTAATATGGGGGCACGGTGGCGCTGTGTACTAAAGCGTACTGCACTTCGATGGTGCACCTCTCTTCGAAAAAATCATTGAGAATAATGAAAACCATTTCCACTCTCACAGTGTTGTTCTAAACACACATGGATATAGATGGGACCTCGGTATTTTGACAATGCCAATAAGTCTTCAGACAGGCTCTTGGGGGTCTTCAAGGACTTTCAACGTCTACATTCCAACATTACTGAACCTTTTTACTTGCAATATATTTTCCAGAGGTACCATGCAAGCACTTCATCATTGCCTTGCTAATATGAACATTTGCCATCATCTACAAATATGGCAGATCCGGAGTTGATGGAGCCAATATTTATAAAGTAGTTTATGCTCATACTTCAGGTTTAGTATGACCTATAGTAACGGTACCTACACCAAATGAGTTGAAACTTGCTGGAGGTTCAAAATGTGGTCCACCTCTATGCGGTCAAGAGAGGTCATTAAATGCATACTTTTTCGACCTATTGGGAATTTCATTTTATACCAATTAATGCAGTTCTGAAGATTATACATGTATCTCATCATTCAAATAAATGGTAGCGGCAGTAATGTCCATTTCTGATTCCTTGATCGAAACCTATAAATGGTGTGAACATATATGCCTTTTCGGGTTTCTTAGAAAAATTGTTCTGATTCCTGTATGAATATTTTCTCCATGAAAGAATTTCACAAAAAGCAGTGGGGAGAAAGCTGTGACTGTCAAATACAATAACATGATCTATTTATTTAATCTCATTGTACAGAATTAATTCCCAAACCAAGTTAATATAAAAACAAACAACTTGATAATGAAGAATTCCAGTGTACATGTAATTGTAAAACTACACTCTAGATTTGTTATTGAAACCTATCACAATACTGTCAGGATGCCGGTAAAAGATGCAATACTGACATAGTTGAATGTTCTGTTAACTGTGTTAGTGCTATGACTGTTTAAAATTAATTTATTAGAGAAGTTCTAGTTTTATGTATGCCTTGTTTAGGTCACTAGATGCTTTTAAGAGCAGGCTTTCAAATGAGCTCTTGGGTTTTTTTTTAGGTTTTTATGACAATATCTCCGACATAGAGTTTATGCACCCTTTGTCAGCACGACAACTCAAATACGGACCGTCCTATCTCTATGCATTTTGGCATGCTGGTTAACAATAACCAGTTTGCACTTATCTATGTTTTTTTCACCCGTTCGATCTGAATGTCAGATGACAGATCTGAAGTTGGTGGAGCCATTATTTCAAAGTGGGTTGCGCTCATTCTTCAATGTAGATGTGGACATGGGACTACACCGACTGAGTTAAACATTGCTGGAGATTCAATATATGGTCCACCTGAATGAGGTCATCAAGTGCATATTATTCAGAAAGACTGGGAAATGCATTTACACCTTAATGTATTTCTAAAGTTTATGAATGTATTTCATCACTCAAATTAGTGGGCAGAGCCAAAATTGTCCATTTCTGATTCGTGTATCGAACCCTTTAAATGCTGGTCACATATATGCCTTTTCTGGTTTCTTATAAAAATTGTTCTGATTCCTGTATGAATATATGTAAATACTGTTAACGAAAAACCCATTTCTGATTTGTTAAAAAATATTTTACACCAGAAGATAAGCCTCCATAAATTCTCTTTCTGTAGAGTTTATTCCTGATACTTTAACCCTTTTCACACAGACTTGAATTTACTGGATGCAGTAAATTCTGTTTCTCTAGTGTGTAAGAATGTATTTGTTTAATCCATTATTGTTTGATAGAGCTCATCAATCCAGATGAAAGAGATTACCTGATAAATAGCTGGTGGAACGTATATTTTGATGAGATAAAAATCACTGGAAAATGGGACATAAAATCAAAACTTATATTACAGAATGTCATTGGTTATCACATTTAAAAGTTAATTATAGTTTGAAGTGTGCATTCCTGAGACATATTGAATTGTGAAAATAGAAATGTGATATGTGTAATTTTGTGAGGAAAGCATGTACTTGCAGCTTTACTTGCTGTTAAGCTGACCTGCATCATGTGATCAGTTGACAGTCATCCAGCAAAGCATTTCATTACATGTACAGCCAAACTGAAGAAGAATATATGGCGCTGATGTCCATAAGCATGAAAAGGCCATTAACACTCAAAGCGCTGTTAAATACCATAACTCATGCTGTTATCTGTGGACTCCCCACCCCATCCACCTGGAATCCGGGGCGGTAAAGGTTTTGGTCTGATGGAATACACCTCCCCCCCCCCCCCGAAAAAAAAAAATAGGCTGCATCTTTTGGCTCTCAGTACTGCTGATTGTTACCCACCCCCACACACAAACACATACACACAAACTCACACTCACCAGGTATCATAGAACCCAGCTAACAATTGGAGAATTTCGGAAACTCTTTAGAATTTCACAAGAAAAATTGTAGTTTAGGAGCATAAGATATACTTCCTCAAGATAGTTGAAAATTGCTTAGACAGTATTTTACTTTGATATGTTTGAAATATATTGAAAAATGGTCATTCTTATTGACCATATCATAGTAAAAAAATTATTAGAAGATTTGTATTTTATTGTCAAGAGGATATATTGCTATTAAATGTGCATTTTAATGCTTCAGTGTTGGGTTATTTCATGTTTATGATAATGTTTGAGATACCTGAAATTTTAAAAATTCTGACCAGATTCATACATGTACGGTAGATATTCATACATGTTGGTAACCATAAATATACCGAGTCAAAAAAGAAAGTATAATAAACTTTGAACAGCAATTTTTTAAGTATTATCAACTTTAATCCCTAATAATTATTGTAAATTCATATTTCGAGTCTAGATGTATGAATTTGCATAATTTCATGTTCTTACTGTTGCCAGCGTCACATCAGGACGTTGCAATTCAGACAAGGGGTGAAATGAAAAGTTCATACATGCAGTCAACAGCGTGTATGTGCACCATTTGCCTCTTGGATGGCAAGACATCGATGGCGTGTGGACCTGATAAGTCTCTGGATGTCGCCCTGTACTATTGTGTTCCACTCCTACTTTAGAGCATTATGTAAATCGCCTAACCTCTGAAGATCATGAAGTCGTACCCGACGGTCCAATTGATCCAATTTCTGACGAAAGTGGTGGCTAGGGTACAAGTTCTATGCTCTGTTCCTCACGAAAGTCATGATAAATACACGCCACGTGACATCAGGCATTGTCTTGCTGTAATAACTGCAATCCAACGTTAGCATTGAACAACAGGACAACAACAGCATTAAGAATTTTGTCCCTATATCGCTGTCCATTCAGATTACTATCGACGAAGATAAAATGTGTTCGATGGTGCAAGGAAATTCCTGCCCAAACCATTACACTACCCTCACCAAAGTGGTCGCATTCCCACATGCAAGCATCAGAAAACCGTTCTCCTCGTCAGTGATACACTCTTGCCCTACCATCAGTGCGGCGTAGACAAAATCGTAATTTGTCACGAAAAAGAACTGCTCGAACGCTGCAGAGTCCAGCGAACACGCTGATCTACCCTTTCCATTCTGACGGTATGATGATGTTGGGTAAGGATTGGTTAGAGGTATGGCCTACTTTGGATGCCATGTTCAGCAAGTCTGTTGCGCACAGTTTGTGCACTGATTCTATTGTTAGTTCTACCAAGAGTATTTGCTGCTGTCCTCGTCGCCGGAAGGAAGCGATCCCGCAAGTGAGACGTCCTGATGTGTCAGTCTTGTGTAGGGGTCGAAACTCTTGGTCTACCTGAATGCGGTTGGTCGGCAGTAGATCCAGTGGTCCTACAACTTCCAATGAGACAGTAAATGGTGGCCACAGTGACTCAAAGCTTTTTCTAGAATGTCTAGCATGTTCTCTCAATAACCGAGGCTCTCCAGCACACCACAACACAAAGAAAATCGCTGGTCAGCCATTCAGTTTGACATTCTCGGGAAGCACATGCCATTTTGAAATCTGTAGCAAAATTGTATACTGTTGGGTGGACAACAATAGCATGTCATTAAACTCTTTGCACGACTTCTTGTCCACAAACATGCAACATTTGAACTATTATTTTTCATCCTTTATGCTATTTTTTCCACTTTTGTTTCTATTATACTTTCTTTTTTGACTCAGTATATATAAAACTAGCAGGGTTACCCAGCATTGCTCGGGCTGAGGAGAGTATTCTCCCTTAATCTACACCCCACCCCCACCAACCAGGAACCCGGCACTTTTTTAAACTTCACCACTAGATTCCTGGTAAAAAATTACCCCTAGTAGACCCTTTTGAAGACCTATGGTGAGAAAAATTTTGGTCATAACTTTTGGTGCCCCTCTACACCCCAACCCCCACCCGATACGATACTTTTTTAAACCTCACCATTAGATTCCTGATACAAACATACCCCTAGTAGACCCGTTTAAGACATGTATCGGTAAAAAAAATTTGTCATAACTTTTGGTGCCCCCCTACACCCCCACCCCCAGCCCACACACTTTTTTAAACCTGACGATGACCTCTGCCATAAAAATTTACTCCTATTAGACCCATTTTGGACACTCGGGGTGGCCCCATATTTTTTTCATTCCAACTGATAACATTCGTGAGGCATCATGATCTTTGGCGTTATTTTTTCATTTATTTCTTTAGTCTCAATATATTTTATCAAACCATTTTTTCATATTATTTTCACATACTTCTGAAGCCAGTAAAGCAAACCGCTCCCGATTGGTTTTACTTAAATCAAAGCCAACCAATGGGGCTTCATGGGGTCAGTAAAGCAAACCACTCACTGACTGATTAAAATTCAATGGAAGCCAATCAATAGGGCTTCATCTAATTTGTTTGGACCACACAAACTGAGTTGTGAAAAACAAACTTGGGACATCTCAGATTGAAAAGAATTAAATAGATGAGTGACATTTGTCAGCTTGTTACTGAGTTTAATTATGTACTGAGCTGTGAAAAACACCCCCAGCCCACATTTGGATATATACCATGCATGCCCTCCCAAAGTTGGATTCATTTTCCTCAAAGTCTCTTTGAAAAAGCCAAGCCAAGCGAAACGCGTCGAGACAGACGGATTATTTTCTACCTTTGCTGAAGACTGCAACCAATCCAGGTATCTTCTTTAATAGGTAATATCTAATTTTCCAATTTTATTTATTTCATCACTTTATATTTTATTTATACTTAATTCAGCTACTTTCTTTAACAATGGCAAGAAAAGGACAGAGGCATCAGAAGCAGAGAGTTGCCCAGTCCGGAATTGGCCAGGAACAATCATTCCAGGCTTATTCTAGGCTGGTCAAGGCTTTGTTTCAGGTGCTTCAATGTTTGCACCACATTGGGCTATTAGAGCACCATTTGGCAAATCGGGATTTCCCGAAACAGCTGGAGAAGAAAGTAGATGAGTTAGGTGGCTTTCTAAAGCCAGCTCTTCCCACCCCACACATTTTTTCTGTTTTTCGACAGATTAGTGTGGGATGGGCCAATCAAACGTTAAATGCTTTAGTTGAGCATTATAAGGTAAATTTGAACCAGTTGAAGTCTAAGATAACTTTGGCTATGCGACCACCTCCTGGACTCGAAAAAATAGACTTCAACAGCGCTTCGGCGCGTGCCTTGATCTGGGCTAAAAAGAACTTTAAAAATAAGTTGACAGATAAGACGATTTCGGCCTATGAGTCTTACATTTCGGAACTTCGCCCAGCGTCTGGAGTAAGGAACAATACGGGAGGGAGCAAGCAAACTCCGGCCCGTGTTGTCCCTCTACCCCAACGCGAAAAGCAAAATAAGAAAAGATCAAGGCAAAGCACTTCTCCCTCTTCTTTTCCTTCTACTTCTTCTTTCTCTCAGAGTAAGCGCCTCAATTTGCAAACATCTCCGGTCCATATTGTGACTGAAGATGCTCGCAAATTGAGTAACGCTGTCTCGCCTCGTCTTGTTCCTCTACCTCCTACTCCTCCTCAGCCTTTCTTCTCTGGTTCTCCTAGTGCTCTCACTAGAACTCCTCCTCCTCCTTCTGTTTCCTCTCCTGCTTCTGTTTCCTCTCCTGCTTCTGTTTCTTCTCCCCCTTCCCCTGCCTCTAGTGTGGTTCAACCAGGTATATCGTACTCAGAGAAAGTCAAATCACCGAGCCGCAACTCGGGCCGCTCATTTGATTCTAAATTTTCCCAGTTTCGGCATAAAAGCGGAGTTAATTTTGACAAAAGAAATTGGCGCCTCCCCGATGTTTGTAAAAACATCCTTATGATTGGAAGTTCAAATTTAGGACGCATTGATCGAAATCCCCATCCGGACATCCAGGTGGAGTGTTACCCCGGCGCCAAATTCAATCATCTGCGCTCTATGTTTAAAGGGCACAGGGGCCAGTCCAGTCCCCAAAAAATATTATTAAATATTGGCGTGAATTCTCGAAACGATAATTCTGATCTCGTAGTTAAGCAGTTGCGGAATATGCTTAGCGATATCAGCGTCAAGTTTAGATCCGCAAAAATTTATTTCGCTGAACTAAACTTTTCGCAAAAACTCCCTCAGGCTGAGAGGAGAACCCTGAGCATCATCAACGAAACCATTCGGAAAGTGAAGGACGTTAACGTGATACCAAAAATTGATGACGCGAAGTTTGATGTTGCTCAGGATTTAATCCATTGGACCACGAGAACCGCCAATATTATGTACGATCACTGGTTGAACCACCTAAATTTAAACTAAGTAAAGGCAAAGGTAACAGCCGCCTAACAGATGTGGGATTAGGAACTAATGTGGTTAACCTGTCAGGCACCAATGACCTAACAACCCAAGAGAAATCTCTTTTAGATCGCGGTTTAACTTTTGTACCAACACCAAAGCCTAAAACTGATAACCAAACAAATTTACCATCATACAACTGTAATTTTCTTAGGCAAATGAAATTAGCCGACCGCTTTAGAAACTCCAGCGGTCGGAAACTTCCTTTTACAGAATCATCTGGTTGGTCACCTCCAGATAGTGAAGTAGATCCCGAAATTATTGAGGCTAGCAAACGAATCATCAAAAAGGTGTTCAGCATGAACATACTCTCCGATAAAGACAATTTAACAGCTGGTGAACGGAGAGCCCTCACGAAACTTCGAACAAATAAGAAATTAGTAATTAAACCAGCCGACAAAGGTGGGTCGGTAGTTGTTCTATCTCGGGATAATTATATAAAGGAAGCCATGAGACAACTCAGCAATACAAAACATTATAAGAAAATAGATTCACTTATTTGGCCTAGTAATATCGAAAAATTCAATAAGATCTTAAAATTTCTCCTCGACGAAGGTCACATTACCAAAAAACAATTGAAATATTTAACAGCTAAGCTCAGTGCTCAAACAAGACAATTTTATATCCTACCAAAGATCCACAAAGACCGTTCTTCATGGACGGATGACTTAACTCCACCCGGGAGGCCAATTGTATCAGATTGTAATTCGGAATCTTATGCGATCTCGGAATTAATTGATTATCATCTGAAACCTATAGCAAATAGACATCCGAGCTATCTAAAAAATACACAGGATTTCCTGTCAAAAATTTCGAAATTGAAAATATCGAAAAATGCAATTCTGGCTACTTTGGATATCGACAGTATGTATACGAACATTGATATTGATAAAGGTGTTAAATCAGTTAAAAATGCATTTGAAAAATATCCGGATGCGAAACGCCCGGATGAACAAATTTTGGATCTTTTAGAGCTGAGCTTAAAAGGTAATGACTTTCAATTCAATGGAGAATATTTTCTACAAATAATGGGTTGTCCTATGGGCAAAAGATTCAGTCCTAATTTTGCAAGCATTTATGTAGCGGAATGGGAGGAAAATGCCTTAAGCAAATGTGCAAAGCATCCTCTCGTATATCTCAGGTATTTAGATGACATTTTTATTATTTGGGAACATTCAAAAGAAGATTTTGATGAATTTTTAGAAATTTTGAACAATCACGATCCAAATATTAAATTGAAAGCTACTATCAGTGAAAATTCTGTTGATTTTCTCGATGTGACCGTGTATAAAGGCAAGCAATTTCAGGCGTCCGGTCATTTAGATTATAAAGTGTATTTTAAACCAACTGATTCACATCAATTGTTGCACACAAAATCATTTCATCCTCAACATACATTTAAAGGTATCATCAAATCACAACTCATTCGTTTCCACCGCAATTCAAGTGATAAGGTAAATTTCAATGAGGCTTGTTCCACTCTATTTGGCGCCCTCAGATCGAGAGGGTACTCGCTGCGCCTTCTGCGTAGCCTGAAATCCCAAACCCTGAAAAAACTCGAAAGTCCAGCTGAAACTACCGATTTCGAACCACTGAAGATTGAACACAACAGACCGTTGCAAAATAGTAGTGGCGCGGTATTTAATTGCAAAAAGCCTCGTTGTAGACTGCATACTTTTATGCCTGATCAGAAAGAGGAATTTTCCTCCGAACAAACGAAAAATCATTATCAGATCCGTAACCCCCTCCATTGTGATTCACCAAACATTATTTACCTTATCACTTGTAAGCGATGTCGGAAACAGTATGTTGGTCAAAGTCAAAATCCTTTCCGAGAACGTGCTACTAGACACAAACAGGATATAAAACATAATGCTGATGCCCCAGTAGCACAACATTTTAACCTTCCTGGCCATTCTTTGGACGATTTCGAAATCCATCCTATTGAACAACCACCAATTAAAGACACATTAGAAGAAACGGATGAATTTAGAAAAAAACGTGAAGCTTTTTGGATCAATACGCTTCAAACCCTCTGGCCATTTGGTATGAACATATCAGAGGGCGAATGCGAAAGGAGGTCCATCATTCCTTTCACTTTAACGTACAACAGAATGAATATCGAAATAGCAAAAATGTTAAAAGATGAATTCAATTTTACCAATGCTAAATTAAATGAACCTTTGAATCTTCGACCTGTCATCGCCTATAAGAAAAACAAAAGCTTGCGTAACATCCTTGTAAGGACTAAATTAGAGCCCATCAATGAATAACATCAATTATTGCCAGTCAGTTTAACCAGGTCCTAAGCTCATCACTTAGTTTAAATCAATTTTATGTACCTTTTTGTTATGTTTGAAACCAATCAGGGTTCAGTAAATGAAAACAATTTTTCAGCGGCATATTAAAAGAAAAAAACGTTTCAGTAGGAAATGTCTGTGCCAGTGCGATTTTTTAACCTCAAACACACACACCCTCATGACACATTAACAGCCAGGGTCATATCATGTCGGTGACAGTTTTACGGGTGGAGGAAGCAGGAGTACCCGGAGAGAACCACCGAGCAACGACCAGCTGCTGTCAGCTCTCCAACATCGTAACTCTGAACTCTGCACCGCGGCACAGGCAGGGTTAGATTGGTTGAAGTCATGCGCACCATCGACGTGCAGTACGCCTTAGTACACAGCGTCATCGTGCCCCCGTGTAGGCAATCGGGGTTAAGTGCCTTGCCCAAGGACGCAACGCGGGAGCACGAATCAGTTGCTGAAATGGTCACCCATCCAACTACTGACCGCGCTCGACGTTGCATAACTTCAGTGATCTGACGAGAACCGGTTACCGCGACGCCACCGTGCCCCTCCCCCCATACATACATACATACATACATACATACATACTACATACATACATATACATACATTCTAAGATATTGTCTAGATGAAATAGCTTGAGAACAGGAAACTGTTAACTAACATTAGGAAAATTTCAAAACTTAACAAACCTGATATTTACATAAATTACAATTTGTTTTCAGACATATTAACATTTTTGTGCAAAACATACAGTGCTGTACCTCCACATTTTCAGTTCCATTTTATTTGATGACCTACTTTAACTGGGAATTTTCAAAATATTTTGAATTATACACTCTTTTTGGCTTTCCCAGGAAGCCAACTCTCTAATGATAAAATGGCACGACTGTAGCCAGATTGGGTCACAAATCAAAATTCCAGAACCTGTGTTGCATTTACAGAGCTAGCCTGGATGCCTGAGCATCCTTGTACATTAAGTGTTTCAAATTATATACACTAGAAACCTTTTGTTGAAAAAAAAGGCATCATTAGAGCACCTAAATGTTGAATAAAAATTTTAAAATGCCGTTAGGTCGGATAGGATCACCGATCCAATGTGGAGTTGTGAGAGTTCAAAAGTGGGTTTAATCATTATCAACTTATCGTCCTGAAACCAATTATTTACAATTTACTATGTGAAGAGTCACTGTGACCTTGAACTTTGACCTAGTGATTGCAAAATAAATAGGTCTCTTTCTTGCACCAGTGCCAACCTACCTATGACGTTTCAGCAATGTGGATGGAACCATTGTCAAATTATCACCTGGAAACCATTTGTTAATGATTTATTATGTTCAAGGTCACTATGACCCTGACTTTTGACCTAAAGAGTCCAAAATAAATAAGGCTCTTTCTTGCTGATTACAAACTCTCCAGCAATAGAAGTGGAGCTACCAGAGCCAGATGTGTTGAAATGGAATCAAGAGACAGTTACATCCAAGAAGAAAGATACATGTATATACAAGTTTGGCAGGAAATGTTCGTGTTAGGAAACAAATAAAAATGAGTAGATTTGCAAATGGCACTGATAAAAATCAGTGCTTCATACATGTACATGTCACAAAAAGAATAACTGGACAGCAAAGATTTTTCTGGAAAATCTGATTGAAAACGTGAGAAAATGATAATTAGTGCCATCATAAATTTTACATCTCTCATCTCAAAGAGGAAAAAAAATGATAAACTATCTTTTATTTGAGGAATAGTGTGTACCGATTCCTGATCACTTTAAACTAGCCAGTTTACCAACCTTAAAATTCTGAAGGACCTTTATGCACCCTCTGGCTTTTAATCACCATCTGCAGCATGCTAGCCTGCCAGTAACATACCTGCAAGGTGAACGGGTGACTGTATCAAACTCGTTTAAGCCACTAACCAGGAAATTTTAGTACAAAAGACCTGGGGGTTCAGGTTAGAAGGTTTACAACAGCAGTACAGTATAATTGGACATTCTGTATTAGAAAAAAATGATTTTTGAGCCTTTTTTTTTTGTGAAATCGACTAAGTCCCAAAACCTTCGATACTAGCTAACTCTAGATTGTGATGTCTCCAATAGATGTCTTGAAAATTTTGGAAGGCAATTTTTTTCCTCACCTTCATTTACATTCGCAACCAATCGAATGAGCAAATAGTCTATCAATTCAAGTCTATTCAAGGAACGTGTGCCTTTCAAACCCACTTCATACGCTCTCATTTTTAATTTGGGCACCTTTTTCTGACTAATCGCTGTCTGTATTATTGCGATCATTTATGACTGGGTTCAGTAACTTGACAATTTCGCAATGCCGAGATTCTTAACTTAACTTTTAAATTGAGCTAAACTGCATGCTTCTATTAAATAAACATGACATTTTTTGTAATTTATAAAAATTGTTTTACAAGCTAAAAATTGTTCTGAATGGTAAATTTTGTTTATTTCCTTTTTTATGTGAGAAATGAAAATGTAAAACAGTCCCCCCAATTTCTTTTTTCATATTATATATAGCAAATGAAAGAGAGAAAAAAATATTAAAATTAATCCCCCCCAAAAAGGCAGTGATAAGAAAAATTGAATTGAAAAGAGTCCTTCCATTCAAGGCACATGGTAGCAAATCTTTTTATTTGAAACCTTAGTCAATCCCGTTGAAACTGAAAGCTATCAAGGTATCAAAGTTTGAATATAAATACGAGAATCATAGCATGCAATTAGTAACCCAGTAGTGTCACTGTTTGTTGGACTGAAGTGAATTGTCACACCATTCTACCTTGACATGGGGAAACATATTTCATAACAAGATAGCTTCCCTGGCAGTAATATTTTTATTCAGAGTTACTTCCCTTTAACTAATTAAGGCATTTATTATGATTGTCACCTGGGGGAGTGGGGGAGGGAGGTCTTGAATTTATCTGCTGTAGCACAAGAACAACAGTTATGTATCTTCCATATGGATGGTCTGTTTGTCACCAGCCTGCGCTAAAAGGTATATGTGGATATCACAACTGATATTGGGTGTTTGATTTCCTTTCTCTGCTGCAAAAAAAACAGATGTAAATGCCAAACATTAAAAGTCACTCTTGGCATTATGAGAGGGGGCATATGCCACACTTTGCATTGGCCTTGTTTAGTTTTATTTGCAAATTGAACATGTACTGGTTGCACTCACAATGATGCAACAAAAGTCTCAAATTCTAAGTTATTCAAGCCGAGACTTGATTCTCACGGCTGAAGTATGGAAGAATCAAAACCTGTTCTCTTGAGTCTTTACAGATTAAAAGGTCTATCTAATGAGGAACTGGGAAAATGCTGAAAAAGCATATTATTTTCAAAAATTAACAAAATCTTCAGAATCACCAGTGAAACCCTGATTCATATTTGGGTTACCAATTGGAGCCTGAATTGTAACTTAATACTATATGAGAATATTTTTCAAAGATCTTTTCTCATCTGATCCACTTGGCAGAATATTTTGATATTTGATATATAACGAAGGATATGACACCTAGATTAAAGTTTGTTCTTCGTATATTAAAGTGTATTCTAGGTGTTAAAAACAACTAATTTGAGCTCAGATGGGGCACCAGTTTTGAAATTTAACATAGAAACCAATGCAGAATTGACTACTTGTTTCTTTAAATAAATGTAGTCCCCAGGTGACTGAGCTGATCAGAGTCAAATTTACTCAGCTGTATATGTGGGTGGTCTGGATAAAATTACCATTTATTAGCCCACTTGACTGAAAGTCAATATGAGCTATAATGATCTCTCACCGTCCGGTGTCCGTGAACTTGGTGTTTGGTCTTGCTCCTTCTACTGCTGAACCAATTTTAGTTAAATTTGAGGTGATTGCTCGTTCTGACATCACATTTTGTTTTTGTTCAAATCAACATGCCCAGCCCCATGGGGAGGGGGTAGGGAAGGTGGAAAATGTGCCAATTTTTAAAAAAATCTTTTCATGAACAAGTGGGTATAATAACTTGATATTTGATATGGAGCTTTACTTTGAGGTGTAGAATCAAGTTTGTTCAAACAAAGTTTGTGGTGCAATATTTGTCTTTGTAATGGGAGGAGCAAGATTTTTTGGCCTTGCCAGAATTTTCTATTTTCTGAACCGATGGGCTGACTTGAACCAAAATTGTTCTGTGGTATTATTGAGTCCTAAGTACTTGATTCATACAAAAACAAATTCCCATGCCCCTGTAGGAACCTCAGGATCTAGAGAATAGAAATATGTTCAACTGCCCATATTTCTCAGACCACACAGAACAGAGAACTGTTATTTGGTATGAAGCATTCTTAGGACCAGTAGAATGGAATGGTAAAAATAAAATTGCCATCGTTAGTGTTGGGCTGTTCGGGATGGGGGTGGGGGGGAGGGGGACAGGCATCAATAACTGCCGAGTCAGATTTAAGTTTGTTCAAATCAAGTCCAAATTTTAACGTCCAATATGAAGAATAATCTATAAAAAATAGCCCTCTTGAAATACAAGCAGAATCTTTTGATATATAGCATCCTTAGAGTGTTCATATCCAGTTTGTTTGAATAAAGTCCTTGGGTCAATATTTGTGTTCCCTAGGGGAGTGGGGGGAGGACACATTTTAACATAGTTCAATGTTGGTAATATTTTCAAAATCTTCTCCAGAACCACCAGTCAGAATCTTTAAATATTTGTATACAAAATCCTTAAAGACGGTTTGTTCATTTTAAGGAGTTTTGGAGAATTTTGAGTGATTTTTAGCTCACCTGACTGAAAGTCAGGGTGTGCTTTTCTTATCACTCTTCGTCCGTCGTCCGTCCGTCGTCCTGCGTGAAGGTGGTGTTTCAGCCTCTTTCTCCTAAACCACTGGCCACATTTTAATTAAATTTCACGTAAGTAGTGGTTATAAAGGGGCATTTTGATTTTTATGCAAATTAGGTTTCGGGCTCGTATTAAACAGAGGGGTGGGGAAAAAATTACCAAATTTTTGGAAAATCTTCTTCTAATGAACCACCAGTAGCAGAGACTTGATATGTGGTATACAGAGTCCTTTTGAGGTTCAGAATCAAATTTGTTCAAGAGAAGTTTGTCGGGCATTATTTGCCTTCGTTATGGGAGGGGCAAAAATTTTGGCCACGCCTAAAATTTCTATTCTCAGAACCGTGAGGTCGATTTGAACCAAATTTGATATGAGATGGTAATGGGTCATAAGTAGTTGATTGATGCAAAAAAAATTTTTCTCATTGCCCTGTGGGAACCTCGGGAGCTAAAAATAGGAAAAACCTTAAAAACTGCCATATCTCCAAAACTACATGGCACAGAGAATTCTTATTTTGTATAAATCTTACATTTCGTATAAATCTTACTTTTATCCAGTAGAATAGAATGGTTAAAAAAAATCCCTATCGGTTTGATCACAAGGTACTTTTTTCAGGACTTTGAAAAAGTGCTGAGGCAGCACTTTTTAACACTGTAGGCAATGGGAAAAACATTAAAAAATCTTCTTCTCCAGATCCAGCAGGCAGAATCTTTTGATATTTGGTAGACAACATTGTAGGGTGGATCTGATTCAAGTTTGTTCAAATCGGCCCCCTGGGTTCATATTTGGGCTCAGTATAGGAGCCTGATTTCGAAATTAGTGCATTTCAGGCAAATTTCTTAAAAAATCTTCTTCTCCCAATCCAGCAGGCAGAATCTTTTGATATTTGGTATGCAGCATTGTGGGGTGGATCTGATTAAAGTTTCTTCAAATCAGCTCCCTAGATTCATATTTGGGCTCACTATAGAAGCTCGAATTCGAACTTAGTGCATTTCAGGCAAATTTCTTCAAAAATCTTCTTCTCCAGATCCAGCAGGAAGAATCTTTTGATATTTGGTATGCAACATTGTGGGGTGGATCTGATTCAAGTTTGTTCAAATCGGCTCCCTGGGTTTATATTTGGGCTCAGTATAGGAGCCCAAATTTGAACTTAGTGCATTTCAGGCAAATTTCTTTAAAAATCTTCTTCTCAAGATCCAGCAGGCAGAATCTTTTGATATTGGGTATGCACCATGCTTGGGGGGGGGGGGGGGGGGGGGTGGAGGGGGAGGGGAATTCAAGTTTTTCTTAGGAGGAGCAGATGCAACTTGTTGAAATCAATTCTCTGGGTTGATATTTAGGCTACCATGTCAGGTGAGTGCCCTCAGGCCCCTTGGGGCCTCTTGTTTGAGAAAAGCACCAGGGGTCTAGAGCACTGTGATTTTTTGTTCTTTTTCAAAATGCTTTATGAATGATTTTGAGTGATTTCAGAAAGAAAAAAATTGTCCACCTACTAATGCAAAAGGCTGTGTGAATGGATCCATTCAGTGATTTTGTCTTCTGCTTTATGATGATATATTTTTATACAACAACCAATGGCCCAGACTAGCTGGTGTTAACTCAAAAATTAATCAAGGGCCAAACACAAATTTTACCCCCAATCCCCGAAATTTGCATGCAAAACCGAAAAATTGATGTCCTATCTGGTACTCCATACTTTTCAGATCTGCACATGCGCAGTATCCAAGAAGGAACCAAAAATGGCGCTAACCATCATTCTTTGTTTGGCCCTAAAGTCAGCAACAATGAACTGACATCTGTGCTTTTAAATCCAATTTTTGAGGATGCCAGACACAAATCAATAGTAAAATTGGTGGATCCAAGGACATAATTGGATGATGGAAGTGAACAATGATGGTTATGAACGTTCAGGGCTGTAACTTTATATTTTTTATCAAAATTATTTCATGTTTCCCTGACGTCATAATTCTTGTCAATGATTTATCCACTTTTTGTTAAGTGTTCCTTCTCTATCCTTCCTTGAAGCTCTCCTATTTAACTCCCAAGCTTTTTGACTTCTTTTTATTGAAATTTTTAGCTCAACTTTGATGTAAGTCAAATTTATGCTAATGCCATGGCCTGTTGTCTGTCTGTCCGTCAACAATTCAATACGGCTCGGGCTAGAGGCCATATTTATGAACCGATCTTCATGAAACTTCTTTGGTACCTTTGTTATCACCTTGGAACGAGAATAAGTGTTTCTGTATGCGATCCAAAATTCAAGATGACTGCCAGTGGCCATTTTGTACCGAAATTAGGTCCTATCAGTTTTTTGTCAACTTATATACGGCTCGTATTTATGAACTGATCTTCATGAAACTTCTTGGGTACCTTTGTTATCACCTTGGACGGGAACAAGTGTTTTTGGGTGCCTTTGTTGTCACTGTGTTATGAGAGCAAATATTTTGGGGTTCAGTCAGACCCACTCTGGGACTCAAAGATTTCTTTTCTAGTTTAGCATCTGACTATCGCCCACCTTTACAATACTTTACCTATACATTTAATAACTGATTTAAAAATTTTGTTGGGGGAGAATCGCCGCCCCTCCAACCTCTCTGATCGATCTCGCCTGCGGCACTCGCTGCAGATGCCGTTATCATCTGTGCAATATCCCGACATTTTTGAAAGGGGAGCCATCACAGAATTAACCCCGGACCGAATTTCCTTTTCCAGGATCTGCGTGGACCTTCCACTTTGTGAGTGTTTTTTTTTTTGTCATAAGACAGCTTCCACTGTGTGACATGTAAGTTTGAGTTGAAGGAGAAAATAGTCAAAAGAAGGATTTATATATTTTTATGTCCGATTCTTGTGTTAATATTCATCTATAGTTTATACCGGTCATGGTTATTCTTCAACTCATTTTGACTTGGGACAAAATATTATTAGTAGATACGCAACATTGCTACTAGCAGACTATTTTCATTCACTTTTTAGGGACCACGCCCTCTCCACCCCAACCTCTTCCAGCTGGAACATCTGTGTGTTATGCTTGAAAATATTTGTATGGGTTGGTTGTTTGGATACCCAGGGTTTGCATTTTCACTCACTCAGACATTTTTGGGTCATTTCAATGATATATCTGCAGTTTTGTCACTCGTCAACACAACAAAACTATGATGCCGAGTCTATCTACACTTGTGGGAAGGGGTTCATTGCGGTATTCATTTCACTAAAAAATCAATATTATTTTTCCCTGTCCATTAAATGAAGTGTTGAAAGTGTACTATTTTTTCTATTTTTATTAGTGTTAACTCGAAAATGCACATTTTCTCGTTTCAAGCGAAACATTTTGGTTGTTTTCTATCGCATGTATGACAGTCTTGACAGATAGTTTGATCGAATTGTTTACCCGAAGCTACCTCTGACCTTGCACATCCTTAACGCCAAAGATGGCTAATCGGCAATTGGCTTATTGTCACGAAATTTCATATGCAGGTTTGGGGTCATGTCTTGATGAGAACGGCCCCTTTTGGTCACGCTCGATCAACTGTGATGGATGCCTAAGCCCAAAACTCGAAAACCTTTACAACAGTCTGCAGGTCGTATTTCTGAAGGGATTTCATTATAACTTGGCAGGATGACTCTGTATAATGTCCAGATGAGAACTTTCCCATTTGGTCGCAATCTGTCAACCATAACAGCTGCTCGAGCCCAAAACCTGAATACCTTTAGCACAGTCTACATGTCGTATTTATGGAGGGATTTCATTGTAACTTGGTAGGATGACTCAGTATAATGTCCAGATGAGGACGTCCCCTTTTGGTTGCGATCGGTCAACCATGATGGCTAAACAGGCCGAAGACCGAAAACCTTCAGCAAAGTCCACAGGCCGTATTTATGAAGTGATTCCAGTATACCTTGACGGGATGACTCGTTTTGGAATAATTTCACTGTAACTTGGTAGCTTTGGTTGACATGCATTAACTGTGAGGGCCACATTATATTAACCCACCACTCATGTTTTAGTACAGTCTACACCTCAAATTATTTTTACTGAAAACATAGCACACAGGGAACATAAATTAACATATTCTCAACTATCAGAATTCTTGTCGCATTTTATAATCCCTTATAAACATTGAACATTATCCTTTTCATCAAACACAACACACAGTCAAGTTAAGCTCACACTCACAAAAAATTTTACTTTGCCTTCAAAACCCTTCATGGTAAATGAGGGGAATTCCTATTCTATAGACACGATGGGAGAGGGGGGAGGGGGTGCTCTATCGTTGGGATTGAATGTTCAGTGAATTGGGGGGAGGGCATCTATGATGATTTTCACCTATCTTACCCTCATTTGGGAGGTGTGTCGAACAGGATATTGGTGTCCTGTGGTTATAAAAAGTGGGATGCTCTAATTGTAAGATCAGGTGGTGCGTGAATTGGGGGATGGGCGACTATGGTGACATGGAGCTTAGGCATAGCCATCCCTTGGCATTATTCTACTCTTGAGATAAGCTGTCAGTTGTTGAGAAAAAGGTACACGCACGTACATGCTCCCCTTACCACAGTACGTTCCCCACTGATCAATTGCGAGTATTTCCCAATCAACACAAAAGTCATCCAGCCCCTCAGCTCCAGCTCCCCACTTTGCTCAATAATCCTTGAATTCCGCTAACAGAAAGAACTCCCGATAACACTACCTTTGCCCGTGGAACGCTGAGCAGTTTACTAATTAATTAAATCGCTGAACGTTTCTACTAACCTCACTGATTTCCTCTCCCTGATGTTGCTAGACACCACCTGAACCACCCCTACCAAATCCGACCATGAACGCGCCACAATATCATCCACCCTATCCCTCAAATCCTCCACCTTTGCCTCAGGAAGACGCAAGGCAATCCGATTGGAGTTGTCAGGACCATACACAACAAAGTCTGATGCACCAGCAAGCCAGATATATTACTGTAATCTCTGATGCACAATCAAGCTAGATATATTACTGTAATATAGATGCAACAGCAAGCTAGAGATGTTACTGTAATGTCTGATGCAACAGCAGGCTACATATATTACTGCAATGTCTGACGCACCAGCAAGCCAGATATATTACTGTAATATAAGATGCACCAGAAAGCGATATATATGACTGTAATATATGATGCACCAGCAAGCCAGATATATTACTGTAATATAAGATGCACCAGAAAGCGATATATATGACTGTAATATACGATGCACCAGCAAGCCTGATATATTACTGTAATATAGATGCGCCAGCAAGCTAGATATATTACTGGAATATGGATGCAACAGCAAGCTAAATATATTACTGTAATATGGATGCAACAGCAAGCTAGATATATTACTGTAATGTCTTATGCACCAGCAAGCTAGATATATTACTGTAATGTCTTATGCACCAGCAAGCTAGATATATTACTGTAATTTAGAGGCAACAGCAAGCTAGATATATTACTGTAATGTCTGATGCAACAGCAAGCTAGATATATTACTGTAATACAGATGCAACAGCAAGCTAGATATATTACTTTAATATAGATGCTATAGCAAGCTAGATATATTATTGTAATGTCTGATGCACCACCAAGCTAGATATAGGAGACAATTTTTTGGACACCTTGACCTTCCCTGTGGGACCCCTAAAAGGGGCTGAACTTGACCCCTAAAAGTGACAAACTTGCCAAATTCCCCTATAATGGAGTAATTTTGCCAAACAAACTGTGGTGTAGGGTGGCACAGAAGGAGACAATTTTTTGGACACTGTGACCTTCCCGGTGGGACCCCTAAAAGGGACTGAACTTGACCCCTAAAAGTGACAAACTTGACAAATTCCCCTATAATAGAGGAATTTTGCTAAACAAACTGTGGTGTAAGGTGGCACAGAACGAGACAAATTTAATGACACCTTGACCTTCCCTGTGGGACCCCCAAAAGGGGCTGAACATGACCCCTAAAAGTGACAAACTTGCCAAATTCCCCTATAATTAGAGTAATTTTTCCAAACAAACTGTGGTGTAGGGTGGCACAGAACGAGACAAATTTAAGGACACCTTGACCTTCCCTGTGGGACCCCTAAAAAGGGCTGAACTTGACCCCTAAAAATGACAAACTTGCCAAATTCCCATATAATGGAGAATTTTTGCCAAACAAAGTGTGGTGTAGGGTGGCACAGAACAAGACAAATTTAAGGACACCTTGACCTTCCCTGCAGGACCCCAAAAAGGGGCTGAACTTTACCCCTAAAAGTGACAAACTTGCCAAATTCCACTATAATGGAGAATTTTTGCCAAACAAAGTGGGTTGTAGAGTGGCACAGAACAAGACAAATTTAAGGACACCTTGAGGTTATGAGGACCATTAAAAATCCCTCAGTGAGGCATAATTTACTACGACTCTTAGCCTCATCTCGGTATTTGAGGATACCCATGGCCCGGTATTGTATTATTCGAGGATATCTATCGAGGATACCTTTTATAGGATACTTATCTGAGGATACTATATAGGCTGTACATATCCCTATAGGTCTCTTGCTGGCCCTTAGTACTATTAATCCACCTGATGCTTTATGTTATCCTATGACTGGTATAGGTAGTATGCAATGCTAGGCATAGGGATATTGTGGGTAGGGGTACTGCCTGGTAGTAGTATCCCCGTGGGAACCCCGGGAAGTAAGCAGCACTTGTTTACTGTGGTAAACCAGTTCCGCTTTACTAGTAAAATAGGACCCAGTCACCAATGCTTGGGGTGAAAGTCCTCTAAAATGGACAACATGTTGATCAACGATTGACTAAACTTGGCTTCATCTCCATGTTGTGTCACGATTAGCCATAGTGCATAAATATGTGACGTTAACCACCAACAAACAAACAAACAAACAAACTGCCTGGTAGTTTAGAACGGTACTATAGTATGGCGGTATATACACCTATAGGCCCCTGTTAGTGCTTGGTACTATTAACCAACCGATTGCTTTGTTTTATTATATGGCTGGTATATGTAGTATGTTATGGTAGACCTAGTGATTTTGTGGGGGTGGGGTAATGCTTGGTAGTTTAGAACGGTAGTATAGCATAGGCTGTACATATCCCTGTAGGTCTCTTGCTGGCCCTTGGTACTACTGATCCACCAGATGCTTCATTTTATTGAGCGGTATTCTGGGGTGGGGTCTATGCCTGGTAATACAGAACGGCAGCAGAGTATGGTTGGTATATTCCCCTATAGGTCCCATCCTAACCGTTCATAGTATTAACCTACCAAATGCTTTGTATCATCCTGTTACTGGTAAGGTGCTACGTAATACCAGTAGTTCCTACCTTATTCGGAGAACTCTTGTTGTTTCATTTATCTAGATCATTTATATAAATTATAATTAACCAATTAGATTGCTTGATTTCCCATAACCTGTACTTAATCATACAGAGTTATCTCCCTTCTGTATAATAAAAACCTATATCAATGGCAATATCCCCGGCACCCCAATTTCGGCACCCCTTTTTTTTAAAAGCATATGGCCTTCGGCACCCCTTTTTTCTGAAATGAGGATAAGAGTCGTATTAAAAATCCCTCATTGACTTTGTTTGGCAAACAATCTCCATTATAGTGGAATTTGGCAAGTTTGTCACTTTTAGGGGTCAAGTTCAGCCCCTTTTAGGGTTCCCACAGGGAAGGTCAAGGTGTCCTTAAATTTGTCTCGTTCTGTGCCACCCTACACCACAGTTTGTTTGGCAAAATGTTTCCATTATAGGGGAATTTGGCAAGTTTGTCACTTTTAGGGGCCAAGTTCAGCCCCTTTTAGGGGTCCCACAGGGAAGGTCAAGGTGTCCAAAAATTTGGCTCGTTCTGTGCCACCCTGCACCATAGTTTGTTTGGCAAAATTTTTCTAATACAGGGGAATTTGTCAAGTTTGTCACTTTTAGGGGTCAAGTTCAGCCCCTTTTAGGGGTCCCACAGGGAAGGTCAAGGAGTCCAAAAAATTGTCTCCTTCTGTGCCATCCTACACCACAGTTTGTTTGGCAAAATTACTCCATTATAGGGGAATTTGGCAAGTTTGTCACTTTTAGGGGTCAAGTTCAGCCCCTTTTAGGGGTCCCACAGGGTAGGTCAAGGTATCATTAAATTTGTCTTGTTCTGTGCCACCCTACACCATAGTTTGTTTGGACAATTTTCCTTTTTTTCGAATGTCGAATAAGGAAAAAGGAATAAGTAGGTAACTTCACAGTGCTCGCTGCAAGTAACTTTCTTCTGTTCCACCTCGCTCTTCTCTACTCAAACCCTATATTTCCCACAACCTGCATTCAATTTCTGACATCCGTTGCCATCTCATTGTGCCTAAGATAATCGCAAGTCTGACCTTATTGCTGTCTGTTCTCCCAATTTCTGTTTCCCTACTTAGTACTTCCCGTTTGATCTTTTTTCCCTTCCCTTGGCGGTTCGCAGTTCCTTGTATGCCTTTAAATACTAATAAATAAATAAATACCTTATGTGCCCTATCGGACTCGGCAACCACCTACTCTTCCTCGGCCCCTGCCAAGAGACTTCAAACTTAAAACACCGAAACCATTTTCAAAACATCGCTTAACAGCCCTTCAACGATCCTGAACCCCATTTTCGTACTTTCCTATTGATTCTTGTCCTCCCCATTCCCACCCCCTTTTCATTTGCGTCATCAACATCAACCGCTTTCCCTCCACGTTTCCTTGTGCAGTCTATAACGACCTTCCGCCAAATTTAGGTCCCGCCAGGGTGACCCCAGGTATACCAGCCTCCCCCCCCCCCCCCCGACTTCGCTTCAACTCGGCAACAGCTGTACAATGTTCCTACAGTTCCCCAACATCCCATCACTATCCGCCGGCAGATCGCACTCTTACCCATACATCATATTACAGTTACAGTACTTGCAGTCCGTGGACCAACCTCCCACCCCTCCCCTCCCCTCCCCCACCCCTAACCCCCACACCGCAACTCGACTACTAAGCATACTTACCATCTCCACATAACAGCCATCCCAGTGCACGGTATGTACAAAGGGAACTACATATACTTTGAACTTATATAGAAGTATGGCGTTTTCTTTCCCGTGGTAACTTCGGCAAAGGGAGCCATGCCTCGATCATTACTAATAATTTATTACTAATGTATGGTAAACAATTTCTATTTTACTGCTAAAACGTGATCTGGCAGCAACGCCTGAAGTGGAAGTCCGATACTTGCTTGACTTATTACCAGTGCTGCGGTCATGATGTATCCATCCATGTTGAACTCTGCTTTAAGAAATAAGCACTATGCTTTAAGGATGGGCCTAGTACGACATGGAGTTGAATTCCAAAATGTATAGTGGGCTCACATTCAAGGAAGCATGTTATTTCAAAATTTTCTCAGACGGGATGGTCACGGCTTTTGATTTCTCACTCAGCCGATACATTCCACATGAAGAGAACAAAGCAAAAAGGTATATGTGTGTTTGGCGGAGGAAGGGGGTGGGGGTTGGTTGGTAGGGCACAGTAAACACCGACGACTGGCTCGCAATTTCAGACTCTGGGGCTCCTAACCGGGCTCGCTGTGTCAAACAGAATGACCCCATTTGTATCGGCCACAAGTACCGGTCGACATAGAAAAATCGAAGTTTGAGAAGGAGCCCGATTGGAGTTTTTTCCCCGAACTACGTGCAGGCGTGCAGTCAGGATTTATAGGGGTGCTCTAACAGGTTTTTCTTTCTTTTCTGGGGGAGGGGGCAACATTCGGATCGTCCCCTTGTCTTAACTGTGACCTCAGGTTGTTTCCCCTTCCTCTCACTTCCCTGTAGGCAAGAGGGAGGAGGGTTTACGGGTGGAGGGTCAAATTAGGGCTAAGCCTCCCCAAGAAGAAAATTTGGCAAAATGCAGTGCTCTAAGGACGAGCTGGGTAGATTATATCGTGTGGATCTATAATGAGACCCGCGATTATTTTTTTTTGGGGGGGGGGGGGGTGTAAGGTTCCAGCCCCCCACCTCCAACCCCTTTGCGCGACTTCGCCACTGCCTACTACGTATATTCTGTAGCTCCATTACGAAATGGGCGAGCCGTATTATAAGGCTTAAAGTTTTGTGCGTGTGACGTCGGTGTTTGCTAACTCCACACCCATTACACACACACACACACACAATGACAGAAATAACGGAAACTGATTCGGATGTCTAATCTTGCGCCATGTACAAAATTTAGTTCATGTCAAAATACAATAGAAAGCATAAAATCCGGTTGTCTGTTTTGAGGCAAATGAGCTCGGTCTATACCATAACAAGTATGTGTGTCTGTGCCTGTGTGTGTGTAGTGGAGCGGGTGGTTGCAGGGCGTGGTCGCAAGCCAGAAAATAAGCAGACTGCCATCTGCAAAATGAGGTCCCCAGAGTGTGAATTTAGTGATGCTACCCTGCATAGCAGGGCGTCATCACTAAATTTACCCTCTTTGAACCTCAATCTGATTCAAAGTCTCAAAACTAAACAGAAAGAGTTACCCAAAGGATAAATTGGCACACTGTATGGGATAGCATCATCAAGTTCTCTCTCTGGGGACCTCATTCAGCAAATGTCAAACTGCTTATTTTCAGGCCCGCGTGGTAGGCACCAGGTTCAAAACTTAGCTGCTCAGTTTTTACCTAGAATTTCGGCACGAGGTGACATTGGCTGTAGAAAGTGTCTTTAAACACGCATAAATTTATAGCCAAGCATAATTTTCGGAACACCAAACCACCCACAACATATGGGCCTACGACCGGTTCGATTTAGAAGTACAAAATGATAGGCCTTCAGTTCGTAGATTAACAATCGATGAAAAATAAAAGCAGTTTACATTTATTTGACAAACTCGATAGGCCTATGTTGACACTGCATCCAGTGGCGTCATGCCAACGGTGATGGGGCAAATATTTTCGGTGAAGGCCTGGGAAGTGCCATTTCCGGCAATCTGGGCGGCATTTTTGGGATGTGCATGTGTGTGTGTGGGGGGGGGGGGGGGGAGGTATTAGACGTACCGCCCCGAGCCAGTAAAAAGCAAGAAACCTTTCTGAAACCGGTGAAATTTTATTCGTGGAGTGTGGAAACAAGAAATGTTATGGTAAAACTGGTGGAAATTTAATTGGGACGTGTTGTTGAACAATGCATTGGGACGTTTTGAACAGATAAGGGAGCCGTTATGACCAACTCGAGAGGACAAAACGTCCGCACGGATTGGTCAAAACGTCCCCATTCTGGTCAATAATATCATAGTATCAACATGGGGCATTTGGCCCAATACTCGGGCCGTTTTGGCCAATGAATGTGGCCGTTTTTGACAAACTAGGCCTAGTGGGGATGTTTTGACTAAAACTGGGCCGTTATGAACAACTCGAGAGAATAAAACGTCCCCACGGGTTGGTCAAAACAGCCCCAATCTGGTCTGTGATATCATATAACTTGGGGCCGTTTTGACCAATCACTGGGGCCGTTTTGACCAATCACTGGGGCCGTTTTGACCAAAAATGGGACCGTTATGACCAACTCGAGAGGATAAAACTTCCCCACGGATTGGTCAAAACGGCCCAATCTCGTCTGTGATATCATATTATCAAGTTGGGACCGTTTTGACCAATGAGTGGGGCCGTTTTGACCAATCGCTGGGGCCGTTTTGACCAAAAGTGGGGACGTTTTGACCAATTATTCCAGGGCCGTTTTGGCCAGCGCCCGTTTCAAATTGTGTGAAAAAAGGGTCATCAACTTATCACCTCCCCAAACTCACTTTACTTTCCATAAGTAAATTGGAGACCATGTAGGCCTATATTATCGTGTATTGGGGACCCTACATGCTTGGAATGATCAAGTAAGGGCAATTTCAACTTCAATGAAGCGGGGATCCATACCAATACCATACTGTCCATATATGCAGAGCATTAAGGGGTGCCCCCGAAAAATCGTGGCGCAATCCCCGGAGGGAATGATGGAGAGACGAGTGGAAAAGTCAGAAAAGATATTCCCATGGTAGGCCTATGGGTATGGCATCTTTCAAATAAGTAGAAAAATGTCAGTGCTCGTGACACTTTCTCGAATAAAATGTGCGCACATTTACCTGTTTATTTTCTATTAGTTGCTCCATAATTCCGTTTTTTGGTCGTTGTACGTGTATTTTGTGTCTGGTAGTTTTTTCACGTGAAAAATTTGTAATCAAAATTTTATGAAATGACTCTTTTAATTATCTTTAAAACCTTTCAAATAAATTTATAAGTCGGTCAAAAAGGTCGTCGTCAACTTGTCCCACACTACAGACTACAATTTTCAACATTCATTCAATCAGACCAAAAACACTGCTATTTGCATAGAAAAATTCCGAACCATTCATTACTCAAATTTGAATTATTTAAAAACAAACTGTTTCAAAACAAATACACGTACGCGTCGTTTTATTGGTTAAATATTTTCCCATTAAGAACAGCAATTGGTGGGAGTGGGGTTACGGGGGAATACACAAAGAGAATACGGCAAGCGAATACACAAATACATTTTTTGATTGGACACCACGTCAGAGCAGTTAAAGTAGTCCGCGTGACGTAATAGTACTTTGCCACAGTGTGGAGGAAAGAATCGTTTGAAGTTTGCTACAGTGTTGCGTGGTGGGAATCAAGAAACGTACTACTGCCCTTCGGCAAGATACTTCACCCCCATTGCCCATCTGGGGGCGCGGTGACGTCGTGGACTAAGGCGTACTGCACGTCGATGGTGCACCTGTCTTCAACCAATGCTAACCCTGCTTGTGTGGAGTAAGTATGTTGGGGAGCTGACAGTTGCTCGCCGTTGCTCGGTGGTTCTCTGCGGGTGCTCCGGCTTCCTCCACCCGTAAAACTGTCATGGTCATGATTAGCCATTGTGCAGAAATATGTGACCTTAAACCCCAATAAATAAATAAATAAATAAATAAATAAATAAATAAATAAATAAATAAATATATGCCCTTAAAATGTGTCATCATTAGTAGGTCCTGCTATACAAATCACCGGGGCAGTAATTTCTAGTCAAGTCTTGGCTGCCTCAACTGGCAGCCAAGACTTGACTAGAAATCACTGCTAAGCAACTAGACATGTACAGGTTGTAGTAAGGTGGAAATTCAGGATAATTCCATCGTCCCTCGAGGGTTAACAAAACTGAAAGGAAAATCCGCCCCCTTCTTTCAAGAAAATGAACCCTGGCCCCTTCAATGGCTATGAAGCCTCAACAAGGCCTTATTAAAAGCGAATGTAGTAAAATTTGAAAATAGAGAGATGGTTTCAAATATTCCATGATCAGTTCGGTTCGGTTTTTCGGTATCTGCCCTGGCTGTGGTATCGCTTCGGATTTTCGGTATATTGCCATTCAAGAGCTTCAAGTCTGAATGGGTTTTGAATTGACAAATCAGAGATATTTAAAGAAGGTGTATATTTTTATGCTCAACTTTGTTTTCAGGCGTTACGCTGTTGATGGGTGATGCAATGAGGTGATGGAATTATTCTGATCGTGCTATTCACCGTGGCGGCCTGGAGGAAAATTACACCAGTATCTGAAAGACGCACTAATGCCGGTTTATTGGTTTCTTTCACCATTATATTAACCCTTTACCCAACGTAACGGCCAAAACCGGCCAGCGCTATTCTCAAAAATCGCCAATTAATTTTCATTATTTTTTCATTTTTTGTCTCAAAAACATAGGTTATGACCCCTCGTTGGAACGAGCTCGTCGAGCTCGTTCCAACGAGGGGTCATAACCTATGTTTTTGAGACAAAAAATGAAAAAAATTAGTTATCAAGATTTTTTTTTGCAAGTGTCGTCTGCTTTTCATGTTAGGTAAAGAGTTAACAGAACTTGCATAAATTAAAATAACACGGGCGCGTAGGATTCAATGGAAACTTCCTTCAATTGGATTAGTATGCTGTTTTGTTAAATAAAATATCAATAAAAACTATTAACCCTTCGACCCCTTCAATTACAGAATAATATATTCTATATGTCGTGTTGTAGGTGTGGATTGGGGAGTTCAAATTTGATACGCAGGGCAGCTGAATAAAAATTTTGAATCTGCAGCCTTAACCCTTTTCCGGACGCATCCACCAGCATAATATACAAATTCAGCAGATGAAAAAAAAAAAATTTTTTGCAAAGTATTTCAACAAAACCATAACATGTGACCCCCCCCCCCCCCCGTTAGAACGATCTCCTTCCAATGAGGGGTTACATGATATACCCCTACCCCATCACTACAACAACAGGAACTTTGTACTGGCCTGTTCCGTGGATGGGAAGGTTTTTGATACTAGGTTTTTATCTTACAATCAACATGTATTTTGTCTGTATTAACTCTGCACAACTGTCGTGGATCCGACCCCCTGATACAGATGTTTGTATCAGGGGGTCGGATGCAAGCAAGTTCCTTTCGCGTGAGTTCCATTTTTTTTTCTTTTTGTTCATCCGTACGGATAAATAGTTCGTTATATATTCGTCTACATTCTTGACTTATCCCCAATATATTGTAAGATAAAATGATTTTCGACTTGTCGTGATCTGCCCTTAGAACCCGAAGCTCGACTCGGATACATATTTTGTACAACCACATAATCGCAATAATCTTTATTTACTACGATTTCTGTACGTATACAACACGCGAGTGACATAATGAAGTGAATGGAATACTTGATGAAAAACAAAGTCAATAAGAATGTTATCAGACCGCCGAGGGTGAAATTTTTCTTTAAAAAATCAGGTTCATTCGCTTAATTCAAGTTTAACCGTGATATAAATACAGAAGACAACTCGGGTAGAATACGGGATGCAGTAATCAATGACCCTTGGTGAAGGTTTACAGTTTTCCTGTATTTCACGCGCGTCTTCAGGCGTCTTCCGGTGGCGTAGCCAAGGGGTTGGGGCATGGCCCCCTAAAAATTACAGTGCCCCCCCCCATCAAAATGGTAAAATTAAGCACCAGGGGATCCCAGATTCAGTCTCAGGGCATTGAATTTTCAAACTCTTCTCGGGGGTTGACCCCACCTCCAAACCACCACAAATGGGAGGGAGATTCTGTAGGCCTGAGGTGGGGTAGGCCTATGTCTCGTCGAGCTCGTTCCAACGAGGGGTCATAACCTATGTTTTTGAGACAAAAAATGAAAAAATAATGAAAATTAATTGGCGATTTTTGAGAATGGCGCTGTTCAGTTTTGGCCGTTAAGTTGGGTAAAGGGTTAAGATATAGGGTGTGTAAATCACAGACTAACATGTACGAGGTCTGGTGTATGTAATGGTTTGCTACAGGTGTATCGCTTTTACTAGACTTTCACTAACTGTTATTTATTTAGTTACTAGGGTTTTACGACACTTTCAACAGCCATGGCAATATCGTGTCGGGTAGTTTAACGGGTGGTGTACCGGGATAGAACCACCAAAAAAGCGGCGAATAACTGTCAGACTTTCCAACGTATGAACCTGAGTTAGCATTGGTTGAAGGCTTGTGTACCATGGCGTGTCTATATCTTAGGATACTTTGCCAATGTGCTCTCACAAAAGCAATCGGGATTAAGTGTCTTGCTCAAGAACACAACGTTAGTGACACGGACCCGGCTCGAACCTTCGACCCCTCGGTCTCAAGTTCGACAATCTAGTCAATGTGCCACCGCGCTCCCCTTTAACTCGCAGAAATGAATAAAGAAATTTTGAGTGAAGCAGTTGAACTGTTTGTGTGAACAACGTGTTTTGCTTTGTTTTTGTTTTTGTTTTTTTGTTTTTTTTTGGGGGGGGGGGGTTGAGTTTGTTTTTGTTTTGTTTGTTTTCTTTGGGGGGGGGGGGGGGCGTGCGACAGTAATCAAACAACGATGACAAAATTATGGGTATAAGTGCTTTCAACTGAGATGCCATGGTCTGATTACTTACGACTCGCGATATTTTCTGGCCAGAATACACAAGCTAGAATGTGTGTATGAATAAAGTCATTAAAATGTTGGGAAAGAAGGTGTGTGTGTGGGGGGTGGGGGTAGGGGGGGTAGTTATGCTCACCGAAGCCTTATTTGGCCTTCTATTTGGGCGCAAGCCCCAATTACATCCTAAATTACTTATATAATGTTTTCCATGCAAAAGCGTAGGCCAGAACTTGCGGGAACGAGAGAAACGAGAAGGCCGCCAAGACACAAAATGCCCCCCCCCCCCCATCCCAGGGGACGAGGAAAGAAAAAGGGAGGAGGCCACAGCACACATTCGCCCTCTGTAGTCACCGAGACTAATCACAGGCGTCCTCTACTTGCGACTCGGGATACGGTGTTCGGCCTCTAGACCCCTCCTGGTCTGGACACATGTAAGGAAATTCTCACAAAAAACACACATTGACAGCATTTTATTTAGAAATGCAGATACGATTTTCTATTAATAATTGTATAGTACAATGAATTAGCTTGATTTCTCTGCTTAAAAATATTTTGTTACATTTTGCAACGTTTTTCCAGTCGATAACATAAGTAGCATTTTGTAATAATTATTACATTTAGCAACGTTTTTCCAGTCGATGTAGTTGCATTTTGTAATAAAACTTCAAACATCTAAGAAACTCGCTCAAATATGTGTAGATGTGCACATAATATACCCAAAGACAGTCGTAGAATCGTAGAGAAACAAATTTATTTTAATATTTGTTTAATAACATGAATTAGTTTCTGTTTGCCCGTTTGAAAAAAAAAATACATTTTGCAACGTTTTCCCTGTCCACGTAGTTGCGTTTTGTAATAATTATTACATTTTGCAACTTTTATTACAAAGTGCGTTGCAACATACGATATAATTTCATGAAGTAGGATAGTTGCTTAGTGAAAGTGTGGAGTAGACAAATAAATATTTTTAACGTGCAGCCCCAGGGCTGCACGTTGAAAATATTAATTGGCCTACCCTCCAGATAATGAATATGGACTCTTCCAATTGCTGCCACTGAACTGACATGGAAGAAACCATTGAACTATGTTTACTCCACTGAATGCGCATACATGAAAACATTGGTAAAGATGATTACTATAGCGATCTGTGAGAGAAAAATGAAAAACTTTCATTTGCCATAAATTTCATTTTTTTTACATAATGGAAGGACATATGATCAAATATTTTATAACATACCATTTAAATTGGTATCAAATACGTTTTAATAAAATTATTTTTCAATGGTTCCATTTTTGTTTAAATCTATCACTTTTTATCCAAGTACATCACCTTTTTAATTTGTTAGAAAAGACTGAGGCGGGTAACGTCAAAGTCCTAAACATGTTTAATGGATTAGTAATAAACCATAAACTGCGGATCGAACGTGGAAGGCATTTACAACCTCCTCATCCTATCGAACACAGATTATGCGAAGCTTGTACAATAGGGGAGGTGGAATCGGAATGGCATTTCGTAATGGATGCCCGCTTTATGCACCATTGAGAGAAAAATTATTCCGCGCAATTTCTGACGAAAAAAAATGACTTTCCTCTAATAGATATAGAGGACAAATTTAAAGTAATAATGACTCATGATAACCCAGTGATGTGCAATGTTATTTGTAACATGGTCCAGCTCTTCCTTCACAAGAGGGGCGTATCTGTAATGTGATTTAGGTATGTCATATGAATTAGTGTGTTTTATGATTTTGTTTAATAATGTGTTGAATCTGTGCATAGCAATCTGCCTTTATTCTGGTGTATTTGCTGAATAAAATTTATCTTATCTTATCTGTACTAAATCCTTAGAGAAAATTTGGACGGACATAGATTTGATAAAAGCAAAAAATAATTTTCTTTGTTCTATAAACATATTTGGGATATGTTATTGATTTAATGGTTCCATTTAGCTATGAAAGGTGGTCTTTTTTCTATATTTATGACCTCGCGACAGATAATACCTCACCTCCCTGGAGATAATTACATGTCAAATATGACCGCATGGCTTTGGTCCGTGAAAAATGACTGGAGACAACTCGAAATTCTCGCCCTTCCTAAAGGGGTAGAAATAATTCAATATTTATTTATTTATTATTTATTTATTAGTGTTTAACGACACTTTAATAGCCAAGGTCATAGTCGTGTCGGTGACAGTTTTACGGGTGGAGGAAGGCGAAGTACCCGGAGAGAACCACGAAGCAACGACAAGCAGCTACCTGCTTATAGTTCAATATGGTTCAAAGAGATAATCAGTTGGGATTACAATTAAAAAAATCAAGACTTGCAATGGGGAGTGCACACGCTAAAAACTAAAGTGTTAAATGCTACACTTGAAGTGCTGTATTTAACACTTACTAAGTGCTGAACTAGCACTTTGTTCAAGTGTAGATATTCCAGAACTTGACAGGTGTTACAATAATACCACTTGACAAGTGTAATGTCGCGACACTTAAAAGGAAACAACGCAGGTGACGCGGATCAGGCTCGAACTCTCGAGCCTGATCCGCGTCATCTGCATTGTGTCCTTTTAATTATGTACCCACCAAGCGCAAATCAAATTATGGACGATTCTGGAAGAACCACCAATGCCAGACACATGCATGGGAAGTGCCATCCATTCAAGTTTCAGATATCTGAAGATTGTAATGTCTAAGTGCTTAAAGCATTGCACTTTGAGTGTTAAAATCAAACCCTAAGAGTTAGAATGGGTTTAACACCTTGAAAGTGTCAGTTTTAACACTTTAGTTTTTAGTGTGCATACAACAGACCTCCTTTTGTACGACCCACTGTGTGTGACACAGGTTCAACTATCAAATCTAGAAAGTGTATGATTACCAGATTGAGAGAACTGATATCTTGGCGAAAATGTTCCGACAGAAAAAATATTGTGTTTGGGGTGGGGGTGGGGCGGGGAGAACCCCTAATAACCCCTTAGCGATACCGGTGCATCTGTACGCCACTGGCATCCAGATGTCCTAAGCCTCTACGTCTTTTCAGGTAATGAGACTGCATACTTTATACTGTACAGTCGCCATGGACTGGTCGTAATCCACACTTGGCAGTGATGTCCAGGCATGCGTTTACCAGGTAATAAAACTCATCATCACTAAAATTTTAATTAATGAAGCACAGGGGCAGCGGAAGCTCGTTAAAAGTGGGGGGTCACAATTTTTCAAGGCTTTCATGTTCCATTACAGTGTGAGAAAGGTTACAATCGTATATCGGTGAATGTACCACGACACACTATAGTCTCTCGTTTAGATGAGCATGCCGCGGTGCGGTCACTGTCCTGTCTTTTTCTTCTCCTTCTTCGGGTTGGAAGATGGTTGAAGTTGAAGAAGCGGACCGTACCATCCTATGGTGGGATTCTTTGGCTAAATATTGTTTGGATTTGCAAATAATATATTACAGGAATGCCTTGTACTGACACGTTTGCATGCGCCCATTTTAACTCATTGTGTGGGAGCGCGGCGGCTGAGTGGTAAACTGTTGGACTTCTATGCTAGAGGTCCCGAGTTCGATCCCCGTCCGGGACGACCCGCGTTGTGTCCTTGGGCAAGGCACTTTATCCCAGTTGCCGTGTACTAAGGCGTAATTCACGTCGGTGGTACACATGTCTTCAACCGCTGTAACCCTGCTTGAGCGGAGTTTGAACAGAGTTAGAATGCTGAGGAGCTGACAGTTGCTCGTCGATGCTCGGTGGTTCTCTCCGGGTACTCCGGCTTACTCCACCCGTAAAACTGTCACGGTCACGATTTGCCATTGTGCATAAGTATGTGCATGACCTTAAAACACCAATAAATAAATAAATAAATAAATAAATAACTCATTGTGTAACCGCGAAACATGTACCGCGAAACATGTCTGTGGAAAAAGTGGAGGGGCACGTGCCCCTTCTGCCCCCCCCCCCCCCTGACTCCGCCGCCTGGATGATTATTCTTATAAGTAGTTTAGAATCTAACATTATTGCGTCGTTGAAATATTGCCTACCCGAGGAAATTGATCAGTTCACGGCTACCGTACTGTAGCTTGACGATAAATCACCTGATGGACACAAATAGAAATCCATTATGTTCAGATTTCGTTGCTTTGGAGTGTTGTTGGATGATGCAATCACAGTGGAGCAGGAATTTTTCCATTAGGTTTGTTACCCAGTGGAAAGTTTCAAAATTAATTTCACAATCCGAACATCGGATGACCTGAATTTTAACTTCCCTGTGTCTCATTAATCGATTTCTTTCCGAGGGCGATATATTATGCTGATAAGATAAGCATAAATTAAGATCACGGACGCATTGGATGCAAGAAGAAATTCCTTAACTCTATACCCAACATAACGGCCAAAACAGGCCAGCGCTATTCTTAAAAATCGCCAATTAATTTTCATTATATTTTCATTTTTGTCCCCAAAATATAGGCTGTGACCCCTCTTTGGAACGGGCTCGTCGAGCCCGTTCCAATGAGGGGCATAACCTATGTTTTTGAGACAAAAAATGAAAAAAATTAATTATTCAAGAATTTTTTTTGCAAGTGTCGTCTGCTTTTCATGTTAGGAAAGAGTTAATTCATAACTGCGCAGTTTTGACAGGTTGGATATCAAAAATCCCATTAACCCCTCAGTATTGTGGACGAAACTAATTTGATTTATTGGGAAGGACGTATTCATATATGCGTAGGGGTGATCAATTAAAAATTATTAAATGATAACCCGCCGAATAGTAAAGGCGGAAAGAACTGACTTTTTTTTTGTATCTTAACCCTTAAAACCATTTCGAAAAAGGATACTCTTTTCAGTGAGAGTGCTTGTTAGCCACACGGGTTCGACATGTGCCAAAGACGATGAAAAATGGTTTATTTGAAGATTTTTTGACCAATTATGTATCTTCCCATGATTAAATATTAAAAGAGGGACAAGGTACACAACTCATTGGCTTGGAAGATATCTACCTGCCTTATTCAAACTCACAGGAAAAACAAAGGCGCGTGAATTTGTGGCCATTTTTCACAATCGTTGACACATCGTCCCCTGAGTTGCAATGTGTTCTATGTGCCTACTGGCACATAGAACACATTGGAACTCAGGGGACGACATGTCGAACATCCGTGCTTGTCAGCGTGACAAATGATCGAATATGTAACCAAACAGTCGTGATGGAAAAACAGACCTTTTCGAGCCCCCTCAAGCATGATAAAGCATAAGAAAGGGGTCAATTCTTCGCCAAACGGGTGCGCCCAAATCATACCAACGCTAAATACCCCAATCCAAAATACAATATACTTCCGCTCAAAATAACTTCCGTGGGCGTACAATAGACAAACAGAAGTGCAATAAACGAGAGCGACCTTATGGTTTCTCTAGAAAGTGAAGAATCATTTTCGTCAAATATAGAACATCTGACGAAGTCTCCTCGACCATATTGGTTCTATGAGCTCGTTCTTACGACGGGTTAAACAGAGCTATGGTTAGAGAAATTTAAAAAAATACCAAAATTCGAAAGTAAATCTTATAAATAGTTACGGGAGGAGTTGGCCGATTTGTTTAACCCTTTCAAGACTGGGGAAATATTCCTGCCAGCTTTACGGCACCAATTGGAAGAGTCCGTATTCAGTATTTTCGGGCACCAAAAAAAAATTCAAGAATGTTGATTGGTCTATGCTCCATTAACTTACTGAGTAATCAATTACATTTATAAACTTGATCATTTGCTAATCCGAGTTGTGCCCACTTATCAAGGCTGGGGTAAGGTTGACGCCGTATACTAAAGCAACACACCAATGGTACACTTGCTTTCAACCAATGCGAACCCAGTTTGTGCTGGGACAGTTAGTCGGAGAATCCGTCGGACACTCCCCGCTGTTCGGTTGGCGTATTACCGTTTCGTCAATTTCCTTTTCGGTAGCTCTTGGAACCCGTGAGCCCGCTTTTCCGGACCAGGAACATGATACATCATAATTCCATTACATAGGATGGCTGTTAAATGAATGTGTGGAAGTTGACCAATCAATATTTCCAAACGAGCAGCCTTGGGGTTACACGTTGAAAATATTAATGGGTCTACCCCAAATAGCGAATGCCGAAAAAGTGGAACATCTCGATAATCTCAAATCGGAATTCATGTGAGTTTTAACCCTTTACCCAATGCAGACGATATCAAAATTTATTATTTAAAATATCATTTTTCGAATTTTTTCAAAAGAATTTCAACAAAACCATATCATGTGACCCCCTCGTTGGAACGAACTCGTCGCGCTCGATCCAACGAGGGGTCACATGATATGGTTCTGTTGAAAATGTTTGAAAAAAAATAAAACATGATATTTAAAATAATAAATTTTGATATCGTCTGTGTTGGTTAAAGGGTTAAATAAAACAAGAGTCTATGCAATCAGATCAACTTCGCCTTTTGGTCATTTTCACGAAATTTCATGCACCAACAGGTGTTGTGTTGCATCATTTTTAGGCGCCCTGAGGCAGGGGGGGGGGGGGGGCTCCAATAGCGTTGGGGGCTACCGGGAAACATCGGAATCCGCCTCACCGAAGCTGTGACAAAATAATTCTATTCTATTCCGCTTTCCTTGAAAGTGCAGCCACCCTGCTGGGCCATCGCGACATGCTAATATCAAGATCGCTCCATTGCATCCTTCCAAATGAATAGCCACCCTGCTGGGCCACCGCGACATCCTGATCAACACGATCGCTCCATTACTTCCTTTCAATTAAATTTATCTATACTTGCGGATAATATATTACAGGACTGTCTGTTATTGACACATTAGCAATAGTTCTCTTTTAACTCATTGCGTAATTGTATTAGGGCTTTGAAAGAAAATGGAGGAGCACTTTCCCCTTCCATCGGTTCCCCTCGTCTGCGTGTAATGATGATGGTGATGTATGTATGTATGTATGTGGATGTTTGTGTACTGAAGGGCACATTCATGATTTTGTGTGTGGTTGCGTGTGTGTGGGTATGTTTAAGGTGCAAAAATACGGCCAGGCATAGATATTTCCTACAAAAACGTTTTTTTCTTCTTGCAATATGCCCCCGAAATAGAATTTTTTTGAAAATATATTATATATATTTTGTTAAACTTGATGGGTTTCAAACATGATTTAAAATACATATATTTGGTTTAAACCAAATGTTGAGCTTAGGATCTGGTTAAACTAACTGGCAATTATTGATCTTATTTATTGATGGGCTCCAATTTAGTCCTTACACGGATGTTAGGCAAGCTTTGGGTTGTTTTTTTATAAGCATGACAGGGCGAAGATTAAAGGTTGCTTTAATTGAGAGTTGGTTAAATTGAATTCATCTTTTACCATTTTTGCTGTTTCGATATTTATTCTTTATATGTGAAAGGGATGATGGATCAGCTTTCGCATTCTTCCTCCGATATCATGCGGCGATATGGTCATACTGAATGGCCAGAGGGCTTGAAAAGTATTGGTAGAAAAAGCTCCACGATTTTGTTTCTCTAAATTCATCTGTTTCTTCTAATGTATTTTTAATTGGTGGTTGTTCAATAGGATGGATTTCGGAATCGTCCAAAGAATAGACAGGAAGGTTAAAATGTTGTGCTACTGTGGCATCAGCATATGTTTTATGTACTGTTTATGGCTGATAGCACGTATTGGGAAATAATTTTGACTTTGACCCACGTACTGCTTCCGACAGCGTTTACAAGTGATAAGGTAAATAATATTGGGTGAATTACAATGGAGGCAGTTTCTGATATGATAATGATTTTTCGTTATTCAGAGGAATATTCCTCTTGGCCAGGCATTAAGTATGCAATCTACAATTGCTCCACTACAATTCTACAACGGTCTGTTGTGTTCAATTTTCATTGGTTTGAAATCAGTAATTTCTGCAGGACTTTCCTTTACCTTATCAATCGAATGGCGGTGGGAACGAATGAGCTGTGATTTGATGATAGTTGTAGATGTATGTGGTGGATGAAATGATTTTGTGTGCTACAATCGATGTGAATCAGTTGGTTTAATATACCTTATAATATAAATGACCTGATGCCTGGAATTGTTTGCCTTTAAACACGGTTACATCGAGAAAATCAACAGAATTTTGACAGACCAATAGTAGTTTTCTATTTGATGTTTGGATCATGATTGTTTAAAATTTTAAAAAACTCATCGAAATCATCTTTTGAGTGCTCCTAACTGATAAAAATGTCATCTAAACATCTGAGATATACGAGAGGATGAATTGCACAATTGCTTAAGCCCTCCCCCCCCCCCCCCCACCCCCATTGCGCTACATACGTGTAAATGCTTGCAACATTACGAATGAATCTTTTACTTACAGGACAACCCATTTTTGGGTAAATAATTTTCTTCATTGATTTGAAAGCCATTACCTTTTAAGCTCAGCCCTCAAAGATCCAAAAGTTTGTTCAGCCGGGCGTTTTGCATTAGGATATTTTTCGAATGCATTTTTAACAGATTCAATACCTTTATCAATATAAATGTTAGTATACATGCGGTCGATATCCAAAGTAGCCAGGATTGCATTTTTCGACATTTTTAATTTCGAAATTTTTGACAGGAAGTCCTGTGTATTTCTGAGCTAAGCTCGGATGCCTATTAGCTATAGGTTTCAGATGATAATCAATGAGTTACGAGATGGAATAAGATTTCGAGTTACAATCTGAGATAAAGGGCTTCCCAGGTGGAGGTTTAGTCATCCGCCCATGAAGAACGCTCCTTGTGAGTCTTTGGTAGGATGAAAACTTGTCTTGTTTGAACACTGAACTAAATTGTTTAATATTTCAATTGTTTTTTGTTTATATGATCTTCGTCGAAACATTTTACGATCTTATTGAATGTTTCGATATTAGAGGGCCAAATGAGTGAATCTACTTTCTTATAATGTTAGTATTGCTGAGTTGTTTCATGGCTTCCTTTATATAATTATCCCGAGATAGAACGACCACCGATCCACCTTTGTCGGCCGGTTTAATAACTAGTTTCTTATTTTGTCGAAGTTTCGTGAGGGCTCTCCGTTCACCAGCTGTTAAATTGTTTTTAACGGAGAGTATGTTCATGCTGAACTCATTTTGGAGGATTCGTGTGTTAGCTTCAATAATTTCGGGATGTACTGCACTATCTGGAGGTGACCAACCAGATGAATCTGTAAAAGGAAGCTTCCGAGTAGGTGGAATGCCAAAAAAACCGGCATCGTGTACTGCAATGTTTTTCCGACCCCTACCCCCCCCCCCCCCGGGAACAAGAAATAAAAAAACATACACAATAAGTCCCCACGAAAGCTGGTAAGAAAGGCCGAGTGTGTGCGTGCGTGCGTGCGTGCGGGCGGGCGTGTGTGCGTGTGGAAGGGGTGGTGTGTGTCGCAAGTTACATTGGTAATTATGTTACAGCTGGTGTCGCCGAAAATTCTCTGAGAGTATTCAGTACACGCTTTCCTAACCGCGGGGAACATCACAAAAAAACACATAAATCTACTTTGTATCAGTTATTATAGGGCACACATACAACTCCACATCTGACAAACATTTTTCTTATCAACTGCAGTTACAAATTACCACTGAACCTATTATTAAAAGTTTTGTGAATGAACAAACATCAGCCTGTTACGGAAGAGTATTTAGGACATGCATGAACATACTCACCGGTAAAGACATACTCTCCGGTTATAACGAGTTACGTAATTTGTTATAACTGCAGTTGACTTACCGACTCGTTGTAACGACTTAGTAACTCGTTATAAAGTCAGTATAACGATTTATGCAACGCGTTATAACGACTTAGCAAACTCGTTATAACAACTTATAAAGCAGTTTTAATGACTTACGTAAGTCGTTATAACGAGTAACTAAGTTGTAATAACGACTTAGCAAACTTACGTAACTCGTTTTAACGACCGTCTAGAAAGTCGTTATAACGACTTACGTTACGACTTAACTAAGCCGTTATAACGAGTTTGTTAAGCCGTTATATTTATTTATTTATTGGTGTTTTTAAGGTCACATATTTCTGCACAATGGCTAATCATGACCAGGACAGTTTTACGGGTGGAGGAAGCCGGTGTACCCGGAGAGAACCACCGAGCAACGGCGAGCAACTGTCAGCTCCCCAACATACTAACTCCACACAAGCAGGTTAAGCTGTTATAACGAGCGCGGTGGCTCAGTAGGTAGAGGTGCAGGCTGCAAGCCGAGAGGTCCTCGGTTCGAATTCCACCTGCGGCAACCGCGTTGTGTCCTTGGGCAAGACACTTCATCTCCACTGCCCGCGTGGGGGCACGGTGGCGTTGTGTACTAAGGCGTACTGCACGTCGATGGTGCACTTGTCTTCAACCAATGCTAACCCTGCTTGTGTGGAGTTAGTATGTTGGGGAGCTGACAGTTGCTCGCCGTTGCTCGGTGGTTCTCTCCGGGTACTCCGTCTTCCTCCATCCGTAAAACTGTCACGGTCATGATTAATGATTAGCCATTGTGCATAAATATGTGACCTTAAACATCAATAAATAAATAAATAAATAAATAAATAAATAAATAAATAAATAAGTCGTTACAGCTAGCTACTAAGTCGTTAAAACGAGTTACTAAGTTGTTATAATGAGTTTGCTAAGTCGTTATAACGAGTTGTTAAGTCGTTATAACGAGTTTTCTAAGGGTTATAATGAGTAGTGAGTCGCTATAACGAGTTTTCTTCGTCGTCATAACGAGTTACGTAAGTCGTTATAACGGCTTTCTAAGTTGTTAAATCAAGTTGGCGAAATCGTTATAACGACCTCCTTAACTCATTATAAAGAGTTACTGAGTCGTTATTACGACTTTGAAAAACATTTTCACACGTGTCCTAAATCTGCTTCCGTAGTCTGTCATTATGAGCGTTTAATTATAAATAGAAAAAAACAGACACCTACTTTATATATTAATAAAGCATTCCAGACTCACTTCTGAGACACTTTAACCCTTTACGCAATGCAGACGATTTCAAAATTTATTATTTTAAATATCATTTTTCAATTTTTTTAAAAAGTTTCAACAAAACCATATCATGTGACCCCTCTTTGGAACGAGCTCGATGAGCTCGTTCCAAATAGGGGTCACATGATATGGTTTTGTTGAAATTTTTCTAAATATAATATTTTTTCAGCTGCTGAATTTGCATATTACGTGGGCGGATGCGGGCGATTCGTTGGGTAAAGGGTTAAAACGGCCATGCATATTTATAAATTTTCCATAGCATTCAACCCCAAACAAATCTACTACTGGTCGTCATTGGAAGAATAACATATGTTTGCAATTGATAGTGTCAGCCTTTGATCGCGACCTCCACCACTTCTGAATGTATGACAATGAGACAATGGTCTATTGTCGGAAGGATGATAAACTCTCCTCCATACGAAGTCGTAGACCCCCACTCGCAATCTTTATCCACTAGTAGTTATGCATAATTCAGCCTAACAAACCCCATTCACAATCTAATCTAATATAGTATTGACGTATGTAATAACAGCTGAAATAGATCAATTCTTATATTATGTCTCACGTGACTTCCTTGCATTCTGATTGGCTGAAAGAAGATACCCTATTTCGTGTAGTTTACATCCACAGAACTGACCAGGCACTACACCCAGGCACTACTATTTATTTATTTATTTATTGGTGTTTAAGGTCACATACTTATGCACAATGGCTAATCGTGACAGTGACAGTTTTACGGGTGGAGGAAGCCGGAGTACCCGGAGAGAACCACCGAGCAACGACGAGCAGCTGTCAGCTCTCCAACATCGTAACTCTGAACTCTGCACCGCAGCACAGGCAGGGTTAGATTGGTTGAAGACATGCGCACCATCGACGTGCAGTACGCCTCAGTACACAGCGTCATCGTGCCCCCAAGTAGGCAATCGGGGTGAAGTGTCTTGCCCAAGGACACAACGCGGTTGCCGCAGGTGGGATTCGAACCGAGGACCTCTCGGCTTGCAGCCTGCACCTCTACCAACTGAGCCACCGCGCCCCCACCCAGGCACTACACGTTTTCTATTTTTAGCACACTACTATATCAGTTTTCTTTTCATACTGGGCGAATAAAACTGATCAGGCTAAATTTACAAATCGATTCACAGAGGCACAACATCCACAAGAAATCTTTGTGGAAAAATGTATCGCTTTTCCATTGCTGAAGTCACATTTTTCGAGGCGTTCATTTTATTCTTTGAGAAGATGATCCATATCTCGCTTCGAAGAGAATGATCCATACCTGGGTCCAACTTTCATGAGAACGCGTCCGGATATGAAAAATCGTTTGTTTCGCTGCTCATATTATTTCGTTATTTAATTGTATGTTTTGGGCAGTAAACGAATAAATAATGGAATTCAGATGAATCTTCCGAGTTTGTATCCCGTACTGACCCATTCGGTAATGTATATGTGTGACAAATGTGTGGAAATTATCAAACTGCGTTGTCAAATTTCGAAAATTTTAGTTTTCATTCGCGAGTTGCGCGATTCTAGAATACACAGTTCCGTTTGGGGGAAATGTTTTGTTTACCCTTGCCGACCGATTCAAAATATGTCTTCTGCTCATATCAATAATCCAAGTTAGCCGTGTTTTGGAAGAAGAAAATGTTTTTTAAAAACTACATAGTATTTTTTTTCTATATAACTCTGGTTGGTAGGGCTTCTACCCTGGTAATAGATTAACAAATCGGACAGATGTTTTTCATGATGGGTGTTCGATATAATATAAGGATTAGTGCATGTCTTGTCGTTGACTACGCCCATATAGTGCCCAGTTAGGTGGTGTAGTTCCCTCCGCTTCGCGGCGGGAACTACACCACCCCATTGGGCACTATAGGGGCGTAGTCAACTCCAAGCCATGCACTATTCCTTAATTATAGCATAATGTCGTCGTGGGAAAACTGTACCAAACCTCTGTTCCACAATCCGCCTTTCAGAGGTGCGCTCGCATATTCTAACACACGGAACTAACCCAGGCGTCATGTGATTATTTTACACAATATTTTATTTAAACAGCTGATTAATTTATTCCACTCAAGACAATCTGTTGTTCATCTTACAGTTAAAACTAGAAGTTCTGTCACGAACTGTGCGCTTATCTGGGCTTATTTGCGCGTAGAAATTGCGCGCAATTGCCCTATCGAATGGCATCCAATGCACGGAAGGTTCTCCTGGTTACTCATAGCAAACACAGGCAAAAAAGGTCCATTGGCTGAAACATTGCTTGTGCACAGGCCATATGGACAGAATTTGATGATAGCCTTACTATGGTCATAACGCGTAGATTAACGCGCAGATCAAAATGCTATTTGTACGCATTTCAAGACAGGACTTCTAGTGTTAACTGCAGGTTAGAGCTATTGTAGAATTCTATCATTGTTCCGAATCCAACCCATACAGCAATCTAACCACTCCGCCAAACTTGTAAATGAGAGAGAGAGAGAGAGAGGGGGGGGGGGGGGGGGGGTGGGGGAATGGACAAACAAATGTTGAGAAAGAAAAACAAACACCGAGCCTACACAATTATCTCCCATAAATATTACATGCTTTCTTTATATTTTAAATACTTGATAAAGCGTTACATACTATGTATATTGTCCTCTCAAGGAAAATAAGGTTCCACCTACAATGCTAAAGCATTGCAGATGGTGCCTTGTTCCACCGAAGAGATGAAATTATGTTTAAAATTGTCGAACAATTAAATATTTTTCACATACCCTATTCTGTATGTGTTTTAGTGTAATATCACACTCAACAATTATTGCGTAAAGAGCAAGTTGGCTCTCGATGGGCAACCAACACAAGTAAATGAGCAAGCGACAAATAACAACTATCGGAGAAGGAGATTGGTGGTATTTTAATCCTTGAAGAATGAGAAAATCGTTTATATTAATTTTGCTCCCGGATGTTTCATTCAGGATGACTGCACCCGGGAACCCATGGTAGACCGAAGATGTGGATTGAGCAGGGAAAATATCACACAGGCTGAGACATTTCCAACCAGTGACTCAATGACGTTTATACTGACACTAATTCTGCATTGCCTTTGGTGAATTTTCCAGCGATCGACTTAATAGAGCTCGTAACTGAATTTAATTACGATTTCAAAACATCCGTCTCGAGGCATCACAGGTCTTGATATTTCTGACAGTGTCTGTGGTGGTTCTCCCACAATTGGGTAGACGGAGTATGATGTGGTAGTGACTTCTGTCGCACGTTCGGAACATTCGTCTAGACAGCCTGTTACATTAATAAATCTGACACAATGCAATTCACCACCAAACTATAAGCGTAAGAAAAGCGCGTGATAAATCGTTTGCAGAAGCGCAACTTTTCTCAAACTTAGAATCAAAGATACGAAAAATAAGATGAACTGTTATTTCACGACTGTTCTTTAAAATCCCCATCTGCAACAAGACTAGACCATGCGGAAAACGAAAATCCGTTCCGCACATATGTGTGGAATGGAAATCGTTGAGGAACTATTTTTAAATGTGGCGAAATTTCACTGAAATTTACTACAAATCGTGCAACACAATTACAGTTTGAATTGCCAGCGATTGCTAAAAGTCGCCCCCTCAGTTCCAATGTATTCTATGTGCCAGTAGGCAACACAAATTTGGAAGGGGATCAAATGTGTTCTTTTTGCTGATAAATGTCAAATGAATTGCTGAGTGTTCTTCTAATAATTAGGTTTTATAGACGTGAAGGCGTGTAATAAACACAGAACGACACGCGCGTGTGAATGGGTTAATCGCTATGGCACTTGTGCCATCGCGGAAGGATAAAACTCGAGGCCTAATAAACGAAAGAACAAATAGAAACACGAAGTAGAGCTGTCGAAAGAATAAACCAACGAATGAAGAAATAAATGAATGAATAGATTGCAGTATCATAACGCAACAGCATATTGCACAGGTACCTTGCATGAATTAGCACAGTAAGCAGACGCGTCGTCAGGAATTTTGATGGGGAGATCGATGATTACCGGATATTTTGAAAAATGAGTTTCAAATGGGACTCTGTGGTAGAATTTGGGAAAACATTGTGTGAAATTTAGGATCTAAATTAAAAACATTTTTGAAGTATTGTGTGTGACAAATTACGAACAAAACAGATTTATAAAGTTTTCAGTCATATTTCATTTTCCAGATATATATTATGCCCATGTAAGTATTTCTAGCAGAAATGAAACAGCGATAAGCTCAGTGAAAACGTTTGGGTCAGTAACACCAGGGTCATGCAACTAGTTTCTGTGAAACGCCTAGGCACTCTCTTATACTAGTCTCTGTGAAACACTCTTTTATACTTTGAAACGCATAGACACTCTTATGCGTTTTTATATCCAAGATAGGCGTTTTACAGAAACTACATGCAAACGAGAACATAAATCCTTTGAACCCTGGCGGCCGTTTTTCCGGCCAGCAACACGATAAGTCATAACGTCATTAAATAGGATGGCTGTTCATTAAATGTGTGGAGTAGACCAATCAGTATTTTTAAAGTGCAGCCCCAAGGATGCACGTTGAAAATATTGATTGGTCTACCCCAAATAATGAATATGGACTCTTCTAATTGCTGCCATTGAACTGGCATGGAAGATACCACTAGAGTTCAAAGGGTTAAAACAACTTACCCAGATACATCGAACGCTCTGTGGCTAGGCCACAGAGAGTATGATGTAACAGGGTTAAGTGAGATCGCTCTATTTTGTCAAAATTTTCAAATCGCAAATGGGAGATAGACCCGTCACACTTCTCCTGGCTACGCACCCGAGGCACGAGTTGGCGTACCGTCACCGCCTACAAACAAAGTGGGATATACACATCAGAGTATACCAATAATGTGCTATTCCATATTTATTTATCGGAAAATCAGTTCAGATCTCAGAAGCCAGTTGTATAAAAGTTTCACAAGAAAGTACTGTATAATTTATTCGGGATGAGAATGTCACTGGAAGGTGGGGAGTGAATTCGCTTAACCACTCCCATAATGGTGCGAGTTGTCAGTTTACTGCCACTGATACAGCACCTATTACCACTACAACAACAACCTTCTTTCACTTTTACCACCACTAGCTTCTGTCCCAGCTACAAGTACCAGTCCCATTAATAGTGACTATTGCCTCTGTTTTTGCCCGGTATCACAGTTCCGTGACATACAGCTAGGTTACGTCATCAATTCAGCTAATAGAGATGAATGGTGTTTTGGTTTTCCTGTTCGGTTCCGGTTTTTCTGGCAAACCGAAACACAGAACCGTAAGGCCTAGCAAAAACCGTCTGAACGGATTTAATGTGTACGTAAACTGATCAAATTGTCTTCCTGGGAAGGGAAATAGATTTGTGGCCCCTTTGCCCTCTTGTCACTTATAAGCCCCATTCACATGGCGAGATTTACATACGTGTGTAACGATACACACGTGTGTAAATTTACTCACGCATGCAAACATGGTCATGTGAACGGGTCTGCACACGTGTGTAAAGATACACACGGTGCAAAAAATACATCTGGGTAGACCAGATGTAAATCCGAAATTGCACATGCGTATTGTTTACACGTGTAATTATGGCCATGTGAATGCAAAATGTGAATTGCAAATTTTGCATACCCATTCTGAGACAGGGAACATGGAGGGGTTAATACATTTCGTCATGCTTATTTTGAGATTTGTTTCAACTGCGCGCCTTCTTGGTTGTGACCAAAATCGTTTCTCCCGAGTCACGCCCATAACCAGAGCGGTACTGACCAAATATGGCACAATTCGCCTTCGTCTTGTTCTGGTTGCAGATATTAGTCTGTCCATTGTGAATGTTTGGAAGAGACTGTGGACCCGATGGAATAACCGGCCTTTATATTATAAGCGACTTGTAAATACCACGCAAATACTCCGCATTTTTAAAATACATGTGAACGCATTGCAAATTTTATTATTGCACACCCTGGTAAAAATTGCACATGTGTATCTTTGCATACTATGAAAATGTTGGCCATGTGAATGAGGCTTAATTAGTCTATCTGGCAAAGGGGCAGATACGTCGTGTTCACGTTTACTTTTTCTCGAGTCAGTACGGCGAGAAGAAGAAAAGGTGACTATGAGAACACAACATAGATTAGATGAAGATTATTCATTTGTTACCCTAATTTATTATATGACTACATATATAATTTAACCCTTTACCTAACACGAAAAGCAGACGACACTTTTGAATTTTTGAAGAACTAATTTTTTTCATTTTTTGTTTCAAAAACATAGGTTATGAAGCCTCGTTGGAACGAGCTCGACGAGCTCGTTCCAACGAGGGGTCATAACCTATGTTTTTGAGACAAAAAATGAAATAGTAATGAAAATTAATTGGCGACTTTTGAGAATAGCGCTGGCCGTTTTTTGGCCGTTACGTTACGTTGAATTTTTGAAGAACCATTTTTTTCATTTTTTGTTTCAAAAACATAGGTTATGACCCCTCGTTGGAACGAGCGCGACGAGCTCGTTCCAACGAGGGGTCATAACCTATGTTTTTGAGACAAAAAATGAAATAGTAATGAAAATTAATTGGCGATTTTTGAGAATAGCGCTGGCCGTTTTTGGCCGTTACGTTGGGTAAAGGGTTACCCGCTAAATATCACTACTGTTTGACGATCGTTTCCTGGTCCCCGGAAAAACTACAGTGTGGAATCCGATTCCGTATCGCTATAGTATGAAGGACTCCTTACGGGTGCGTTCGAATTCGCATGATTAGGTGTTCCGGTCACAGAGAGTACTTTACTCCGAGATGGAATGGGTGCGCTCAAACGTCGGTCCGGGTTTTTTTTTTATCGTATTCATGATATTTTTTTATCGTTTTCATGCTCATCGGGGGATTCCCCGGAAGTGTGCACCTGTTACAAAAATAAGTGTAAATAAACAAAAACAGTTCTTTTTGACTTCAATCCACTTTACCCAAAATTGTTGTGGGAATTGTTAATGCTAACCATGGCATGCGATGTTGAACTATAAATCATATAATAAACCTTTTAACGCTACAGTGAAGTGATCTGGGTCGTCGCATCGCGTCTCGTTGAGGAGATCAGATCGTTGGATCAAACGAGCTACCGCAATCCGGCGATCTGACATCTTCAACTCGACGTGATACTACGACCCAGATCACTTCACTGTAGAGATAAAATGCATTTATGTTATTTCTGACTGGCTGGGCTTAGTATTTATTTATTTATTTATTTATTTATTTATTTATTTATTGGTGTTTAAGGTCAAATACTTATGCACAATGGCTAATCGTGGCCGTGACAGTTTCACGGGTGGGGGAAGCCGGAGTACTCGGCGAGCAACTGTCAGCTCCCCAACATTCTTACTCTATTCAAGCTCTGCTCAAGCAGGATTACAGCGATTGAAGACATGTGCAACATCGACGTGCAGAACGCCTTAGTACACGGCGTCATCGTGCCCCCATGTAGGCAATCGGCATAAAGTGCCTTGCCCAAAGACATAACGCGGGTCGTCCCGGATGGGGATCGAACTCGGGACCTCTAGCATAGATGTCCAACGGTCTACCAATGAGCCACCGCGGCTGGGCTTAGTAACTTATCCACTAGAACCACTAAGAATGATCGCAGGGAAGTTGTGCTAAACCCAATGGAGTTATTTACAGATTGTGCTTTTTGTGGTGAGTGGTGTCGTACAGACAACCGAGATTTTTTTTTCAAAGTTTAGGAGCCAGAAGTGTTATTTGCTATAATGTTCTTAATATATAGAAAAAAACGAACCGAAACCGAGTGTTTTTCGTGAAACCGAACCGAAACCGAATTTGAAAAATCAAAACCTCCCATCTCTAATGGTTAATCGTTGATTTAGTTGAGTGTCCAGTCAATCAGCTTCCTATTTTGAAACAATGTATTTATTTATTTATTTATTTATTTATTTATTTATTTATTTATTCTTGTTAAATTTATTTATTTGGGTTTAACGACACTTTTGACAGCCAGGGTCACCTCGTCTCGGACAGTTTTACGGGTGGAGAAAGCCGGAGTACCCGGAGAGAACCACTGAGCTACGGCGAGCATATGTCAGACTTCTCAACGTACTAACTCCACACAAGCAGGGTTAGCAATGGTTGAAGACAAGTGTCCCATCGACGTGCAATACGCCTTAGTACACAGTGCAGTCGTGCCCCCACGTGGATAATCGAAGTTCAGACAGTGTTATCGTTTCTCATTCTTTTCACAAAGTCCAGTTTCGCTTCTCCTAGTTCAGATATCCGAACGTCTCGGCTTCCCCACGCGGAAGCCGCGACGTTCAGATATCTGAATATCTGAATAACCCCTTCTCCCACTTTGACGAATCTCTGCTTACTACTCTGGATCTTATATTAGTTTGCGTGTTGACTTTTCTCTACAACTCTCTTTCTCAACCCAGTCCTCACTCATTGCCGCAACAGATGGGTTTAGCATTGGTTGAAGACAATTCACCGCCGACGTGCTGTTCGTCTTAGTATACTTCGCAACGTGCCCCGACATAGGCAATCGGGATTAAGTGCCTTGCCCAAAATTGTGAAACAATAGTGTTCCTAAACTCAAACAAAAAGTCTTTGAAATTTCCCCCCATCTTTGGGAAATGCTCAAATTTGTTGTTGTGCTTTAAGAATATTTGATTTTCCAGCATCTTCCTTGAAAAGTATTTGAATTAAGTTTACCTATAACCCCTTCTGAGAAGCCATGATCACATATCATATATCACAAAATCGACAAAATTGATCTCTACATTTAACTAATGGTCTGGGTTCTCTGGAAGTCCCAGGGTGTAACAACTTTATACAAGGTGAACAATTGCCGTTAAAATTACGGTATAGAAATTAGGCCCCACAACGTAGATCTTCTGTTTCTCGGGCCATATGTTTATAAAATTGCATGTGGGCGGGCGGTTTTTTATTTTATTTTTGTAATTATTTCTTTGCTATCAACAGTTCACGTTCTTGGATTGTTTTATGTTTTAGGCCTCATAATGACAGAATAGTATGGGCTGTGGTGTATTTCGTCCTTTGAGTGCAAGAAGGCTTTGCAGTGCCGAAGCATTGCAAAGCCTCGTTGCACTAATGGGACAAATTTATCAATTTTATTAACTTGGGTAAAATATTAGACATAAACCATTCAATTTTTACTTTTTTAAGTTTGCATTCGTTGTAAACAGAGAGCAGGCGGCAGCCAAAATGACCATGCGGAAGAGCCTGAGAAACAGCTTTTTAACTTTTTTAGGTCTTACTAACTATCGTTACTTCTACAGTAAATGTTACGCTTTCATATTATATAAACTAATAGAGGGGTGATCGTATACACTGAAGCAGTATTTTTTTATTACAACGAACACATTCAGTTGTTCGATTCTTGTTTTTGCAAAACGGTGTCGTTCACGTTCTGCGCGACGAAAGGTACCCTTTTCAGAAAACTAAATTTTTAATCCTTCACCTAACACGAAAAGCAGACGACACGTGCAAATAAAACTCTTGAATAACTAATTTTTTTCATTTTTCGCGTCAAAAACATAGCTAGTTTCAATGAGGGGTCATAAGCTATGTATTTGATACAAATATTGAAAAAATAATGAAATTTGGATAGTAATTTTTGTGAATAGCGGTTGCCTAATTTGGCCGTCACGTTGGGTAAAGGATTAAGGCAGACTAATTAATATTCTCAACCTCTAACCATATGGCTGCAGGTTAAAAATATTAATTGGACTTCTCGAGATTTTATTTATTTATTTATTTATTTATTTATTTATTTATTTATTTATCTATTTATTTATTTATTTATTTATTTATTGGGCTTAACGATACTTTCAACAACAGCAGTATGTGATGTGCTTTTGAGGACTTATTGGCCGGGCCCCGGTGACGGATCCCGGAAGTGAAGTCATGTCACGTGACCCACTGGCGTCATGTTGTGTTGTCATGGTAACCCGCGTGAGCGGCCATGTTGTGACGTCATCCACATAGTGATTCATGGTGTTAATGCGCATGCTCAGCGCGTGTTGTTAGGGTGATACGTGTTCCGTCGTCCATTTTGTATACTGGAGGCCGCCATCTTGGTTACTATCGCAGCACGTGGTTGCTATGCGGCCTAAAACCTTCTTATAGGACAGGGGTATGTTCGGGGGATATGTTCCTTTGTACAGGAGTAATTTCCCGTTTCGAAGAATTACCCAAATAAACCCGATAACCCCTCCAAATCACCAAAATCCACCCCAAACTACCGAAATTGACTTTATTTAGTACGGATTTCCCCCCAGAATCCTTTGTAGTAGAGCAGCACGTAGTGCTATAGTACCGAGGGGGTACCAGGGGTATGTTCGATTGAATCGGAGTATCACGGATTACTACAAACAACCCGACAATCTCCCCAAATCACCAAAAAATACTTCTTTATTTACTACGGATTCCCCATATTATCGGCTTAGCATGTAGTGTTATGGTACGGGGGTTAGCTCCATTGAATAGGAGTCATTTTCTGGTTTGGATTTTCCCCCAGAATCCTCGTTTAATTCGTAGAATTACCACAAACAACCGGACAAGTTGTACTATTTAGAATTCTTTCAGAATCCTTTTTAGAACCGCCATACCGTAGATTGTACTACTAGCACGTAGTCCTATAGGACGCGTTCGATTAAATCGGAGTATACTCCAGTAGGGTAGAAGAGCCTATCAGCTGGAACAGCTTTGCTTATTTTTACTATCTTTCACTTTTCTGGTATGTTTTTTGTTAGTTCTGACCCTATTCCGAGTACTCATGTTGTTTCGTTCATCTAGATCGCCCAATCAGTTCACTTTACTGGCGCTTCCTAACCAAACAGTTTGCTTCATCCCCCGTAATCTCTATGCAAAGTTATCTCCCCTTATTACAACGAAGTCCTATCCAATTCTCTTCACCTCTATATCCAATGGCCACGCCCCATGGAATTCCTTTTTGTGAAACGTCTCTGGTTATGGAATCCCTTTTTAGTCGTATGAGGCCATAAGGTCTATGAGAAAAGCCCTCAAAGAGGCCTAATTTACTATCCCTCTTAACCTCATTTCGTTTGAGGCCATGCGGGCCATGAGAAAAGCCTTCAGTGAGGCGTAATTTACTATCCCTCTTAGCCTCATTTCAGTACCTGAGGATACCTATGGCCTGGTATTGTATTATTTGAGGATACCTACCGTGGATACTTTCTGGAGAATCCCTTTTTTGTCGTATTCACAAGGAGAAGAGTACATTAAATGTGCCCAATTATATTGATTTCAGTGACAAGAGAAACCCTGTGCTGGGCAGGAATATTTGCCAGCAGCATGCAAAGAGTTAAACGGAAAAGACGACGGCTTGTACCTTACGTCAATGTAGTACTTACTTTCAGCCTCTGCGAACTCTCGTTTGGCAGTTGCTTGCCGCTGTTCGGTGGGTCTCTTCGGGTGTCCTAGTTTTCCCCACCGTAAAAAACGCCCGACACGACATGACCCTGGCTGTTGGAAGTGCCGATAACCCAACACCCTGGCACACACACATGCATGGGTGTGTTGATAGTTCTCGAGACAGCGACTGTTTTCTCGTTGTTATTTCGTAGTCAAAGCACAAGATATTGACCCCGAGGGAATAAGATGCTATCTCCAATGATTAAGTCTTACAGATGACACCTTGTTCCAAAAGGACGATTGGGATGTAAGGTCCTACAGTAATTGGCTTTCGGATATAATCGTCCTTGCTCACTTATTCGTTCGAAACGCACGCGCTACATGTCAACGTCGGACACGCTACAGATAGAGCTGAAACGGTTAACCGATTAATTGATTAATCAATGATCAACATCTTGATCGATCCAAAAAGTAGTTGATCGATTAACCGCTACTTTTGAACTACTGTATTATTTGGGTTAATAAAGGAACAAACATGCTCCAAAACAGGTAAACGTTGTCACACTGACTCACATCAATTATAGATAAGATAAGATAAGATGTTTTATTTAATGCTCAGGCATCAATTCACGCTGAAAAATTAAGTCATATTCCCCTGTCGGTCGGCAAAACGAAATATCAAAATGATATTTAGAAATCGATATTTCATCGTAGGTTCGGATGACGAATCACATGTACTTTAAATTCTACGTATTTATGCACGTTTAATGGGCCGATAAACATTTACATGCAATCATCACAGAGTCAGCACATCAGTAATGAATTCCAGAGTCCCAAATACAAACGAATTCGAATAATTGATAGTGACAGTGACTAAATCAATTCATTAAATCAGCGGTTTCAAAGTTTGACTTTCTCATTCACCTTCCAGCGAAAAGCCGAAATCACTTTCAAATTTCTTCAGTTCAACTTCACACGTCTTCAGTGCATTGAGTTCAAAAAAAATAAAATGACGTGTCTTGTTATTGAAAATAAGAAAGTGGTGTTTTTTGTTATTGTTCTATTTCTTCGAAACACATTGCGATTATTTCAATTCGCCAGCCTTGGTAAATCGTAAAGTTAGGGGAGAAATAAGACGGGACTACTTTTTGTGCGGATATTCACACATTCCAATGGTTGGAGTTTGGTTGTTGTAATTTTTGTATGGACGCCGGTTCGGCACATAAATTTTGCGCCTTAATGGCAAATAAAGGCCACAAATTGGAGAGTTTGTAGTCGTAGAGCATTAAATAAAAAGAAAATTCACGAAAATTTGATGAATACCGAAAATATCTCGTTCGTGGCTACAAGAAATATGAGAATCTTCACTCGCGACTGCGTCGCTCATGAAGATCCTCATATTTCTTTGTAGCCACTCACGAGATATTTTCGGTATTCATCAAATTTTCGTGAATATCCTCTATATATGAAACAGAGTAAAGCATGCAAGTTACTCGCTGACATACTTGTTTACTTGCATGATCATCATACTGTATCAGTAGCTGGAAATGTTCATTCTTAATCCTTTACCCATTGCGGGTAGCAGATGATACTTGCAAAATAAATTCATGAATTACTAAAAATTTTTCCATTTTTGTCTCAAAAACCTGCGCCCTTCCCCTCCAGCGAGAGTGGTCCATCCACCTCCCCCCCCCCCATGATTCTGCATATCCTATTCTGTATGCCCCCTCCCTTCGTAGATCGCTGAACGAGCTCCCTAGATATTACTCTTCCCCCCCCCCCCCAGCCCCCACATACACACTAACTTTGATATCCTGGCTACGCGCCTGTCCTGTTCGGCTTCCTCCCACCGTAAAACTGTGCCATACGTCATTCACATTATTTGAAAGTGTCGCCAAACCCAAATATACAAACAAACAAATTTTTATAAAATTAGGAAGTAGCATGATCACCTGCGTTCTTTAACGCCACCTTCTGGATTAAAGCGGTTAATAAAGGGATTGGTCTCCAGTCGTTTTGATCAGTAGTTTCTAACAATAGCTGTATCCTTGCAGTTAACTTCCGCCCAAGAAACACTGAAACCTTGAGATTTCTGAATGACAATGGATATGTTGACATGCACAACACGTACACATTACATTCCATAATCACGGGATATCAAGCACAACATGTGTACCAACATTCCTTCAAAAGGACGCGTGCACCGAACTAAGAACAGCAGTGAAAAGGGCCAACAATCTTCCTAAATAGGCCAACTAAAAAATAAATTTGGTTCTCGAGCATTTACCTTTTCAAATCAATCGGGGACGGAGGCTTTTAATTTTATATTTTAGATTTATCTTTGTTTATGTTTTTGCGCCTTTTTCAAAAATAAATGCCGTCCACATAATATTTGAGTCATTTTCTTCAGAAGGGAGCAAACTGGATGTTCATAAAACAAACCACAAGAAAAAACAGGCCTTAAAATTTGTTTCGATTCACGAGAACCAGTTTCGATTCTCGCGAGTTCCTGCTCCGAGAATCAATTTTCAGTTCTTAGATATTTTGAATTTGAGATCACTGTTTTACCCCCGTGAGTACTACATGTACATGCGCCATAGTAAAAGGCAAACATCACAGTTTTTGTAAGAGAGTTTGCCCTTTATGGACCCAGTTTCCATTTTTCTCACACATGTGAATGTAGAACACATGTTCGAACATTGAGACGTTTGGTGGTCTGGCTGATGGAAATTACAGTATCGTGGCAGTGGAGTCTAGTGACGTCTTGGCTGCCTATATAGGCAGCCAAGACTTCTCTAGACACTACTGCTAAGTAAAGTTTTGTTACCTTATTATGAGGGAGCAAAGACAGAGCAATCTCTTGGCTTTTTAAAAGACACTTTTAGAATCTTCGACAAGAATCAAATAAACATTTTGTGAGAATCAATATTGATTCTCATTGTATCCCTTGCGAGAATCATTTGCGCGAATCGATTCGGATCCGCGCGTAAATTTTAAGCCCTGAAAAATGTTTTGCAAGCACAAGGGCGTGAGAAAAAGCATATTAAAAACTTTCAGTTTATACATATATCATGGAATCTCTTCGTACTGGAACATTAACAAGAAGCATTCTGGGAGGAAACTTGAATCTCGTTCATGAAAAAAAAATTGAACACTACACCTCAAAGCATTGTGATTCGTGTTTCATTTTCTACACCCAATTTTTCTGAAAACCCAATGACTACAGAGCATTTGCCAGTTTTCCGACTGGTGGGTGGATCCTTCTTGTAAACCACAACATGGAACATTCGTTGCCAGAATTTGTTTAATAGTAATCCCACCGAAGCAATAGAAACAGGGGCATAGGTATGGGGGATGTAAGGGGGTGTCACCCCAACCTCCAATAATTTCCAGTCGGAGCATTTTTGTCTCGTTTGGAATCTAAGATATTAATTTCCTCTTGCCAGTAAGCATGCCTTTTCTTAACTTTTTATCCGGGGGCGCGGTGGCGTCGCGGTAACCGGTTCTCGTCAAATCACCGAAGTTAAGCAACGTCGAGGGCGGTTAGTAGTTGGATGGGTGACAATTTCAGCGACTGATTTGCTCTCCTGCGTTGTGTCCTTGGGCAAGGCACTTAACCCCTAGTGCCTACATGGGGACACGATGACGCTGTGTACTAAGGCGTACTGCACGTCGAAGGTGCGCATGTCTTCAACCAATCTAACCCTGCCTGTGCCGCGGTGCAGAGTTCAGAGTTACGATGTTGGAGAGCTGACAGCTGCTTGTCGTTGCTCGGTGGTTCTCTCCGGGTACTCCGGCTTCCTCCACCAGTAAAACTGTCACCGACATGATATGACCCTGGCTGTTACTGTGTCGTTAAACCCTATTAAAAAAAAAAAAAAAAAAAAATTCTTTATCCAACATAACGGCCAAAACCGGTCAGTGCTATTCACAAAAATGACCATTCAGTTTTCAATATTTTTTCCATCGTTTGTCTCAAAAACATAGCTTATAACCCCTCAATGGAACGAGCTCGATGAGCTCGTTCCAATGAGGGGTCATAAGTTATGTTTTTGTCGCAAAAAATAAAAAAAAATGTGTTATTTAAGAATTTTATTTACAGGTGTCGTCTGACGTTTGTGTAAAGCAAACACTAGATTTGATACTTTCACTTGTGTTACATAGATAATTGATCAAACAAATGGAGGTCTGTAGTACCCGATTCGGTCTGTTTGGGACTCGGCACGACCAGTTTGGAGTACCGGAGCATGCAGAGAAAGTTTGATTTCGCCAGGATCCAAACCTGGTTCTATAATTTGTCCAAGTAAGGGTACTAAAGTTGGTTACATGGAACCAAACAAACAAATGTTTTACCTCTTCAGTCTTCCAAATTAACTGGACTGTCACGGTGTCCGGACATTATAAAACCACGCCAAGTTGAAGTTTTAAAATAGCGACGAAGCAACGTCAGAAACTCGTCTTCACATCCCTTAAGTTGCGTTGCAAAAGCGATTTTTCATATGTACAAGACAGGCAACTCTATATAAATTTGCCGGGTTCCAGATCACACGAAGACTAATTTGTTTAGGTTCTTCGACAGGCTTTGGTTTCTACTTGGAACCAAATTTGGCGCGGATTTCTCTGTGTGTACCAGGGACGTGGCTAGAGATTTCCAATGGGGGGGGGGGGGGGGGGTTAGGGTAATGAATTTCTAACTAGGGGAAGGGACCCCATCCCGGCCCCTCCCTCTAGTTGGAAATTCACTACCGAGAAAGATTTTGAAAATGAAGCCATGAAAGGGGGCATAAAATTGATTCTAGTAACTGAAATGCCAACACATTTATGATAGAATTATCAGGTTATTATTTTTTGGTATTATTCTGGGAATTGAATGTGTGCTAAACAATTGCACAAGCTGAGAACTTTGAGCAATTCACACTGTCCTAACATTAAAAGAGATCTTATGCAGGAATGATCAGTTTTCGAAGTTTCATCATTTTGTAACTGTGAATGATGGAATTCACTCAAGATAACGATTTTACATGATGCGATTTTCTTGAAGTGCATTTCGAGGATTTGTTTTATTACAATAAATAAACGTACTGTACAAATCCCGTACCGACTAACATCCTGCATACTCAGAAAGCTTGATAGTTGTAAATAGTAACAGTCAGAATTTTTGCCGATTTGGAACAGATTTGGAATTTTGGGAAGTAAAGGAGACATCAGCATCACCAAAGAAGCTCTAAAATCCAGTTAGATGGAATTTCCAACCACTCATGACTTGCCCTCCGAATTTCTAACTACAGGAAATTTTGGCCAGGATTGGCGGGGGGGGGGGGGGGGGGGGGGGGACACGTCTATGGTGTGTACAGATATGTTAACTGAACAAGAAGTTGCGTCACGACTACAATATGTATAATTTGTTTATTCACTTACGAATTATAATAATGGATAAATATTAATGGAATTATAATAATTTAATGAGAGGTCATAAGCTATGGTTTTGAGACAAAAAATGACAAAAATAATGAAAATTGAATGATGATTTTTGTGAATAGCGATGGCCAGTTTTGCCGTTACGTTGGGTCGAAGGTTAATTTCAACCAAACTAGAATGGTCTTGGACCAAGCAAAGAACGCCGACTGAAGATCATGCTTCATGGACTGGCCGAATAAAAAAAGTGTATTGTCATAAAAAAAATAATTAATAAAAAATGATTAATATTCTCCCGTTCTTTGCTTAGGCCTAAGCGTTTTGAAATTTATGCTTACTTCATATCCTAAAATCAAATTTTTTTTTCAGAAAATGAAATGATTCTTCTATATTTGAAGAAAATATGTTATTTTTTTTAGAACTCCAGGTGGGTTAAGAGGGATATTAACCCGCAACATCCATCCCCACCCCTTTAGAGATCTCTCTTACATTGCGTTCCATTTTCGTTGTCACTGTCCGAGCCTTCCCATACCTATGTCTTTGGACGAAATATGACCGGGCGAGATCGCGTTAGGAAGTTTCTACAGTAATGTCTTCAAACCACTTAATGTGGCCACTGCAACGACAGTACACACATTGAATTAAATTTTTACTTTTGAGAAACATTACATTTATTTTTTAACCCTTTGACGGCCACGCCCACGCCCATATATGGAGGACGCCTATGTACGAAGGTATGCGAGAAAGTTCAATAAGATTTGACATACTTAAAACTCTATCATCTGATTAATTGTTGGAAAAGGCTCTCTGAGCCCTTTCCAACAATTAATCAGATGGTAGGTTAGATCTGCGAATACCAGGACGTACAGATAATCATCATAAAATAGGTGACAGTAGTCGCTTTTGGCAGCGTAAGGGTTAACTCCAATCCCGATCGACTAATAATGAACTACATCATCAAGCCATGTCTTCGGCGAAATTTGGTTACATGGAACCAAACATACACATGTTTTAGTTCTTCAACCTGTCACTTCAATAACTGTCAAGGCCTCTAGGCATTGTATAAACTGTAAAATATAAAGCCATGCAAGGTTGGAGTTTTAAAATGACGACAAGGCAGTGTTCGAAACACATTTTCAATTGTTCCACCACGATTGCGTCAAGTTTCACAACAACGGCATTCTTTCATATAAACACGGCAACTCTATATAAAACTACCGGGTCCAGATCACGCGAAGTCTCGTTTGATTAGGTTCTTCGACGAGTTTTTGTTCTACTTAAACTAACTTGGAACCAAATTTGACGCAGATTTCTCTGAATGTCTTTATTACATTTACTAAACACAAACCTGACCCAAACAACATTAACAAAATTTTGAATTGGCAGCAAATCATGTAAAAGGAATGTTATTAGAACTCAACTGTTCGAGTGCTATACGTTAATGATTTCATTATATTTGGTGCCTAAAATGTTCTGAAATTGCCATTATCATCGAACATATCAGTTTCTTACAGTTGCGCTGGAGGCTCCAAGAGACCCTAATCGCTCACCCTGATAAAATTGTTTAAGAAGGGTATAAGGTCACATCAGTGGCGGCGCCAGGATTTCAGTTTGAGGGGGGGGGGGGAGCTAAGTAAGAAATTTGGGGACGTTCCAAGGTCGAGATGCCACAGGCCTATGCTAGAGGAGGATAGGGGAGGAGGTGGTTCAGGGATTTGAACGTAGTGGCTATCCCTGTTAATGGGAGTAGCCACTACGTTCAGATCGCAGAACTAGGGAGGAGGGTGTCCCCCTCCCGTCTTTGGGGAGGGGGAGGGTCTCCCCAGGAAAAATATTCATATTTGGACGCCCTGGGAGCGATATCTGAGCGTTTCTACAACACCTGACATGCTGGTGTGATATTAGGGTGGGAAAACCACGGTCAGATAGTAATTTGAAGTTTGATTTTTTGGAGGGGAGGGGGGCGAGGGAAATGTGTGGGATGCCCCTCTGTGGCACCGCCACTAGGTCACATTAGCATCTACATGTTAATATAGTTAATCTAATTAGTTAATCTAATTTAGCTAGGGGCAAGGAAGTGTGGAGGGGGCAAGAGTCCGTTGGTTGGATTGGTGTTTGTTGGGTGGGGGTTAAAATCACTAAAACTCCCTCAAAACTTATTTCGAAGCAAAAAAAACAAAAACCCTAAAAAAACCCACCCAGTTAACTGGTGTGAAAGTTGGATATTTGTTTTCATAAAGTCACACAAAATCCTCAAAATCTTGTTCTCAAGCCAACAAGCCAATGGGCCCCACCCCCGGAATTTCAAATGACCTGGTGGGTTCCCATTTAAACAAACGTTAATATTATGTACTCACATTTACATCCAACTAAAGTTTATTATAATCAGCACTGCCATGCATGGACACAATTATTTTAAACAAATATTAAATTATTTGTTGTGTTCTGTGTTAACTGATGAGGTGTACACCAAAATCACTCAAGCATAATACTTGAGTAAACTTTAATCTAGGAGTCAAATTAATGCAAAATACCACATATGGAAATATTCTGCCTGATGGGTTGGAAGAAGAAGATCTTTGAAGAACATTCATCATACTGCACTAAGTTGAAATTCGGGCTCCCAAATATGACTCCAGGGATTTGAGTTGAACAAACTTGAATCTTAACACACTAAAGTTGTCAAACCATTGTAACAAAAGAATCTGAGTCGTGGATGTGAAGAAGAAGGATTTTTAAAGAATAGCCCTAATATTGCACTAAATTAAAGGCTGGGATCCCACGGGGTGCGGAAATATGACCCAAGGCACTTGATTTAAACAAACTTGAATCTGAACCTTCTAATATTGCACTGCATATCAAATATCAAAAGATTCTGACAGGTGGATTGGAAGAAGATTTTTTTAAAAGTAAGTTCCCCATCTTGTACTAAGTTAAAGTTTATGTTGCCACAAGGAGTCCAAATATGAACCTAAGGACTTGCTTTGAAGAAAATGGAATCTGACCCCACTATTATAATTGCAAACCAAATCTCAAAGGATTCTGAGAGGCAGATCTAAAGGAGAAGGTTTTTAAAGAATATTCCTCATATTTAGGCTCCCGGTATCGGTCCGCACCATTAACCTGCTCAAATAATACTCCAGGAACATCATTTGAACAAATTTGAACCTGAATCTCCTAACGACGCTGCATATGAAACATCGAAAGATTCTGACGGGTAGATCTGAAAAAAAAATTTTTTAACTTGTAGAGTGCTACCTTATTTTTCAAAGGCAATTTGCAATATGAGTATTGAGTTTCCAAAGATACCATGCTGCCTGCAAGGGGAGCCTTAGTTTAGCAAGATGTTCTTCATAAATAATTGTTTTAGTACCATTTATTGGAGAGTGCCTGTTGACAGAGCTCGTAGAGCTGAAACGGTTAACCGATTAATCGATTAATCAATGATCAACATCTTGATCGACCCAAAAAGTAATTATTCGATTAAGTTTTACTTTTGAAATAATGTATTATATGGGTCAACAAAGGAACAAACTTGCCCCAAAACAGGCAAACATTGTCACACTGACTCACATCAATTATATGAGACTGAGTAATGCATGTAAGTTACTTTCTGACATACATGTTTACTTGCATGATCATCATACTGTATCAGTACCTGGAAATGGTCATTCTTAATCCTTTACCCATTGTGGGTAGCAGACGATACTTGCAAAATAAATTCATGAATTACTAAAAATTTTCAATTTTTGTCCCCAAAACATAGCCTATGACCCTTCATTGGAGCGAGCTCAACGAGCTCGTTCCAATGAGGGGTCAAAAGCTATGTTTTTGAGAAAAAACTGAAAACATAATAAATTTGAATTGTGTATATAGGCCTAGTCGGTTTTGTTTGTTACGTTAGATAAAGGGTTCATGCAGTAAATCATCAACGGTGTGGCATTTATTCAGATATCTATTTGGACAAGTGATTAATCGGTTAACCATGGTTAATCCACGTGATTAATCGATCAAGAAAACCCTTTAACCGTTTCAGCTCTAATAAATTGTAACAAAACAAGTTTATATAATTTTTTTTTCTACTGCTGAGCAAACAACAAGCATGGCTCTCGGCACCTTTTAACCCTTTACCCAACGTAACGGCCAAAACCCGCCAGCGCTATTCTCAAAAATCGCCAATTAATTTTCACTATTTTTTTCATTTTTTGTCTCAAAAACATAGGTTATGACCCCTCGTTGGAACGAGCTCGTCGAGCTCGTTCCAACGAGGGGTCATAACCTATGTTTTTGAGACAAAAAATGAAAAAAATTAGTTATTCAAGAATTTTTTTTGCAAGTGTCGTCTGCTTTTCACGTTAGGTAAAGGGTTAACAGAGCAGTTAAAGAATATTCCACATATTGAACTAAGTTCAAATTTGGGCTCCCGTATCGGTCGCACCATTAACCAGTACATCAAATATTGGGATTTAGTCTATTTTATCTTGTTTCTCTCCCTGTGGGAATCCCAAGAAGTGAAGCATAGCTTGTTTACTGTAGTAAACAAGCTCTATTTACTGAGAAAATAGAACCCGGTCACCAATGACTGAGGTGGAAGTTCTCTAAAAATGGGCAACCTGGGTATACACGATTGACTGGACTTTATTTATATCGGCGGTCACGATTAGCCGTTGTGCAGAAATATGTGAACTTAAGCACCAATAAAATAAGTCTTGTTAATGGAGACGTTAGAGTTTTTTCAGACCAGATATAATAGAACAAATATCCATTTTATTATCAGGATACAGGGAAATTACCAAACTCCGGATAAACGAAGTCTCATGTTAATTCAATATTTTTCACTGGCAAAGTGAATTCCGTTAACAGGGTTTATTGTAAATAATATGAGCTGAAGAGGAGCTTTAGTGATTACTTTTCGTCCGTCCGTCCATCCGTCCGTCCGTCCGTCCGTACGTCCGTCCGTCCATCCGTCCGTCCGTCCGTCCGTCCGTCCGTGCGAACAATGGGGGTTTAGGGGCTATTATTATTAGGGGCTACCTTCAAATTAAGGTAGTGTTAGGGTTAGGAGTGGGGTGGGATGAGGTTAGGTTAGGGGTAGCCCCAGAGTAGGGCTTAAGGTTGGGGGTTAGGTCCCGGGGGTAGGGTTGGGGTCAGGGTTTTAGTTTTAGTAGCCCCTAAACCGAAAATAACCTCTAATCCTATTGGTCTGGCTAGGGTGGGGTTAGGGTCAGGGGTGGGGGTGGGGTGGGGTTAGGGTTGGGGTAGCCTCAGAGTAGAGCTTCGGGTTGGGGGTTAGGTCCTGGGGTGGGGATTAGGGTCAGGCGTGGGGTTTAGGGTTTAGGGTCAGGGTGAGGTAGGGTAGGGTTAGGGTTATGGTGTGGTTTTTGGGTGGAGGGGTGGGGTTAGGGTTAAATATAAGTTCTAGGGAGGAAGGGGTGGGATTCTGGGTAAAATAAGGTTTTGGACTTACAAAATGTTTTTTTGGTAGCCCATAAAATCGAAATGTTGGAACATACGTCCGTGTCCGTTCCTACGTCCGCCGCCCGACCGCCCGACCGCCCGCCCGCCCGCCCGCCCGTCCGTCCGTCCGTCCGTCCGTCCGTCCGTCCGTCCGTCCGGCGTGATCTTTATATTATCGACTTCACAAACTAATGGGCCGAATTTAACCAAATTTGATATGCATGCTCCTTATCAAATGTCAATTCAAGTTTGCTCAAATAAAGATGTCACACCTACAGGGGGCAACACAATGGGCATAATTCTGTTACCACCCACATTTTTTTTTTAAATTAAAAAATCATCTGCTCCAGAACTACCAATCATATTTTTTGATACTTTGTATACGACACTCTTAGATGAGTCAGATTCAGGTTTGTTCGAAACAAGACCCCTGAGTTCGTATTTGGACTCCCCATCGGAATCCGAATTTTAACTTGATGTAATATGACAAAATGTCTTTAAAAATATTTTTCTTCATATCTACCTGTCAAGATCTCTTGATATTTGGTATACAGTTTGTTAAAATCAAGTCTCTGGGGTCATATTAGTGGGAGCCCGTATTGTAACTTAGTGCAATTCTTCTTCAGCTCCATCAGTCAAAATACTTTGACACTTGGTATGTAGCATTCTTAGTGGGTTTGGGGATTTACGTCTGTTCAATCAAGCCTATGGGTTCATTATGGAACCCGAATTTTAATTCAGTCCAATATGAAGAATATTCTTTAACCCTTTACCCAACGTAACGGTTAAAACCGACCAGCACAATTCGTCAATTAATTTTCATTATTTTTTTTCTTTTTTTGTCTCAAAAACATAGGTGATGACCCCTCTTTGGAACGAGCTCGTCGAGCTCGTTCCAAAGAGTGGGCATCACCTATGTTTTTGAGACAAAAATTGAAAACAATTAGTTATTGAAGAATTTTGTTTGCAAGTGTCGGCTGCTTTTCATGTTAGGTAAAGGGTTAAAAATCCTCTTCTTCAGATCTACCAGTCAAACTTTTGATATTTGATATAAAATATCCTTAAGAGATACGGATTCAATTTTATTCAAATCTAATTCACGGAGTCAGATTTATAAACCAAGTCCAATATGAGGAACATTCTTTAAAAATCTTTTTCTTCAGATCTACGTGTCAAAATATCTTGATATTTGGTATTCAGCCTCTTCAGAGCAGCCCGAGGTCAGGGCGCTGAAGTTTGTTCAAAGCAAGTCCCTGGAGTCATACTTGAGCCCCCCGTGAGAGCCCAAATTTTAACTTTGTGTAATATGAGGACTTGTCTTTAAAAATCTTCTTCTTCAGAACTACCAAACAGAATCTTTTGATACTTGGTATAGAACATCCTCAGAGAGGTCATATTCAGATTTGATCTTCTGGGCTTCTATGTGAACCAGAATTTTAACATCGTGCAATATGAGGAAATTTATTTAAAAATCTTTTTCAGGTTAGCAATTATTTTTTTGGGGTGGGATAAAACGGAATTAAGTGCCTTGGCCAAGGACACACTGAGGTTACGCTGGTCAGTGTCGAGACATGGACCGTACTCACTGTACCAACGCATTCCCTGAGATAGAGGTATGTGAGCTAATACAGAGAGTAATCGCTTGACTGGACTGGTTACGTGAAATAATTCATGAGAGGTGAGGGACGTTGTTCAAACACGAGTGCGCGAATGCGCACGAGTGTTTTACAATTTAGTCCCTCGCCTCGAATGAATTATTTCACGTAACCAGTCAAGCGATTACTTACTCTTTTTATTACTTTTCATTATTAACGATAATTATATTATTTAACCCTTTACCTAACGTAACGGCCAATTTTTTTTTTTCATTTTTTTTTCTCTAAGACATAGGTTTTGACCCCTCATTGGAACAAGCTCATCGAGCTTGTTCCAATGAGGGGTCATAACCTATGTTGTTGAGACAAAAAATGAAAAAAATTAGTTATTCAAGAATTCTTTTTGCTAGTGTCGTCTGCTTTTCATGTTAGGCAAAAGGTTAAAAAAACAAAAACAATGAAGTACCCATTACAGCCACGGCAAAGCGTCTTCGTTTGCGCGCACAGATACATGACCCAATTGTTGATTTCATAAATCACTTGTGAAGTTATCGTTTATAATCAAACCCGGAAATCCCATGCAGTAAATCACACTTTGGAAAGTAATAAAAACTTATTTGTCTGCTGCATTGTTTGATTTAACAGGGAAAGTAACAAAAACCTTAAACTTCTACAAAACGAGTCTGTGACCATACTTTCTTACACACGCCAAAGACCGAATCGCCAAACAAAACAAACATAGCATCTACACCAACAATTATGTGGGTCTATGCTACTCACTGGAATGTACATGAGCTGTTAGTGGCTACACCAACAGTTAATCGACCACCACCTTCGCGATGGTCGCTGATATGTTCATGTGTACATGTGTTTTCCATCGCATCTTTTGGGAGCACGGTGGCTCAATGATCATGGCATTTAACTTCAAGCCGAACGGTCCACAGATTGATGGCATATTAGCCGGGCTTGATAATGGGTTGGTCTGGGTAAGAAAACCCAATCTAATAAATAAATATACAAATCTACAAAAGAAAACCAATTTAGTTGCAGTTGGCACCTGGTTTGGTCCATTATACTTCAAAATCTTCTAAGCGGATGTCTCCTGAAGTACAATAAACTGACCAAACCATCACCAGACCGCCGTATCCGCATCAAAAGTGGGACTGTCATGGGTTTGTATAGTACATTGGTTAACATACGATTATAACGCATACACGAAAACATCGCAAACTCTGAAAAAACTGGAAACTCCTTCAGAAATTACTGATTTCGAACCACTAAAAACAGAACACAACAGATCGTTGCATAGTTGTAATGGCAAGGTATTGGATTGCAAAAAGCCTCGCTGTAGATTGCATAAGTTTATGCCTGATCAGAAAGAGGAATTTTCCTCTGAACAAACGAAAAATCATTATCTGATCCGGAGCTCTTTCCATTGTGATTCATCCAATATCATTTACATTATCACATACAAACGCTGTAGAAAACAGTATGTGGGTCAAGCACAAAATCCTCCCCGAATGCGTGCAACTCAACACAAAACAGGATATAACACATAAACCTAACGCCCCAGCAACACATCATTTTAACCTTCCTTGCCATTGTTTGGACGATTGTGAAATTCAAGCAATTGAACATCCGCCAATTAAACATATCTTAAAAGAAACAGGTGAACTAAGAAAAAAACACGAGAAGCTTTTTGGATCAATGCGCTTCAAACCCTCTGGCCATATGGTATGAACATATCAGAGGATGAATCCGAAAGAAGGTCCATCATTCCTTTCACTTTAACATACAAAATGAATGTCGAAAGAGCGTAAATAGTAAAAGATGAATTCAATTTAACCAACTCTAAATTAAATGTGGGATATGAAAGTTTTGATGTTTCAAGAGTATCAGCTGGTTTTCATGTAACTTTTAACTCTTTCACAAATAAATGCCTTTCAGAAAACAAAAACAGTAACCTGATGTGGATTAGATATACCCTCGACCAGACAAAATGATACTTCAAACATCATTTCAGAATTAGACTGTGTGATGTTATTAGGAGATTCATAACGAGAGTATGGTAACTTGCACAATTATTGATGTGATAAAGTGCCAGAAACATACAAACACTATATTCTCCCATCAAAATAGAGTTCCAGTGTGTCTCATGAAGTCTCATCTATCCGATAGTAGTACCAACACCACAAACGAGAAGTCGAAAAAACCACAGGCACTCGCTTCCGGCCATTTGATGAAAAAAACAAAGATGCCGAGAAAAAATACCCCTCCTCCCTATATTACTGAATATCTTACCTCCTACAAGTATCATTGGCTCAAGGACGTCACATGCAGACTGCATATAAAACCGTATACTGCCTGTCAACATCAATTTACGCTGACAGCTATGGGTAATCTCCCCTTTGTTCATTGATTATTCAAAATGGCGGCAGCCGATAAACGCTTCAAGTTGAAAGATTGAGTGTTGGAAGCCCATATTTGGTCTGAAGTGCAGGTTAGGCAACTTAAAAGGCTTAATATTCTGTGGATGCGTGTCATGTTACCTTCGAAATGAAACTGTTCGGTATGTATGAATTTGCCTTGTTACAATTTATATAGGCACTCTCCCATAAATTGTAAGAAACTCCATTATGAGCAAGTTCCTAAACATTTCTATTAATTTAGTACCCAAATATGAACAAGTTACCTGCCAATTGTGCTGAGATCAGATGGTATTATATTTTACAAATGATTCCGCGTGTCCACAAATTTGTATCTTATTGATTGTGACGATTCTAATACTCTAGCAGATTTGTATCCAAGTTAATTCTGTTCGGTTCTGGAGGTTCCAAATTCGGAGCTTCATCGTTTCTCGTGTCGCAGTTCACTTTTTAGGGCCGAACCTAGGTCATGACTTGAGGGGCCTATGTTTTACTTCGGCCCTGGAAAAGTTTTATATGACGAATCCACTCCACATTGACCTTGTCACTGAACACCTATATGTGCCAATCAAAAACAGGTTTGTATTGAGTTTGTAAAATACGAATAGCCCACAAGGTCGGTTATTTCATCGTTGTGGGGCCATTGCGATTTGAGGACAAGTCAGTAACTATCCAAACAGCGAGCATTTGGTATAACGCTTTCTAAAACAAGGTTTGAAGTGGAATAGTCGTTGCTACTCTCGTAACATATACCCTGCTTTCACTTGCCCATCCCCAACACCACACCACCCACACGCAAATAGACTCTAAAATCAGTTGGGTTAAAAACCACTCTAAATCAACTGGATTGAGTGAATATTCAATCCAACTGATTTCAGAGTACACTAACACTCACCCCGTTCACCCACAGATACCTACGTGCACACCAATACCCGCCCCCATCCAGAATCAGAGGTTGGTCCCAAACACCTAAACCAAACAAGAGGCCCCACGGGGCCTGAAGTGCTCACTTTGAACAGAACACGATATAAACAGAATTCAAGAATGAATCTACATTAAGAAATCCATCTCCATAGGATACATTGTCAGCTCTTGAGCACCTCAGGAGTGACTAAAATAGTCCAAACATCATGCCTTTTCACCAGTTGATCATAATGTAAAAAGTGGGAGCTCCCTTATGAAGCCCTTTCATACAACCTATGTGGATTAATCTTAGTTACACGCCTCTAGAAGATACTGAATACAAAATTTCTAATTCTTCAACAACATGCCCAATTCCTGCTCCCATAAGGAGTCCAAATACTAACCCAAGCACTCGATTTAAACAAAGTTGAATCTGCTCCCCCCCCCCACACCTTCCCTCCCACACTCCACAGAGATGTTGTAAATCAAATATGAAAGCATTCTTCCTGAAGAAGAAAATGTTCAAAGAAATTTCCTCATATTGCACTGAGTTAAGATTTGGGCTACCAAAGCGAGCTCGAATATTAACTTACGGATCCGATTTGAACAGATGTGAATCTGACCTCCCTAGAGATGTTGTATACCCAATATGAAATAATTCTGACTAGTGGGTCGGAAGACGAAGATATTAAAGAAATTTCCTCATATGGCACTAAGTCAAAATTCGGGCTACAATAGGGAGCCCAAATATTAACCCAGGGAAACCAATTTGAACAAATTTGAATCTGACTCCCCTTGAGATGTTGTAAACCAAATATGAAAGGATTCTGACTGGTGCATCTGAAGAAGAAGATTTTTGAAGAAATTTCCTCATATTGCACTAAGTTAAAATTTGGGCTACCATAGCGAGCCCAAATATGAACCTACGGACCCGATTTGAACAAACTTGATTCTTCACCTCAAAAGGAAGCTCCATAACAAATATCAGGTCAATGTACCCACTGGTCAATGAGTAGAAGATTTTAGAACTATTTTGGAGCATTTTCTCCCACCCCCTCCTAATGGGGCTGGGCATTTTGAGTTGAACACAAATGCAATGCTACTTCGGGGCCATCACTCACTCAAACTTTCACTTGAATTGGCTGTCCAGTGCTTTTGGAGAAGACCAAAACACGGTGTTTACGGACGACGGACGGAAAGTGATTAGATAATTAGTGAATTCATTTCGCATTTCGTCCCCATAGTTCCAATGTGTTCTATGTGCCTACTGTGGACAGACATGCTAATGCTTGTATCGTTCTCACGAGAAACAGATTCTCAAACAGACCTTGCATAGGCAAAATGATTTGTGATTGTTTGAAGTTTCATAAATTTGCAAATTTTTAGAATTACAGTCACAAGTTACCCAAACTCCAAAATGTCAGATATGGTGTCAGAGACTGTCACCAAATATCTGCATGCCAGTATTTTAACTCAATTTCCCCTACATAACAAATGTGAAGAAGATCAAGTTAACGTACGGAAACCAAAATAAGTTTGGATAGACGCTAGGACGGATGGAGAGATGGACAAACCATTTACACAAACATGCTTGGTTTTCAAACCATGACAATGGCCCATATTGACTTCGCAGTCGTATTTGTGCTTCATTCCCGAACTATAATGAACGTTCCAACACCAAAAAAGTGTATCAGTGATTTTGCCTCAACGCGGTTGTAAAAGGTGATTGATGGGTGAATATAGCTGAAATGGGATTTAAATTGGAGTGTGGGTGAAATTAGGGGGGGGGGGGGGGGGCTAGACCTCATAGTCACCCCATATCTCTGCCACCACCCCAAAACCCCACCAATAGGAGAGGGACACCCCTTATAACCAGCATCACCCCCTATAACCAGAATAACCTGCGGTCTTTGGATATGCCTTTGGCATGTATGGGGCCCCTTGCTTCTGTATGCCCCAGACAGTCTTGGGCCGCCACTTCCAGTGATAATAATAATCATCTTCTATTGCTAAAAGATAAGATGATACAAGTCTAAATCGATGTCAAGTCTTCAGATTCACAAAACAAAGTGTGTTGTACATTCGGCGCTCTGGAATTTCATTGTAAGCTCATAATACATGCCACAGTAAAGGTTTCATTCAATGGATTTGCATATATTTTTGTGCTTCACCGTGCCCCACCCGCCTCCACCCCACTCCCCCCACCAAAAAAAAAATGAATATGAATATGAATTATACATATATAGAGGGTGACTAGTGTTTTTGAGTGGATATCGAAAATTATCTCACCAATGACCGAGTGAAATGTTTATTTTTCGCCAGCGCGTGCGGGAACGAAAATAACGATTTATCTCGGTCACAAGTGAGGTAATTTTCGGTATCCACCCAAAAACACTAGATATTCTTTTTATTATAAGCTTTTTATAAGAATCTGATAATTCCACTCGTTTCAACCATGAATTGATGCATGAATGTAAACAGGGCATTGAGACATTGAAACGCGGAAGTGATTTGATTGACACTATGAATAGACAGCGTCTTGCAATCTAATTCAGCTGGCGAGTTTCTAGTCCAAACATGGCCTGAAAGTCCGTAATATAAGTATTTGGTTTGGTAGGTCCTTTAAAAGGGCGTATCAAACCCAAAACTTATATTGCGGACTTCCAGGTCATGTTTGGACTAGCGGGCATCAGGCAGCAATTCAAGGCGAATACGTGTTGAATTATTGTTGGAAATGATCGGTATCCTACGGAAGCCTATTAGCTTCACGTCGTTTTTAGTTATTAAATTGTGGCTACAATTTAACATGACCAATAAACAATTTATTAATTGCACCTGCAATTTAGCTAAATTGTACCTACAATTTAATAAGTTGTAGCTACAATTTAGCGCCTGTGTTTTTATTGGTCATGTTAAACTGTAGCTGCAATTTAAGTGGCCAATCGGTGGCATTCACACGTACCATGGCTCACTACTCAATCCTGCATTTACACTTGAAATGGCCGAAAATCATCAATTAGAGGGGCAAATATTAGGAGTTTAAAACAGTATCAGTCGGCGAGTTTTTTTTATAGAATTTTTGAGGATTGTAATGGGAATGAGAGTGTGGGTGTTAAATCTAAAAGCTTATTTGACGGGCTAAGTAAGAAAGAGGCGCCCGCTCTTGAACGTTATCCTGGTGGATCGCTTGGGGTCACTGTTGTTCAGTGTCAGATCGAAATCACTAGAACTGCGGGGGGGGGGGGGGGGGGGGGCATTAAAAAGAGTGTTAGACAGAAATGGAATGTAGTATGTGTAGCCTAGGAAACACGGAAGCCGTGGCATTTTTGGGTGATAGCTTAAAATTGGCTCACTATCACAACACTCAGACCGGCAGGATTTGGGTGTTATAGTACCGGTTGTGAGAAAAAATGCGTCCCAAAGAGGGTAAGCGTTTTGAGAATGTTTTCCCGACCCGGAAAAATTTCAGTCTTTGAAGGAACACTCAGCTCCAAAATGCTTGAACATTTGTAAAGGAAAACCAACATTCTCAATTGGTAAAATATGATAGCATGGAGGTCATCCTCAATTCGAGTTAATTCCATGAGGATATTGTTATGATAAGTTTAGGGGTAGTGGTGAATCACTGATAGACGGCTTGACTTTTGTGCTTGAGGTTCTGAGTTCAAGCTCGTGAAGCCATAAGAGCGACACTCATTGTATAATGGACAAGGCATTTCATCCCAGTGCACATATTGGGCACGATGACTCTGTGTATTGAGGTATATAAACCGCTATCGACTTACTTCTGTTGTCAATTGCTCCAACCCTGCCTATGCTGCAGGGTGGAGTTATGATGTTGGGTAGCTGGTAGGTGTTCATCGTTACTAGGTGGTTCTCTCTGGGTACTCTGGCATCCTCCATCCGTAAACCTGTCACCGACATAACACAACACTGGTCGTTGAAAGTGTTATGAAACTGTAGTGTAAGTTACACTTAGTTACATGTGTCTTCAATCCTTGAGTCTGAGATGTTATAACTGATAAGAAATATATTAGACAGCCAGTATTTCCTCTGTACACAGTTTGAGTCATATAGTCGTAATAAACACACATGGACTGGAGTTCTGTCTTTCTTAACCTGTTGCCCAACACAGTTATTGTCACAAGATAATAACACGACATGATGTCAGAAGTGGACCACACCTAAGAGCTTGGACGGCTCTGTCGTGGGACTGTGTTATTAACCCTATCATAGTGTTGCATAGAAAAAACAACAGGTATGATTACACTCTAAAATCAGTTGGGTTAAAAATCAACCCAAATCAACTGGGTTGAGTGAATATGAACCCAATTTGGGTTCATATTCACTCAACCCAGTTGATTTGGGTTGATTTTTAATCCAACTGTTTTTAGAGTGTAATACTTACCAGATTGCACCGCCAGAACTGTTCAGTTTCCACCCGCCAAAGGAGTGGCTCAAGTGGATACGTCGGTTTGAGAGATTCAGGGAAGCCTCGGGCTTGACAAAGGAGTCTGAGCAACGTCAAATTAGTACTTTAGTGTACAAGATGGGCGACTGAGCGGATGGTATCCCATCTTCTTTCGTGTTCGGTGAGGATTGGGATAAAACTCGATATGAGACTGTCAAAGCTAAATTTGAAAGTCACTTCATAATTCGAAGGAATGTCATATTTGAGCGTGCAAAATTTAATACTCGTAAACAAGAGGAGGGTGAATCTGTTGACTCATTTATAACGGCACTGTACACATTGATTGAACACTGTGAATACGGAGCATTAAAAGACAAAATGTTGCGGGATAGAATAGTGATTGGCCTGTGAAATAGCAGACTATCAGAAAAATTGCAGCTTAATTCTAATTTAACCCTTTCCAAAGCTATGGAAACTGTTCGCCATCAGGAAGCTGTTAAAAAGGAAGCAGCTTAAATGCAACAGAATTTTGAAACTGTTGGTTTAAAAGTAGAAAACGTCAAATAATTCCTATAATTCAGGAAATCAGTTTCATAAGTGCAAATGGTGTGGAAAGTCTACACAACATACGAGAGCCAATTGTCCTGCCAAGGATGCAAATTGTTATAATTGTGAATTACGTGGTCATTTTTCGACCATGTGCCACAAGTCGAGAAAACAAGCTAGTGAGAATAACACAATTAGCTTCAATAGAAAGAATCAGCATAGACATAGAGACCCAAGAAATGTGCGAGAAGTCACACAAGAGGTGTATAAACATTGGGATGACGAGTCTGAAAATTTGGATTTTCTGTTGGGTGAAATTACAAAAGACAGGTTTGGTAAGGGCTGGACAGCCGATGTGCAGATAAATACCAAAACTGTTACGTTCAAGTTGGATACTGAAGCAGATGTCACCTGTATTCCCAAGAGTGTTGCAGATAAATGTAACATTGCAATTCGTAACTGTGGGCACAATTTGTTTGGTCCGTGTAAAAGCAGTTTAATTGTTTTGGGTAAATACACTGGGAAAATAAGAATTAACAATGCTGAAATTGTAGACGATATTTATGTTATTGAAGGTTTACATACACCACACTGCAAAAAATATAGGTTCTCTTTAGAACCCAAACTGGTTCTAATCTTGTCCCTGAGATGGAACCAGTTCTGTTTAAACAGTATTTATTTCAAATCAAATAAATTTACCAAGATTAGCGTCCAATTTTAACAGAATATTACATGAACTGAAGTAGATTCAGCAGTAAACTTGGAGCTTATTCAACGCAGTTGCCAAACATTTTGAAACAAAGGAGATATGAACAGTTGGCATATCGAACCAGTTTTGGTTCTGTATAGAACCAAAACTGGTACGATATGCCAACTGTTCATATCTCCTTTGCTGAATAATGAGTTGAGACAACCTCGTATGAGCTCTAAACTTACGGCTGAAACTCCCTCAATTTATGTTTAATTCTGTTAATATTTAATGTTAATCTTTATAAATTTATTTGATTTTAAATAAATACTGTTTAAACGGAAATGGTTCCATCTCAGGGACAAGATTAGAACCAGTTTTGGTTCTAAAGAGAACCTATATTTTTTGCAGTGCACTTTTAGGTAGATCGGCTATTGAAAAATCTAAAATACTTGGTTGTAGTTTCATTGATACAGCATTGAATGCAGCAAACACTGGAGTTAAGCTGATACCTTTAGAGGATTATACCCAATTGTTTGAAGGTTTGGGATTAAGGAAAATTAAACCATATTGTGTAACTTTGAAGCAAAATGCACAACCTTTTTCTGTACGTTCCCCAAGAATTCCACTACCACTAATGAATACAGTGAAAGAGGAACTCGAGAGAATGGAAAAGTTTGGCGTGATATCAAAAGTTGATAGCCCAACAGAGTGGTGTTCACCAATTGTTGTTATTACCAAAAAGTACCGACAGCAGGGGCAAAACTAACAAAGTGCGCATTTGCGTAGATTATACCAAACTGAATGAAAATATTTGTAGAGAAAGGTTTGTTTTGCCGTCAGTTGACGAAACCCTCGGTACGCTCTCAGAAGCCAAATATTTTACGAAATTAGATGCAAATTCTGTTTTTTATCAAATGCCACTTGCTGAGCCATCTAAGTCTTTGACAACATTTATAAAACCGTTTGGGCGATGGTGTTTTAACAGAGTCCCGTTTGGAATTTCATCTGGTCCGAAATTGTTCCAAAAGCATATTTCTGATATTCTAAAAGGTGAAAAGGGTGTCGGAGCCCATATGGATGATATTTTGGTATTTGGATCTACAATTGAGCAACACAATAGGCATTTAAATGCTGTGCTATCAAAATTGTGTGGAAAAGTCATTACGCTCAATAAAGAGAAATGTGAATTTCTGCAGAGAAAAGTCAAATTTTAGGGACACATCCTGGACCAAGATGGTATACACTCTGATCCAGAACGTATTGAAGCTATTCGACAATTTCAAACTCCCAAGTACATCAAAGATATTAGATCTTTTCTTGGAATGGTTAATCAAGTTGGGAAGTTTATTTCAAATCTGTCTGAAAACTCAAAACCATCAAGGGACTTATTAAGTCATAAAAATGAATGGGTGTGGTCGAGTTCTCAAATTGAAGCATTTAAACATATTAAGCACGAGCTGTGTTCAGAACCATCTCTTGCAATTTATAACCCAGAGGCTGAAACGATAGCCTCTGCAGACGCCTCGCGATATGGAATTGGTGGCTTGCTTAAGCAAAAGCAGAGAAATGGCAAATGGCTATCAATTGCTTATTGCTCACGGCCTCTGTCCTCAACTGAACAACGATACGCTCAGGTGGAGAAGGAGGCACTTGCAGTAACCTGGGCTTGTGAGAGATTTGGAGATTATCTTTTGGGCAGGACATTTCATATTGAAACAGATCATTAGCCAAATGTTTCACTCCTGAAAGCTAAAAATCTGGATGAACTGCCACCACGAATACAAAGGTTCAGAATGTGGCTCATGAGGTTTAATTACACGATTGCACATGTACCAGGTAAAGAATTACTTGCAGCTGATGCACTGTCGCGAAGCCCGTTGTCTGAGACTGGGTATCAGGGAGACCCAGAGTTTGAAAAAGAGGTACAAGTCTATGTAGATCATGTATTTAATACTCTGCCAGCTTCAGAGAAACAGGCAAAATAATGATCAGTTAATTACCCAGATAAAACAGTATGTTATACAGGGATGGCCAGAGAAGCATGCTATAAAAGGTGATTTGAAATTCTATTGGTCAATCAGAACTTAATTGTCAATATCGCATGGAATATTGCTAAAAGGGTGTAGAATTTTCATACCTGCATGCATGAAAAATGAAATGTTACAAAAAATTCACGAAAGTCACCAGGGAATAGTTAAATGCCAAGAAAGGGCGAAATTATCTGTATATTGGCCGGGGTTAAACAGAGATTTGGAAAAATTGATCCAAAATTGTGTACGATGTGTCCCTGAACAAGTTAACAGATCAGAACCACTGATCTCACAGGGGTTGCCCAATTTTCCGTGGGAGAAATTAGGTACAAATTTATTTTATTTGAATGGGCAGACATATCTAATAGTAATTCACTATTTTTCAAGGTTTATAGAAGTTTTTAATTTACACACTACAACCTCACAAGAAGTAATTGGTAAATTAAAAATTCTATTCGCCCGACATAGCATACCAAGTATCGTTGTATCTGACAATGGACCTCAGTACAGTTGTTTTGAATTCCAAAAGTTTGCCAACGAATATGGATTCAGCCACATTACCTCCACTGTCCTCCAGTCCTTTATTTCCACAGAGTAATGGACTGTTTGAAAGGGCAGTAGGTACAATGAAAAGAATGCTAAGAAAATGTCATGACCCTTGTCTAGGACTTTTAGACTATAATAGCGCCCCTTTGCACCATGGTTATAGCCCAGCTGAAATGCTGTTCAACAGAAAATTAAGAACCACATTGTCTAGTATGCCTCATACACATATCCCCAAATGGGAAAGTATAAAGAATTTCAGAAAGAGGGATGGTACCCTTAAAACCATACAGAAACAGAATTTTGATACAAGGCATGCTGCTAGGGGGTTAAAGGAGCTAAACGTGGGAAATAGAGTCTATGTTAAAGACCAGAAGAAATTTGGCAAAATTGTAAGATCACATGTCGTACCACGCTCATATCAGGTGCATACTGGTGATAATGATACCCTTCGAAGGAACAGAAAAATGTTGGTTCCCTCGAGTGATATCATTATACAAGAGGAAGTAGAAATTCCAGAGGAATTAGTAGACACTTTGTAGTAGGCACATAGAACACATTGGAACTCAGGGGACGACTTGTCATCAAACTGGAAGTAATAAAACAACACCTACATCCAACAGCTCGGTGATCTTATCAGATCAGGAGACTGGGGTTAGAACCAGGTGTGGAAGACTAAGTAAACCACCTGATCGTTTTGGATATTAAAATATTTGTTTATCTGGAAGGAGAGATGTGGTGTAAGTTACATTTAGTTACATATGTCTTCAATCCTTGAGTCTGAGATGTTATAACTGATAAGAAATATATTAGACAGCCAGTATTTCCTATGTACACAGTTTGAGTCATGTAGTCGTAATAAACGCACATGGACTGGAGTTCTGTCTTTCTTAACCTGTTGCCCAACACAGTTATTGTCAAAAGATAATAACACGACAGAAACCACAATAACTAATTAGGCCTAACGAAAATAACCTCGTTACTTGTGGGGTTTGCAGTTGTTTTATGAATGTCCTGGTTGCATGCTGAGAGAATAAACCTAAGGTATTTCAAATCACGGGAGTACATTTTGGCACCGAGTGCTTTAGCTCGGATCGAATCCAGAAATCGGGGATGTATGTGACTAAGATGTGAAATCATGAACTCGCCGGGCGAAACCAAGCTATCTGCATTTGATCAGCAGTCAGGGACGGGTCACACGGGAGTAAACAAACAATTTATGTAATTTTTTATTAATTTTCTTGAAGGCAGAACTTGTTGAAGTTTTTGTTATTTATTTATTTATTTATTTATTTATTTATTTATTTATTTATTTATTTATTGAGGTTTAAGGTCACATATTTCTGCACAATGGCTAACCATGACCGTGACAGTTTTACGGGTGGAGGAAGCCAGAGTACCCGGAGAGAACCACCGGGCAACGGCGAGCAACTGTCAGCTCCCCAACCTACCAACTCCACACAAGCAGGGTTAGCATTGGTTGAAGACAGGTGCACCATCGACGTGCAGTACGCCTTAGTACACAACGGCACCGTGCCCCCATGTGGGCAATGGGGAAAGTTTTTGTTTTAAAAGCAACCATATTCAACTTTGTATAATTATGACTGTACCAGCCCGCCCACTGTGCACGCCCTTCTCCCTAAATATGTTCTATATTATCACCAAAGGTCGTACACAAAACCTTTCCACCAATTATTGTTGAGGAATGGCCAGACTGGCAAACGCCCAGGGCTTCACTCGTTTAGGGGGTCCCACATTTCACACGGAATTGTGCAAAACGATAACATTCTCTCAAATATGCAACACGAATCGCGTGAAACGATGTTTTTGAGAGGTTCAAGTGCCAGGAAATGGCTCCTTTTCCTTTTGGATTAAACAAATTTTCTCCCGCGGGGCCACTACATGGTTGATCTTGTGCATGACTTGAACCTACAGGCCCACGCAGATCGGCGCTACCTAGGGCCCTCACTTTCTTACAGCATGTGTTTTACCCCAATGATACACAATGACACCCAAGTTTCCAATGTTACCCAATAATACTCAGGGGGCGTGGTGGCTCAGTAGGTACAGGTGCAGACTGCAAGCCGAGAAGTCCTCGGTTCGAATCCCACCTGCGGCAACCGCGTTGTGTCTTTGGGCAAGACACTTCACCCCCTTTGCCCATGTGGGGGCACGATGACGCCGTGTACTAAGGCGTACTGCACGTCGATGGTACGCATGTCTTCAACCAATCTACCCTGCCTGTGCTGCAGTGCTGAGTTACGATGTTGGGGAGCTGGCAGCTGCTCGTCGTTGCTCGGTGGTTCTCTCCGGGTACTCCGGCTTCCTCCACCCGTAAAACTGTCACGGTCATGATTAGCCATTGTGCATAAATATGTGACCTTAAACATCAATAAATAAATAAATAAATAAATAATACTCAAATTATGCCCAATGATAACCAAAATAAAAATAATTATATTTATAATAAAATGATGATTTTATTTTCCAAATCCTGTAGTTAGACTTTGTTGTCGTGGCTGACTCAACCGGCGGAATGTGTGAAAGATCTCAAAGAAAGAGATTATTCAGGCCATTTTCAGCGAAAACAAAACAACGAACCCGATTGGCCAATTAAATTGCAGCTACAATTTAGCTTGACCAATAAAAGTGCAGGCGCTAAATTGTAACTACAATTTATTAAATTGTAACTACAATTTAATAACTAAAAACGACGTGAAGCTAATAGGCTTCCGTAGTGTCCACTCAAAAACGCTAGATTTACTTTTCATTATACGTTTTTAGAACAAATTGATCATTTCCAGAGATAATTTGACTCGTTTTCACCTTGGAGTGATGCTTTGAAAGACGTCATTTTGATTGATACCGTGAAAGTGAAAATTTCTATATCTTCACAGTTCTATCTCCGCAATTTCTTCGATAATCTATCGTTTAGCGTATACTAATTAAGGAATAGTGCATGGCTTGGAGTTGACTACGCCCGTATAGTGCCCAGTGAGGTGGTGTAGTTCCCGCCGCGAAGCGGAGGGAACTACACCACCTCACTGGGCACTATAGGGGCGTAGTCAACGACAAGACATGCACTAATCCTTATTTTATATCGAACACCCATCAAGAAAAACATCTGTCCGATTTGTTAATCTATTACCAAGGTAGCAGCCCTACCAACCAGCGTTATATAGAAAAAAATACCATGTAGTTTTTAAAAAACATTTTCTTCTTCCAAAACACGGCTTACTTGGATAATTGATATGAGCAGCTTCATCAGAAGACAGATTTTGAATCGGCCGGCAAGGGTAAACAAAACATTTCCCCCAAACGGAACTGTGTATTCTAGAATCGCGCAACTCGCGAATGAAAACTAAAATTTTCGAAATTTGACAAAGCAGTTTGATAATTCCACACATTTGTCACACATATACATTACCGAATGGGTCAGCACGGGATACAAACTCTGAAGATTCAATTAAATTCCATTATTTATTCGTTTACTGCCCAAAACATGTAATTAAATAGCGAAATAATATGAACAGGGAAACAAACGATTTTTCATATCCGGACGCGTTCTCCCAGGTATGGATCATTCTCTTCGAAACGAGATATGGATCATCTTCTCAAGGAATAAAATGTGACTTCAACAATGGAAAAGCGATACATTTTTCCACAATGATTTCTTTCCGGGTCGTTTTGTGGATGTTGTGCCTCTGTGAATCGATTTTTAAATTTAGCCTGATTAGTTTTATTCGCCCAGTATGAAACGAAAACTGATATAGTAGTGTGCTAAAAATAGAAAACGTGTAGTGCCTGGGTGTAGTGCCTGGTCAGTTCTGTGGATGCAAACTACACGAAATAGGGTATCATCTTTCAGCCAATCAGAATGCGAGGAAGTCACGTGAGATATAATACAAGTATATATATGATCACTGAGTGCGAGAGTACACTCTAAAATCAGTTGGGTTAAAAATCAGCCCAAATCAACTGGATTGAGTGAATATGAACCCAATCGGTTCATATTCACTCCACCAAGTTGATTGGGGTTAATTTTCTACTCAAGTGATTTTAGAGTGTATTGAGCAAGACATACCTCAAAACACACTAAACCATTTATACTGCCGGAGTATGCAGACGTCCCAAGTTTCCTGCTTCATAAACATAAAAAACACACACAAGTAAATCTTCAAACGACTTCTCATCTCGATTCAATTCGGGAATCCATCAGACGATCAACGTCGCTTGTACTTCCCTGGAATGTTAACAAAAGTTGAGTTGTATTACCTGTGAGGAATCTCCACATAGTAAGTGTTTTTATTGGTTAGTCTCATTCACTGTATACGATGATTTTGAATCCTTTAGCAAACATGCCCCAAAAGTTGACTCAACGAGCAGACAGCATAGAGCAGGGATTATACTTCATCTAAATTTGGGAGAATCCATTTGAATTCTCGTGAAAATGTTTGCGAGAACCCTATGGGTGTCTCAGGATCCCATGAGGCCACCATTGTTGAACTCCTGTTGTATACCGATAAGGCATGTTAGCTCTTTACTCCACACAACTTTTTAATTTTTAAAATATAAACTGAATTTGATATTTAAAAAAAAAAAAAAAAGAATATTACCAATACAAGAGGCCCCACGGGGCCTGAAGCGCTCATCTTGAATAGAACACAATTTAAACAGAGTCCAAGAATGAGTCTACATTAAGCAAGCCATCTCCATAGGCTACACTGTCAATCCTTGAGTCCCTCGGGAGTGACAAAAATAATCTGGGCATCATGCCTTTTCTTCAGTTGATCATAAAGTAAAATGTAGAGCTCCCTTATGAACCCCCTTGATACAACCTATGTGGATTAATCTTAGTACCTCTAGAGGGTACTGAATACAAAATTTTTAATTCTTCAGCAAAATGGCCTATTCCGGGTCCCATAGAGAGCCCAAATATTAACCCAGGCTCTTGATTTGAACACAGTTAAATTTGACTTCCCAAGAGATGTTGTGTACCGAATATGAAAGCATTCTGACTGTTGGATCTGAAGAAGAGAAACTGTAAAGAAATTTCTTCGAATTGCACTAAAAAAGTTCAAATTTGGGCTACCATAGCGAGCCCAAATATTAACCTATGGATCCGATTTAAACAAACTTGAATCTGACCCCTCAAGAGATGTTGTATACCAAATGTGAAAGCATTCTGACAAGTGAATCCGAAGAAGAAGATTTTTGAAGAAATTCCCCCATATTGTACTAAGTTAAATTTCATGTTCCCATATGGAGCCCCAAATATTAACCTAGGCACTCGAATTGAACAACCTGGAATATGACCCCCCCCCCCCCCCCCCCTAGAGATGTTGTATACCAAATATAAAAGCATTCAGACTGCTGGATCTGAAGAAGAAGATTTTTAAAGAAATTTCCTCATATTGCACTAAGTAAAAATTTGGGCTACTATAGTGAGCCCAAATATATACCTAGGGATCTGATTTGAACAAACTTGAATCTGACCCCCATAGAGATGTTGCATACCAAATATCAAAGCATTCTGACTGGTGGATCTGAAGAAGATTTTTTTAAATTACCCTCCATATTGAACAAAGATAAAATTTGGGCTTCCGTAGGAAGCCCAAATATTAACCTAGGGACTTGGTTTGAACAATCTAGAATCTGACCCTCATAACAATGATGTATACCAAACATTAAAAGATTCTGACTGGTGGTTCTGAAGAAGAAGATTTTTAAAGAATATTCCCCATATTACCCTATGTTAAAACTTCGGGGTCCCGTCGAGAGCCCAAATATGAACCAATGAGTTTTATTTCAACAAACTTTTATCTGACCCCCCACCCCCACCCCCCCCCCCCCCCCCCCCCCCCCCCCCCCCGTCCCATATGGATGCTGTATACCAAATACCAAAAGATTCTGATGATTGGTTCTGGAGAAAAGATTTTTAAAAATTTTTGCAAATATGCTAACTCAGCATTTTTTCGATGCCCATTACAGAACACCCTAACATAACCGATGGCAATTTTTTTTTACCATTCAATTCTACTTGTCCTAAGGATACTTCATACCAAATAACAGCTCTCTGTTCCGTGGGGTTTGGGAAATATGGGTGTTCGAAAATATTTCAATTTTTAGCTCCCAGGGTTCCCATGGGATACGGGAATTTTTTTTTTTTTCATGGGTCAAGTACTTATGACCCAATACTACCACAAACCAAATTTGGTTCATACCGGACCATCGGTTCAGAAAATAGAAATTTTGGGCGGGGCCAAAAATCTTACCCTTTCTTTTACAAAGCCAAATATTACTTCACGAACTTCGTTTGAACAAATTGGATTCTACAACTCATATGAAAGCTCCATAGCAAATATCAAGTCATTGTACACACTGGTTCTTGAGAAGAAGATTTTTAAAATATTTTGGAGCATTTTCCCCCACTCCCTCTCTATGGGGCTGGGCATGTTGAGTTGAACAAAAATGAAATGCCCCTTTGGGACCATCACTCACACAAACTTTCACTTGAATTGGCCCCGTGGCTTTGGAGGAGAAGACCAAAACATGGTGTTGACGGACGACGGACGACAGACGAAGGACGACGGACGGAGAGCGATGAGATTAGCTCAGCTTGACTTTGTCAAGATGAGCTAAAAACAATAAAAATATGGGATGTCATTGGAACCGGCTCGAATGACAGCCATATTTGAATAATTTTATTGACAAAGTGACAGGGCATATCGGGTCATGCTAGCCTTGTATTGGTTAGCTAGCCTTGTATTGGTTAATTTGCTGCCACCATTTTAGGTAAAGGGTTAAATCGACTCAATTCCTTTCACGCATATCCTTGTAGAGGTGCAGCGAGAATCTACATGGATTCTCGCTGGTTTTGTTGCGCGAAACTTTGCGTTAATCGATTCTCGGATTCCCGTCGAAATATAAGCCCGGCCTGTAGAGTTTCCTGAATAGTTTCATATCGGACGAGACATCAGCCCGAGGTAACTTCACATCAGAGACCAAAGGTCGAAGGGTGGTGTGAAGTTACCGAGGGCTTATATTGTTTCTCATTCAATTCACAATGTCCGAAGTTTCCTCTTCTCCTGGTTAAGCTATATGTCCGAACGTTTTGGCTCCCTTAGTGGCGGATAGCCGAACTATCTCTTCTCCCACGTCGACTTACGACTCACGAATGTTAGTTTTGTGGAATTTTCTGAACAACTCTTATTTCTTCTCTTCATCTACCTAATCATTACTTAACCCTTTATCCAACGTAAGGGCCAAAACCGGCCAGCGCTATTCACAAAAATCGCCAATTGATTTTCATTATTTTTTTATTTTTTGTCTCAAAAACATAGGTTATGACCCCTCATTGGAAGGAGCTCTTCGAGCTCTTTCCAATGAGGGGTCATAACCTATGTTTTTGAGACAAAACATGAAAAACATGAAAACAATTAGTTATTCAAGAATTGTTTTGGCAAGTGTCGTCTGCTTTTCAGGTTAGGTAAAGGGTTAATGCAATCATTAATTCCCCATCATACAAAACTCTGTTGCAAACCACTCCACCATGTCTGGTAAAGCCAATTTTCTTTAATGCGTCGACGAATAACTGAACATTTCGATGTGAACAAACTGATTGCACTTGGTAACGCCTAGAGAGGGACAACTCTGGCTTGGCTCATATCGGCCGAGAATGGCGTCATATCAGCTGAGTATTAAGCCATATCAGCCGAGTTTGAAAATTCTGAGAAAATCAGTTCTAATTATTTATTTATTAGGGTTTAACGACACTTTCGACAGGCGAGGTCACCTCGTGTCGGACGGACGGGGGAAGCCGGAGTTCCCGGAGAGAACCACCAAAAACAACGCAGAGCAAATATCTAACTCCCTAACGTACTAACTCACAGGCAGGGTTAGCATCGGTTGAAGACAAGTGCAACATTGACGTGCAGTACACGTTAGTACACGACACCACCGTGCCGTGCCCCACAAGGGCAATCGGATTAAATGCCTTGCCCAAGGACACAATGCAGTTACCCCTGGTGGACATCGAACCGCGGACCTTTCGATTTGATGTCGAATGCTCTAACCAATGAGCCATCGCGCTTCCATCAGATCTAATAAATATAAATAACAGTTGATTAGAAAATTGGATGAATTTCTTTCTCTCGTGCTTGTAGCCTTTAAGGGTTAACTATTTTCGGCGTCCATCTATTAGAACAAAGTACCAGGGCTCAAAATAAGCGGTGTCGCGTCGCTTTTTGCTATGCAAAACTTGGAGAAAGCTACACAATGTTCAATTATATATATCATTTTGCGATACAAGATAATCAACTGCAGCCTATTAGGCTGCAGTTGATTATCATATATCGCAAAATGTAAATTTGCAAACAAATTTGAAAACTAGTTCACTGTTGCTTTACTTCTGATTGTGGAACATTCCAGGCATAACTCAGATTAACTCTTCATCAAGCATCACTAGCAACTTCATATGTAAGATGAATTCTATTGGTTTAAATTCTTCCTGTTTTTGCAACATTTTGCATAAAATGTCCATTAAAAATAACTTCAAGCCCATCAAATTAAAAATCCAAACTTCAATTTTGAGAACAACCAAGACGCCATTTGAAAATATCCAAGTCCATGCAACCCTTAAAGGCAGTTCAGTTAAAAAAAAAACATAGTAAATGTTTCATGTGTTGCAGACCATTTGGAAATGCTCAGAAATGGATGGAAACTATTCTATCTACTTAGAAGAATTCAATACAAAACAGCACAACATAACTCTAGTATACAAAAATAGCTATGTAATTTTTACAAAATGCTATTCATTTTTTTGGAAATGTGTAGCATTTTGCAACGCAAAGAAAAAAAGTTATTTTGAGCACTGCAAAGTAAATTCAGTAAGTTGTTCCATTTAGGACGGCAGTACCCTTCAACAAGGCGTTCAAGCAGTTCTTCCCGATGACACGTAGCCGTTTGTCTAGACACAACAGGACAATGCATTAATTCAATTTTCTGGAGATCGATAAAAATTAAAATCACACAACTCGTGACCGCATTCCAGTACGCTTTCTAAACGTCCGTCTAGACATTAGTTTTGTATCTGTGTCTTGCGTCTTTCGAGGATTCCCTAACAAAGGGTAAACGCAGTACTTTGCTGAGTGCGTTCCGCGCATTTGTCAGACATGTTGACTTTTGTCGAGACACTAAAAGTGCTGTCCGATGGGTTTTTCACAATACCATTAACCTTTTACCTAACGCATACGATATCAATTTTTTTTTTAATATATTTGTCCAAATTAATTTTTCAAAAAAATAAAAAAATTCAACAAAACCATATCATGTGCCCCGATCCCCCTCCGTCATTGGAACGAGCTCGACGAACTCGTTCCAATGAGAGAGAGGGGGGGGGGGGGGGGGGGGGGGGGGGGTGTCACCACTGAATATTTTTTTTTCACTGCGAAATGTAGAACTTAAGCAGGCGATTCGTTAGACAAAGCCTTAACCCCCTCCACCAGTGTATGAGAAAGAAGTGTTGTGAAGCGTTACACAGACCCGAAGCTAGATGAAATCACCCGACATAGGGGGAGAAGTGGCAGCTGTATGCCGAAGGCACGAGGTGGGAGAGTATGGGAGGAGATCTCCCCAAAAGGGGGTGATCCCCTCCCATACTCTCCCTACCTAGGTGCATAGTCCCACCCCTAATGGAGGGGCGATCCGGGGACCTTCCCAGAGAAAAATTTTGTAAAAGACAAGTCTCTGATAACGATTCTAGAGTGTCTTGGCATCTCAACAGGACATGGTTAAGATAAGGTGGTTCTGCGGTGCCTCTGAGAATGAGCGAGGAATGGGGTGTTTTGTAGCTAGACTGTTGTGTGGAAGAGGAATATAATGTCGTACCAATGTTCATTTCCAACAGCTTCTCTCGATTTTCCAGAAATATTCGGAATATTGCCGAACGATCGAGAGAATCTGTCAGAAACAGACATCTGCACGACTAGGTTTTGTCGGTCAGAAGTTTTTTTTTCCGAAGGCTATTGCAAATTTTCGACGGAGAGTGTCATAGGGGGGCGACCCCCCCCCCCCCTCACCCCACTAGCTTCGTCCCTGAAATTACTTATTAAATGACGCTAAGATTCCATAGCTGCATCCTTTTCCCCCATATTGAGAAAACGTCTCTGCCATCAACTGCATCTCTTTTTCCAAAACCAATAAACCATTCTTAGCGTTCGAGAATGAACGAATTTATAAATGAACGAAAATCAAATGCATGATAAAATGTTTGTAGAAAGGATGTAGTAAACGAAGGGACAAATAAAACACAAAGGCGAATTCGAACAAATAAACCAGCCAACAAACGAATGAATGAATGAAAGAATGAATGAAGGTATTACAGTGTCATGCCAGAAGTGCTTATTGAACGAGCCCGGGAGGGGGGGGGGGAGGGGGCTCATTGACTACGGGATCGGGTTTCAAACAGAAAGGTTCCGGGTTCCATCCCCACCACTGGTAATTGAGTTGTGTCCTTGGACAAGTCACTTCATCCTGATTGCCCACATGGAGCTGTGTACTTATGCGTACTGTACATCGATGGTGAACTCGCCTTCAACCAATGCTAACCCTGCTTGTGTGGCGTTAGTACGTTGGGGGGTCTGTCAGTTGCTCGCCAATGCTCGGTGATTCTCTCCGACTATTGGTACTCCGGCTTCCTGCACCCGTAAAACTGTCCGACATGAGGTGACCTTTTCTGTTGAAAGTGTCATTTAATTCCAATAAAAACAAACAAAACCCGCCCATGGAACAAGCAACCTCCTCCCCTCGCTGGAACGTATGCGTCGAGGGGTCATAAGCTGTGGGCTTATAACATAAATATGAAATAATGTAAGTTTTTTTTCTTAAAAGAAAAAATGAAAGTGTCGTTTTCCATTCGCGTTAGATGAAGAGTTGGAATAAATTATAAATCTCCCGATGGGCACCTACACCTCCCTGTCTACCTCCCACGTCCCAAAAAGCTAGTCTTGCAGCTGTCTTCTTCGTGGATCTACCGATGGGACACCTGTCCCGTCAAGAGAGGAATATTGTAAGATAAATTAATTATTACCACCATGTATGTGTGTTTGCGTGATGGTGCATTGAAGTCTCGACCTCGCATCTGGGTCATATATCGACTCACCCTAAAGGACGCGTCCATATATTCCCGGAGACGAGGTCTCAAATTCAATAAATCATCACGGAAAACGATATGGTAGTAGTGGAGGCTGTCACCCTGGCGAAAAGCATTTAGCACTGAATTCCCCACACCCCAAAACTGTCACTCGGGCGAAAAAATTAACATAGGATTCTCCATAGAGCTTTTTCGCCCAAGTGACATTTTTTCGCCGGAGTGACAGTCTTGGAGGCAGGAAAAAAAACATATCATATGACTCCTCGTTGGAACGAGCTCGTCGAGCTCGTTCCAACGAGGAGTCACATGATATGGTTTTAGTGAAATTTTTGGAAAAATTTGAAAAATGATATTTAAAATAATAAATTTTGATATCGTCTGCGTTGGGTAAAGGGTTAAAATGTAATCGAACATTCTCTCCTATGATTTGTCTCTTCTGTGGCCTATAAAGTAGAGAAAAGTTCATATATTTGCCACATGCTGACTAACCTACTAGAAAACGAAGCATACACCCACAAGACCACGTGACCTAGCACTCTCATACTATTAATAAATATGTTATACACCAAACACTTCGAGGTTAGTATTACTAAAGGCTGATAATAGACCAACATGGACATAGACTGTCCATACTGCACTACTATACTTAAGATGTTACCAATCATATCTCACAGCATCATTTGACCAAGCATCGCCAACTAGTTATACCACCCGTCGCATTGTAAAAAAAGCACAAGGTGGATTTGTAGTACTGAACGCTAACAGTAAACCAACAGACGTAGATACCGTTACCGTATATCCTATCGTACCTAGACAACCGACCATACTCAACAGCATTACATGTCCCTGTAATACGTACTGCCTAGTGGTATAAAGCATGAGGTATGTTAGTAGTTTAGACCAACAGGGATAAATTCCATCAATACTATACTACCATGCCAATCCAGTATGAGAAAGTCGGAAAAACCCGAACAACCTATGATTGAATTATATAGTGGACATCAACCGTTATCAACATCTCGCTGACGTTGCGTGACACAATGACGCCAACCGTTTCGTGGGAAAACGTTTCGAGAAAACTCGCCTTTCCCATCAATCTTCTATGCCATACCCATACTGTATACCTAAAGCCATAGTATACATATCTATCAATACATATCATAACATAATATGGTTTATTATATGCTAAACGATAGATTATCGAAAAAATTGCTGAAAGATAGAAATCGTATCCCTCACTGTGAAGATATACAAAATGGATGGCAGAAACGCGTGTCACCCTAACAGCACGCGCTGCGCATGCGCACTAAAACCACGTATCACTATGAGGATGATGACGTCACAAAATGGCCGCTCACGCGCGCTATCATTACAACAAAACACGACGAAATTGGGTCACGTTGACTAATAATGTTAATCTTTATAAATTTATTTGATTTGAAATAAATACTGTTTAAACAGAACTGGTTCAATCTCTGGGACAAGACTAGATCCAGTTTTGGTTCTAAAGAGAACAAATATTTTTTGCAGTGTAGTATTCTTCAATTTGCTGGCACCTTGTCAAACATACCTGATGTCCACTAAAACCCCGCCATCACCTGCATACAATGAAGACGTCAAAATGCATGTGTGTTGTATTTAAAAACAAAACACTGTAGTGATCTGCCTTGGACCGGTCCAACCGAAAAGACCGGATCGCACACCCATGTATCGGACCTCTATTATTGGACCGGACCACCAACGTGGGTACGGTACGGTCCGCATCACTATACACTCTAAAACAGATGGGTTAAAATCCAACCCACCCAAAGCAACTGGGTTGAGTGAATACGAATCCAGATGGGTTTATATTCACTCAACCCAGTTGATTTAGGTTGATTTTTTAACCCAAATGATTTTAGAGTGTACGGCGTATACATAAAACTGTCACTTGTGTTTGCTAGTTTGATGAGATATGAGTCGGACCACTCCTACAAAATAACAACGGCAATGTCGTGGTAAATGTAGTGGCAGAATATCAAGATTTGTACCGCGGCATTGCCGACTGTCGTGGTTAACTGAGGTGAAGTAGACTTCCTGCGTCAATAGCCCACCGAGTAGCATTTGCATGTGTCAACAAGAACAGTCGAGAAAATTCATGTTACGGCCGGTAAACATGGTCACTTCCACTCCCTAAAATATCTGAAGATAGCTATGAGGTTCCAGGGAGCCCGGTGTCTAGTGGTTAAAGCATTGATCTGGACCAGCGGTAACTGTGTTGTGTCCTTAGACAAAGTACTTAATTCCGATTGTCCATGTGTGGACACGGTGGCGCTGTAGTAAGCGTACTGCACGTCGATGATGCAATTGCTAATTTTGCTTTCAACCGAACCCTGCTTTTGCTTTGTTAGTGCTTTGGGGAGTCTGGCAGATGCAATTCGTTTCTCTGTGGTTCTCTCTCCGGGTATTCCGGCTTCCTCCACCCATAAAACTGTCAGAAACGAAACTAACCTGACTGCTGAAAGTGTCGTTAAATCCCAATAAATGCTACGAAGTTCCAATAGTCTAGTTTTTTAACCCTTTACCTAATATGAAAAGCAGACGACACTTGCAAAAAAAATTCTGGAATAATTAATTTTGTTCATTTTTTGTTTCCAAAACATAGGTTATGACCCCTCATTGGAACGAGCTCGACGAGCTCGTTCCAATGAGGGGTCATAACCTATGTTTTGGAGACAAAAAATGAAAAAATCATGAAAATTAATTGGCGATTTTTGAGAATAGCGCTGGCCGGTTTTGGCCGTTACGTTGGGAAAAGGGTTAAAAAAGTGCAACCTTACGGTTTTGCATTCCCGTTAGAACCCCGAAAAGTGAAACAATACAGTGCAACTCTGTTAATTGAATAGCCACTTTGCTAACGAAAATTATTAAATTAACAGGAGTATTCCATTAACAGGGATTGTGCCACTTTCCTATATTCTAGAGATAAACTTGATATTTATTATATCCTATAGTACCTAGACAACCGACCATACTCAACAGCATTACATGTCCCTGTAATACGTACTGCCTAGTGGTATAAAGCATGAGGTATGTTAGTAGTTTAGACCAACAGGGATAAATTCCATCAATACTATACTACCATGCCAATCCAGTATGAGAAAGTCGGAAAAACCCGAACAACCTATGATTGAATTTTATAGTGGACATCAACCGTTATCAACATCTCGCTGACGTTGCGTGACACAATGACGCCAACCGTTTCGTGGGAAAACGTTTCGAGAAAACTCGCCTTTCCCATCAATCTTCTATGCCATACCCATACTGTATACCTAAAGCCATAGTATACATATCTATCAATACATATCATAACATAATATGATTTATTATATGCTAAACGATAGATTATCGAAAAAATTGCTGAAAGATAGAAATCGTATCCCTCACTGTGAAGATATACAAAATGGATGGCAGAAACGCGTGTCACCCTAACAGCACGCGCTGCGCATGCGCACTAAGACCACGTATCACTATGAGGATGATGACGTCACAAAATGGCCGCTCACGCGCGCTCTCATTACCACAAAACACGACGAAATTGGGTCACGTTGACTAATAATGTTAATCTTTATAAATTTATTTGATTTGAAATAAATACTGTTTAAACAGAACTGGTTCAACCTCAGGGACAAGACTAGATCCAGTTTTGGTTCTAAAGAGAACAAATATTTTTTGCAGTGTAGTATTCTTCAATTTGCTGGCACCTTGTCAAACATACCTGATGTCCACTAAAACCCCGCCATCACCTGCATACAATGAAGACGTCAAAATGCATGTGTGTTGTATTTAAAAACAAAACACTGTAGTGATCTGCCTTCGGCCGGTCCAACGGAAAAGACCGGATCGCACACCCATGTATCGGACCTCTATTACTGGGCCAGACCACCAACGGGGGTACGGTACGGTCCGCATCACTATACACTCTAAAGCAGATGGGTTAAAATCCAACCCACCCAAAGCAACTGGGCTGAGTGAATACGAATCCAGATGGGTTTATATTCACTCAACCCAGTTGATTTAGGTTGATTTTTTAACCCAAATGATTTTAGAGTGTACGGTGTATACATAAAACTGTCACTTGTGTTTGCTAGTTTGATGAGATATGAGTCGGACCACTCCTACAAAATAACAACGGCAATGTCGTGGTAAATTTAGTGGCAGAATATCAAGATTTGTACCGCGGCATTGCCGACTGTCGTGGTTAACTGAGGTGAAGTAGACTTCCTGCGTCAATAGCCCACCGAGTAGCATTTGCATGTGTCAACAAGAACAGTCGAGAAAATTCATGTCACGGCCGGTAAACATGGTCACTTCCACTCCCTAAAATATCTGAAGATAGCTATGAGGTTCCAGGGAGCCCGGTGTCTAGTGGTTAAAGCATTGATCTGGACCAGCGGTAACTGTGTTGTGTCCTTAGACAAAGTACTTAATCCCGATTGTCCATGTGTGGACACGGTGGCGCTGTAGTAAGGCGTACTGCACGTCGATGATGCAAGTGCTAATTTTGCTTTCAACCGAACCCTGCTTTTGCTTTGTTAGTGCTTTGGGGAGTCTGGCAGATGCAATTCGTTTCTCTGTGGTTCTCTCTCCGGGTACTCCGGCTTCCTCCACCCATAAAACTGTCAGAAACGAAACTAACCTGACTGCTGAAAGTGTCGTTAAATCCCAATAAATGCTACGAAGTTCCAATAGTCTAGTTTTTTAACCCTTTATCTAACATGAAAAGCAGACGACACTTGCAAAAAAAATTCTGGAATAATTAATTTTGTTCATTTTTTGTTTCCAAAACATAGGTTATGACCCCTCATTGGAACGAGCTCGACGAGCTCGTTCCAATGAGGGGTCATAACCTATGTTTTGGAGACAAAAAATGAAAAAATCATGAAAATTAATTGGCGATTTTTGAGAATAGCGCTGGCCGGTTTTGGCCGTTACGTTGGGAAAAGGGTTAAAAAAGTGCAACCTTACGGTTTTGCATTCCCGTTAGAACCCCGAAAAGTGAAACAATACAGTGCAACCCTGTTAATTGAATAGCCACTTTGCTAACGAAAATTATTAAATTAACAGGAGTATTCCATTAACAGGGATTGTGCCACTTTCCTGTATTCTAGAGATAAACTCAACATTTATTCTATTATATCTTGTTTGACAGAGCTCCATGAGCTCTGTCAAATAAGATATAACAGATTAAATGCCTGTATTGGATGTACAAAGGCCAAATAGGTCTATACACAAAGGAAAACTGGGGAGAGTCAGGGCAATTTCTTGACAGGTTGCAAGTTTTTTTTTATTCAATTAACAGGAGTTTACTCTATAACCTATATTCAAATAACAGGTTAAATTTGTACTGTAGGTATAGTAAATGGTTTTGTGTTGGGAAATTATATTCAATTAACAGGGTTATTCAGTTAAATGATATCCAATTAAGTGGGCTCCACTGTACTAGTTTACTGTAGTATACAATCTCTGTTTTACTGGTAAGATAGGACCCGGTAACGAATGCCTGGGTAAGATAGGACCCAGTAACCAATGCCTGGGGAAGATAGGACCTGGTTACCAATGTCTGGGTAAGATAGGACCTTGTAACCAATGCCTGGGACAGAAGTCCTCTGAATTGGGGCAGCGCGGAAATAAACGATTGGCAGCATTTCACTTTATATTCATAATTAACCAATGTGCAGAAATATGTGACCTTAACCCTTTACCTAACGAATTGGCCGCATCCGCCTGCGTAATTTACAAATTAGATGATTAAAAAAAAAAAATTTTCAAACAATTTCAACGAAACTATATCAAGTGACCTCTCATTGGAACGAGCTCGTAGAGCTCGTTCTAATGAGGGGTCACATGATATGGTTTCGTTGAAAATTTCTGAAAAATTTAGCAAAATAAATATTAAAATAATAAATTTTGATATCTTCTGCGTTGGGTAAAGGGTTAAACGCCAATATATAAATAAATAAACAAATAAATAAATAAAAATTAACTAAATAAATAAATGAAATGATCCCCGATAATCAGGTTGGCAATTCATGTAAACTATTTGAGTTTGTCACCTTCAACAAAAATGTTAAAGTTTCTGTTTTGAAAAAAAAAATGCTGGAGATGATTGTCCCTTCAAAATTGTGAGAGATCAAACAACATAGGCACTCGGCGTTTTATCGGATTTTATCTTTTCTAATAAAATATATATTATATTATCAATAAAAAATATTTTTAAAAAACCCTCTTTTTTAATATTGATAACATAATTTATCCTATAAATGTCTGTTTATTCGAACAATGAAAGCCTTGGATAAATGTTTGTTTTATTCACCCAGTAGCAGTGGCGGCGCCAGAAATTTTTTTGTGGGGGGGGGGGGCAACTAGGGGGGCAAACTCCCATGAAGGGGGGCAAATACGTAAAGGATCATATCATTACTTTGTTATGAGGTAGTCCAAACTTGGACCCAAAGTCCGTAATATACTTTTTTGGTTTGGAACGTCCTGTGGACGTACCAAACCAAAAAATTATATTACGGACTTTGGGTCCAAGTTTCGACTAAATGTAATGGTAATTAGCGGTCCTCCTTTCAAAAAATCCTGGATCCGCGTCTGGTGGGCCTGTGCGTGAGAGAGAGAGAGAGAGAGAGAGAGAGAGAGAGAGAGACTCATAATGCCTGTCTGTCGTAATGCGAAATCCATGAATTTTTTTAGACAAGGGATATGGATAGACATGCCTTTGTTGGCTCATAACTTAATTATAACTTATAAGTATCTGCATCCGAGTCTTTAAATCTCTACTGCCTGGATGTGTTCATCAGCTAGCCTGAGGCTTTGGGCTAAGCGTGTATGGGAAATTATTGGGAATAAAAAAAGAGAGGGGTGTGTGTGTGAGAGAGAGAGATAGTGACTGAATGTGTTTGTGTGTGAGGGTGGATGGAAATGCATGCGAGATGGTTGGGGGGGGGGGGCAACTGGGGGGGGGGGGGGGCAAAGCCTTCGCTTGGGGGGGGGGGGGGCAAATCCCCCCCCCCCCCATAGCGCCGTCACTGCCCAGTAGGGTGATAAATTTTCCTCACAGATTTTACACTTAAAGAATTTATTCCTATCGAAGAGACGGACTTGTTGACCTCTGACCTCTACCGCATTCGTGTAGTACAATTACCAGTTCAGACTCAGTTGTTGTTTTCTTTAAACCTTTTTGAAAGTATTACACAATGCCAGTAGAAAACACTACAGAGGCTCGTCGGTTTCATTCTTAATCCTACTCGTAGAATAAATTCATTTTTTACTTGAAAACATTATACGTTTATTCTTTTTATATATTTTATTAAAACTGATTAAATGTGATGATACGTCGACGCAGTTTCTTGACGGGGAAGCTGTGGGGGAATACCCCCTCAATTGAAATTGAAAACGTCACATGCGACCAATTGGAAGGTGTTGCACGGCAACATCAATTCTGATTGGTCTGTCTCATTCGCGCGACAGGCGCACGATTAAATCACCCGATTTTACCTTGCTACCTCTGCGAAGTATCGCAAAACAATATATTTTTGTTGTCTCTGTTTATTCGTGAAAGAAAGTCTGTTAGTTTGATGAAGAGTTCAAGAAACAATGTTAAGGGAATTTTAAGCAGAGCTGGCGGAGCCGGGTTGGGGGAGGGGGCACGGGGGCATGTGCCACTCTACGTTTATCCACAGATATGTTTCGCAGTTTCACAATGAATTAAACAGGGCGCATGTAAACGTGTCAATATACAGACATTCTTGTAACATTATTTGCAAATCCAAACAATATTTAGCCTCCCAAAGAATCCCACTTTCGGTCGCTTCGGTCTGTTTCTTCTACTTCAACCATCTGATAGAATTAGATGAAACAAACAGGACAGTGACCACACAGCGGCATATTCATCTAAATGAGAGACTATAGCGAGTCATGGCACATTTACCGATATACGATTGGAACCTTCTCACACTGGGTCGAACCATTGTAGCATTGTAAATTTGTGCCCTCCACTTTTATCGAGCTTGTGCCGCCCCTGATTTCAAACTACAATTTAGCTGCTTTTCTCCTACATCCCACCACATGGACCTATTGATTTAATAATAAAACACGATCAGACGATAGTCCCCCACGGCTGGGGGGAGGAGGTGTCACCAAATTGTGGAATTATGTCTGATGAATGTCGGAAAATTGAAAGCAGAGCACCAAAATATCTCTGAGATACAGTACAACAGGGCACACAAACATAATATATACAAAAATGGCTGAAAAAAGCTTAAGTTCATCTAATTTGCATAAGTCATGTTCGAGAAAACCCTGTATGATAAGGGTTTTTTTTTATCTTTTGCGGCTACACCTCCATATAAAAAATTATTGAAATTGGAAATGTCGTTTAGAAGTTCTAGGCATAAAACTAATTACATGCAATTTGCAACAAAAATGGCCTCCAGTCTGCCATCTTGAATTTTTTATCTAACAAAATTGACGTGCATCAATTTTACATAATGTCTGATCAAAGCTGAAACTTTGAAACAAAAGCGTCAAAGCGTCTCTGAGATAAAGGTGGTAACAGGACACACCAACACAAGACAGAATTTCTAACTCGATTTTTCAAACTGTTCCAAATGTATTCTAATTTTATCCATTCAATGACTTCCATGGATCGTTTTGTCGGGAAAATATTCGTCTTACAGACGACACACATATTTTCATTATGGCGTTCTCGCAAATGATTATGGCCAGAGGCGGACTGGCAAAATAGTCCACCAGGAAAATTCCCGGTGGGCCTTTTATTGTGGATACACCTGAGGACCCAAAACTGATGCAACTCAACAGGTATACCGGAGTGCTGTCTGCAATAGCAGTCCACACAGATACATTTTGGTATACCCGCAGTCTCATCTACATTTGATCGCTCCTATGCAAGGAAACAGCATTCCGTCGGTTTGAAAAGTCAAATTTTTCTCCCACTGGGTCGAACTGTGGTCGACTTGATGGAACCTAGCAAACACCTCCACAACCGCCCACCCCACCCACCCCTCCCAGTGCAACCATTTTTCCGGATTGGCAATGGAGATGAAATAAATATGCAGTGAAATGTTCTCTATGTAGACTGCAATTGGTCGCTCAAACCAAGAGAAGCAGCGTTCTTTCTCTTCGAAAACTCTAATTTTTTACAGGTCCAGCGCCCCCTCCCCCGGTGCATTTCCTAACAACATTTCTTGGCCTGTCCAGCCTTGATTCTCGTAAGAATAATAATGAGAATGAACTAAAATTCTCGGAAAATGTACATTTGATTCTCGTCTTAGATTCTAAAAAGAGTCCTTGAAGGCTTGAAGAAAACTGGTCAATGCCTCCCTCCACATTGGCGTCTTTCCGACAAGCATAAAACACGCTTTAGTAAAACCACTTCTCAAAAAGCCAACACCTGACCCAGAGGTTCTGAAAAACTACCGACCGGTCTCTAATCTTCCATTCCTGTCAAAGGTTATTGAGCGTGCGGTGGCTTCTCAGCTGAATTCTCAGCTGGCAGCCCACGGCCTAGCCGAAGTTAACCAATCTGCATACAGATCTAATTGCAGTACAGAAGCGGCGCTTCTAAGGATCCAAAATGATATCCTCCTATCTACGGACAGGGACAACCTAACATGCCTTGTTTTGTTGGATTTAAGTGCCGCTTTTGACACCATAGATCATAAGATACTTATTGAAAGACTGACAGTGAGAATAGGCCTTACTGACCGAGAACTTAATTGGTTTTCGTCGTACCTTAATGGTCGCACACAGAGTGTCCTTATCGGCAGTGAGTCGTCAGACAAGGTCACACTACGTTTTGGCGTCCCTCAAGGATCGGTGTTGGGTCCCTACTGTACACTGTCTATGTCTTACCTCTCGGTGACATTATCCGAAGACATGGCCTTGACTTTCATTTTTACGCAGATGACACACAGCTGTATATTAGTTTTACTCACGCCCTTGAGACTGAAGCATGCAGTAAGATTGAACTTTGTATTTCAGACATCAAGGCATGGATGACTAAAATATTGGAGGTTCTGCGATAAAACCCAGTAGCTATGTTCGAAACTTAGGTTTAGGAAAATTTGGCCGCTGATTAACGTATCAAACAAGTCTCTCGCAGTGCATTTTTTCATCTTAGAAATATTAGCAAAATTCGATCCTTCATTGATACGCAGACGTCACAACAGCTTGTCCACGCCTTTGTTACCAGTCGCCTCGACTACTGCAACTCTCTTCTGATTGACTCTAAAACATCTATTCTTAAAAAGCTACAACACATCCAAAATTGTGCTGCACGGGTCATAACAAGAACTCAAAAGTACTGCCATATAACACCAGTACTCTCTGAGGCTACCCGTTAAGCAAAGAATTCAATTTAAAAATGTACTTTTGGTGTTTAAGTGTCTCGGGATCTGCACCATCATACCTGTCCGATCTGCTTACCATCCACAAACCACCCAGGTCTCTTAGGTCATCAGGTCAACTCAATCTGCTCCAGCCCGTATCTAAATTTACTAGTGCTGGTGATAGGGCCTTTGCGGTTGCTGGCCCAAGGCTTTGGAATTCTCTTCTAATCGACATAAAAAATAGTAAATCACTTGAATCATTCAAGTCTGGTACTAAAACCTACCTTTTTCGAAAGGCATTTCCTTCAGTGGTCTTTTAATTTTGGCTAAAAACTTACATTACCAGGTGTGTGAGTGTGACTGAGTCAGTGAGGATTGCCTCGTTACTCAAGTTACACTCACATACATGTTTTGGTAAAGTTGTAGCTTGTTTTGTTTTGTTTTTTTATTTTGTTTTAATTCAAAACCCTTTTTCTTTTAGGTTTTGTCGCTTATCGCCACGATATAGCCTCAGTTGCTGATGTGGCGTTGGGCACCAATAAATTATAATAGTGGTCCATGTATCAATGTATCTGTGAGAGATTGTATGTGTATGTGTGTATATGTATGTATGCAATTATTGTACAGCCATTGAGCACCGTGTGTGGATTCTAGGCTTTAAAATTATTATTATTATTATTATTATTATTATTATTATTATTATTATTATTATTATTATTATTATTATTATTATTTGCTCTCTCATAAAGCTAAAGAAAATTAATCTTTTGATTCTCAGGCACCAGCGCTTTCGTTTTTTTCGGTACGCGTTCGTCATATTTATTTTGAAGGTAAAATTCAAAATGTATAAAACTATCACAGGGTGTGATTTTAGCGGTATCACATCGCGATTTGCTCGGCAATATATCGACACAGTATTGTTATTCTAATCGCGAAATGCGACACGATTCTCATATGTATGTACAAAATGAATTGTATTTAACCAGTCGAATACTAAATTAGAATTTTTATGGTCTAAATTTGTTCATCGAAAAGTGTTTTATTACAAATTATTGGAGAGTGCCAACGGGCACTCTCCAATAATGTGTAATAAAACAAATTTGTATAAACACGCTATTAATTACATTTGACTGAATACGAAACATGGAAAAGGAAAATGTCGGCTTTTGCACTGCTATCCCCATTTTTGAAAGGTCTGATTCTAGCTTCTAGCACTCAACCAGTTAAAAAACTCCTTATTATTTTTGATCTCCACTGTAGTTGTTCTATATTGATTTGTTGTTGTATGGTCACTGTTGCAAAAAAAAAAAAACATCAGTAAAATCAACATGGAAGCTCTAGTATTTAATTTTAGGCTCTCACAACTGGATTTTAGGCATCGGCGACCATTCCATCAGGAATGAAAAATAAAAATAAAAAACCGTTTAAAAACAAATTGTCTCAGAATCAATTATTTAATTTTGTTTGGCCTTATCAAGTTACTTTCTGAATTAGCAGTGGTGTCTTGTGAAGTCTTCAACTTCCATCACAAGATCGCCCAAAAACAACATGTTAGTACATGTACTCTCCAGAGACATGAAGACTGTTTTTTTTTATTATTAGGGCTTATCAGTCGGTTGCACACACAAGGACAAAGGTTGGATGGTATTCTCAAATTCTAAACTGAGGAATGGAAATTGATTCTCGAGGCATGAGTTCACGCGAATCAAAACTAATTCTTGGGAATCAAGGCCTGATAGATATGGATTAGTATCACGCCCAAGAACGATTCTGTCGAAAATAACGATTTTTGTTGATTTTATTTTCACGTAATGACCCGTTTACGCTGACAATAATTGATATTTATTCGCAAGCGACAAAGTGATTACGACCTTCAGGGACTTTTTGTTTTTAAAATTGAATGTTAACAACTTGCATGCTGCTGGCGGATATTCCTTCCTTGACAGGGAATTTGTTATGCCGCCTATGCTTAATTTCGGCATATTTAACCCTTTACCTAACATGAAAAGCAGACGACAGTTGCAAAAAAAAGTCTTGAATAACTAATTTTTAAAAAAAATTTTGTCTCAAAAACATAGGTTATGACCCCTCATTGGAACGAGCTCGTTCCAATGAGGGGGTCATAACCTATGTTTTTGAGACAAAAAATGAAAAAATAATGAAAATTAATTGGCGATTTCTGAGAATAGCGCTGGCCGGTTTTGGCCGTTACGTTGGGTAAAGGGTCAAACCAATTTCCACCATGTAAACCGAATGGATTTTTTCAGCAATGATTTCTTGAGTTAAATTTAGACGAATTTTTCACCAAATCTAGTCATGGCTGCTTCACTAGATTTGCTGAAAAATGTCTTTAAAATACTCAGCATGTTAAGAGTTAAAGGGGGTAGAGACATTTCTGTTTACCAATTCACCCAACGCATACGATATGAATTTATGATTTTAAATATTAATTTATTGAAATTTTTAAAATATTTCATCAAAACCATATCATGTGGCCCCTAAATGGAACGAGCCTAGCGGGATCCTTCCAATGGTTACATTATATGGTTTTGTTGAAAGTTGTTTGCTTTTGGTGGTAACCGTGGTATCTTCCACGTCAGTTCAATGACAGCAATTGGAAGAGGCTATATTTATTATTGGGGGTAGACCAATTAATATTTTCAACATTTAGCCTTGTAGTTACCCCGCAAATTCACTTAGCAGCCATCCTATTTAATGAAGCCGTGAGGTATCCTGTTCCGGGCCGGAAAAGTGGCCTCTCAGGTTCAAATGGTTATAGATGGTTTTTTGGTAACTGTGGTGTCATATGATAAACATAATATGAAATTCGTGATTTGGTCACTCGATATTTATGAAACTTGTCTTCGAAAAATTCGGAAAATTCGTAGACTCGCTCAGTTTATAAATATCGAGTGACAAAAACACTCATTCCATATCCTTTCTATATTACGAGGGTGGAAGAGGCAGATTCGTTGGGTAAAGAATGGGTTAACCCTGTACCTAACATAACGGCAAAAAAAAAAACGGTCAGGAAATTGCCCAAAATAAGCCCACCATGGCCTAAAATACTTTACAAAAGTCTTGATAAAACCAAACAAATATGGATATCATGAGAACCGGCTCGATGAGCCGGTTCTGATGATATCCGTATTTGTATGGTTTTATTGAAAAATTGTGCGATTTTTTTTTAAAAAGTAAAATTTAATTAATTTTTTTCAAAAGTTGTGTTAGGTAAAGGGTTAAACAATTAAATCACTGTGATCACAAAAGCAGTTTTTTCACGATGACATATTTGATCGCGACACAATTGTACTAGTGAGTCGAGATTTTTAAAATAAAACTATTGCGAGAAAAAAAATCAATCAAAATGGCATCTCCTATTCAGTATTATCGCATTTCTTTCTCGACATGTGAGATTCTGCAGTGCTGCGGGGGAAGAAAGCAAAAGGAGAATTTCGAGATCCGGGTGGAATTCTGTACCAGGAAGTAGCTAGAGGCTTTTCAAGGGGGTGGGGGATGTGACCAGTTAGATTTAAAACTAGGGACTGGGGCACCAGCACGACATGCCGTAATCATGTCCCGAGGCCGCAGCCCCGTGTTGTGGGAGAGTTAGAGAGGACTATCCTCTTCTCGATGGTAGGGGTCCGGTGATTCAGTGGCCTCCCTCTGGCTTAATTCAAGTCATTTTATTCACAAGAAAATGCATTTCCTCAGGTTGGTTCATGAGTTTTCCCTTATGCTGACCAGGCTACACAAAGGACCATAGACAAATCAGCTAATACCTACTCCTTCCAACTGACTACTCCAAGTCAGAAAAGCAGAACGATGAATTAGAAAAATCGGACCAGTCAGAATTTCGTAAATTTTGTCAGCTGATTGGAATATTCTAAGAATTTGATCGAAAATGGAAAAATAAGACAAGAGCAAATTAAATTAATGTTATTAAATTTCCAACGTTGGAATTTATATCAACGGATTTACAAATTTTGAAATTTGTTTTTTGTTTTTTCTTTGGAGGTGGGGGGGGGGGGGGGGGCACCCCTCCACCTCCTCTCTAACTACGTCCCTGTTCTACGCCCGTTTTTTTTCAATCACAGAACTGTACTTAACCCTTTACCTAACGTAGAAAGCAGACGACACTTGTAAAAATAATTCTTGAATAACTAATTTTTTTCATTTTTTGTCTCAAAAACATAGGTTATGACCCCTCGTTGGAACGAGCTCGACGAGCTCGTTCCAACGAGGGGTCATAACCTATGTTTTTGAGACAAAAAATGAAAAAAATAATGAAAATTAATTGGCGATTTTTGAGAATAGCGCTGGCCGGTTTTGGCCGTAACGTTGGGTAAAGGGTTAACCCTTTACCAACGAATCGGCCGCATCCCTCCGCGTAATAAGCAAATTCAGTAGTTGAAAAAATATTATTTTTAAAAAAATGTCAACAAAACCATATCATGTGACCCCTCGTTGGAACGAGCTCGTTCCCACGAGGGATCACATGATATGGTTTTGTTGAAATTTTTTTTGAAAAATTTGAAAAAATTATATTTAAAATAATAAATTTTGATATCGTCTGCGTTGGGTAAAGGGTTTTAATACGAGAACAAGACAACGTTGTGATCACGGTGGCTCAGTGAATACGACATTCGACTTCAAGCCGAAAGGACCACTATTCAATCCTCACCAGGGGTCATTGTGTTGTGTCCTTGGATAAGGCACCCAATCACGATTGCCAACGTTGGTTGCGTGGTGACGCGGTGTGCTGGGGCTGGTTGACTAGCATTCCCTTTTTGGCCGAATGGTTTGCGTGGTTTAGTGTAGTTTCGCCGGGTGGTTGGTGCCGAAGGAAACTATCTCGGCGTGGGTTCGAACCCCCGCTATCCAATTGTAAATAAAGGCAGCGTCCTTTCTTGATTCTATAGCACACGGGGAATTTGAAAAAGTGACGTTCTCGCTGATTTCCATGAAGTGCAGTATGCAGAATTAAGCGATGCAATTATTGGGGTTTTTTTTTTTGTTTTGGGGTTTTTTTTGTGGCTTGTTTGTAACATTTAGATTGTCGAGTGACATGCTTTTTGAAGAAAATATTGAGGATATCTCCGCTGTTTTAGTGAATATCGGGAATTATCTCATGAGTGTGGACCACACTCATGTCCACACTCATGAAATAATTCCCGATTTTCATTAAAACAGGGTAGATTTTCTTTTTATTATATGCTACGTGACATTTTACTGCTCAATATTCAGCCCAATTCGACTGCAAAAAACTTCATGATAATAACAAAATGCTGCTGATCGTTCCTTCAAGGCGACTTTAAAGGCGACGTCAAGCGCGGAAGCGTAACGTGATTTGGGAAGTTACTGAAAATAAGAGGCCCCAGGGCGCTCACCTGACATGGTAGCCTAAATATCAACCCAGAGAACTGATTTCAACAAGTTGCATCTGCTCCTCCTAAGAAAAGCTTATACCAAACATCCAAAGATTCTGACCAGTGGATCTAAAAAAAAAGATTTTTAAAGAATATTCCTCATACTGAACTGAGTTATAATTCGGGCTCCCACAGGAAGCCCATATATGAACCCGGGACTTGGCTTTAACAAACTTGAATCTCACCCCCCTAAGGATGCTGCACACCAAATATCAAAACATTCCGACTGCTGGATCTGAAGAAGAAGATTTTTAAAGAAAATTCCTCATTTTGAACTAAATTACAATTCGAGCGACCCACAGTGAGCCCAAAAATGGACCTAGGGACATGGCTTGAACAAACTTGAATCTTACCCCCCCCCCCCAACCACCCCCCACCCCCCCCCCCCCCCCACCCCCACCCCCTCTAAGGATGCTGCATACCAAACATCAAAAGCATTCATCTGCTGGATCTGAAGAAGATTTTTAAAAAAAATTCCTAATTTTGAACTAAGTTATCATTCGGGCTCCCACAGTGAGCAAAAATATGAACCCAGGGACTTGGCTTGAACAAACGTGAATCTCACCCCCCTAAGATGCTGCATGCCAAATGGGAGCGCGGTGGCTCAGCAGGTAGAGGTGAAGGCTGCAAGCCGAGAAATCCTCGGTTCGAATCCCACCTGCGGCAACCGCGTTGTGTCCTTGGGCAAGACACTTCATCTCCATTGCCTGCGTGGGGGCACGATGACGTCGTGTACTAAGGCGTACTGCACGTCGATGGTACGCATGTCTTCAACCAATCTAACCCTGCGTGTGCTCCAGTGCGGAGTTACGATGTTGGGGAGCTGGCAGCTGCTCGTCGTTGCTCGGTGGTTCTCTCCGGGTACTCCGGCTTCCTCCACCCGTAAAACTGTCACGGTCATGATTAGCCATTGTGCATAAATATGTGACCTTGAACATCAATAAATAAATAAATAAATAAATAAATAAATAAATAAATAAATGCCAAATATCAAAACATTCCGACTGCTGAATCTGAAGAAGAAGATTTTTAAAGAAAAAGTCCTCATACTGAACTAAGTTATAATTCGGGCTCCCACAGGGAGTCCAAACAAGAACCCAAGGGCTTGGCTTTAACAAAACTTGAATCTCACCCCCTAAGGATGCTGCCCACCACATATCAAAACATTCCGACTGCTGGATCTGAAGAAGAAGGCTTTTTAAGGAAATTCCTCATTTCGAACTAAGTTACAATTCAAGCACCCACAGTGAGCCCAAATATGGACCTAGGGACATGGCTTGAACAAAACTGAATCTCACCCCTAAGGATGCTGCATACCATATATCAAAACATTCCGACTGCTGGATCTGACGAAGAAGATTTTTAAAGAAAAATTCCTCATTTTGAACTAAGTTATCATTCGGGCTCCCACAGTGAGCCCAAATATGGACCTAGGGACATGGCTGGAACAAACTTGAATATAACCCTCCTAAGGATGCTGCACACCAAATATCAAAACATTCTAACTGCTGGATCTGAAAAAGAAGATTTTTAAAGAAAATTCCTCATTTTGAACTAAGTTATAATTCGGGCTCCCACAGTGAGCCCAAATATGAACCTAGGGACTTGGCTTGAACAAACTTGAATTCCCCCTCCCCCCCCCCCCCCCCACCAAGCATGCTACATACCCAATATCAAAAGAGTCTGACTACTGGATCTTGAGAAGATTTTTAAAGAAATTTGCATGAAATGCACTAAGTTCAAATTTGGGCTCCTATACTGAGCCCAAATATGAACCCAGGGGGCCAATTTGAACAAACTTGAATCAGCTCCACCCCACAATGTTGCATACCAAATATCAAAAGATTCTGCCTGCTGGATCTGGAGAAGAAGATTTTTTAAGAAATTTGCCTGAAATGCACTAAGTTCGAATTCGGGCAGTGAGCCCAAATATGAATCCAAGGGCCGATTTGAACAAACTTGAATCAGATCCACCCCATAATGCTATATACCAAATATCAAATGATTCTGCCCACTTGTGCTGGAGAAGAAGATTTTTTTAGTAATTTCTCTAATATACATAGGGTGCTATCGAAATTATGCCCCCTATGGAGCCCCCAAGTGGGCATGTCCATTTCATTTGAACAAACTTGAATTGACATATGATAATGAACATCCATACCAAGTTTCGAGCAAATCGACCTAGCGGTTTCAGATGAGAATTCCGTATTGCACACCAACCTGTTCCAACCGGGACTTTTTTATGCAATGCGACTGCATAAAGTGCATGGTGTTTACCACCGTTGATAGAAAAGAAAATTAGGTCAGTAGGTGCTTGGGTCATGTAATAAATACAAAACCACATGTATGTTTCAATGAGTCGTTTGTATTCAATTCGTCAGATGTGCGTAGGAAGAAAACGTCTCGACCTTCGGTCTCGACGTTTTCTTCCTACACACATCTGACGAATTGAATACAAAACGACTCATTAAAACATACATGTAGTTTTGTCTATTTAATATATGCTACGAGACATTTTATTGCACAATATTCAGCCCAATTCGACCCCAAATACGAGTTTTAAAATAATAACGAAGATCAGCTGATCGTTCCTTCAAGGCGACGTGATGCGGCATAGCATGACGTCATTTAGGAAGCTACTGAGGGATATTCATCGATATCTATCGAGTCGATGGATATCGAGAAATATTTTTTTAGATAATTTGCGATAATTCACAGGCTAGTAAATAAAAAATAATATTCTACTTCTTTTCGAATTGTTTGCGACTAGTAGCTTCACAAAACAATGATCCGATTGATGTAATGCATGCTTTATGTTTATCAAACGATATACAATATCTGAATATCAATCTTGGTTAGAACAATACCATGTGGGAGGAGTGCGACCCGACATTCGGGACCAAGAAGAGGTTAAATGAGACAAAATGCAGTAAATACTTTTTCCCAGAAGACTGCACATGCGTATATAATTTGATTACTTTTACGCACGTTTGGTATCAAGTTCGCAAGACACCAGTTTAATTATGTAAGAAATTCAAGGCTATTATGAACTGGAATCAGTCAGCCCTTGAAAAATCCCCAGTTCATGTTCATTTATTTACTAGAAGGGTTACCCGGCGTTGCTCGGGCTGAGGAGAGTATTAAAATTACCCCTAGTAGACCCCTTTGAAGACCTATATGGGTGAGAAAAATTTTGATCATAACTGTCGGTGCCCCCACCCCGGCACTTTTTTAAACCTCACCATTAGATTCTGGTAAAAAATTACCCCTAGTAGACCCCTTTGAAGACCTATATCGTTGAGAAAAAATTTGGTCATAACTTTTGGTGCCCCTCTACACCCTCAACCCCACCCGATACTTTTTTTAAACCTCACCATTTGATTCCTGATAAAAACGTACCCTAGTAGACCCCTTTTAAGACATATATCGGCAAAAACAATTTGGTCATAACTTTTGGTATCCCCCTACACTCCCACCCACACCCCACACACTTTTTTAAACCTGTCGATGACCTCCGCCATAAAAAAATACTCCTAGTAGACCGATTTTGGACACTCGCGATGGCCCCATATTCATTTCTATAGCCGACAGACAGACAGACAGACAGACAGACAGACAGACAGACAGACAGACAGACAGACAGACAGACATACATACATACATACACATACATACATACATACATACATACATACATACATACATACATACATACATACATAGATTTCGGATTTAACGACACTTTTGACAGCCAGGGTCACCTCGTCTCGTATAGTTTTACGGGTAAAGGAAGTCGAAGTATACTCGGAAAGAACCACCGAGCAATGGCGAGCAACTGCCAGGCTCGCCAACGTACTATCTCCACACAAGCAGGGTTAGCATTGATTGAAGACAGATGCACCTTATAGTACAGAGCGCCACCGTGCCCCCACACGGGTAATCGGGATGAAGTGCCTTATCCAAGAACACAGCGCAGTTACCACTGGCAGGGATCGAACTGTGAACCTTTCGACTTGAAGTTCAATACTATAGACACTGAGCCTCAGCGCTCCCACAAACATAGGTTATGACTCCTCTTTGGAACGAGCTCGTCGAGCTCGTCCCAAAGAGGGGTCATAACCTCAGCCCATGTTTAGATTCACTCGTCTGTAGTTTTTCAGTTGGGTTGAAAGCGAACCTACGGTTCCGTTTCCGACCAACTGAAATATTCCAGACGACTCATTGAATACAAAAATAACAGCACCTTTTATTTGATCAGATTTGCCCATCTAGAAGGTTTTCTGGGAGGCTGCTACTTTTAGGGCCTTGGTTGCCCCATAAAGAAAGGCATTATGCGGACGGACAACATGTCAATCAACTCGTCTTCATTTGTATCACCATACAGTACCTTTTATTTGATCAGATTTGCCCATCAGAAGGTTTTCTGGGAGGTTGTCACTTTTAGGGCCTTGGTTGCCCCATAAAGAAAGACCTTATGCGGACAGGCAACGTGTCAATCAATTCGTCTTCATTTGTGCCACCCTACATCACCTTTTATTTGATCAGCTTTGTCCATCTAGAAGGTTTTCTGGGAGGTTGTCACTTTTAGGGCCTTGGTTGCCCCATAAAGAAAGGCGTTATGAGGACGGGCAACATGTCAATCAACTCGTCTTCATTTGTGCCACCCTACAGCACCTTTTATTTGATCAGATTTGCCCATCTAGAAGGTTTTCTGGGAGGTTGTCACTTTTAAGGCCTTTGTTGCCCCATAAAAAAGGCCTTATGCGGGTGGGCAACATGTCAATCAACTCGTCTTCATTTGTGCCACCCTACAGCACCTTTTATTTGATCAGATTTGCCCATCTAGAGGGTTTTCTGGGAGGTTGTCACTTTTATGGCCTTGGTTGCCCCATAAAGAAAGGCCGTATGCGGACGGGCAACATGTCAGTCAACTCGACTTCATTTGTGCCACCCTACAGCTCCTTTTATTTGATCAGATTTGCCCATCTAGAAGGTTTTCGGGGAGGTTGTCACTTTTAGGGCCTTGACTGCCCCATAAAGAAAGGCCTTATGCGGACGGGCAACATGTCAATCAACTCGTCTTCATTTGTGCCACCCTACAGCACCTTTTATTTGACCAGATTTGTCCATCTAGAAGGTTTTCTGGGAGGTTGTCACTTTTAGGGCCTTGGTTGCCCCATAAAGAAAGGCCTTATGCGGACGGGTAACATGTCAATCAACCCGTCTTCATTTGTGCCACCCTACAGCAGGTGCCGTTTTTCCTATTTTGATGGAATAAAAAATGTCAAAATGTCAAATAAGGAATAAGTAACTAACTTCACAATGCTGTCGATCATTGTGTCGCAATGGCAGTTTATTTCGCTTCCCATTCATGACGCGAATGTTCTAGAATCAATTGCGCAATATAAATAGAGCTGATGTCAGTACAATGTAAAATATCTCTCTCGATTTCATTCACACACATTGCCGATGTTGAGACAGGACGTCCCATTTTACACTGTCACTCTTCACTTTTGCAATGTGTCGCGCTGTTTCGACTCGTTTAATTTTTGGACTCTCTTTTATGCAAATCTTCCGATATTTGAATGCTTTCAAATACGCATGTTTTGATGGTTTTTGTGAAACAAAACTGAACCAGTTTTGTAACTATAGACGGGAGATCCAATCGTGTTCCGAATGCACTTCCGATGTGTGTACATGGAATAAAGTGCCGGAGTTCTGCGCGGAAGCATTCTGTTCAGGTGAGTTATAATATTATCGTTGGGATAGCGATAGTCCAAACATGGCCTGAAAGACCGTATTTTAATTTTTGGTTTGGTACGTCCTTTGTAGGCCTACCAAACAAAAAAATAAGGTCTTTCAGGCCATGTTTGGTGACTTTGGTCTCGGATAGCCACTCGTCGAATCAGCAGAATTTAGAATATTCAGTAAAATATATTATCATACTATCAAACAGGCGCGTTGCCAGGATATAAAAGTTAGGGGGTGGCAAGAGTAATCTAAGGGGGCTAGTTCAGCGATCTGACCGTACCGGGGAGCCACTTCCTTCAGATCGCTGAACTACTAGAAGGGCATATAGAATAGGATGCACAGCATCATCCGAGCCAAGTGGCGGTGAGAGTGTGTGAGCACAAGAGAGGGACACCCTCTCTCGCTGGAAGGGAGGGGGTTCCCCCTGGCAAAATTATTTTAAAATTCGAAATTTTAAATTTTCTTTGCTGTGAGTCCGTTTGTGTCATTAATTTATAAGTTGTGAAAGGCATCAATAATTAGCCTATTTAGGCCACATCACCTGCGGAGATGACTGACATTGGGGGGGGGGGGGGGGGGCACGTGGCACCTCAACCCCCCCCCCCCCCCCCGACAACGCCACTGCTATCAAAAGAGACAGACAAGTGGGGTTTTTTTTCTATTGATACAGTATGTGCGACAGTAACGGGTCACGTTTTGATTTTTTGCAGCAGGCTTCCAAACGAAACAGTTTACTCGGCATATTTTGGCAGTTTTGCCTCAACAAATATAATATCTCCATTTGACAAAAGTAACAAAGCTTTATCTTTGTTTTATTTTATTGTGAAATGATTTTTACGATAACACGAAAATAAGACAGTAACGGGTCGCTTACGACGGTAAAGAATCACCGCACGAAATTACGCAGAACATCGCAGTTTGAATATTTTTCGTCCACAACACTGCTTGAGTTTGTTGTCATCCATGGACGTAAATCAAATATTGTTCGCATTTACCTTCATAGAAATGTTATATCATCCATATGCAGCACAGGGAAGTGCATACCAGAACTCACAAGACCAGTTCACCTTCAACATCAAATTTGTGCACCCATAAAAACCAAGCGTACGATTCATTGCCAAAATGGAACCGATACATGTACAATATATCACTCTGGCTGTCAAGACTCGAAAGTGATGTAAAAGTTTTAAACATAGGCGTAAGGGTGGGGTATGGTGGCTGCATCTTTTTCGGTCAAGTTTGGGTTGAAAAAATTATGAAAACTGACCCAAAAATTATAACTGTTTTTCATATGAAACCTTTCGACCCAATTCAGCCAGGTTCACTCCCAAAAAGTGACCGATTTCCTCCTCAATTATAAGATCGGAAAGGCAATTGGTGGGTGGGGCTCTAAAATCGATCTCAGGCCATCCTATGTTTAAAAAATTTCCCCGGGGGGGGGGGGGGGGGCTAACCTCACCAGAGGGGATGGGGGTGCACACTCCCAAACTCACCTTGGCATTACACGCCTCAATGACGCTCGTGGAGTAACTTTTTGGACCAAATCTTCCAGCCCCCACCCCCCACCACAAATATGTGAAGATATGTCATTTCATCACATTAATGGTTAACCCTTTTCAATGGCATAGCAAACATGACTTGCCAGTGCAGGAACTCCTGCAGATTGCAGTCACTACCGGCGCAGGCAATTTAACGTTGGGATTTTTTTTTACCACAGTTTGCAAGCAAATGTAAAGAAAGCCAAACAATAACCAATTTCTACCCACTGTGGTAAATTAACCCTTTCACTAATCATTTTCATGGAATATAACGGTTTGTAATTTTATCAGATAATGTCAGGATTTCTTGGGCAGCCATGATTTGATTTTCATGGTTGCTGAAAGAGTTAAAGGTTTCCTTTTTCGAAAACAAAAAACAGATGCACAGATAGAGAAAATCCGAAATGCAATCGTTCCTGGGGGGGGGGGGGGGGGGGGTTGAGGGGGACAGAGGAAGAAGGGGGCCTATTATTCCTGTGTTGCACCAATATTAAAAGTATTTTAAACAGCCTCAGGGAACATTGAAAGTCTGTAAGACTGGTATCTGTAATGCCTCATTAGTTGGCAATATGTTCTTGTATATTAAAAAATTCAATGGCGAGAAAAATGTTTTTTTGGAAGAATATTGTTTTCTTCAGGTCCAACCTGGATATCTTGCTCTCATCCAGTTGAAAACCGTGACAAAAAATCATTTCAATATTTTCTCAATTATTCTGGTTCATATTGTCATGTGACATGAAGTGTAACTGTTTTGGGCAGAGAAATTGGTTTCGGATATAAACACTGAGTTAGGGTTGGTTTGAATGGCAGGTAGGGGGGGGGGGGGGTGATATCCAGGCCTGGATACCCCCCCCCCCCCCCCCCCACACACACACACTCTGTGACAAAATTTTTTGTCAAACATTTGACATTAATTGATAATGAAATGGTGAGAGAAATAGATTTGGGGCATGAAAAAATGGTTTTGGATAAACACTGTGTTAGGGTTGATTGGAATGGGAGGTGGGGGGGGGAGATATCCAGGCCTGGATATTTTTCTAAACCCCCCCCACCCCCACCCCCACCCCCAAGCATGACAAAAAAATTCCTGTCAAATAAGTGAAAAAACTTATTTTTTATTTTGTCATGTTTGGAGGTGGAGGAATCCAGGCTTGGATATCTCCCCCCTACCCCCTCCCCACCTCCCATTCCAACAAACTCAGTGTTTATATCCCAAAACAATGTTTCTACCTTAAACACGTTTTATCCCCATTTCATTGTCATTTTTGTCATGGGTCGGTTACTGGGTGGGGGCAAGATATCCAGAATGGTCTTGCAAAAAAAAAAAGATCTGCAAAAACCCTTTTCCTGCCATTTCATCATCAAATAATGTCAAATTAATCAAAAAAAAATTGTTACGGGTGTGGTGGGGGAGGGGTGACATATCTAGGGTATGAGAGGGGGGAGATATCCAGTGGGGAAAGATATCCTGTTACACCTGTATAAAAGAAAGAAGAGACGAAAGATTGAATAATTTTGTTAAAAACTGTCATCTGCTATTTGTGTTGGGTTAAAACCTCTACCCAATTTGACAGGAAAAGTTCCCAGCTCTATTTACAAAAATCGCCATTTCAGTTATTACTTTTTCAATTTTTGTCTCAAACACATGGTGTATGATCCTCACCGAAATGAGCATGGTGAGCTTGTTCCAATGAAGGTTCATAAGCTATATTTCTAAGGCCAAAAAATGATATAAGTTTTTTTATTAACCCTTTACCTAACATGAAAAGCAGACGACACTTGCAAAAAAAATTCTTGAATAACTAATTTTTTTCATTTTTTGTCTCAAAAACATAGGTTATGACCCCTCGTTGGAACGAGCTCGACGAGCTCGTTCCAACGAGGGGTCATAACCTATGTTTTTGAGACAAAAAATGAAAATATTTTAAAAATTAATTGGCGATTTTTGAGAATAGCGCTGGCCGGTTTTGGCCGTTACGTTGGGTAAAGGGTTAAATAGGTTTGCTTGAAAGCATCATCAAGTCACAAAAGTGGGGTGAAGGGTTAAGAAGTAAAAATCAATCATATATATATTTGTGCAGCTTGATAAAATCAAAATTTTGCGTAACCCAAAAATGGGTCACGCTAAAAAAAGAAATTGCATGACCTGTTTTGTGTATCCCATTTCAAATTTGGGGCAGTTGGGCATGAGTAATCAATTTACTCACATGTTTTGATTTATGTATCCCATTTCAAAATTGGGGCAGTTGGGCATGATTAATCAATTTTAAAAGTAACTACACTCACCCTTATATTCAAGTGAATTTTAATTAAAGACTGTAATTTAAATGAAAAAAATACTAAAAAAATACTCAGTCAAATGCTGAACAAGTAGAACTGGAACAAGTTAATCAGTACAGCCAGAATGCAAGAGCACTAGTCACCAAGGTATTAACATTCAGAGTCAGGTATTAAAGTCATCAGTTATATCAGAAATGCCAGATGTTGGGACCAGGGTTAACACATAGACAGGTTGGCCAAGCCAGGATCATGTTGCCCTCTCAGGTGGGTTGGCACAGGGTTTGGATTTGTACATCGGAGGTTGGCTCCTTGGATGGTTGGTGCCATACTGGGTGGGCTTACTTTGGATTGACTGTGTAGGGCAGTGCCCTCTGGTTTGGAATGTCAGGGCATACCGAGGATTCTATAATTGGTGGAGGTGAGGGCTAGACATTTTTTGGGGTGGGGGGGGACTATCATGATATTTGAAATCTTGTGGAGTTTGGGGGTGTCCTAATTAGGGTCAGTCACGGGAAGTGGGGGAGAGGGTACTCGTGTGAGGGTCCTAGTTAGGACAGGAAAGTGGGAGGTGGTAACAGGGGAGGTCCCTAGTTAGGACAAAACCCTATATTGGAGAGCATTGTGGGGCACTTCAGTTGTGTGAGTCTTGCATTGGGTGACAGTTGCCCCCCCCCCCCCCCTGCTACTGGTTCTGGTTCTGGTTCGTGTACCCCATAGCTCAGAGTCTAGAGACCACCTCACCCAATGGCATTGCCATGTGCAGTCACGTTTTTGAATGGCTGGGTAGAACCCCCAACAGTTCAGTTGTAAAATTCAGACTGTACCCCTCCCAACATAGTTCAAGAATTTTTCCATTCTTAGTCTTCTAATTTTCAAGAACATTTTAAAATTACCACTGAAAACAAATATCTGCTCAAAAAATAAATTTTGAAATTCGCGCCGAATGACGATATATTTTTCTCTTTGGGAGTCACAAGAAATGTGTCATAACATCACGTGACCCGATACAGTCGAGTGGAGTGGGTCATGAAATCGCATGCGTTTTCGTAAAAAAACGTAGTTAATCGTACTTTTTAAGTAGCAAGCATGATAAATATTCAATGTTTTGGAGTACTTACCTCTGATATATTGGAGTCTTATTTTTTCGCCAGTGAAAAGATGCGAAACTACGAGCGTTCACTCAGGTAAATTTCTTCAAAAACTCTTCCGGTTGCTGTGAACAAAATCGTCTGCAATCGAAAATTGTCGTCGAAACAACCCACAAACGACACAAAACCTGTCAAGTGTGCATATGTTCGAAAAGGGATAGCAATTGTTTAAAATTGTTCAAATAAAATGTATGGATAGAATTTACCGGTGGATTGAAGTAATATTGACTCGCTACTGTCAGTGACCCGTTACTGCCGCACGTACTGTAGTTGTCGATAATATAATATATAATTTCATTAATTTGCTGAACATATTATATTCTCCTAATATACGACGAGTGTCTGCTCGAAACTGGAAAGGAACAGAATCTTCTGCGCTACACATTGTGATGTTGAACATGTTTATAGTCGTGACGGTAGCGGGGATACTATAACACCCACTCCCCCCCCCCCCTCCAGGCCTGGCATTCTTAAAAATGCAGGAGGGCTAAAAATCGCCACCATCACATGGCCTAGTGGAGCGATTAGCTCTCCTCGTGCTTACTAAAGCTAAAAGTGGTAAAATGAAGTTGTACTATTAATGAATTCTGCCTAGTAGGCTTTGAACATTTTATTTGGTGCTAATAATCAGGTAGTCTCTGTGAGACGGCTACACTGCCCTCCCACACCTCCGGACCTTGGTAAGGTCCGGAGATGTGGGAGGGGCAGTGTGGCCATATTGTAGAGATCACTAAATCATTATTTTCTGAGACTAGGAGGGATATTTTTCGCCCTCCTCGGTTTTTTTAAGGCGAGCAGTAGGCGAGCGAATAAATCGCTCACCTGGAAATGCCATGCACCCCCCCCCCCCCCCGTGGGGTCCGCGGTAAGCTGATTTTTCCCTTATGCTTCAGATACGATTTTCCATTAATTCGCTTCACCCTTTTCAAAAAGCAATTTTCCCATAGCCCAACCAGGCCGAACTAGGAATTTAACCAATTGAATCCTGTTTGACGTGAACCCGGTCAAACAGTGAAAAAAAATAAAAGCAGTTCTTTCTCGACACTGTGGTTCTGTCAAACAAGATTGAGTTTATTAAATTCCAAGTTGCATTATGGGGGAAGATTTAGGGCTAAATATATTCATAAACTGACACCAGTGTGCAGATGGTTAATCTTTCGGGAGAGGGGGGGTCCGGAAATTGTGATTGAAGGGGAATGCACCTCGAATCGTAGAGGTTTCCAGGGCTGCGAAGGTCTGAACATATGTACGTTTTTGTGCCTGGCTTGTATGGAGACGAAGTTCTGAACACAGCGGCTACCCACAAGAGTGGTAGCCGTTACGTTCTTATTTCTGAATTAGGACCAGTTCTTGCTAAGTTCATTCAAAGTCCAAACTTGGACCCAAAGGACATGATGTATATTTTAATTTTTGTCAGCCAGGTTTTGGAACACACACACACAAAACTAAATGAATACGTTGCGGCTCTTGGGTCCAAGTTTGTACTGCTCGCGGGTCGTATCCACACCCTCCCTCCGCATCCCCTCCGTGGTGACCAGGAAACGACCGGGGGGGGAGGGGGGGGGGGAGTCTTAGTACCTTTGTAGTACTCACTTCGAAGAACTTCGTATCACTTAGCTGAATATCATTTCGACAGTTCACAAAACAAATAGTATGTTTGTTTTCTTTCGGAAATTTGGGTTCATGTGTTTTTTTAAGAAAACAATTGACTACAAATTCTGAGTGGTGTTGATATCCAGGCGGAGATTCATGCCATTCAGGCGCGGATTAATTATTAGTTATTGAGCTTTCATGTTCAAGTCACGGATAGTAGAGACCACCTTCTCTCTCCCGGACAATGGCTCACGACCCCACATTGGGGGTGGGGGTGGGAGCTCTTTGAACTCGCCCTAATGAGGGCTCGTGAGAAGGTGAGAGCAATTGGTTTTGGTGCTGTCGTTTGAAGTTAGCCTTAGGAAAAGGTAAACGACTTCTAACTCGAGCAGTCTCGGCCGCCAGGGCATGACCCATGACCCTTCATCGGGCTGGCCTCATGGAGATCGGCCCTTTGAACGGCCATGGACCGTAGCTGCTGTGGAGGCGAAGACTGATTCTATATGGCTGTAGGAATCCATTGAATAGATCAGATAACTTAGTAATCCGATGAGAGAGAGAGAGAGAGAGAGAGAGAGAGGAATGCATATAATGATATCAACAATACAAGTGACATATAGGCCAAATTGGCCGGATGCTTCGGGAAAACACTAATGAAATACTTCAAAACTAATGTACAGCATATGCCAATAAAGATTTACTTGCTTATTTAGTGCGTGGTTAGCAAATGTGAACTAAAAACTTCTGAAAAGTCCGAAATGAAAGAAACGCGGCTTTCTTTCGAATACCACTTCATGTCATTCATCCCATTTCAACTCGCAACTAATACTCACGATTATGAAATTTATTATGTATTCGTTTCTCTTGGGAGTTTCTAGAATTAACCCTTTACCTTAACATTAAAAGCATACGACACTTGCAAAAAAATTCTTGAATAACTAATTTTTTTCATTTTTTACCTCAAAAACATAGGTTATGACCCCTCATTGGAACGAGCTCGACGAGCTCGTTCCAACGAGGGGTCAAAACCCATGTTTTTGAGACAAAAAATGAAAAAATAATAAAAATTAATTTGCGATTTTTGAGAATAGCGCTGGCCGATTTGGGCCGTTACGTTGGGTAAAGGGTTATAACAATCGGATTATTTATGTTTTTTAATTAGACGTGTTTAAAATTTTCAGGTTTGATGACAACAACAGCTGAAACAGCAGCTGAAACAACAACAACAACAACAACAACAACAGCAACAGACACCACAGGTAAGTAAATATCGTCATAAACCTTTTCTAGAACTTCGACGAAAATTTTTACCAAATTGAGTAAATTTTCACTAACTTGATTTGTCCATTAAATTCTGTCAAAAATGGCAAAAACGTAAATCCGGGATGATCAGGGTTTTTTCACAGACTACTGCACGGTATATCGAAATGTTCTCAATGGGGACTGCCATTGGCAGTCCACGTGGATGACATTTCGATATACCAGTAGTCTAATCTGCCCCTGATCGCTCAGATGAAAGGAAACAGGGTTCCTTCAATTCCAAAAAATCAAATATTCTCCATTTTGGCCGAACTGTGATCTTCCCAATGGGAATTTTTTCGAAAATTTATCTTTGCTATCTGCTCAGTTTGTCAATTACAAAAGCGGTTGCTCCGATTCGTTAAGGTAAGGTTTCGTCCAGTTCCATTCTGAAGTCCTCAACCAATGTCACAGTGAATAAATTTATATATACATGGACTCTTTTGGGTATCTACAGTGGCCGTTTATGGGACCCTTTCCCAATGACATTTAGGCATGATTTGTTTTCAAATTCTTAACTCAAGTTTCACAATCTCAGCTCTCATTCTAACACAAATTTAATGCACAGCTGGCGCAAGCAGCAATGAACTGTGTAGTTACAAGACCTCAGAAAACAGTTGGTTTTCTGAGGTCTCATGACCACCCAATTCAAGACACCGATTCTACATTAAATTTAAATTGTTATAAAACTTACTTGTAGTATACCGTCGTTCTTTTGAAACAAAATTCGATTGTGTGCTTGCCTGCCTGCCGTTCTTCGAACGAAACATTTGAGCTTTAAAGAAGCCGAAGGTACATTGCAGTTGAGAGTTGTGGCAAACGTCGGAAGTTGGAACGAACATAACGGATTGTAACATGAAAATGATAAGTAGTCTTATGGAATATAACATCTCAAAATACACGCCCAACGCCCAACCTTTGTTCTCTTTGGGGATTTTGGGGATGAGAACAAACGTGTTCCCTAGTACATTAACACAGTTTAACAGGGCATTACCAGAACGTAACGCTCAACATAAAAAGTCACGTGATGTGTCGGGCCGTTAATGAGTCAAACATCTTATCAACAGCCCGACACGTCAAGTGACTTTTGTTTCTCGCGGTCGTACACTTGAAAATGGAAATTTCTTCCAGAAATGGTGTAGTAAACAATGTGATTTTTATTTAAATTAATGAATTATAAATATATAAAATGTTCAGTAAAGTTAGTCTCATAACAACAAACAGTTGTATATAGTAAGTCTGCAGACATTTTAAGCCTTTATTCCTGATTTAAAAGCGGTAAATAACGGGTCTGTTTTTAAGTTTTATAACTTCGTTGCCATTGAAAGCGTACCGGCGCCGATCACGTGATAATCATGTGACACCAGTTTGTTTGAGAACAGACGATAATATCATCTGCCAAAATTGAAAACGTTAAAAATGTCTCAATCAAGCGAATTGAATGAAGAACAATTGGCAGTTTGTAGCTGCCATGTAAGGTACAGGGTCAAAACTTTTGTAAGAATCGCAGTGGTAATAATAGTAATAACACGACTTTGTTGGGCCTTGTGGTTTATTAACGGCCCAACAGGTGTGAATAACAGTCCATCAGTTTATAAGCTGTCGGGCTGTTATTCACACCTGCTGGGCCGTTAATAAACCACAAGGCCCTCCAAAGTCATGTTATTGTTATATTAATTGATAAAACAGAGGCGGAAAACGAAGCTTTCAATGCCGATCAGCAGTTCAGTACACGTGTGTGCAATGTAGATAAATAAAGCCGGTTTGTGGGGCAAATGAAGTCCCGGGTGTAAAATGGCGCTATGTAAAAACAGGCTTGGCAATTTCAGGAGAGCGATTTTTTAGCTCTCCTTACTGCCCTCCTGAATGAATTAAGGAGAGCGAAAAATTGCCCTCCTAAATATTTTGGTCTGGGATGATTGAGATTACATGTATTATGGTCACATTAAATTTTTGTTGTAAAGCAAAAATGTAATTTAACTTCGAAGTCACATAACATCACGTAATTGAAAGTGGTTTAGTGGTAAAAGGTAATGGCTGCAACCATACCCAAACACAGTTGCAATCATTTGAAGCAAAATGGGTCACAGCAATATTTTTTTTCTGTCAGTTTCAAGTTCAACAACTGACATCACAGTTTGAGGGGTAATTATTCAAGGAATATTGACACTATAATATACTAACATTACTACTATCCTGTCACTTGAAGCACTTGCATCAGGATGTGGCTGTAGATTCAAGCAGACCTGTTGTCCAAGAAAGTCATATGCCTACCACTACCACCTTCAAACCCCCTTGGGGGGTTGAAGGTGGTAGTGGTAGGCATATGACTTTCTAGGACAACAGGTCTGGGTACACACACAGGTCTTGTCAAGTGTGTGTTCGGTTGTTGAGTGAGACATCTAGATGTCTAAGAGATTTCGCTTTACCTTAGTAAAGTTAATAAAATCACTGATGTAGTCGGTTGGTTTCAGTTTCAATGGGTTCGTTCAACTGGATACTTAAAATGCTGTGTAAAGCTAATTGCTCTCCTAAGCTTATTGAGGAGAGCGATTTTTTGCCCTTCTGCATTTTTCAGAATGCCAGGCCTGTAAAAATAGATATGGCAAGATATGAGAGCAGAAATAGAACTATAGAGCACTTTGCTTCCAGGGAACACTGCAAACAATGAGATTTTTGTTATTTTTTTCAAACAACCCAGCAAGTACAGGTGGTATTAAAATTTATTTCAGTGTTTACATGATAAGTCATAAATGCTCTAAAGTACTAAAATTCTGAAGAAGTTGGAAACATTGGAAACATGATTGGAAACGGTCGAAACATTGGAAACGGTGAAAACTTTGGAAAAGGTGGAAACATTGGAAACGGTGGAAACATTGGAAACATTCTAAACGATTGCAATACCAAAATATTGTTACTTGATGATAATACTTGAGCAGAATTGTTACCAGGCGATAATACATGAGCAAAGTATAATTGTTTCCAGTGTTTCCAGGAAACAAAGTGCCCTATAGTTATATTCCTGCTCTCATTTCTTGCCACATATGTGAAAAAATGGTCCATTCGATGGATAAAATTTCTTGGTCGTTGTTTGTTTTTTCTCCAGCAAAACAAATTTCCATTTGGAGCCTCGATGCCGCAATTTTTATCAATGTCATGGGCTCGGAACCATTCCCAAAGAGGGCAGAAAAATCCCCAATATATTCGTTTCTTGGGAGTTTCAATGATTAATAAAATAAAATTCAAATTATTTATTCTTTACTTAGAAGTGCTTAAACTTTCTTAGTGTGTAGAGCTGAAACGGTTAACTGATTAATCGATTAATCAATTATCAACATCTTGATTGATTCAAAGTAGAATGTCATGCAAGTTTGAGCCATCATTGGCAGGACCCCGGTGCAGGACCCCGGAAGTGACGTCATGTCACGTGACGTAGTGTGCCATGTTGTGCTGTCATGGTAACCCGCGTGAGCGGCCATGTTGTGACGTCATCTCCATAGAGATACCTGGTGTTGGTGCGCATGCGCAGCGCGTGTTGTTAGGGTGATACGTGTTTCCGTCATCCATTTTGTACACTGGAGGCCGCCATCTTGGTTTCTATGGTAGCACGTAATTGCTATGTTACCTAAAGGCCTACAACAGGACAGAGGTATGTTCGGAGGGTATGTTCGATTGAATCGGAGTAAATCTAATTACCACAAACAACCCGACAACTTGTACTATTTCGAATTCTTTCAGAATTCTCTGCTTCTGTCTGTATATGCAATAGTTTTCGTCTATCTGACCATGTTCCTTTGTCCTGGAGTATACTCCAGTAGCGTAGAAGAGCCTATCAACTGGAACAGCTTTGCTTATTGTTACTATATTTAGTTTTTCTGGTCTATTCTTGTTAGTTCTGGCCCTATTCCGAGTACTCTTGTTGTTTCATTTATCTAGATCATTTATATAGATTATAACTAGCCAATCAGATTGCTTGATTTCCCATAATCTGTATGCAGAGTTATCTTCTCTTATTAGTCACCTCTATATCCAATAGCCATATCCCCAGGCACCCCAATTTCGGCACCCCTTTTTGGAAAACATAAGGCCTTCGGCACCCCTTTTTGTCGTATGAGGCCATGAGGGCTATGTAAAAGCCCTCAATGAGTCCTCATTTATTATCCCTTATAGCCTCATTGAATTTTGAGGTTATGAGGACCATTAAAATCCCTCAATGAGGTATAATTTACTACGACTCTTAGCCTCATTTCAGTATTTGAGGATACCTATGGCCTGGTATTGTATTGAGATTATGAGGACCATTAAAAATCCCTCAATGATGTATAATTTACTACGACTCTTAGCCTCATTTCAGTATTTGAGGATACCTATGGCCTGGTGTTGTATTATTTGAGGATACCTATCGAGGATACCTTTTGGAGAATCCCTTTTTTACCAGTTACTCCGTTGATAAAGCAATTACGAAACGGGCGACGTCATTTCAGATATTTTGCGTGGTGACATCAGACGGTAACATTTGCAAGTCATCCAATCGGAGGGTGAGGATTTTATTCTCATTGGAGCATACCACTATTTATTTTATATTTGACGTTGAGTCGAGTTCATGCCCGCTATTTTCTGACCAAAGTTGTGCTTGTTAAATATTCAATGTTGGATTTGTTTTGGAAACAACTTCAAACAAAGGTGGCGTTTGCCCCCCCCCCCCCGCCCCCTCCCCCACTGAAGTGATCCAATATGGGGGATGCTGATCTCCTCTACGGAAGCCGCCTGAATTCAGAGAGTACTATTCCGAGCATGATCATCTGGCAGATTCACTGAATTTATTTTCACAATTTGACGAAGAATATATACATGTTTATATTATACATTTATACGGGAGATCGTGTACAAACATCCTACATCACTTTTTAAAGATTTTTAAAGATTCGTTTAGATATAGAATATACCCATAGTAGCTTTGTGTACCAAATGTTCACCACGAGTGGTGAACATTTGTTACACCAAGCTACTTTGGATATATTTTATTTATACCATGATTGTCAGATTATTAAGAGTCGCTATTATTTTTTCTCGATTTTACTGAGCACCAGACGTACATACGAGCGAATCTGTTTTTCTTTACACGAGCATCGGTAGGCGGTACTTCCGCTGTCAATTTTATCGCCGAAACGAAATGAAAAAAAAAGAAACTGAGCCCTTTTTCGTTTTAATAACATAATAACATACTATTTCGAGTTATGCATGCTTTATTAACATGAGACAATACATGTTTGTTAATTTTTGGCATCTTATGAGGTAAACCCATTTAAAAACTTAATAAATAATTGCCACTTCCATTTCACTCTTCACAAGGCGACGTGCGATAAATTTAGACAAGTTTGCATTCAAGTCGACGTCACCAAAGGTTGTAGTTCTACTGTAGGTGTAAATGTTTGCTATTGAAATCCCATTGCTGGCGTGTTCATCACGGTTGGTGAGTAAAGCTAAAATTTATATCATAGGCTTTTCATATATAGTAGAATAAGTAATCATGGCAAAAAAATCGAATAACCCATCTAACCTCGAATCCAACAGAAATGGTGAAAGTTTTTTACATCACATCAAATTTCAAAAGCTTCGCCGGGCCGACCTTTCAGCCGTTTTATTCCATTATTTTTTTTATCTATTTTATTTTAGTTTTTCTCGCTCATTTACGATACTTATAAATTTAAATTTCAGGCCCTCTTGGTGATACTATCAGTGTTGCACTTCCAGTGGTCCTGGCCATCGCCGTCATCACTCTTGGAGCCCTTTACGTGAGAGAACGGCGCACAAGAAAAAAATATCAAGAATGGCTAAAAGACAAATTATTACGCGAGACGCCCGACATATCCCAGGAATATCACCAAAAACAGAGAGGTAAATTGATAATTAGATGTCATTACTTGGTTAGTTTCATACCGGCCACGATATTAGCCCGAGGAAACTTCATATCATCCTGAGATCGAAAGCAAAATCTCCGACCCGGGTGTCCGGCGAGCAATTTGAACGAGAAGAAAACTGAGGAAATGTTTTGGCTGGAAAGCATTATGGTCATGAGCAAAGAAGCCACTGAAGGGCCACGCAGGTTAGAGAATAGAGATGGGCGCTGTTGAAAATTTGAGTTCGGTATCGGTTTCGGTATTTTTAAGTGGGGGGGGGGGGGGGGGGGAGGGGGGGGGGGGGTATGTATACCTCGGTATCTGTTCGGTACTCAGTATCTGACTTGACTGAGATTTGGTGATAGTATTTATTTATTTATTGCCCAAGGACACAACGCAGTTAACAATGGCTAATCGTGATCGGTGAAACAAAATGGAGACAGCTATAACGGTTGGCGTCAATCGTTTCATATTCATTTCCTAACATATAACTCAACTATGCGATGGACGTGACAACCGTTACTTATTCTCGGTTCCTTATTCAACATTCGTTATCAACCGATTGTATCGATTGATAACCCTTTACCTAACATGAAAAACAGACGACACTTGCAAAAAAAAAATTCTTGAATGATTAATTTTTTCATTTTTTGTCTCAAAAACATAGGTTATGACCCCTCGTTGGAACGAGCTCGACGAGCTCGTTCCAACGAGGGGTCATAACCTATGTTTTTGAGACAAAAAATGAAAATATTTTGAAAATTAATTGGCGATTTTTGAGAATAGCGCTGGCCGGTTTTGGCCGTTACGTTGGGTAAAGGGATAACGAATGCTGATTAGGGAACTGGGAATAAGTAACGGTTATCACGTCCCCAACTATGCCATCGACTAACATTGACAACACTCTATCATATCATTGCCTTGGGAGCACGGTGGCTCAGTGGTTATGGCATTGGACTTCAAACCGAAAGGTCTACGGTTCGATCCATGCCAGGGGTAACTGCGTTGTGCCCTTGGGCAAGGCACTTGATCCCGATTGCCCACGTGGGGGCACGGTGGCGCTGTGTTCTAAGACGCACTGCACGTCGGTGGTGCACTTGTCTTCAACCAATGCTAACCCCACTTTATGGAGTTAGGGCATTGGGGTGTCTGACAGCTGCTCGGTGGTTCTCTGGGAACTCCGGCTCCCGTAAAACTATCCGACCCGAGGTGACCCTAGTTGTCAAAATCGTTGCTAAACCTCAATAAATAAAATAAATAAATAATCAATCGCCTTTGAAATGTTGGCTTCAATAATGCTAGTTCATAGTTTCATTTTCCAAAGCAACCACAATACGCAACATGAGTCAAACTAAATGTACTCATATTTCAACACATTACCAAAAGTTTCGTTTTCAAGTCACATTTAATATATTATTAATATTACAATTAATACTTACTAGGAAAGTTAATTTTAACATAAATGGTCAAGTGCTGAATATACCAATTACCAATGTGAATTCATTTAATTTTGAGACGAGTTCACGTCAATCATTTTTCGTCAAAACGAAAGCATAATAATTTCTTTCGGTTGAACATGGTGAATAAGAAAGAAATTGTATTCCCTCGGGTGTCCTCGAACATTTGTGCACACGGAGTCACATGAGCGGAAATCAGAGTTGCTGACTGTTTGGTCATATAGAATCAGTTCAGATGCTATCGCGGTAGAGTGCACATCAAATCTTTTTTTTTACGTTTCGAAACAAGATGTCGGGTCTGTCGTCATTTTTGACATCATGTGTGTTTTTTGTCATCCTTTTGAGATTGTATATATAATTGGATCTGTGTCATAAAATTCAGAATTTTGTATTGGAATCAAGAACAACACCGCGTGGCACCGACCAATCCATAGTAGTGCTCAAACGACTAGTGAATTCCAAAGTCGACTAGTCAATACCCAAAAGTCAAGTCGACTTCGACTAGTCATTGGTGATAACCTGTCTCCTTATAACAGTGTTGGTGTTCCGGTAGAGTGCTGAAGGTCCAAATTTGGCTTCACTTGGGCATTCATATACAGCAACTTACTGGAACATTATTCTGTTAATGTGCTTCTAATTATGCTAAGAGTGAAATTATACAGTCTTATTTAATTTGCCTTGTTGCGATTTATGGGAGAGTGCCTATAGGCACTCTCCCATAAATTGCAACAAGGCAAATTAATAACATATCCTGAGAACCCAAAATAATTCAGCACTCTACTAGTACCAGTTAAAACAAACTGCTGTCACTACTATTAGATGGCAATAGATGTATACATTGATTGCCCAATATTGCTGTTCAAACTGCCTGACAGTGGCACAGAAGGGATACTATTTACCTAAAAGCTTGAACTCCTCCGACTAGTCGACTGCACAATTGAGAGTCGACTACTGGTTTGCCCAGAGTCGACATCGACTAGTCGACTAATCGTTTGAGTACTAATCCATATATTGTGTTGTTGTACTTGAGTGCACAAATGTTTGAGGGTGGGTTTCGAGGGAATTGCATATGTTACAGTGTTATTTGTTTGGGAAACAAAGGTCACTTGAGAGGGGCATACGCCATAACATGGAAAATGCCTAACTCCTCTATTTCAAGCCTCAACCCAGAGGCAAAATGATGATCAATCCAGTCTTTCGATTTTGAGGCGAGCTGTCGCTCTTGCGTGCCTATGCACCTGCAATTTTTACTTTTTTGCGAGTAGACAACAGCGCGCCTCGGTTCCACCCAGTAAGCGACTAACCCTTACCTAAAGAATATCCTGCAGCGTAATATAGAAATTGTGCAGTAGAAAAAAATTCAACAGACCCAGGCCTGGCATTCTTATCAGTGCAGGAGGTCCAAAAATCGCTCCCCTCGCATGACCTTGGCAAGCGATTAGCTCTCCTCAAGCTGAAGTGGCAAAATGAAGTTTTACTATAAATGAATTCTGCCTAGTGGGCATTGTACATTTTATTTCGTGCTGCTAACAAGGTAGTGTCTGTGAGACGGCTACGCTTCCCCTCCCACACCTCCGGGCCTCGGCGAGGCCCGGAGGTGTGGGAGGAGTAGTGTGGCCGGCTTACAGAGATCACTAACATAGCAGAGATCTGAAAAGATGTGGGTTTAGGAATAGGCTGTTATGATAATCATTATTTTCTAAGGCCAGGAGGCTAGTTTTCGCCCTCCTTGTTTTTTTAAGGCGAGCAGTAGGCGAGCGAATAAATCGCTCTCCTCAAAATTCCAGGCCTGCAGATCATATCATGTGACCCCTCATTGGAACGCGCTCGACCTTGTTTAAGAATTGGGGGGAAAAAATTTAAATAACGAATTTTGATATCATGCATGTGTTTTCTGTAAAGTGTTGAAATATGTTCGTGGGAAAGAGACTAAATAATAGAATGCATTCACGAAATGTGAACAATACACCATTATTTAATCTGTAGCAAGCCTGGAAATAAGCGGACTGTCATATGCAGAATGAGGTCCCCAGATGATGAATTTGGCGATACGACCCTGCACAGCAGGGTAGCATCACTAAGTTTACCATCTGTGTCGCCTGTGAACCTCAATCTGAATCAAGGTCTCAAGCCTAAACAGAAAGAGGTAATTGGAGGATAAATTGGTCCACTCTATACGGGACAGCATCATCAAATTCACCCTCTGGGGACCTCATTCTGCAGTTGACGGATTGCTTATTTCCATGCTTGATCTGTAGCATTCCAAAACTTCAAACTTCACTTTCCGAGAAGGTCAGTAAGGCCTGAAATAGTCTACGGATTTTTGACGCGTCGAATCTGTATGAAAGCCGTCGCTTCGAAAAAAACAGACGCATCACCGTCGCCACGTCGAATCGAATTGATCAGCCAATCGTGGTCGATGGGCATAATTTAGGCTCCTTCGATGATTTTTTTTTTTTTGCACTCAGGGCGCAACATTATTTATTTATTTATTTATTTATTTATTTATTTATTTATTTATTTATTTGTTTTCTGGGGCGCACCGACACTTTCGAAATCCAGTGTCAGACAGTTTTACGGGTGAGGCCGGAAAACCCGGAGAAACACTGATCGGAGCAAGTAACTATCAGAGCTACTAACTCGGCACAAGCAGGGTTAGCAATGGTTGAAGGCGTAAGTACCATCGAGGTGGTATACGCCTCAGCACACTGCAACCATGATCCAGTGGAACCTGGAACTGCCCCCCCCCCCCCCCACCATGTTAATCCATAGGGAATATCAGGCAAGAAATCTTAAAATATGGATATTTATGCTTGAAAAATGTTTGAGTGGAGGGGTGCGTATACGTGAATAGCAGTGAAAGTAAAATTAGCATCTGGATTTCCAAATATTTCTGCCTTCTGTTGAACACAGTTTCACTTATATATCACGTCAAGTCTCACAACAAAAATAGCAAAACACGGATGCTTCGTACGCCTGTGGAAAATAATTCTTCCATAATTTTTAGCTTAACTTGACAAACTTGAAAAAAATTCAACAGACCCAGGCCTGGCATTCTTATCAGTGCAGGAGGTCCAAAAATCGCTCCCCTCGCATGACCTTGGCAAGCGATTAGCTCTCCTCAAGCTGAAGTGGCAAAATGAAGTTTTACTATAAATGAATTCTGCCTAGTGGGCATTGTACATTTTATTTCGTGCTGCTAACAAGGTAGTGTCTGTGAGACGGCTACGCTTCCCCTCCCACACCTCCGGGCCTCGGCGAGGCCCGGAGGTGTGGGAGGAGTAGTGTGGCCGGCTTACAGAGATCACTAACATAGCAGAGATCTGAAAAGATGTGGGTTTAGGAATAGGCTGTTATGATAATCATTATTTTCTAAGGCCAGGAGACTAGTTTTCGCCCTCCTTGTTTTTTTAAGGCGAGCAGTAGGCGAGCGAATAAATCGCTCTCCTCAAAATTCCAGGCCTGCAGATCATATCATGTGACCCCTCATTGGAACGAGCTCGACCTTGTTTAAGAATTGGGGGGAAAAAATTTAAATAACGAATTTTGATATCATGCATGTGTTTTCTGTAAAGTGTTGAAATATGTTCGTGGGAAAGAGACTAAATAATAGAATGCATTCACGAAATGTGAACAATACACCATTATTTAATCTGTAGCAAGCCTGGAAATAAGCGGACTGTCATATGCAGAATGAGGTCCCCAGATGATGAATTTGGCGATACGACCCTGCACAGCAGGGTAGCATCACTAAGTTTACCATCTGTGTCGCCTGTGAACCTCAATCTGAATCAAGGTCTCAAGCCTAAACAGAAAGAGGTAATTGGAGGATAAATTGGTCCACTCTATACGGGACAGCATCATCAAATTCACCCTCTGGGGACCTCATTCTGCAGTTGACGGATTGCTTATTTCCATGCTTGATCTGTAGCATTCCAAAACTTCAAACTTCACTTTCCGAGAAGGTCAGTAAGGCCTGAAATAGTCTACGGATTTTTGACGCGTCGAATCTGTATGAAAGCCGTCGCTTCGAAAAAAACAGACGCATCACCGTCGCCACGTCGAATCGAATTGATCAGCCAATCGTGGTCGATGGGCATAATTTAGGCTCCTTCGATGATTTTTTTTTTTTTGCACTCAGGGCGCAACATTATTTATTTATTTATTTATTTATTTATTTATTTATTTATTTATTTATTTGTTTTCTGGGGCGCACCGACACTTTCGAAATCCAGTGTCAGACAGTTTTACGGGTGAGGCCGGAAAACCCGGAGAAACACTGATCGGAGCAAGTAACTATCAGAGCTACTAACTCGGCACAAGCAGGGTTAGCAATGGTTGAAGGCGTAAGTACCATCGAGGTGGTATACGCCTCAGCACACTGCAACCATGATCCAGTGGAACCTGGAACTGCCCCCCCCCCCCCCCCCCACCATGTTAATCCATAGGGAATATCAGGCAAGAAATCTTAAAATATGGATATTTATGCTTGAAAAATGTTTGAGTGGAGGGGTGCGTATACGTGAATAGCAGTGAAAGTAAAATTAGCATCTGGATTTCCAAATATTTCTGCCTTCTGTTGAACACAGTTTCACTTATATATCACGTCAAGTCTCACAACAAAAATAGCAAAACACGGATGCTTCGTACGCCTGTGGAAAATAATTCTTCCATAATTTTTAGCTTAACTTGACAAAGTCAAGATAAGCTGTTGCCATCACGCGTGCGGAAGTCTGTGAGTCTGTGGACTCTGTTCACATTTTCCTTTAGCACAGGCTACACCCCGTAGTTCTTGTCTGATCGTCTCGAAATGTCATATGCAGGTTTTGGGTCATGTCGAGCATGTCATGGTCGTGATCGGTCAACCGGTATGGCTGCCCGAGCCCAAAGCCCGAAAACCATTAGCACAGTCTACAGGTCGTATTTATGAAGGGGTTTCATTGTAACTTGGTAGGATGCCTCTGTATAATGCCTAGGTGAGAACGTCCCCTTTTTGGGGTCATGTCGAGCATGTCATGGTCGTGATCGGTCAACCGGTATGGCTGCCCGAGCCCAAAACCCGAAAACCATTAGCACAGTCTACAGGTCGTATTTATGAAGGGATTTCATTGTAACTTGATAGGTTGACTCCATATAATGCCTAGATGATGACATCCCCTTTTGGTCGTGTTTGGTCGACTGTGACGGCTTCAGGGGCCCGAAAACCTTGAGCACAGTCTACAGGTCATGTATATGAAGGGATTTCATTGTAACTTCGTAGGATTTCTCCAGATTATGCCCAGATGACAACGCCCCCTTTTGGTCACGATCATTCAACCATGATGGCTTCCCGAATCCAAAACCCGAAAAACTTTAGTACAGACTACAGGTCGTATTTGTGAAGGGATTTCATTGTAACTTATTAGAATGATTCAGTATACTGTCGAGATGAGGACAACCCCTTTTGGTTGTAATCGGTCTACCGTGATGGCTACACAGGCCTGAAGCCGGAAAACCTTTAGCACAGTCTACAGGCCATATTTATGAAGGGAATTCAATGTAACTTGATAGGATGACTCGTTTTGGAATAATTTCACTGTAACTTGTTAACTTTTGTTGACATACTTTAACTGTAAGGGCCACATACATAAACTGTGAGGTCATTATAACCCACCCTCAGCTCTTTAGTACAGTGTACACCTTATATTATTTTTATTAAAAACATAGCATACAGGGAACAGAAATTAACATATTCCCAGTTATCACAATTCTTGTCTTATTTCATAATCCTTTCATAAACATTGAACATTATCCTTTTCATCAAACACAACACATAGACAAGTTAAGCTACAGTGTCATTGACACTTTCATTATCTTCCGTGGTTATTTTTTTCTAATTCATTCGAAACTTCATATGCTTCGGACAATATTTGAGGTGCACTTTAGTGTGTACTCACATGTGTTGTGTTTACAACCATACAGGAAACATTCGTACTCAAGACTGATATGGCGCTGCACAAAATAGTTCACCTGTTGGTTGCTATTTTGCCATGTTGTTGCAAGCAATCGGTTACAATGTTTTATAATTTATTCGGATTCTATTTGGTGGTGAAGTGGCCTAATTAATTTTGTCTTTCACAACTTATTAACCCTTTACCTAACATGAAAAGCAGACGACATTTGCAAAAAAAATTCTTGAATAACTTATTTTTTTCATTTTTTGTCTCAAAAACATAGGTGATGACCCCTCATTGGAACGAGCTCGACGAGCACGTTCCAATGAGGGGTCATAACCTATGTTTTTGAGACAAAAAATGAAAAAAAATAACGAAAATTAATTGGCGATTTTTGAGAACAGCGCTGGCCGGTTTTGGCCGTTACGTTGGGTAAAGGGTTAACTAATTATGGACAGAAACGGACTCTGAGAGTCAAAGAAATTGCTGTTTTTGTTTCGAATTTTGAAATGTTTCCCGGGGAAACCTCACCCTGGGCCCACTCCAACGGCCCACGAGCAATGGATACCCCCACTCGTGCTCGCCCCCATCTCGCCGCTGCGTTACTCAGATGATCCTGCAAACCATATTCAGTACGCCCCTTAGATATTAGTCTTGCCTCCTCCCACCCTAACATTGATATCCTATATGTGCCTGTCATGATCCTACTCGAGCAAAGGGATGTATCCTGTTTTATCTCTCCTCCCCACCCCCTCCACCCACCGTCCCTGGATTGACTGAAATATTTTTGTGGCATGTGTTCTACTTGTGCCGAGAAATGTTCACAAGCATGTTCTGACTGAAAGAAAAACACATCCCTGCAGAAATCACAATTATTGATTCAGCTTATTGTGACTCGCGTCGCTGGGGGAAATTGGAGGCTGCAGACTTAATCCTCATGCTTTGATCAGCCGTCTAAAGACCGGTGGAAAGGCTGACCACTGAGGTATACCCTCCCCCTCCCCGAGAAAAATATGAAATGAACGGCTTTTGATTCATATTCAGCACAAATATCCTTGCCAATAGCACATTTATCCGTTCGAAGACCTGTTTAGCCCTCATCCTCCACCTAAAAACGCAAAAAGGCGTGTGGCACGTCAATGGTACACATGCCTTCAACCGCATGCTAACTCTGGTTAGCACGTTGAGGAGTTCTGTAGTTACTCGCCGATTGCTCGGTGGTTCTCTCCGGCTCCCCCTCCCCCGCACACACGTAAAATTGCCTGACACAACATGACACTGGCAATTGAAACTGTCGTAAAACCCCACTAAACAAACAACTGAATTCGATGTGAGCTTCAGCAAACCGAGAGCCCGAATCAAATTTTGTGAATCCGGTTTTAAAAAAATGAGACGGGAACACATTAAAGCCACAGAGAGACGCATCACCGACGGAGATTAGTCTCTGTTGGACGGAGATTCATCGGTGATGCGTCTTACTCGCATCTAATTGAAATAGTCGACGCATCACCAACGAATTTAATTCATATTTTGCTCTGGTATAAGATTCGACGCGTCAAAAATTCGTTGACTCTTTCAGGCCTAATGCTACTCGTTGCCTTTTCGCTCGTGCATGCCATGGAGAAATTTCCGATTCACTTGCGATTGCTCAATGAAGTTACATTTCATCTTATTATACCGAACTCAGATAAATCTAATAATTGCGAAAAGCTTATTCGAAAAATCGGGTAATATTTTTGGAATCCCTACTGACCGTGCACCAGTGGAGTGAACACAGGGACGTGCAACAGGGGGTTTGGGTGGGAGTGGGTGGCACCCCCACCCCAAATTCTGGCCGAGATTTCCTATAGTTAGAAATTTCCTAGGGCAAGTCATGAATAGTTGGAAAATTCATCTATCTGGATTTTAGAGCTTCTTTAGTGATGCTGATGTCTCCTTTACTTCCCAAAATTTCAACTTGATTTCAAATCGGCAAAAATTCCAGCTGTTACTATTTACAACTACAGTGTACGCAATATCGAGCTTCATAAGTATGCATGATGTCAATCGGTATTAGATTTTTATAGTACGTTTACTTATCGTAATAAAAAAAAATCCTCGAAATGCACTTCAAGAAAATCACATCAAGATTGGGCTTGATCATTTGTTTAGCACATATTCAATTCCCCAGGCCTGGCATTCTGAAAAATGCAGGAGGGCAAAAAATCGCTTTCTTGGACAACAGGTCTGCTTGAATTTACAGTCACATCCTGGTGCAAGTGCTTCAAGTGACAGGATAGCAGTAATGGTAGTATATTATGGTGTCAATATTCCTTGAATAATTATCCCTCAAACTGTGATGTCAGTTGTTGAACTTGAAACTGACAGAAAAAAAATATTGCTGTGACCCATTTTGCTTCAAATGATTGCAACTGTGTTTGGGTATGGTTGCAGCCATTACCTTTTACCACTAAACCACTTTCAAAATGAAATTACGTGATGTTATGTGTCTTCGAAGTTAAATTACATTTTTGCTTTACAACAAAAATTTAAAGTGAGCATAATACATGTAATCTCAATCATCCCAGACCAAAATATTTAGGAGGGCAATTTTTCGCTCTCCTTAATTCTTTCAGGAGGGCAGTAAGGAGAGCTAAAAAATCGCTCTTCTGAAATTGCCATGCCTGATTCCCAGAATAATATCAAAAAATAATAACCTGATAATTCTATCATAATAAATTGCAGTTACTAGAATCAATATTATGCCCCTTTTCATGGCTTGACTTTCAAAAGTTTTTTCGGTAGTGAATTTCCAACTTGGGGGAGGGACCGGGAGGGGAAATCCCCCTCCCGGTCCCTCCCTATAGTTGGAAATTCACTACCCCCCTCCCCCACCCCTCCCACCCCAATTGGAAACCTCTTGCCACATCCCTGGGTGAACGGTGCGCAGATGTTCGCTGATGTTTTTCTTGAAAACATATTCCCGACGCCAGGTCTCAACAATAGCATGCTTCACTTCAAATGGTAGCATGCAGTACACAGCGCGCATCCTATTTTCAAAATCGAAAGACTGTAGTGATCACCATATTCTGTCAGAAAATGAGAAGGAAACTCGGTAATTGTTACTTTGTATCCCATTCAGTGTTCAAAACTTAACATTTTACCACAAACCTCAGAAGTAAAACCTAGACAAGAATACATCTTGACCTTTTGAACAGGGTTCTCAAACAGAAACGTATTAAGGACATGGAAAAAATATATGGGCCCTTCAAAAGTTAAAAATTTAATTGTGAAAGTTCAAATTTTAACTTGTAAAGTCAAAATTTATGAGTTAAAATTCTAAATTCTAACTTTCAAAGTTAAAATTGTAACTCTCAAAATCAAAGTTTTAACTTTCAAATTTAAAATTTCAACTTTCGAAGTTAAAATTATAACTTCCAAAGTCAAAATCTTTAGTTTCAAAGTCAAAATTTTAACTTCCAAAGTAATTTTATCTTTCAAAGTTTTTCAGAGTGAAAATTTTAGCTCTTGAAGGACCTATTTTTTCACCCATGTCCTTAACTAGTAGAATGTTAAATTATTTTTGGTCATCAAAATTGGTTCACATGTTTTTTTTTGCTTTGTTATAATTTATGGGAGGGTGCCTATGGGAACTCTCCCATAAACTGTAACAAGGCAAATAAATATACATACAAAATAAGTTTCTTACAATGATAATATGAAAAACATCCACGGAGATTAAAGCCTTGATGTTACAGCAACTGCAGTTCAAAATAAGCCCAAATATGTAGGGCTGAAACGGTTGGCTCATTTTCACAACCGACTAACCGAGAGCTATAACCGGATAATATCCGGTTAACCGTAGCCATTATTTCACCGAATCTGGTATCAAAACTATAGGAATTGCAAAGCAGTATTCTCAGAAACTATTCCGGAGTGTGGATACAAACGAACGTTGTCGAGTACTCGACAACGTTCGTTTGTATACATACTACGGAATAGTTTCTGCGGTTACTCAGTACTCACGGAAATTGCCGATCATTAACAAAGTCTTGAACGCCAAAGTCGATTGTTTCTCAATATATACAGCGCTGCATCGAGGTGTATCCCAAAGGAGAAGCGGCAGATTTACTACGTTTTAACCGTGGAAGGACGATCACTATCGATATTTCGGATAACCGGTTGACGTTTTTTTCAATCGGTTAGGTAGGTAACCGGTTTCAAACCGGTTATCCGGTTAACCATTTCAGTACTACAAATATGGGCTTCCAGCACTCTACAGATTAAGTATTTTCATATCCTGAACCAATTTTTTTTTTTCAGAAATCCACAGATGTGAAGACAAAAATGTGAATGACACCAGTCATGGTTGCAATGGAAAGAGCAAAGGGGTTTTGGATGCATGCGATCACAAGGTATTCTACCGACTTATGCCGAGTGAATCTAGCCAAATGCACACCGACCCACCCTACGAGCAACCAGAGAGAAAACCAAACATTCCTGTAGAAGAAACAGGAGCACCGGCGGTACATTTCGTCTGGATGGAAGAAAACACGGAACTCAAGATGCAACCCGAACCTTTGGGCGATTCTGGAATCGACAGTACATCCGCCTCCAGTAATGGTTCGCTTTCCGTGGTTGTACAAAGGCCGTGACGGGGGCGGTATGAAACAGTGGCGAGTGAATTACTACCGAACACTCGCGGGAGGAGTTCAACCCAAACGAAAGCTATCACTTTGCGGAAAAAGCAAAAGAGGTACAAATATTCAACTAAGCGAAGTCGAGTGAAAATGTTCATCAAAAGCCAAGAATTTTACGTGTATTCAAGGACGTGTAAACACATTCAAAGGAGAGCAACTCACTGCTAATCAATGCAATGTACCATACGGTATGGAAATGGACACCAATTCCAGATGAAATTTGGATCACTGAAAATGGCGAGTGCCAGTGCATGTGTAGACTTTGATATGTACGGGTGAACAATCCGGATATTCCCGTCTGTCCATGGAGGTACTTCTGTTTTTCTGAAGACGGGCAATGTTTGATTAAAAGTGGAGGGGTGGTCACTGGTGAATAACTCTGCCCTCGGTTCCGCCGCCTCTGATAAGATAGGTAGACTGGGGAGCCACGACGTTCGGATAGCTGAACTATCTCTTCTCCCGCTTGACGATTCTAAATCTTGCGGTCAATTTTCTGTACCACTATTTGTGTTCGCTTCACTCACCTGAGCCTTACATATTCCCATCATTAATTCCTCACCATACAAAAACTCAGCTTCAAACTACTCCCTTATGCCCAGTAATGCCAATTGTCCGGATTGCGTTCTGTGAATAAGGGTGAAGATTTCGAGGTGAACTAATTGGGTGCGCATTGTAACGCACCAATGGGAGCCACTGTAGTTTAGCTCATATCGGCAGAGATCGGTGTCGTTTCAACCGATTTTGAATCCCTATCAGCCGAGCTTGATAATGAGCAATTCTGGGAAAGAAAATCATTCAAAGTCGTCGACTGACTTGCCCAAATTTGGTTGAAAAAGTTTTGAAAATCCTTTGTCGTTCAAGACTTCCATGGGTGTAGTGTTCTTTTCGATCGTACAGTGGCATAAAACCCTTTTCGCGCACAGTGCCCGCCTTAATTTACTTTCAAAAACTAATGATTTTAACACTAACGCTGTCAAAATAAATTAGGGGCATTTCTGCGAATACTCTTTGAAATTAACCCCTACCCCTCGCCACCGTTTACGTTTTGGAAAACAGTGCCCTTGCCGTAAAATGAAATTCATGAAAATTTCGAAATCACAAGTATTCGATAATTGCAGTATTTATTTATTTATTTATTTATTTATTTATTGGTGTTTAAGGTCACACATTTCTGCACAATGGCTAATCATGACCACTACAGTTTTACGGGTGGAGGAAGCCGGTGTACCCGGAGAGAACCACCGAGGAACGGCGAGCAACTGTCAGCTCTCTAACATACTAACACCACATAAGCAGGGTTAGCATTGATTGAAAACAAGTGCACCATCGCCTAAGTACACAACGCCACCGTGCCCCCACATGCACAATGGGGGTGAAGCGTCTTGCCCAAGGACACAACGCGGGTGCCGCAGGTGGGATTCAAACCGAGGATCTCTCAGCTTGCAGCCTACACCTCTACCAACTGAGCCACCGCGCCCCCGTATGTAGTATTATTGCGATAGAATTTGACACACCCCTGTGGGTGCCATGTAGCTAAAAATAGAAAATAATTTCAAATCCCTCTTTAAGCTACATGTGTACCATCATTGTCATGGAGTATTTGCATGGGATTAAGATTCAAACCGGCTATCTTTTTTTTTTTTAAATGTTTTTTACCCTAACCAGACAAATAAAAAAAACACTCTCACCATCCATACATACAGGCTAACTCGAGCTAAAGATTAGTCTAATTATGCAATGATTTTCTTACATTACTTGGTGTATTAATCAGATTTTTTTTACAGTTTCAGTCTAAAAAAAAATAACTTGTGACCTCCTCTTTGGAACGAGCTCATTGAGATCGCCCCGATGATGGAGGGAGGTCATTCCGTATATTTTCGAGACATACGATGAAAATGTTTTGTTAAGAATTCTTTTCTCACGTGTCGTCTTGTATTAGTTTTTATTTAGTGATCACAACACGATTTTCCTTAGAAATTGGGTTCTACAAATTGCTTTTTTTCTATTTGTTCATAACAGTTATTTGACACATTGTTTTATTGTTTGTACTTTTACTTTGAAGCTTTTATGGGTACGATCATTACCAGGGGCACCGGTAGCACTTCAGGGAAGGAGGGGGGGGGGGGGCTCAGCCCCAAAGAAAAAGCCATTTACTCGCACCATCAGCCCCGCCATGACATGCAGAAGCATGCATGTCTCGAGGGCCTATGGCCTGATTTGGAGGAGTTTGAGACTAGGTGCCCTCTCCTATAGGGAGAGGGAATCTCCTCCCAATCTCCCCCACTAAATTTTGAAAGCTTCCAGAACGGATTTGGGGTGTATTTTAGCTTTACTTCGAGAATAAATCATTGATACAAATTGAGTGACGAACCTGGGTGGGCATTGTCTTCATCCTCTCGCCCCCGTGGTCCGAAGGCAGGGGTGGGGGGGGGGGCTGCCCCAGTGCTTTCGGTGTCCCTGATCATTACTTTCGTTTCATCTCCTTGATATTTTACTTGTACGGGCTTCGTTCGAACTTTGGTGCGTGTATTGCAACGTGTTTCCAAAATAACTCTACATGTCTGGAAAGAGGCTATCACCCAGTGAATGGTCGTTTTTTAGATAGTTGTAACGCACAGTTAATAACGAGTATTAAAAGTTGTCCCGAATTTAATTCCCGGGTAGTCCTGCACCGAGAATCTATTTTCAGTTTTTCAGTAATCCACAATTCACAATTTGAGCGCCCTATTATATACACTTGTGAGTGCAACCCGAGGCCAATACTATAAAGCTTTTACAGTTGTATTTTCTGGAATTGTATTTTCTAGTTATGACTTTAAATGGTTTAATATGAACTATTAGCATTTTCAAAGATATGGCAATTTGCCAGTTGGCAAATTGCCATATCCTTTAAAATGTTCATGATGCATTTTATTGATGTTACATTAATAGGCAGAATATACAGCTCTAGAAAATACAGTTGTAAAAGTTTTATAGCACTGTCTCCAGTAGATATTCCATGTTACTATGTACAAACCTCATATATTTACTAGAGTTTATTAATCAACACTTAGGGATTAGTTCTAATTTTGACGCCTCTCTTATCATACGCGTGTATGTAGAATACACGCCCCACCTTACACACTTTTGGTTGTCTTGCTGCAGAAGTTACCTGTTGCAGGTGGTTTCTAGAGAACTCTTGGCTGCCTGTATATAGTAAACCAAGACTCCACTAGATATCACTGCTAAGTCAAAGTGTTATCATACGAGAACAACACGTGCAGAGAATTCTCCGGTCTTTTGATCACACTTTCCGAGTGTATGACAAGACAAAGACTCAAATGAATTAGGAAAGAAATACACCCTTTCCGCGAGTCGAAGTTTATTCTCATCGATTCGCATGATATTCGTGTCCTTATAACGTTTTGAAAAATTAATATTTAAAAATATATATAATCTGTCGAAGAGCAGCTTTTGTTGATTTGAAATAGAGGGTTTGAACTTTGTTCCTCAGGGAAGTGAAGCAATCTCCGTTCTACTGGTAGTACAGTCTCCGTGGACTGGTCGTAATCCACGGGTGGGCTGTGATGTCCACGCATGTGTTTATAAGGTAATAAAAGTCATCATCAGCAAATTTTAATTAACGAAGCACCGGGTTGTACCCGGTGCTTCATTAACTAAATTTTTGATGATTATTCTTACCTATTATTAGTTCTTGGAATCTAATATTTTTGCGTTCTTGGAAATATTGTCCACCCTTGGAAAGTGTCCAGGCTCTACCGTGGGACCAATTCGCCGAAGCTTGGGATGGAAGTCTTCTAAAATTGGTAACAAGGGTTTAAACGATTGACTAATCATAACTTCATCTCCATGTTGGGACCGTGATCAGCCGTTGTGCAGAAATATGTTACCTTAAACTAGTGCTCAAACGACTAGTGAATTCCAAAGTCGACTAGTCAATACCCAAAAGTCAAGTCGACTTCGACTAATCATTGGTGATAACCTGTCTCCTTATAACAGTGTTGGTGTTCCGGTAGAGTGCTGAAGGTCCAAATTTGGCTTCACTTGGGCATTCTTATACAGCAACTTACTGGAACATTATTCTGTTAATGTGCTTCTAATTATGCTAAGAGTGAAATTATATAGTCTTATTTGATTTGCCTTGTTGCGATTTATGGGAGAGTGCCTATAGGCACTCTCCCATAAATTGCAACAAGGCAACTTAATAACATATCCTAATAGCCCACAATAATACAGCACTCTACTAGTACCAGTTAAAAGAAACTACAGTCACTACTATTAGATGGCAATAGATGTATACACTGATTGCCCAATATTGCTGTTCAAACTGTCTGACAGTGGCTCAGAAGGGATACTATTTATCTAAAAGCTTGAACTCCTCCGACTAGTCGACTGCACAATTGAGAGTCGACTACTGATTTGCCCAGAGTCGACATCGTCTAATCGTTTGAGTACTACACTCTAAATTCGACTGGGTTGAAATTTAACCCAACCATAAGGTAGGGTAAAAATGGGTTGTTTATTGGGTCATTTTGAACAAAACTGACTTTTTCACTTTGTTGAAAAAATGGGTTATTGACTTTAAACCCAAAATTGAGTTAAATTTTGAGAACTTGGTGCATATTATTTCGTATAAATGTTATTAAGTATTTTGTGGATTATTTAATTTATTGAAGCTTATAAAAGTTCTCAAATATATGGAAATAAAAGGGAATGTTCTTTCAAATGGATTTTTTTCTAAAATTGGCTTATTGCATTTTCAAATTCGAAAACCCCGCCACAAATAACATCGTCTTCTGCATCATTCACTTGGCGGTCAAAACATGTGATATCTCCCATCAACGTCGCGCCAAAAGAAAAAGAGAAAAAAAAAGAAGACAATCTTTCCTATCACCGCCATTCTGTCCATCGTCTCTTGGACATATTCACACGTGCGTGTCCACGCTGTATTTTATTACTGGTGCTCTTGTCTATTTCGAAAGACATGCTGATCTACAGAAATTTGGCTGACCGACCAGGAAGTGATTGTGAAAAAACTGTTGAAAGACTGGAATTTGACAGAACCAAGGCAAACATTTGAAGGTAGTATCTACAATAATTCGACACATATCAGTTTGGTGAGTGTGAAGATGTGACCGTTATTAATGGGGCGGCGATGCAAATGTTTTCACTGTTTCAGCCACAGAAACGGTATGTCAATTTACCACACAGAACAACATGAAAAATTGAAATATTGAAATAGGTTTTAAAATACAGGGTGCATTCGGCAATTTGAAAGGGCTCTGGGATGTACTGTAACTTCTGTTCCAAGACTAGTCCAAACTTGGACCCACGGCCTCTGCCTGTAATGTAATGTTTTGGTTTCTCACCTCGTCAGAATAATACCGTATCCTGGAGCTATGTGATCGAAAAAGGGTACTTTTAAATTCTATTTCAAATATAGTTCAGCTATTGGAAGGTTGTGACTGCCCACTGCATTCAGATGCAGTCCATTCAAATAAAGTTTAATTCCGGCCGGCGGTTACTTGGAGGTACATGTACGCTAGTCCAAACTTGAACCCACAGTCTGTAATATAATTTGGGGAATTAGTACGTCCTGTGAGTCCAATGCTGACCCATTCAAGACTTTCTAGATTCGATACAAGTTGTTTGCTCGTGATCCACCTAGCATCATATCTTGCCTCATCAGAACAATATAACATACCCACTGGCCAGAAGCTTTGTGTCGATACATGTGATCGAAAGAGGGACACATTATACACATTTTGAGCAATATGTCAATATCGAAACATGTTGGTCACTTCATAAATTCTCGAATGTTGTATTTTTACTCGAAAATCGTCAGTATCTCACTTTCAATCACATATCCACACAAAACTCCTGGATATGTTATATTGTTCTGATGAGGTGAGATTACATTAGTCCAAACTTGGGCCCACAGTCCGTAATATAATTTTTGGGGGTTGGTTAGGCCTGTCAGTCCAATGCTCTCGATCCCCGTGCTGTACTATATGATCGGCAAACGATTTACTTGCTGGTCTATCTCACCTTGTGAGAACAATATGACATATCCTGAAGCTTTGTGTTAGTATGTGACCGAAAGAAGGATAATTGTAAAAAACAAAAACCTCTATGTTGGAAGCGTTCGGTCAGTGTATTGTTCAGAATGAAAGATTCATATCATCGAAGTGGTTCGTGAGAATGAAGTTGGCAGCCATGTTTTGTATTTTTAAACATTATGACGTCATTTATTCCTTAGGCGATTGGTTGCAATCAGGGAATTTTTTCCAGCCCAGTGATCTCTACCAGAGTTATATTAATATAACTCTGGTAGAGATCACTGAGCTGGAAAAAATTTGGACTGGAACTACATACGTTCTCGGGTTAAGAAATCGTATACGAAATTTTCAAGATCTACAGTTAAAACTAGAAGTCCTGTCATGAATTGCGCGCTAATGGCACATTAATCTGCAAGCTTTTTTTCGTAGTATGGCTGTCAAATTCTGTACATAAGGCCTGAGCGCAAGCAATGTTTCAGCCAATGGACCTCCGGGTAAATTTCATTTCCCCTAACAGAATGCAAATTGAAAGGGCCAGGTAGAACTTTGCTTATTTTATTAAAATTCTGTTTAAGTGCTCCTCGGGGCTGATCAGCCCGGACTCAGGGCAAGCCCTGGATTCAGTGATTTTACTCACAGTCAGCAGGTCATCATAGGATTAGGACTCATTTAAAACAACTCTCAACTCTGTAATGCCAATGAAGGTTCAACATTTCCTAAAAATTTTGACATGTTAATTGCATATTCATTGTAGTTCTAATAAACTCCTGTTTATTGTATAAAAAATATTGTAATGTGACGAGATATTACTGTAAGTCACCAACTTCCCTTTATTTATCAACCTATTTGGCCCCACTACATCCAATTGAGGGATTTAATATATTATGCCTTGTTTGCCAGAGCTCCTTGAGCTCTGTCAAACAAGATATAATATAATAAATGCTCAGTTTAACTCGGGATATTTGAATATGACCAAATCCCTGTTAACTGAATACACCTGTTAATTTAATAAATCCCACTGGTTAGGTTGCTATGCAATTAAAAGGGTTCCATTGTAGTACATGCAGATAACATCATATATGCAAAAACATTTTATCAAGTACATATTTTCAAATTTTGTCTCCAAAACAGTGCTTATGACCCCTTATTGGAAAAAACTTGTTCAAATGAGGGACTGCCAAAAATAAAAAAATAGGAATGGTAGTTTTTGTGAAAGGCATTAGTTGGATATGAACATTATGTACATCAGCCTTGTTCGGTGAAGGATTAAATTTCAGTAGCAATACTTTGTTAAATGCCGAATTTATCAAAAATTGTTCCAGTCAAGTGAATTTTTTGAGAGGTACAGCCCTTTTATTACTTTTTTTAACTTGGAAAAATTGTTGAAACTCTTTGTCGTTCAACTTTTAACTTGAGTTTGGGTTAATTGATTGTAAACGTATTTGGTATACAACTTTCTAACCCCATTATGTGGTTGCCTCCCTTGCCATCTTTTTGGGGAGACATGTGGCTGCGTGGCCTTTTATTGTGAATAATGCTGGGCAGTTTAGACATTTCATTAGATAAAGGGTTAATTGGCAGGACTGCTTGTCAGGTCTTATCCTCATGAGTCTAAATTTGAATTTAATCTCTTGGCGTCATTGAAAACTAAAAAATGATGACCTTCATCCTGATAGGTGGCCCAACACTGCATTACAGGTAAGTATTGATACATCTTGTTCTCATTATAGTTAAAACTAGACATCCTGTCATCATAAACTGTGCATTTAGGCACCCATTGTAGATCTTCTGTTTCTCCGGCCATTTTTTTAAAAAAAGGCATGCGGGCAAGCGTTATTTTTTAAAATTTGTTACTTTATTTTAACCTTTCAAGGAGTGAAGACTTTTATACACATTTGCTACACTTTGACAGTGTACACCTTGAGGCTTTGCAGTTTTTTCTAGGCAAGTCTTGCCTGTACAGGCAGCCAAGACTTGCATGTAAACGATTGCCAAGAAACTTAGATTAACTTGGGTACTTTATGTGACATAAACCAATAAATTATTTTTTCAAGTTTGCATGGGTAATAAAACATAGCGTACGGCAGCCAAAATGAGGGCCTGAGAAACAGATATTTTTTTTATTCTGCCTTATCTAGACTTACACCAAGTTACATGTAATTGTGGGTAGGACTTTCACACAATTTCCATATCGAACAGCATCCAAACCACAACAGATTCTCCTGGTTACTCATAACAAGCACAAGCAATGTTTTTGCCAATGGACCTCCAGGTTAAACTTGGAGGTACATCGGCTGAAACATTGCTTGTGCATTGGGCATATGTATACATAATTTGATAGCCTTACTATAATCATAGTGTGCAGGTGAACATGCATTATGGTGTGCCTTTGCACATAGTAGGCCTGCTGGCATTCTTAAAAATGTGGGCTAAAAATTGCTCCCCTCGCATAGCCTTGAGGCGCATTTAGCACTCCTTACACTTACAAAACTGTTAAGAGTGACAAAATGAAGTTTTATTATTAATGAATTCTGCCTCGTGCGCTTTGTTAATTTTATTTGGTGCTGCTAACAAGGCAGTCTCTGTGAGACTGCTAAACTGCCCCTCCCACACCCTCAGGCCTCAGTGAGGCTTGGAGGTGTGGGATAGGCAGTGTGGCCTTCTTTCAGAGAGCATTAACATAGCAGAGATCCAAAACAATGTGGGTTTTAGGAATAGGCCGTTAAGGTAAACATTATTTTCTAAGGCCAGGGGCACCACTTTTCGCCTTCCTTAATTTTTTTCGTCGAACGGTAGGCAAGCGAATCAATCGCTCTCTTGAAAATGCCAGGCCTGACATACATGTAATTCATGTCAGAACTTCTAGTTTTAACTGTATGATCACATTTTTATGCCCCCACAAATTATGGCCGAGGGCATTAAGTGTTATACGAAATGTGGTTTCCAGATGATAACTTTAGAATTTGTGATCTGCTCCAAACTTGGTATTTGGTTTAATCACAACAAAATACAGGTCAGGTTCAAATATGGTGTCGGACCCAACCATTTTTGCCTGAATTTTGGCCACTGTTGGACTTTGAATGTGTCAAATATTTGGTTTCCGAACAGTAACTTTAGTATTTGTTTTTTGATCAGCTTCAAACTTGGTATGTGGTTCAATTACAACAAAATACAGGTCAAGTTCAAATATGGGGTAGGCCCGAAAAATGTTTGCATGAATTATGGCCCCTGTTGGACTTAGAATGCGTGAAATATTTGGTTTCTGGACTATAACTTTAGTATTTGTTTTTCGATCAACTCCAAATTCAGTATGTGATTTAGTCAGAACAAAATCCAGCTCAGGTTTTTATATGGGGTTGGTCCAACAAATGGCAACAATTTTTTTAAACTGTTTATAATCACTGAAGTCTATCATAAAGTGGGAGCATCAGTGTCCCAATAGGACCCATGGGCATAGTTGATGGCATGCTGTATACAGTACATGTACTAGTGTTGGTGATATGGTTTAATGGTGATAAGATAAGATATTTATTGTTTCATTTTCTCGTGTATCAATTATGCAGATTATACAAACTTTAGCCCATTTAGCAATATTTGTACATATTAGTTGTGTAGAACTGTACGACTCAGACTGCAGGCTGTATTTATGTACCAATCTTCACAAAACTTCTCAGGCACCTTTTCTATCACCATGTGATGAGAACAAGTTGTCTTGGATGATAAATTTGGGGTGCGGGCATAAGCAATGATTGAATTCAGGATATGGACCTTCTTGGCAATGGGGAGGGTGGGGGGTGGGGGAGGGGGGTGCATAGCCAACCTTGGTGTTGCACTTGTTAATAAAAATATTGGTTTGAATATACTAATAAGTATGAGGTAGAATCTTATATGCCAACATAATGAATAGTATTGAATACTGAGATTTCAAAGCAACCTTAAAACATTTCAAATACATGTATGCAAACTTCTGGATGAATTACCTCCAAATTCTCAAATATAAACTCAAAGTTTCTACAGTTGAGGCAAAATTTTAAGACTTTAGTTCAAATGGTGTATTTTGATGATGGGCTGATAGTCCAACCTGGTGAAAATGAAGAAAGATAGGGGACCAAATAAGAATCATATGGTGGTGAAAAAAGGACTAAAAATTAAAAATTGTTTGAGTACATTTATGTTTATTTGAGTCACTAGATTTATTTAACTTAACCTGTGTTAACCTTTTACCTAACATAATGACCAAAACCAGCCAATGCCATGTATTCACAAAAATGGCCACTCAAATTTTATTATATTTCCATTTTTTGTTTCAATCACATACATGTAGCTTATGACCCCTCATTGGAACGAGTTGGTCAAGCTCATTCCATTGAGGGGTAATGAGATATGTTTTGGGGACAAAAAATGGAAATTTTTAGTTGCACATATACAAGAATGTTTTTTGTTTGTCGTCTGAATGTGTCAAATATTTGGTTTCCGAACAGTAACTTTAGTATTTGTTTTTTTGATCAGCTTCAAACTTGGTATGTGGTTCAATTACAACAAAATACAGGTCAAGTTCAAATATGGGATAGGCCCGAAAAATGTTTGCATGAATTATAGCCCCTGTTGGGTACATGTTGTTCCACTGGTATCTTTTTTATTTTAAATTTCTCCTTTGCAGAAAAGAAAACTTGGAGTTTGGAACTTTAATCCAACTTAAGAGAGTGAAAGAAGCACTGCAAAGGAAGGAATGTGAACAGTGAGGTGTTTTTCTTGACCATTTGATGATGCATGACGTTGGAAAAAATCTTATAGTCAACAGTGAGTGGTGTACAAAGATGGACTGAAGACTGTCTGCTGCTAGTATCCATATAAACTTTTTTTCATAAGATTCTCAAATTGTGTGGGAAAATCTGGGATACTTAAGTCAAAGATATATTTAAAAAACATTTGAAACATGCATCCACTGCATTGAGGAGGTTTCTGTTACTGAACTGCTTTATTTCCAATTTATAAGATATAGAGCTGTTGGTTAATGACGTTTTCCTGAAAGTAAAACATATGGTTGTTGTTTGTCTTTGTTTGACACAGATGAATATTCTTATGGTTAAACATGTCCAGAAACTATTTTGTCGTATCTTTTCTTAGATCATGGTTATTTAATCTCAAAATTGATGAGAATTTTGAAAAAATTCCTTCTACTTGTAGTAACAATTAAGTGTACTTTTTTGTGAAGAAATGTTTTTAAAATGTTACATTGAGGGACGAGACTGTCTGCTGACCACATATACTACACATATTTTTCATAAAATTTCCAAAACGTGTGAGCAAATCCTGGACGCTTAAAGCCAAAGACATAAATATTTGAAACATGAATCCACTACATTGATAAGGTTTCTGTGCTGAATTGCTTTATTTCCCATTTTTTGATATATATCCTGGGATACCAGACTGTGATTTATATTGACATCAGTTTGCATGGGGGGAGGGATGGGGGGGGGGGGGGGGGGGGGGGGTTATGGCCTTTTACAAATGATTCATTGTATTGATTTTTCAGAGAAGTTGTTAACTCAGCAATATATTAAATCAATAAAAATTTTGTATTCTGTGGGTGTTCATATATATGAGGGTTCCCCTTGGTAGTGTCTGCTTTCGCCTACTACAGTGCACTTTTGTGTACAACATCAATCATGTAAAATTGTACCAGTTGGGATTGGGGATATAAACAGATATCACCTTATTTACCTATGGAAATGGACTTCTGGTGATTGATTGGCACACGGTTCTTTATTCATTCATTCCAAAGCTAATATGCTCCAAAACAGATACCATGCAGTAATGTATTTCAGAAATTTCCAAACATAAGCAATTATTGGATTTTTGTGCTGATAAAACAAGGTCATGGTGTCATTTGTTGAAATATCCCTCTTGGAGATCTTTCCAACAAATGATACAAGAACCTTGTTTAATGAAGATATATATAAATTATTTTCTGTTTACCCAGAGCCTTTTTCAGCAAGTATATCCATAATGATAAACCATTAACCATGTTATAGCATCAATTGTTGGAAAGCTCTCTCAGAGACGGGTTCCCCACAAATGGAATAGGGCCGGGTGGTATTGAAAAAATATAACAAATTAATGCATGGTATAAATACATGTACTAAGTATTGGTTACATCATAGAAAGCGAGTGATGTAGTATATACAATTGCGAGGGTCTTCACAGGGGATTTGAACAATTTATATTGTATGTTCAATATCACAAGCCGATATGGTGTAGCTCACTTGACACAAACTGTTGTTTTCTTAGTCAAAAACACAAGGCACAAAATGCAGCACGAAGTATTCACTCTCAATGCTGAATAAAATTATTTGAGCTACTTTCATTGTGACTAAAAAAATAAAAATTTTTGTTTCCAAAACCTAGCGTATGGCCCCTCATTGGAACAAGCTCAATGAGCTTCTTCCGATTTGGGTCACAAGCTGTTGATTTTGAAAACAAAAACAAAGCATAATAAAATTTGAATAAGAGATTTGTGTTCACAGCACTGGTCAGTTCTTTCCATTAAATTGGGGAAAGGGTTAACCCTTCACCAAACATGGGTAGCAGATGACACCTGCAAAATAAATTCTTGAACAACTAAAAAATTTCAATTTGTGTATAAAAACATAGCTTATGACCCCATGTTGGAATGAGCTAAACTAAGCTATGTTTTGGAGACAAAAAACTGATAACATACATGTAATAAATTTTGACTGGAGATTTTTGTTAATAGTGCTGGCTGTTTTGGCCAGTTGTGTTGACCTTGGGTGAAGGGTATCATTTTGTAACAGATCTCCTGTTCCGTACTTCATATTGATTGCATTTGAGCTTGTTAAAACATTGCCAATCTCAAAGATGTTTGACAGCTTGGTCTGATGTTTAGCGAATTTGTGTAATTTGATATCGAAATTGCATGAAATTCTTACACGCAGGTAAGGCAAGATAAGCACACTGTTCATGACAGGACTTCTAGTTTTAACTGTATGTAATCTTATGCAGGGCAAGAACTGTCCACTTTGAAAATAAAGTGGTAAACAATATTAAATTTCAAATTCAATCCACTGCTCTTTATTTTGATGAACTTTATGGCTTTATTAGATCATCTTGTAAAGTGACTGAAGTGAGTTCATCTATAGTCACCCCCCTTTACCGTATGTTGTACTGTAACACCATGTTTATGACATTTCCCCCAAAACCATGCATGCGCTGGTCCAATTTCTTCAAATGTTGGGTAAATGGTATTGTCCGACTCCAATACCAAGTCAGATGTGTTCACATGGGTTACCTCTCCCTCCTGGGTAGGACCACACCCCCAAAGTTGCCTAAATCTTAAAAAATCTTCTCATGAGCCAGTGACTACAATGACTTAATACTTGGTGTACAGCGTCTTTTTTGGGGTTACAATTTGAAATCGCTCAAATGAAGTTTGTGGGGCAATATTTGCTGTGGTAATGGGAGAGGCACCAATTTTGGCCTTGCCCCAAATTCTTATTTTCAAAACCGAGAGGCCAATATAAAGCAAATTTGGTAGGAGGTATTAAATACTTGATTTATGCAAACAAACAAAAAAATCACCCGCTGCCCTGTGGAAATTGCAGAAGCTCAAATAGAAAGAATTTTAAACAAGCATATCTCCAAAACTACACAGCACTGAGAATTCTCATTTGGTGTGACACTTCCTTAGGTTCCAGTTAACAGGAGTATGCAATTAACAGGAATTGGGTCATTTTCCTATCTGCTAATGATAAATTAAGTAATCATTCTATTGTATCTTGTTTGACAGAGCTAATTGAGCTTTGTCAAACAAGATACAATAGATTCAATGTCAGAATTATGTATGCAGGTCCCCAAAATGTCTATCAATATTGGGAATTCGCTATTCATCCAAGTAATAACCCAACAGAATGTAAGGTTTTTTATTTAACCCTTTACCGAATGCGGGTGCAGAGGACACTTGCAAACTAAATTCTTGTATAACTAAACATTTTCAATTTTTGTCTAAAAAACACAGCTTATGCCACCCACATTCTAATGAGCTCAACAAGCTCATTCCAATGAGTGGTCATAAGCTGTGTTTTTGAGTCGAAAATTGAAAACTCAAAAACATTCAAATGGCAATTTTTGTACATGTATATAGTGCAGACACTTTTGGCCATTACATTGGGTAAAGGGATAAGAGGCTCAATTTGTAATGAAGATATGGTAAATGGTTTGGCATTTGTAATGTTTATTCAGTTAACAGGGATGTAATGTTCTAATATCAGTTCACAGGAAATTTGAATAGGCCAGTTTGGTCTGTGTTAAAAAATAAGTATCTGAAAGGCAACTGTTTTTTCCTGTTAGTAAATTCACTACCGTACAGGGGAAGGGTGGGGGGTGGGGGGGGGGGGGGGTGGGGGAGGGAGATACATTTTCAAATTGTTTTTTGCACCATCAGTCGAAATCTTATTTTTGGCATTTAAATTCCTTAGAGAGGGGGATGAATTCAAATTTGGGTGGTTTAGTCCATGCAAGGATTGTCCATTTGAAAGTAAAGGAGTGAGCCGTATTAAATTTATAAACTTCTCTGTCATTACCCCTTTACCTAACTTAACCAGTCAGCACTATTCACAAAAATCGACATTCAGACTTTATTTTATTTAAAATTATTTTTGACTCAAAAACATAGCTTATGGTCACTCATTAATTGGACTGAGCTTGTTGTGCTCATTTCCAATGAGGGGACATACATGTTTTTTATACCAAAACTTAAAAACTTTAGTTATTCAAGAATTTCTTTTGCAGTGTTTGCTTTTATCCATGTTGGGTAAAGGGTTAAAAGTGTCAAGCAGAATACCCTGGAAAATAACTTGTGTAACTGGTAAAAGTGACCCATTATTTGGGCTAATATAATATTCCAAAGTAACCCATTGTTTGGGCTAGAATAATATCCCTGTCCAATTTTGGGTTATTCTGACCATATTTTGATTTATTTTCTTTAACCCAGTGTAAACGACCCAGAAAAATAGGTTATTTTCAACCCAAATTGGGTGGAGTGAAATAGAAACCAATTTGGGTTGAAATATCTCCTTCAACTAATGAATGGGTTGAGTTTATTAACCCAAAAGGGGAGTCAAATAGGTATTTCAACCCAAATTGGTTTAGAAAGTCAACTTTTTCAACCCCAAAAACAACATAATTTTAACTACCTCAATGGGTTGTTATTTCAACCCAAATTATGGGTTGAACAAATTGACTAAAATTGAGTTACTTTATCTTTATTTTTGGGTTAAATCAACCACTTTTGAGTACATTTTGTAACCCAATTCCAACCCAGAAACCTGTCAGTGGTAACTAAATTATGTGGTTGTTTATTTCAGCCCAAATTTTGGGTTGAAAAGTTAACCCAATTATATGGTTGTTTAATTTAGCCCAAATTTGTGGTTGAAAAATGACCACAAAATTAGGTTACATCAACTCATCTTTGGGGTTAAAAACAACCACTTTTTTGTAGAAATTTTCAACCCAATTTTCAACCCCAAATGACTACTACACTATGGGTTTATTTTTTTTAAACCAATAATGGGTTAAAATATGTAACCTCTTGAATTGGGTTATTTCTACCTAGTGTTGGGTGGAGTGAAATAGAAACCAATGGTTGGGTTACAAAACAACCCATTTGGGTTATTTTTCAACCCAGTCGAATTTAGAGTGTACCTTAAACAGCAATGAATAAATTGAACTTTGTTGAAATGCGAGAGAAAAGTGTTGTTTTATTGGGAAATTATATTTCAAAACTGCAGCTAATAATTGAGCTGGAACTGGAATGGAAAAAAACAATGTTTAAATTGTAGGCTTATTTTAACTGTATCTTAACTGGGCGGAATGTATTCGAACCCTTGCATAAGTAAGAAAAAATACAGTTAAAATGTGATAAAATGACGGGAAAGCAGCTGCAATTCTGTTACCAGAAAACGTGCGGCTTTCCAGAGTGATAACTGTCGAAATTCTATTTTCTGGACGATTTAACCCATTACCCAACGTAACGGCCAAAACCGGCCAGCGCTATTCTCAAAAATCGCCAATTAATTTTCATTATTTTTTCATTTTTTGTCTCAAAAACATAGGTTATGACCCCTCATTGGAACGAGCTCGTTCCAATGAGGGGTCATAACCTATGTTTTTGAGACAAAAAATGAAAAAAATTAGATATTCAAGAATTTTTTTGCAAGTGTCGTCTGCTTTTCATGTTAGGTAAAGGGTTAAGTCAGTCGTGTTCAAAAACAATATTTCGTCGACTGCTGTATTTGTAAATTACACGGGCGGACGTGACGGATTTCTTGGTTAATGGATTAATGAAAATCCGAGCAGAAACAAGTAAGCCCCAGGTAAGGATTTGGAATACTTTAGTAGACCACTTTAGCATAGCGCCATCTTACATCCGGGACTCGATATGCCCGGTCAAACCGGCTTTGCTTGTCAACATTACATAGACGCGTACTGAACTGCTGATCGGCATTGAAAGCTTCGTTTTTTCGTCTCCGTTTTATCAAATAAAAATTCGACAATTTACCTAATCTCCGTTCGTATTCATCCTGAAGAGTACAAATGTTGTGTGTTAGTAATTTGTGGCATTTGCTATGTTATATTGATCATTTATCATTTTCATGTTACAATCCTTCACTTTCGTTCCGACGTTTGTCACAACTCTCAACAACAATGCAACTTTCAGCTTCTTTAAAGCTAAATTGTTTCGTTCGAAGAACGGAATGTAGCACACGATCAAATTTTGTTTCAGAAGAACAAGAAATAACAACAACAACAACAGCAGCCCGTGTAATTTGTAAATTGAGCAGTTGAAAAAAATTAATTTTCAAAATATTTCAACAAAACCGTATCATTTCCCCCCCCTCCCCCTCTTTGGAACGAGCTCACCGAGCTCGTTCCAATGAGGGAGGGGGGTGTCACATAACATGGTTTTGTTGAATTTATTTGAAAAAAATAAAAAATAGTAATTAAAATAATAAATATCGAGTCACGGAGGTAAGATGGTGTTATGCTAAAATGGTCTATAAGACACCCTCAAAGCGGTATGGTCATAGGACCTTTGAAGAGCTTTGACTTCTATGACGTGGACGTAAGCAAATTTTTTAAGTAATGATCGTACCATGTCTTATGTAATTGACAAAGAACTTTTCGCAAGTTGTATGAAATGTTTTAGAAATTTTTTCTTGGAATTATTGTAAGGAATTATATGATGAGAAAAGCGAGCATCTCAAATAAAACACTTAAAACTTTACAGATGTCTTGTTAGTTTTTTTTTTAGAGTAACCTTGGAAATATGGTTTATACCAGTGGATCAAATAGCGAAGAGAACACGACATTTGGATTTTTATCTGGTGTATGTTACAACCCACTTTGTAATAAAAGTTGCAAATGTAATAATTATTGCATTTTTCAACGCTTTTCCCGTCCATGTAGTTATTACATTTTGCAACTTTTATTACAAAGTGGGTTATAACATAGGTAGTATATTAGACCACTCCTCCCTGTCTTTGCCACTCCCAAAATCAGCTGTGCCACGTGTTACAAATTTAGCGTATTTGAACACTGGATTGGCGTTCAACCAATTACCTAAAATGGCCGATGACCGATTTCTGGTTATTTTAGCTCACGATTCCGATTGTAATACCATGCACTACGAGACAAGTCGATGCTCGCAAAGAACTACATTAAATTGAACATATTTACAGTGTTTACAGTCCATTCACTGCCCGATAAGCCGAGACTCGAAAGAACTACATTAAATTGAACATTTTTCACTGTTAAACTCCGTTGACTCGGGGTCCAGTAAAATTACCAGTCACGCATACTAGGGTGGTAAACGTGGCTCCGACCACCAAAGTGCGCGCAACTGGTAATGTTTTGCTGCGACCTGAGTCAATCGAGTGCAACCTTCACTTTTGCGGTATGAACTGACAATTGCCGCAAGTATATGGCGTACGAACAGGTTCGAAAATAATAATTGAGGTACATACTATATTATTGGAGGTTCATCCTATATTATTGGAGGTTCATCCTATATTATTTCAGGTTCATCCTATATTATTTCAGGTTCATCCTAAAATAATATTTATGACCCTCTCGTACGCGATCAATAATTTGTCCGATCCTGGATCGACCATAATTATTGTTTCATGTTGAACCAGGTTCGACATCAATATTTGAGGTTCATCCTATATTAACTGAGGATGAACCTGAAATAATTTGTCCGATCCTGGATGACAATAAATTATTGTTTCATGTTGAACCAGGTTCGACATAAATATTTCAGGTTCATGCTATATTAATTGAGGATGAACCTGAAATAATTTGTCCGACCCTGGATGGACCATAATTATTTTTTCATGTTGAACGAGGTTCGACATTAATAGTTGGAGGTTCATCCTATATTAATTGAGTATGAACCTAAAATAATTTGTCCGACCCTGGATCGACCATAATTATTGTTTCATGTTGAACCAGGTTTGACATCAATATTTGAGGTTCATCCTATATTAATTGAGGATGAACCTGAAATAATTTGTCCGATCCTGGATGGACCATAATTATTGTTTCATGTTGAACCAGGTTTGACATAAATATTTCAGGTTCATCCTATATTAATTGAGGATGAACCTGAAATAATTTGTCCGACCCTGGATGGACCATAATTATTTTTTCATGTTGAACCAGGTTCGACATCAATATTTCAGGTTCATCCTATATTAAATGAGGATGAACTGAAATAATTTGTCCGACCCTGGATGGACCATAATTATTGTTTCATGTTGAACCAGGTTCGACATCAATATTTCAGGTTCATCCTATATTAATTGAGGATGAACCTGAAATAATTTGTCCGACCCTGGATGGACCATAATTATTGCTTCATGGTGAACAGGTTCGACATAAATATTTGAGGTTCATCCTATATTAATTGAGGATGAACCTGAAATAATTTGTCCGACCCTGGATCGACCATAATTATTCAGGATGATGCTAAAATCCCACGATGTAATACGCTCCACGAGCCAATCAGTTGAGTCGATACAAACGCGATGTGTGCGTGCTTCCGAACAATGGGACATAACTGGGGGAAAAAAGCAACATAAACTTGATGCAGGCACACAGCTTCAGACAAAGAATCCCGCTGAGAGATTGTTTTGTATGCGCTTCACGCGATTTTTGTTTTCGACCCTTTGTAATCACGCAAAATTAATAAGATTTTTTCCCATGAAAATGTCAATGGGCAGTGTTGATTGTTTACTGTACTGTTACAAACAAGTTGTGTTTCAATATTAAAATATGACTCGCTAACCAATAGTGTTGCTGACCGGACCGCAAACAAAACGGTCCGGTACCGGTCCAGGCGTGGTCCGCGGTACGGTCCGATGAGGACCGGGCCGCCCCTGATGTACCGGCACACAGACACGCTGGACCCGGTCCGAGGCGGTCCAAGGGGACCGGTCCAGGGAGACGCAAAGGGAAGTTTTTGCACTCTCCCAATTGATACACAAACTGATAATTTCATCTTGATAGACGGTGAATACATTGAAGTCGAGTAAGTTTGAAGTAACTGTCAACTATATTGAGCCAATCTGTCACCAATCAACCACCTGCATCCTGTGATTCCTGTCACGGGTGTCGGGTGAAGGTATCAGCGATGAGCGGTTCTACAAAAAAGTTCCCAAAATAGCACTCAAATTAGGTGACAAGAAGCTGTCATTCAATTCCTTTGTCGGCAAAGAATTTCAATGTGTATTGTGTATCTATTTCTATAAACCCCGATCTGGATTATGTGCACATGGAAACTATTTAGTTGGTAGTAACTTGGTCCCTGTATTTCATTTGGTAGGTTTGGTGTGGTGACCCTATTAAATTGGACCATGTGCGTAGATCATGGGGGGGGGAGGAGGGGGGGCGAGAGGGCGTGTGCCCCACAGTTTTTCGGGGGGGGGGGGCATTACATGTTATGTCCCCCGCGCTCATCCCACATATATAGGTCCGATAGCAGCTGATATTGTTCGAGCAATGCTGCAATAGGCGAATATCGCGTATTTTCAGCTTGCTTTTTCAAAATTTCCTCCCGCAGGGCCAAACCATGCTTGGCCCTGCGCGTTCTGTATCCGAGCAATGCTGCAATAGACGGAAATCGTGTATTTTCAGCTTACATTTTCAAATTTTCTGCCCGCAGGACCAAAACATGGTTGACCCTGCGCATTGTGTAGCCCCTGCCCCCCCCCCCCCCCCCCCCCCCCCCCCCCCCACACACACACACTCTAAAGAGAGAGACCTATGTCCCTGAATTGGACCGCCTTGGACCGGTCCATCTAGAAAAAAATGGACCGCCTGCTCGAATATCGGACCGCTATTTCTTGGACCGGACCGGACCGGAACACCATTGGCGGTCCGGTACGGTCCGCATCACTGCTAACCAACATATCGGGAAAACGTCTCGTGAAGTTTAAAAATTTAATGGAGCAGTTCAAAAAAGTGCCTCTGTGGGGTAGGGTGGGGAAGGGCAAAAATGATGGATTTCGTATGTATGTTTGTTTGTCTGTGTGTCTGCTATAGAAATAAATATGGGACCATCCATAGTGCCCAAAATTGGCCTACTTTATGGCGGAGGTCATTGTCAGGTTTAAAAAGTGAAGGGGTGGGATTGGAGAGGGGCACCAAAAGCTATGACCAATTTGTTTTTTACTGATATAGGTCCTCAAAGGGGTCTACTAGTGGTGACTTCTTATCAGGAATCTTAAAGGTTTCAAAAAATTGCCGGTGGTGGTGTTGAGGAGGGGCAAAACTTGTGGATTTTGTGTGTATGTCTGTATGACCACTATAAAAAGGCATACGGAGCCACCCACAGTGCACAAGCTGGTTCTGCTAGGGGTTTTTTTCTACACCGGGAGTCATGGATTGAAAAAGTGAGGATTGAAAAAGTGCCGGGGTGGGGAGAGTCACCCAATGTCATGACAATTTTTCTTTTCACCTTTATAGATCTTCAAAGGGGTCTACCTGAGGTAACTTTTTACCGGGAATATTATGGTGCGGTTAGGGCCGCAGGCCTGCCCAAGTTACTCTTTTGAAGTCAGGGCTGTGGTTTTATGAACTGTTTTTTCTTAGACATTTACCGTACAGCATCGGGTAACCCTGCTAGTATTTGTTAAAACCTGTTTTGACTCATCATTTTCACACAGGTAACAATGTTGGGAAGCGGTTTAGTATGCCAGAATGCTCGAAATGCATCCCCACCCCCTCTTCCCCCCACAGAATTTCAAATTGCTCTGCGGCTCCTGGGTCAGCATGTTTTCGTTGTCATTGTGGGGCATGTCACGGTGTTATGTTCATGGAAACTGGTGACTGTTTTGAACAAATCACGCGATAATGCCTCAGCTGTAGAGCCGTCGCTAGAGCCTTTTAATGGGGTGGGGTGGGGTGGGGGGGTGAGAGCCCTCGAAATTCCAACTGGGTAGTGGGCGTGTTCTTGACAAACTATTAGAACTGTAGATCTTCCTAATTCGGCGAGCACGGTCGCGCCGGGCCGACCATGGTTCGGCCCGACGTGAGAAAATTGTTAAATTTGTTATTAAAATGAGCAATTTCCTGGCTTTGGAGTGTCAATCCCCACTTCAGAATACCTCAAAAAGTTTCATTTGGGCCGATTTAGGGCGAGAAAATGTCGAAAGTTTCGACTGTTATCCCGACAGTTTAGTAAGCTAGCGAATATTTTTCGTCTTTTATTTTTGTAACTTGGGCACCTCGTTTATCGGCTTGAATTTGGTTTAATTTAAAGGCTTGGAAAATCGTTTTTAGGAAAAGGTTTTTTTAGCATTTCACAGGCACAAATTATCTCCCCTAGACTCTCAGCGGCTGTTGAAAAAAACGTGTAACGTGGAGACTGCATGTACAGTTATATGTTCAGTTGGAATCCTTCGACCCGATTTTCACCCAAAGGTCTCGGTAGTCGGAATTTGTCCTCATTGTGGTCCTCCAGTCAGAAAAATATATGTTTGTTAGTTAATTGTATTATACATTCCGTAGTTTTAAATGTCCAACTGTTGATATTTTTGCCCTCCGATTTTCCAACTACTGATATTTTGACAAATATTGGGCCACACACACACCGCCCCCCTCCTGTCGCGACGTCCCTGCTCAGCTGTCAGTGATGAATACCCTAAAAAGTAGCAAAACGTTGCAAGAGATATCGTAGGCCTGCAACCGAGGTGGGGTGGGGTGGGGTGGAGGGGGTGGGCGCCCACCCCCTAGAAAAATGTTTGTCGTCCCCCCAAAAATTTCAGACACTGTTTTTTTTTTAATATCACAGCATTTTGATCCATTTTTCTCCACCAATGAGCAACTAATTCATGTCTGTCATTAAACTAGTTGTAATCCTATATGTGAGTCTATATTGTTATCACTGCGATGTTTAATTCAACACACAGATTACACACAGCTATGACAATAGGAGCACATTAACTAATTAACAAAAGAAATTATGTTCTATAGCAGGTTATATTTGATGAGTGGTAATTGAACATAGGAGAAAATTGAGGTTGCAGGACAAGTGCCCCCCCCCCCCCCCCCCCCACATCCCCGTCCAAAAACGCTCAGTCGGACAATTGCCCCAGTGTATTTGGCAGCTAGGATGACTCCCCCAAGTGTATTTGGTAGCTAGGACGACTCCCCTCCAGTCCAGTTGGTGGACAGGACAACTGCCCCCACTCCAATTGTCAGCCAGGACAACTGCCTCCCACTCCATTGTCAACCAGGACGTACCAAAAAAAAAATATTTTACTGCATATGGGTCGATGTATGGAATACCCCAACTACCAGGTCAATTATTATTCATTTTTGTTTTCATCCAATTTTCAGGATACCGAAAATTGATGCGCTCTGGAACAAAAACTGTCAATGGGGCAAAATGTTTCCTGCAATGCTTTTGTTTTTAAATTAGAAGTTGAAATGGCTGACTACTATTTTTTACAGGGTGTTATCAATTAAATTGGTGTTATAAGCCCCCCCCCCCCCCCCCACCCCCCCCACCCCCACCACCACCACCACTATACCCCCGTGGCAACCCCCGGGAAATGAAGCAGTGTTTCTGTACTGTGCTGAACAAGTCCTATATTAATGGTAAAATGGGACCCAGTAATCAATGCCTAGGAATGGATGGAATTCTCTAAATTGTGCAGCTTTGGTATAAACGATTGGCTAAAACTTGCTGAACATATAATAATTCTGCATAGTTTTTCAAACGTTATTGGACAGAAATCGAAATTTCCAAAAGATGAATTTTGTTATTTGATCAGAAAAAAAAAAAACGTTTCGGGGTATGTTGAAGTGGGAATTGATCCTACAGAAGAAAGGAAATTGCTCCTTTGAATGCCAGATTTAACAATTTTCTCACGTCGAGCCGAACCATGGTCGGCCCGGCGCGACGTGCTCGCCGAATTAGGAAGATCTACACTTCTAATAGTTTGTCAAGAACGCGCCCATTACCCAGTTGGAATTTCGAGGGCTCTCACTCCCCCTCCCCACTCTCACCTCCCATTAAAAGGCTCTAGCGACGGCCCTACAGCTGAAGCATTATCGCGTGATTTATTCAAAACAGTCACCTGCTTCCATGAACATAACACCGTGACATGCTCCACAATGACACCGAAAACATGCTGACCCAGGAGCCGCAGAGCAATTTGAAATTTTGTGGGGGGAAGAGGGGGTGGGGATGCATTTCGACCATTCTGGCATACTAAACCGCTTCCCAACATTGTTACCTGTGTGAAAATGATGAGTCAAAACAGGTTTTAACAAATACTAGCAGGGTTACCCGATGCTGTACGGTAAATGTCTAAGAAAAAACAGTTCATAAAACCACAGCCCTGACTTCAAAAGAGTAACTTGGGCAGGCCTGCGACCCTAACCGCACCATAATATTCCCGGTAAAAAGTTACCTCAGGTAGACCCCTTTGAAGATCTATAAAGGTGAAAAGAAAAATTGTCATGACATTGGGTGACTCTCCCCACCCCGGCACTTTTTCAATCCTCACTTTTTCAATCCATGACTCCCGGTGTAGAAAAAAAAACCTAGCAGAACCAGCTTGTGCACTGTGGGTGGCTTCGTATGCCTTTTTATAGTGGTCATACAGACATACACACAAAATCCGCAAGTTTTGCCCCTCCCCAACACCACTACCGGCAATTTTTGAAACCTTTAAGATTCCTGATAAGAAGTCACCACTAGTAGACCCCTTTGAGGACCTATATCAGTAAAAAACAAATTGGTCATAGCGATCCCACCCCTGCACTTTTTTAAACCTGACAATGACCTCCGCCATAAAGTAGGCCAATTTTGGGCACTATGGATGGCCCCATATTTATTTCTATAGCAGACACACAGACAAACATACATACGAAATCCATCATTTTTGCCCTTCCCCACCCTACCCCACAGAGGCACTTTTTTGAACTGCTCCATTAAATTTTTAAACTTCACGAGACGTTTTCCCGATAGGTTGGTTAGCAGTGATGCGGACCGTACAGGACCGCCAATGGTGTTCCGGTCCGGTCCGGTCCGGTCCGGTCCGGTCCAAGAAATAGCGGTCCGATATTCGGGCAGGCAGTCCGTTTTTTTCTAGATGGACCGGTCCAAGGCGGTCCAATTCAGGGGCACAGGTCTCTCTATTTAGAGTGTGTGTGTGGGAGGGGGGCGGGTGGCGGGGGGGGGGGGGAGGGCTACACAATGCACAGGGCCAACCATGTTTTGATCCTGCGGGCGGAAAATTTGAAAATGTAAGCTGAAAATACACGATTTCTGCCTATTGCAGCATTGCTGGGACACACAACGCGCAGGGCCAAGCATGGTTTGGCCCTGCGGGAGGAAATTTTGAAAAAGCAAGCTGAAAATACGCGATATTCGCCTATTGCAGCATTGCTCGAACAATATCAGCTGCTATCGGACCTATATATGTGGGATGAGCGCGGGGGACATAACATGTAATGACCCCCTCCCCCCCCGAAAAACTTTGTGGGGCACACGCCCTCTCGCACCCCCCCTCCATGATCTGCGCCCCGGACCGGTCCAGCGTGCCTGTGTACCGGTACAGCAGGGGCGACCCGGTCCTCATCGGACCGTACCGCGGACCAAGCCTGGACCCGTACCGGGCCATTTGTTTGCGGTCCGGTCGGCAACACTATTGGTTAGCGAGTCATATTTCAATATTAAAACACAACTTGTTTGTAACAGTACAGTAAACAATCAACACTGCCCATTTGACATTTTCATGGGAAAAAATCTTAATTATTTTGCGTGGTTACAAAGGGTTGAAAAAAGCGCATACAAAACATTCTCTCAGAGGGATTCTTTGTCTGAAGCTGTGTGCCTGCATCAAGTTTATCTTGCTTTTTTCCCCCAGTTATGTCCCATTGTTCGGAAAGCACGCACACATCGCGTTTGTATCGACTCAACTGATTGGCTCGTGGGGCGTATTGCATCGTGGGATTTTAGCATCATCCTGAATAATTATGGTCGATCCAGGGTCGGAAAAATTATTTTAGGTTCATCCTCAATTAATATAGGATTAACCTCAAATATTGATGTCGAACCTGGTTCAACATGAAGCAATAATTATGGTCCATCCAGGGTCGGACAAATTATTTCAGGTTCATCCTCAATTAATATGGGATGAACCTGAAATATTGATGTCGAACCTGGTTCAACATGAAACAATAATTATGGTCCATCCAGGGTCGGACAAATTATTTCAGGTTCATCCTCAATTAATATAGGATGAACCTGAAATACTGATGTCGAACCTGGTTCAACATGAAACAATAATTATGGTCCATCCAGGGTTGGACAAATTATTTCAGGTTCATCCTCAATTAATATAGGATGAACCTGAAATATTTATGTCGAACCTGGTTCAACATGAAACAATAATTATGGTCCATCCAGGGTCGGACAAATTATTTCAGGTTCATCCTCAATTAATATAGGATGAACCTGAAATATTGATGTCGAACCTGGTTCAACATGAAACAATAATTATTGTCCATCCAGGGTCGGGCAAATTATTTCAGGTTCATCCTCAATTAATATAGGATGAACCTCAAATATTGATGTCGAACCTGGTTCAACATTAAACAATAATTATGGTCGATCCAGGGTCGGACAAATTATTTTAGGTTCATCCTCATTTAATATAGGATGAACCTGAAATATTTATGTCGAACCTGGTTCAACATGAAACAATAATTATAGTTCATCCAGGGTCGGACAAATTATTGATCGCGTACGAGAGGGTCATAAATATTATTTTAGGATGAACCTGAAATAATATGGGATGAACCTGAAATAATGTAGGATGAACCTCAAATAATATAGGATGAACCTCAAATAATATAGTATGTACCTCAATAATTTTTTTCGAACCTGTTCGTACGCCATACAAGTAAGGCCACTTGTAAGTTTTACATGTCGTTTAACTTTTATATTCTGTAAAAAGGCGTCTAAAGAGATTAAGAATACACATTGTGGTGGTTTTTCAACCTTATTGAATGGTATCATTGATATCACTTTACATTAACAATTGAACAATTGCCGAAGATAATAAAATGCGGTTTATGAATCATCACAAAATGCTTGGCAACAATCGGTTGAACTGATGTTCCAGGAGCCGTTGCCGTTGTCATCCGATTGCCCACAATCGGCCGATTGTGGTGGCTGGTTCCGATCATCGGTTGAACACTACACTGGACGCGATGCGATCGAGTGTCAAACTGACAAAAATCGCATTTTAGCTTTTGATTGTTCTTTCAATTTTAGCCTTCAAAACATAGCTTTTCACACCTCATTGGGACGAACTCGTCCCAAAGAGTTGTCATGATCTATGTTTTAGAGGCAATAATGAATATATCCAGCTACTGAATATGTTGTTCCCCCGAAAAGATTTCTGGGCGGGGAGAGATATATAGCCACGACGCTGTCCGTCCATCTGTTTGTCGGTCCGTCTGAAGACAAAGTTTGTTTCCGTTCTCCAACTCAAGCTCCGCTTGGCCGATTGATACCAAATTTCCCATGAAGGTTTGGTGTGAAACGAGGAATCCTATTTAAATTGGGGATGATTTTTTCAAAGGTCAAATGCACTGTGATCTCAACTTGAAATTGGTTCAGTTCCATAACTTTAGATATTGGTAAGGTGTTGTGTCGAGGTGTTTTTTTCTCGGGGATTATCCGCCACTGGCGACCACCTCATATGTCGTCTTCCGGAAGTTCCAGCCGTGTGAAGTTATTATTATCCCTGGTGGGTGAGGGTACGAGGTGGCGAAATCTCACCCAAGGGAAAGATATTTGGGCCAGACTCGAGGCTTGCTGAGTGTCTGGACCAAATATCTTGTCCCGAGGGTGAGACTTCCCCATCTCATACCCGCCTTGTCCCGAGGGCGAAATTTCTCCCCTCGCCAAAACAGTCTGACGTCATCAAAAGTAATTCAGAGACGCGTGCAGCTATATCGAACAATTTTGTTGTCCATTTCTGAAAAAAAATAATTTGCTTATCGGAAAGATGGCACAAAGTTCTGTATATACACAACAGGTATTTACCATAAAATAAAATACCAACGCCGGCAAGACGGGGTTGAAGATTTGTAGCGAAATGAACATTGACACATTCTGATGACGCCATATTATGGATTCTGCAATGTATTCGCATAACTGTTTCGTGCAACTCTCTCCACTCATAATGACGTTCATCCAAAAATTCATATAAAAGACTCAAGTGTCTTTTGGTTTTGAGGGCTGTGTTTTTAGTTATATTTTCTTCGACAAACGTTCATATGCTAATATTTTCGAAACGTGACACCATGTTGTTTTTTTACAGAAGAACGTGCGATGATTGAATAGTCCTGCGCTCATTAAATTTGCTAGTAAACCAAAATAGGTTGGTCACGTGGGTGGAGTGAGATAGCGGTCACGTGGGTGGGATGAGACAGGCATATGTCTCCCAGCTGTCTCACGCGACTTTATATATGTGTCAGTACCTAAGTGGTGGGAGAAAAAAGGGTCCATTGGCAGTTTTGCCCTCCAAATGCTATTTCGACACACTATCAAAGGAAGGATCCCATTTATTTTTGTGTCATTATGCAAAATGTCGAAACAGTGAGCAATTTTTTCCTGGTTTTCGCTCTCTACTTGAAGTTCAGTTGGGCCGATCAATACCAACCAAAATAAGCAAGTTAGGTATGATAAGAGGAAGAACTGTTTTAGTGGTAATTGTGCTCAAATCAGGGTCACAGTGGCCTTTAACATTTTCCTTATTTTCGCTTTCTCTTTAAAATTCTGCTTTCCGATCGACGACAACCTTAGCCCACAGAGTGAGCATATAATGAGAGGAATACCCTCCATTTATTATAGAATCACTGTGTCAGAGGTCAAAGTTACAGTGACCTTGAACTTAAAACTTTTCCCCGACTTGGTTTCCCCCTCTAATTAAAATTCCCCAGGCCTGATCGAAACCAAACTTGATATGTGGATTTGACATGATGGGAGGACGAACCTTATTTATTACACCTAGATTCACAGTGATCTTGAAATTTCGGGTCCTGCTCCATAATTTTCGTATTGGCGAGTTTGCTGTGTTTTGGTGTTTTTTTGGGGAGAGGGGTTAAGCCAATCTGGCAGCCAATTTCTAGGTACTGAAAGTGTTTGTCAGGATTGGGGAAGAGGGTAAGACGCATCCCTACTCCCAGGGCCAGTTTTGTGAAATATCAAGTTTAAATTCGTAGAATCGTTATCACCATTTGAATTAACTGAAGGGGCAAACCCAAGACAACCTTATACGACGTGATATCGCAGGTTTAAAGACTTTTTTCACTGAGGCGAGGACTTATTTTGAGTGGCAACAAGAAAACACTCGTTGCATGGAGTTTCTCGGCTTGGGAAGTCCCCGAAAGTTGTCGAATTGGCCAGAGTCATGACACAGCTTGCATTCAAAGATCATTTAACCCTTTACCTAACATGAAAAGCAGACGACACTTGCAAACAAAATTCTTGAATAACTGATTTTTTTCATATTTTGTCTCAAAAACATACGTTAATACCCATTTTTGGAACCAGCTCGATGAGCTCGTTCCAAAGGGGGGTCATAACCAATGTTTTTGAGACAAAAAATGAAAAAAATAATGAAAATTAATTTGCGATTTTTGTGAATAGCGCTGACCGGTTTTGGCTGTCACTTTGGGTAAAGGGTTAAGTCGATAGAAACTCAATCCGAAATAATGAAAGTTCGCATACAATATTTCCATTGCCTTAAACAAATGGTAACCTTGGCTAAATGTTTTTGAATTCGCACTAATGAACGTAATGGGGTCCGAAGCACTTCACCCGTTCTCTTCCAGGGTCTACCTTAAATAAGCAATTCAAAATATCAGTTGAATATGCACACTACCACATTCTCCCCCCCCCCCCCCCCCCCCACCCCATTGAAAAGAAAAATGACGTCCATGTCATTCGACGGAATATTGAATAATGTTGATTAATAATCTAGAAAACCGCATGAATGAATGCATTTGTTTACTCACTACAACAGAAAAACGAATGTATGAATGCATTTGTTTACTCACTACAACAACAGATGAAAGTGTCAATGACACTGTAGCTCAACTTGACAAACTTGAACTTGGTAAGTTATAAATGAAATGGCAAAATTGAAGATCATTGGTACCAGTGTCATTTTTTTTTGCCAGTGGCAACATTTTTTGACAGAAACCGAAGAAAATCGATAGCTCCCATCTAGAGGCCTTCCCAAACAAGCATGCCAGGTTTCAAAGCAATCCGATCATAAATGTGCCCTGTAGGGTGTACAAAAGGGAAATATTGTGGTCTGACTCGACTAAATTCTAAGAACGTTGGCCGTGGCAACATTTTTTAATGGAAATTGAAGAAAATCGATAGCTCCCATCTAGAGGTCTCCCAAAACAAGCATACCAGGTTTCAAAGCAATCAAATCATAAATGTGCCCTGTAGGGTGTGCCAAAGGGAAATATTGTGGTCTGACTAAACTTAGTTCTAAAAACGTTGGCCGCGGCAACATTTTTTGACAGAAATTGAAGAAAATCGATAGCTCCCATCTGGAGGTCACCCCAAACAAGCATGCCAGGTTTCAAAGAAATCCGATCATAAATGTACCCTGTAGGGTGTGCCAATGGGAAATATTGAGTCTTCTGACTAAACTAAGTTCTAAGAATGTTGGCCGCGGCAACATTTTTTGACGGAAATTGAAGAAAATCGATAGCTCCCATCTAGAGGTATCCCCAAACAAGCATACCAGGTTTCAAAGCAATCTGATCATAAATGGGCCCTGTAGGGTGTGCCAAAGGGAAATATTGAGGTCTGACTAAACTAAGTTCTACGAACGTTGGCCGTAGCAACATTTATTGCCGGAAATTGAAGGAAATCGATAGCTCCCATCTAGAGGTCACCCTAAATAAGCATACCACATTTCAAAGCAATCAAATCATAAATGTGCCCTGTAGGGTGTGCCAAAGGGAAATATTGTGGTTTGACTAAACTAAGTTCTAAGAACGTTGGCCGCGGCAACATTTTTTGACGGAAATTGAAGAAAATCGATAGCTCCCATCTAGAGGTCACCCCAAACAAGCATGCCAGGTTTCAAAGCAATCCGATCATAAATGTACCCTGTAGGGTGTGCCAAAAGGAAATATTGAGTCTTCTGACTAAACTAAGTTCTAAGAACGTTGGCCGCGGCAACATTTTTTGACAGAAATTGAAGAAAATCGATAGCTCCCATCTAGAGGTCTACCCAAACAAGCATACAAGGTTTCAAAGCAATCTGATCATAAATGTGCCCTGTAGGGTGTGCCAAAGGGAAATATTGAGGTCTGACTAAACTAAGTTCTACGAACGTTGGCCGTGGCAACATTTTTTGCCGGAAATTGAAGAAAATCGATAGCTCCCATCTAGAGGTCACCCTAAATAAGCACACCAGGTTTCAAAGCAATCAAATCATAAATGTGCCCTGTAGGGTGTGCCAAAGGGAAATATTGTGGTTTGACTAAACTAAGTTCTAAGAATGTTGGCCGCGGCAACATTTTTTGACGGAAATTGAAGAAAATCGATAGCTCCCATCTAGAGGTCACCCCAAACAAGCGTATCAAGTTTCAAAGTAATCTGATCATAAATGTGACCTGTGAGGTGTGCCAAAGGAAATTGTGGACGTACGTACTAACGTACTAACGTACTAACGTACGTACGTACGTACGTACGTACATACGTACTAACGTACGTACGTACGTACATACGTACGTACGTACGTACGCCGACGGACGAGAAGTGATGGCAATAGCTCAGCTTGACTTTGTCAAGTTGAGCTAAAAAACGAATGAATGAATGCATTTGTTTACTCACTACAACACAAAAACGAATGTATGCATGCATTTGTTTACTCACTACAACAACAGAAAAACGAATGAATGAATGCATTTGTTTACTCACTACAACAACAGAAAAATGAATGAATGAAAGCATTTGTTTACTCACTAAAACAGGAAAACGAATGAATGAATGAATGAATGAATGAATGAATGAATGAATGAATGAATGAATGCATTTGCTTACTCACTACAACAGAAAAACGAATGAATGCATTTGTTTACTCACTACAACAACAGAAAAACGAATGAATGAATGCATTTGTTTACTCACTACAACAGAGAAACGAATGAATGAATGCATTTGTTTACCCACTACAACAACAGAGAAACGAATGAATGAATGCATTTGTTTACTCACTACAACAGAAAAACGAACGAATGAATGAATGCATTTGTTTTTTCACTACAACAGAAAAACGAATGAATGAATGCATTTGTTTACTTACTACAACAGAGAAACGAATGAATGAATGCATTTGTTTACCACCACAACAACAGAGAAACGAATGAATGAATGCATTTGTTTACTCACTACATCAGCAGAAAAACGAATGAATGAATGAATGCATTTGTTTACTCGCTACAACAGAAAAACGAATGGATGAATGCATTTGTTTACTCACTACAGCAACAGAAAAATGAATGAATGAATGCATTTGTTTACTCACTACAAGGAATGAATGAACGAATGAATGAATGCATTTGTTTACTCACTACAACAAATGGATGAACGAATGAATGAATGCATTTGTTTACTCACTACAACGAATGAATGAACGAATGAATAAATGCATTTGTTTACTGACTACAACGAGTGAATGAACGAATGAATGAATGTATTTGTTTACTCACTACAATGAATGAATGAACGAATGAATGAATGTATTTATTTACTCACTGCAACGAATGAATGAAAGAATGAATGAATTCATTTGTTTACTCACTACAACGAATGAATGAAAGAATGAATGAATGCATTTGCTAACTCACTACAACGAACGAACGAACTAATTTATTAATGAATTAATGAATGAATGAATGAATTAATTAATGATTCTGTAAATAACTACTAAATAGTCCTGTATCTACCTCGATGGGAGCGCGGTGGCTCAGTGGTAGACTGTTGAACTTCTATGTTAGAGGTCCCGAGTTCGATCCCCGTCCGGGACGACCCGCGTTGTATCCTTGGACAAGGCACTTTATTCCGGTTACCTACATTGGGGCACGATGACGCCGTGTACTAAAGCGTACTGCACGGCGATGGTGAACATGTCTTCAACCGCTGTAACTCTGCTTGAGCGGAGCTTGAACAGAGTTGGAATGTTGAGGAGCTGACAGTTGCTCGTCGATGCCCAGTGGTTCTCTCCGGGTACTCCAGCTTCCCCCACCCGCAAAACTGTCACGGTGACGATTAGCCATTGTGCATAAGTATGTGACCTTAAACACCAATAAATAAATAAATCTACCTCGATATATTGATGACCACCTTTCGATGTCTCAAGTGTAAAACAATCCACGCAAACAAGTTCAAAGGGATGTGAAGTTTTAATATAAACCAGTGGTGCTCTTGCATTGGTCGGTGATTTTCTAAACAAACAACTCTTGCGGTTCTGTATCCACTTTTCAACTGTATTGTTAATACCAGGCCAATAAAACCTTACTTTTATTAAAGAAACGATACGTAACGTTCTCTACCCGGATGTCCGATGTCATTATGAAAACATGTCAAAACAGTTCTGATGTGAGAAGATGGTATTACCAGCTGGAGACGAACTTGATTATAATCAGGTAAATTAATATTTGAAAACCTATTACTGTTGTGCCTATAATTTCTAATACGTCCATCTCTACCCACACGAGAACTATTTGAACCATCATGTCGGAATTTATAACTGTCGGGTGGGTAGCAGTTTATGTGGAGGCAAGCTTTTGAAGAAACTGATAATATAAGTTATTCTGTTTGTTGACAGGGGACATGGTCTCACGTTCCCTGCGTGAAATTTATCTTCAACCGAGGCGCCAGCTGAGGTTGAATATATATTTCATGCGGGGAGCGTGAGACCATGTCCCCTGTCAACAAACAGAATAACGTATATGTCCCGTACTTACACAAGTAAAATTGAAATGGAAAAAAATCTTTTATTTAGAAAGCAGACGTTGTTTCTGTAAGGTGTTAACTTTTATCATAACAGACTGGAGTGATTTCCCTTTATTCAATGTTTACGTACGCAATCAACGGAGCGAGATGCTCTCGATTCGTTTCAGTTCATGTTACAGTAAATTAATGAAAATAGACCTTATAATCTAATCGGTTTCATAAATAATTACCCATGTTTACATAACTAATCTTTTTGTACGTAATAACGGTGTTTTTGTGTGTATTTTACTTCAGTTAAATGTATTTGTCTCAGTTGATTTCAAGTGAAAAAGGACATTGCTATGAACCGTGGCTCATGGCGACGAGACGCTTTCCTTGACAGTGGACATAAGAATCGCTGACAGCAGACATATGCGCGTGCCCGGCGACAAAAAATAAAATCAACGAGGCATTGACCAATCACTGGAAGATATTGCGGTTGGTATCGGGACATAGTCGTATGTCGTTTTGAGATGATACGTTGTTTCATTTATTGGTTTCAAATTGTACATAAATATTACGTAGATCTGCGGTTTGATCGGCGTTACCAGCCCATATGAACCCAGCAGATGAACATTTATAATAACAGGAGTATTCTCCCTTTTTGGGGAATCTAAACTGTTCAGTCCCTTCATTGTATAAACAACGTACAAGATTAGAATGAAACAAGACCAGAGAAATTTCCCACCAAACGAACCCATGCAGCACGAATGAGAACAACTCACAAAACCTCATTAACCACAAAGAGCAACCAAGTCGCAACGACACAGCGCTCGCAAATGAAATTTATTCTACATTATAGAATAAATATAATTCTATTTTAACCCTTCATCTAACATGAAAAGCAGACGACACTTGCAAAAAAAATTCTTGCACAACTAATTTTTTTCATTTTTTGTCTCAAAAACATAGGTTATGACCCCTCATTGGAACGAGCTCGACCTATGTTTTTGAGATAAAAAATGAAAAAATAATGAGAATTAATGGGCGATTTTTGTGAATAGCGCTGGCCAGTTTTGGCCCTTACGTTGGGTAAAGGGTTAACATTCAGAGTCTACCTGTAAATAAGCAAAGCAAATAAATGAGCTGAATATGCACACCGTCAAGGTGATAGCTAAAAGTAGCAATTTTCTTGTTTAAAAGTGTAAATATTACCGATAATCTTTCTGAATGGGTTAAACATAAAACGTAAAGATAGGTATATGACGGACCCCGAAATCCGATTTTTCAATAATTCGAGCGGTGGTAATAGAGCGTGAAATTTAATGTCCATTATTGAGCATTTGTTGAACACCACATGGGTGGTCTGGATAAAACATTAAAGGTAGTAAAAGCAGGTTCTCTTCTGTAATCGTTATCTACGTAATTATGGCCAGTTAAGAGGTGATTATGGTGTAAACAGTACATCACACATGTTCTGGATACATATATGATAATACCATAGTGTGTTTTGATATGTTTGATATCTCAACTCGTTCAAAGTGAGTTTTTTTCGCGAGGCTTGCCGAGCGAAAGAAACTCACTTTCAACGAGTTGAGATATCAAACATATCAAAACACACTATGGTATTGTTGTATTTATCTTATACCGACCATTTTTGTTCTTTTCTGCATTTTTAAAAGGGTTTTGGGGATGATTTCGTGTCAAAATGTCGACTCATCTGGAGTCTCCAATCTATATGACATAGGGGTATGTGTTATAGATAATCTATAACACATGGGCTATATCTTCAACGGGTATAAGATAAAAACCAATATTACGCATCTATCCTGTCTCCGAAATGTCAAAAGATAGCAAAATTAGAGTCTTTCAAAGGAACTTTAAAGCGAATATTAAATTAAGATAGATCAAAGCGGCCAAGTTCAAGAGACGCATTAAACTGAGAACGTTCTGGCTATGGAAATAAATATCGAGGCGTTTTTCGAAAATTTCATTCCAGCCAATTCCAGTCGGAAGGTGTGGAAGGTTGTGGGTCGTTGCGAGTAGATGGGGAGGTCCCATGCTATAGGTTAGAGGAGGTGCCGAATCGGTGCGAAAGTAGGCACGTTGTGACGTAGGGGAGCCACAGAGCTCATATTTAGAATAGGAGCAGTCGCGGGCCAAGTCATATATGAGAATAGGATCAGAAACACGAAGTACGAGCTAAGGGAGCTAATATGCATTTGGGTAAACGGCATTACCAGTTTTAGAAGGCAAGCCATACATAGGCAGAGTAGGCTTTGCCTGTTTGAACATTATTCTGAGACAAGCGTAAGGGGGGGGGGGGGGGGGGATTAACCCCATTGGTAGTGACTGCTTGGGTGAAAAGCGACAAGTAAATTGACAATAAGCTAATGGTCGTGCGACGGAAGTGGTAGAGTGACATCCCGTCACTCGTTGGGGGAAAGGCGTCCCGATAAAGTTACAATTCTTTAGTGGCCGTGCGACGGCAGTGAAAGGAGTGAAGTGAAGTGGCGACCAAGGAACAAACACCAGCGGAAAGGAGGAAAAACAGCGACAACAGAAAATGCGGGCCCACAAGTGACTCAAAACCTGTGGGTAGGGGGTGATTGGGTTTCTTTTGTACTTATTCTTGTGGATTTCATGTAAGTCATAAATTTATTTTTTTTATATATGTCGGGGGAGGGGGGGGGGGGGGTAGGAAAAAATTTGCAGACACCGATGCCGATTTTTTGTTTTTGACCGGTCGGAGGACCCACCCACCCACCCCATGTAATTTTTTCCAGTTTTACAATTTTTTTCCGGGGTTATCTGAACCACTCACCCCCACTAAACACATGCTTCTGCATCATCCTTCCCACCATACTGCACCATAACCAATTTTATCATACAGTATTGAGTGATTGACCTTGTACACTAGGACAGGTCTTGAAAGAACATCCGTTTTATCAGACCGAAGTGGTCTCTTAAGGCTAATAAACCAACAACATTCAAAGTGGATTATATATCCAAATATATCCCACAATAAAGCCACACAAATATGGATAGCATTAGAACTGACTCTTCGAGCCAGTTCTAATGTTAGCCATACATATGTGTATTTCAAGTAACCTTATTGAACAGTAATGGTTATATGAGAATTTTTATTTTTTTGTATTTTAGAAAAGAATGTTAGGTAAAGGGTTAAATATCATAAATTACTCAACCCACCAGAACCCATTGCGTTCTCCATTCATATATACAGTGGAACTTCTCTTGAGAGACCACCTTTTTGAGGAACCACCTCTTTTGTGCTAGAGCGTGTTTTATGTGGACAACATAGGACAACATACCATTTTTACCAGACAAAAGTGGTCTTTCAAGACAGGTGGTCTTGACAGACCACCTGTCTGAAAGACCCCTTTTGTCTGGCAAAACTGTTGGTCTCTCAAGAGAGTTTCCACGGTATGTGTATGCAAAAAGCAATGAGTTTAGTCATTTATGTACTTGTTTATTTTTTTTTACGAAGTTTGGGTGGGGCATGGCTGGGTTGGGGCAGGGGATTTATTACTTATTTTAAGTCTAGCCCTAGAATGTCTGGTACATGATTTTGTTGACACGTGTGTTCTCAGATGTGTTTGAAATAAATTAGCAGTTCAGTCAGGTTCAATGTTTAGTAGTTTCTGTGTTACACACTTCCTACAATGGTAATAAGAGTCATTGGTGTTTTCGTAATAGGTCTGGAAACATCGTTGTACAGAATTGTTCCTGCAGCTGAAATCTGTAACTGTTCCTGACTTCACATAATTGTCTTTGCTCCTCATCTAAGCCAGCCGATCTTACCAGGGTGAACATATTAGAAATTTAATCAAACGGAACACCCTCAAGATAACTTATCCTTAGAGAGCAGTGTTTGATGATTGCAATTAGTGACGCATTTTAACTTGCATTATTCAATATGTCAAACATTATGTCACTATAAGCCGAATCACAGCTCATCCGCAATAACAGTTTTGTAAACGTATATAACCCATGGCAGGTACCCTCTGATAACTTGAGTGTCTTTTTATTGGTTCTTGAATGATACGTCACTGATTATGGTATACAATTTTTTTGCCCAATTTGCAAGCATCGGAAATTTTTTTTTTTTGTCCTCCTTGACCACTCACCCACCCCGGCATCAGTGTTTTGCAAATTTTTTCCACCCCCCCCCCCCCTGTATATGTATTAAAATTGTTGTTTTCAGTGAACCCCTGTTGATTTATGCTTTTCGAGGAAAAGTTATTAACCCCTTCAGGATAAGAAACACCCCAATAAAGTGAAACGGGTGGGTTCGTCACGGTGAGACATACGTTCCCGCTCGGATTCAGACGACATTCAGTGAGTTTGGCTGAATACGCGCCGTGAATCTATTTCTTCCAGCAGCGACAAAGCCCCGATTTTCGACACACTGCCACAATTGGAACGAGCTCAACGAGCTCATTCCAACTTCCAATGATATGCAATGTTTGGGCGGAAAAATGAAAAAAAATAACGAAAACGAATGGCAATTTTTGTGAATAACGCTGTCCGTTACGTTGGGTAAATGGTTAACCCTTTACCCAACGAATCGGCCGCATCCGCCCGCGTAATATGCAAATTCAGCAGTTGAAAAAATATTATTTTTCAAAAAATTTCAACAAAACCATATCATGTGACCCCTCGTTGGAACGAGCTCGTTCCAACGAGGGGTCACATGATATAGTTTTGTTGAATTTTTTTGAAATATTTAAAAAAATGATATTTAAAATAATAAATTTGGATATCGTCTGCGTTGGGTAAATGGTTAATAGACTAAACTGCTGTTATCTAAAAACATATCCACCAGCCCCGGTGTTATCACTTCAAGAAGTCTTCACTTCAATAACTACCGCATTTGCATCAGTATCCCGACACTTTCGAAAGGGGGGACCCATCACAGAATTAACTCTGGGGCTAGAATTTCCTCTCCCCGGTCCTGCATAGTCCCCCGTCTCTGAATTTCGCGTATTGCTGAGCTAAATAAAGCACCTACGAAAAAAAAATGTGGAAACTTTAATAAGCCCATTGCTGATTCGCCATGTTTGACGTTAATGATATGCAAGGTCAGAGGTCGCTTCGGGTAAACATTTCGATCAGCCTCTGTGAAGACTGTTGAACTGTCTTGAACATGCGATAGAAACAAACAAAATGTTTCGTTTGAAATGAGAAAATGTGCGTTTTCGATTTAATATTAATAAAGATAGAAAAAATAACATGCCTTCAGCATGTCGGTTAAATCCGACAGACCGAAATAACATTGATATTTTCGGTGTACAGAAAGGGCCGTGCGGTGAAGGAACAGATAATACAACTTCCAGAAAGGCTGTGCAGTGAGTGGTTAGGGTTTTCGAGATAGATGGGTTAACGTTTGACAGAGAATGGGTGCATATTAATGTTCGGCAGAGAATGGGGCCAATTCTAGGATGGCATGCATAATTGTAAATATTTTCTATTGTTGAGACCTTCACAATGTGCTCCAGCCGTGCTGTGTTGGAATAGGTAATACAACATCCAGAAAATGCTGTGCAGTGAGTGGTAAGGGGTTCTTGGGTAGATGGGTTAACGTTCGGCAGAGAATGGGTTAATATCTAGTATGGCATGCATAACTGTACATATTTTAATTGCTGAGACAGGTTAAATACTGCCATAGATGTCAGAGTGAAAACCGGAAGCCAATGTGGGGTTTAGTTTCGCGTTTTCAGTTCGCATTGTGTGCTGGAGATTGGGTGTGTGGGATTCCGGGGGTGGGGGTGGGGGGTGGGGGGTTGCCAGAGTCCTTACGTATATAGTTATCCATACATGCCTACAAAATAAATCCAAAACAAGAAGTCCGGATTCTCTGAGATAAATTCGTCTATCAAAATAACAATCTCAATTTTACAATGCATATTAAACAAGAAACATCTAGCTACCGCAAACGTGCACGACAAATCACTAAATCATGGGACCTTGGGAATAACCATTGTCAAGAAACGCTATATTCCAAATGCTTGGTATTGGGTTGACCTGAATTAGCTACTTATTATGATCATCGTCAATGATTTTGTCAAGGTGTTACGGCGACCAAAATCAAATTTATCAAGTGTCGCATGAAATCGTTTATATTTGTCCACTCACAGTCCATTTTCGACTTTACTAATGGTTAACCCTTTACCCAACGAATCGGCCGCATCCGCCCGCGTAATATGCAAATTCAGCAGTTGAAAAAATATTATTTTTCAAAAAATTTCAACAAACCATATCATGTGACCCCTCGTTGGAACGAGCTCGTCGAGCTCGTTCCAACGAGGGGTCACATGATATAGTTTTGTTGAATTTTTTTGAAAAATTTAAAAAAATGATATTTAAAATAATAAATTTTGATATCGTCTGCGTTGGGTAAATGGTTAATAGACTAAACTGCTGTTATCTAAAAACATATCCACCAGCCCCGGTGTTATCACTTCAAGAAGTCTTCACTTCAATAACTACCGCATTTGCATCAGTATCCCGACACTTTCGAAAGGGGGGACCCATCACAGAATTAACTCTGGGGCTAGAATTTCCTCTCCCCGGTCCTGCATAGTCCCCCGTCTCTGAATTTCGCGTATTGTTGAGCTAAATAAAGCACCTACGAAAAAAATGTGGAAACTTTAATAAGCCCATTGCTGATTCGCCATGTTTGACGTTAATGATATGCAAGGTCAGAGGTCGCTTCGGGTAAACATTTCGATCAGCCTCTGTGAAGACTGTTGAACTGTCTTGAACATGCGATAGAAACAAACAAAATGTTTCGTTTGAAATGTGAAAATATGCGTTTTCGATTTAATATTAATAAAGATAGAAAAAATAACATGCCTTCAGCATGTCGGTTAAATCCGACAGACCGAAATAACATTGATATTTTCGGTGTATAGAATGGGCCGTGCGGTGAAGGAACAGATAATACAACTTCCAGAAAGGCTGTGCAGTGAGTGGTTAGGGTTTTCGAGATAGATGGGTCAACGTTTGACAGAGAATGGGTGCATATTAATGTTCGGCAGAGAATGGGGCCAATTCTAGGATGGCATGCATAATTGTAAATATTTTCTATTGTTGAGACCTTCACAATGTGCTCCAGCCGTGCTGTGTTGGAATAGGTAATTAGCGGGGGAGGAATTCGTCACATACAGGTGAATTGTGCACTTGGTGATACCTTCTTGAAATTTGGCACACTGTTAGTGTAGGCTATGAGGTTCTCAAAAACGATCGGCTACAAGTTGACACCGACCGGTGGCGACCAGTAGCGGCACAATCCAAAATGGCCGCCAGCGGCTGAAGGGAACCTCCTTTTCGACGGTCTACCGACTATACATCCGATTGTAAGGGCGCGAAAGTGAACTCTGATCCACGCACGTGTTGGAAACAGACGTGGGAGATGATGTAGAATAAAACGAGATTCTCTATACGGACGCATCAATTTCTTGGAACTTGAAAAGAGCGTTGTTTCTCCGGGATCAGCGTCATTCAGGCAAACCTGAATGACGCTGATCCCGGAGAAACAACGCTCTTTATGAAGCAGTCTCTTTGCCATACAATCTCTTGTTTGGCGTAATTCCGCAAGCAATTCTGATTTGTCTGTCGAAATTAATTCGAGAACGCGATTGTTCACAAAAATCATTCACAGAATGAGTGAGAATCCTCTTCGTGTACGGACTAGTACTGACTGGGAACGTTGTTGCTTTTGCCAGCAAGACAGTTCCAAGAAATTGATGCGTCCGTATAGAGAATCTCGTTTTCATGACGCCTATAAAGCTATTGAGGAAGACATAACGCGCTTCCTAGATAATGGCGTTGAGCTTCCATATAATTTGACCATTGATTGTTTGATGAGAGAGAGTGATGAGTGTATGTCGATGTCACTGTTGACGAATAAGGCAATATATCATAAGACATGCCGTGACAGTATTCGGACTCACATCGTACAGCGCGTGCTACACAAGCGAGAGCGAAATGAGGCAGTGGCATCCTGCTCCACGCTGAGTCCTAAAAGAACACGGACAAGTTTTGAATCTGGCTGTGACAGGAAACTGCCCCAGTGTGTTTATTGTCACAAACGCGAAGGTGACAGCAGTGAGCCTATTTGCAGATCAATGTCTGATAACAATAAACTCAAAATTATGGCAAAGGAAGCCGAGAACTGGGTTGTTTTTTCTCGGGTCAATGCAGCATTTGATTCCGCTGCTAGTGATCTTTACTATCACAAAACCTGTTATTGTAAGCTTGCCAATGAAGCACGAGCGGCTAAATCTAAAAAGTCGAAGAACGCCGAACATTCCGCGTCAGGCCTGCCCTATGACCCTCTCGTTATGGCAGAGCTCATAACATTTGTTGAACACAACGATTCCGCGATGAAGCTTGTCGATCTCAAGAATCTGTACAGTCGGAGGTTGAAGCAAGTCGGTTCTGATTGGCTTAGTGAAGAAATACATTCCACTCGATTCAAAGAACATTTGTTGCAGAAATTGGGCGATGGCTGGGACGCCTTCACACAGGGTAGAGATGTGTTTATTTCAAGTAGGTTTCGAGTTGGCTCCTTGTTGTCCGAATCTTCAACTCGTATAGTGTCTGAGGAAGAGGCAAAAAAGATAGTTGATGTGGGTCTTCTTCTGCGTAAACACATACTCATATCTCAAGCTCCTTTCACGGGATCATTTTCATCTTATTGCTTGAGCGAGCCTGTACCCAACTCACTCCTGACTCTTCTTAGAGTTCTACTTGAGGGCACATGTAGTATACAGAACTTAGGCGATGATGAGACTGTTAATGCCAAGACTCGAGTGGCTTGTACTATTTCACAGATGTTGATCAGCAATTCAGCGAAACGCTCCGAACATGCACAAAATGTTCACCAGAGACGTGACAGAGAAACTCCAATGCCTCTTTATGTGGGTTTGAAGTTGCATGCCCATGATCGTATGAAAAATCTTATCAGAGATTTTCATCAAATGGGACTCTCTGTCTCTTATGATCGCGTAATGGATGTTCGCAGGAGTTTCGCGAGAGCTGTTTCACTGCGGTTCAAGAACGAAGGTGTTGTAGTCCCAGCTAACTGCAAACGTAATGTTTTCTCGATAGGAACCACTGATAACATTGATGTATCTGGTAGATCTGATATGCATGGTACGTCCATCACACTCATTGGTCAACTGAGCAGGGACAATGTGGGTACTGATCCCCCACCACTGAGTTTAGATGTTCCAGAAGACACACAAATTGAACTCCCAGACGACTATGCATTTGTTCCTTTCGTTGAAGACTTTGGTGGGGACATCAGGCTTGAATCTCCAGATGAATGTAATGTACGGCCCAATGAATATGCAGATTTGAACGTGGGAGAGAATGACTGGTTGTCTCATGTGTCACAGATCAGCAATAAAGGGAAGGTTGATGGCAGCTGGTGAAGTCCCTGTGACCTTTTCAGGCTTCTTTTCAAAACATGAAGATCAAGACAATGTCAAACCTCGTGCAGTTATTGGGGTATTCCCTGTTTTCAGTGAGCAGAAAGCGGACTCACTCAGTATGCAGAAGCATGCTATGTATGTGGTCAGGGAAGCTACTGCTTTCGTAAACCCCGGCCAGATACCTGTCATTGAAGGTGACTGTCCGTTGTATGCCAGGCAGAAAAAATGTCAATGGCTGTTCCCAGAGGAGATAGGTGAGGATCGAATGGTGTGTATGATTGGATTCCTGCATCTTGAAATGTGCACCCAAGAAGCTGGTGGTAAGCTTATGGGTGGTTCTGGTTGGGAGCGAATGTTTCACCTCGCAAAGATATTCACACCCGGTGTAGCATCATCCCTACTTGGTGGGAAACATGTCAAGAGGACGCGACAGGCATATCTTCTCACTCTAGCTTGGCTTGAGATCCTCAGAAAGAATGCTTATGAGATTTACTGTCAGCAGACTGGGCCCCATGAGTCATTTGAAATGTGGGAACAGAGGATTCTTTCACAATCTCCAACTGCGCGCTATTGGGGTGAAATCGTTCGGAACTTTCTCTTGACAAGCTGTCAATTCGTTCGGAACCAACGAATCGGTAACTGGCCTGGTACACTGTGTTCTATCGATGAGTTGTGCAGTTACTTTTTTGCCCTAGGACATACAAATTATTGTCGGTGGGTCCCCGTATTTCTGAGAGACATGTCTCAGCTACCCAGGCGGCATCCTTCAATCCACAACAAATTCATGGAAGGCCATTTTGTGGTCCAGCGTAGTGAGAGGAAGTTCAGTATGATGGGTTTAGATCAGAGCCAAGAACATAGTATCCAACTACTCAAAGAAGACAGTGGTCCAAAAGGTCTCTATGGCCAGGCTGAAGAGAAAGTCGTTATTGAGCTTTCAAGGTCAGAAGTTCTGCGTGTTATAGATGAGTATGAATATGCAAGTTTCCACACAACATCATCAGATAACACGGAACACCCGGAAAGTTCGGTATCAGAGCAGAAAAAATTTCTGAATCAATTGAAATCTCTCCTCGATCTGGTGAATCAGGGACTCATTATCAACCCTTATGATGAAACTAGTGGTCAGCTGGTGACATTAGATACTGGTGAATATATGGACCCCCGAAGTTAGTAAGAGTTTACGGTCATTACCCGAAAGGGGCAAGCATTTATATTCCACTTTCTTGAAGGAAAGGCTTGTGGAATGCACCGTACCCCTGAATGATGTTATTCCCAAGGCAAATATATATACCTTCCTTAACCCACCCCCAGCCAACCTGGACAAAGGCCGAGACAAACTCATGTCAAGTAAAGCAACTGCCGCAATAGTTACCCAGATGTTCGTTTCACTGCAAGCCCGGCCTGATTCAAACATGGATGAGTTTTTCATGCACGAGAATGCACGTGATCCGCCAGCATTATCCGATAGAGGTAAGCTACGGAGTGGGACAAAATCTCAAATTCTCAATTGTTTACCAGCTATTCCTGCACAAGGGAAGAATTCAGCAGCTAGACAAGCTTCAGTTGTCATCTTGGATATGCCTGCTGTAGTCCATGTAATCAAACCACAGAAAGCGGATCTGTTTGGAGAATATGCTCGATTGCAATTATTGCCATACATCGAATCTCTGATTAACACGAACACCACAAGGGTTGATGCGATCTATGACTGTTACCCCGAAGGCAGTTTGAAGAATCAGACGCGAGCAAAACGCCTCGGTGAGACAGCAGTTAGGTTGATACGGGTGTCCGAGAACGTCCCTTTACCTAAAGGGAAGAATTGGCAGGCATTCTTGAAAGTTAGTGAGAATAAAGACGAATTTTTCAAGTTCCTGTCTGCTGAACTGCTGAAATTAACATCAACATCCGAGTACCAGTTGTTAACGACATCAGGAGAATATGTACTATGCAATAAGGATGTTAGCTTATGTGACATATCTCCATCGAACCACGAGGAAGCAGACACGCGCATGATGCTTCATCTCAACCATGCAGTCTCACAAGGTCACAAAATAGCTTTTCTTCGCACGGTTGATTCTGATGTCGTCATTCTGTCTTTGCACCATTTCGCAACATTCCGTGACCTTGGACTCAGTGAGCTGTGGATTGGGTTTGGAATTGGAAAGGCATATAAAGATATGCCAATTCATGAGATAGCTTCACAACTTGGACCTGATTACTGTAAGGCCCTGACTTTCTTCCACGCCTTCACAGGTTGTGATGTAACATCCAGCATGCTCGGCATTGGGAAGAAGACAGGATGGAATGCATGGATGAATTTTCCCGCATCAACTGAAATGATGATAGAATTGACTGAGAATCCGCAAGTCTTTTCAGAGGATTCCCCTCATATGCAGCATATCGAAAAACTCACCATACAGATGTACAGTAACAGTTGTGTCAGTACACGTGTCAATGATGCGAGACGGCATATGTTCACACATGGCCTTAAGTCTATGGAAAACATCCCGCCCACCAAAGCAGCTCTGTATCAACATGTAAAAAGGGTAATTCTTGTGTCATCTTTCATTTGGCATCGTGCTCTGCAGAAACACTTATGTGTGCCAGACCCATCACAGTACGGATGGGAGTGGAATCCACGTCTCAATATTCTGGTCCCATTTTGGACTCACCTAGGAGACGCAAGTGCTGCATGTGCACTGATGCTCCACTGTAGTTGTGCCAAGGCCTGCAAGGGCAATTGCAAATGCTTGAAAGCTGGATTAAGGTGCACACCTTTGTGTAAGTGTGAAGGTGGCTGTTGTAACAATATTGAGTAGTATACTGTCATGTTAGGACCAGTCATCTCCTATTCTGGTATTTTTTTTTCCATTTTCGGCCAGTTAACACATGTCATGTTTCTAGTTGAGTTGATTTTGCTAACAAATGTTCATCCCATGTGGCTTGCTACATTGTCCGGGGTATAGGAATACAGTTTTAGATTTCGGAAAATAGTCTGTTATTTACTGCACAAGACGGTGTTAATTCATGCATAGCATGATACAATATCCCCAACTATTTTGCCTCTGTACAACAGTTGATACCTTCGTTCACCCGTGTGTTCATCTATGGTATCCTTGTCTTTCTCTGGCCATAGGCCACATGTGACTAGTCAGTTCCTACTCCATAGCAAATCAACTTGGAAATCCTTCATCTTGTAGCGCACTCATGTCTCAATGAATCCATACCTGAGTTGATCTAATAAATCTAACGTAAGGTATCAAATTGCCATACCGGATCATATTTCGATAAGTTATTCGCTAAAACATTTCGACCACTCATCGACATCAAAGGTCATGTTTTGGCTCCCAGTGGTGGCTATATCTCTATATCCCTGGTAAAGTAGCATACCATGAGGGATGGGCATTAAGTGTCGGCAACATTAATCCTGACTTGGAACACACCACATCTTAACTGGCCGAAAATGAAGAATACTACTTGTAGTCAAAAAATATTCCTGTACCTCGAATGACTGCAAACATACACTCACCCCTTCTAGTCCCATTTTGCCAATGTTCTATACTGGCAAGATAACATTGTATAATTAACAACGGGAACTAATGCATCCCGAGTTCATTCCAGCACTGCCCTTGCTGGCAGACGTGTCGCTATGGTGTTGAGATTGAACCAGAACTCCTCTAGAAATTTGATAGTTTTATTTTCTTAGAAAATAAATCTATCGAAAATGCCGGAAGTTGAGAATAGACTGTCACTTTAATTGGATTATCAAATGTCCAAGTATCCCCACTGCTGCATACTATCGAGTACCCTTGTTCATGTGTTGACAGGAATCTCTCATACCATGTTCATTTGACCATTGCATTCCCGAGAAACATTCAACACTAATTTATCTACGGACGGACGATCATACTGACAGTCAGACACACAGACGCACACATCGACGGAAATTTCTGATCCCATTATCCATTAATCTTCCCCCCAACTTGTTCCAAGGGCTTCATTCCATCATTCACATCAATTACAGCACATGTATGGTGTTAGGTTTGGAGCTTCAGTTGTGCGATCGGCGAAAATAGCTTTTTTTCGATCCGCTTGGCGGCCATTTTGGATTTCGCTGCTAGTGGTGGCTAGAGGATGGTGCCAACTTGTAGCCGATCGATTTTGAAATCTCTGATGCCTACCCTTACATCATGCCAAATTTCAGGAAGGTATCACCAAGTGCACAATTCTAGCGAATCTCCTCCCCCGCTAAATACAACATCCAGAAAATGCTGTGCAGTGAGTGGTAAGGGAGTTCTTGGGTAGATGGGTTAACGTTCGGCAGAGAATGGGTTAATATCTAGTATGTCATGCATAACTGTAAATATTTTAATTGCTGAGACAGGTTAAATACTGCCATAGATATCAGAGTGAAGACCGGAAGCCAATGTGGGGTTTAGTTTCGCGTTTTCAGTTAGCATTGTGTGCTGGAGATTGGGTGTGTGGGATTCCGGGGTGGGGAGGGGGGGGGGGGGTGGGGGGTTGCCAGAGTCCTTACGTATATAGTTATCCATACATGCCTACAAAATAAATTCCAAAACAAGAAGTCCGGATTCTCTGAGATAAATTCGTCTATCAAAATAACAATCTCAATTTTACAATGCATATTAAACAAGAAACATCTAGCTACCCGACAAACGTGCACGACAAATCACTAAATCATGGGACCTTGGAATAACCATTGTCAAGAAACGCTATATTCCAAATGCTTGGTATTGGGTTGACCTGAATTAGCTACTTATTATGATCATCGTCAATGATTTTGTCAAGGGTGTTACGGCGACCAAAATCAAATTTATCAAGTGTCGCATGAAATCGTTTATATTTGTTCACTCACAGTCCATTTTTCGACTTTACTAATGGTTAACCCTTTACCCAACGAATCGGCCGCATCCGCCCGCGTAATATGCAAATTCAGCAGTTGAAGAAATATTATTTTTCAGAAAATTTCAACAAAACCATATCATGTGACCCCTCGTTGGAACGAGCTCGTCGAGCTCGTTCCAACGAGGGGTCACATGATATAGTTTTGTTGAACTTTTTTGAAAAATTTAAAAAAATGATATTTAAAATATACCGCACCATGGGTCAAATCAACAGATAATTGTAATAATGGTTAACCATACGAGTCACTGTAAATTAAACAACAGCGCGTTTTGATCGTGCGTGGGGTGTGGGCTGCTGCTGGATCGCGTTGGGGCGGATTCTACAATTTTCTGTGCTTTTGATAGTAACCTTAAATATTCCACGGATGGAGGATTTGCCGCGCCGTGTTTTGGCGGTGGTACAACCTGCACGCACGATGTAAATGTACTTTACACACTATTGTAGAAAATTAAATCAATTTTATACACGAAATAAAATCCCAAAATATCCAAATTGTGCTTCCAATAACCACCAGATTCATCCGACATGGTCTCACCGTTCCTTCTTAGAAATCACTCATGCAGAGCTTGTACAACGTATATATGTTCTTGTTATTGTTCTTGTTTATTTCTCTGTACATTGTGCATATGCAGTTTTCAGCACTGTACACAACTGTCTCTCTTATTTATATAATTGTAGTAAAGAGTTTAAAAATCAAACAAGTTACAAATACAGAAATAGCTGAATATTATAAAAAAAAATCTAACAGCAAAAAAAAATCTAACAGCATGAAAATGAAATATCCCTCTTCGATATTCTGGTATGATACATCATTAGGACTTGGTGGTATCTTTGTTTACGATAGTAATGGCGGGTAATTTTGGATTGGACGAGGTGCAGACGAATGCAGAATTTGATCTCATAAAAATTTATAATGACAGAACATGTGAAATGACTAATGAAGAAGATTCCTTATTTAGATATCCTTGCGGTGAATGTAAATACTGTTCCCCAAATGAATTTAAACTATTAAATACCAACCCAAATGAGCGATTTTCAGTGTTTCATTAAACTGCCAAAGCCTAAGCGCGCATTGCTACCCCTTAAATGAACTCCCGACTAATCTACCGGACTCAGCAGAAAACGTTTTTAATATTATAGGGTTAACAGAATTTTTAAAATACCATCGAATATGTCATATCATTTAGATGGCTATTATCCACTCATTAAAAAAACACGACCGGGGGAGATGATGGGCGAGGTGGTGTAGGCATTTATGTTAAGGAGGGTCTTACGTATTCAATACGAAATGACATGTCTGTCTTTATCCCCCATGTCATCGAGTCTCTATTTATCGAAATTAAAGTAGATAATACGAAAATATTAATTGGGGTCATATATAGACCCAATACTCAACCCAAAGCAGATATAGATCTTTTCCTCGAGAAACTAAATGAAATAACTGATGAAATTAACCATGAAAACAAAGAGGCATATATTATGGATGACTTTAATATTGACCTATTGAAAACAAGTTCCTACCCAAAAACCCTAAATTACCTTGACCTTATGGTGAGCCAGGGATTTATTCCTCGTATCACCAGACCGACCGGGATAACCAGTCATTCAGCAACTCTAATAGATCATATTTTTTCAAATGACATATCCAATTGCACATCTGGAATAATTATCACAGATGTCTCTGAAGACCTTGGTACATTCTATATTGGAAATAAAGCCCTCAAAAAACATTGTCTGAAAATGGCCTACAAACGCAACTTCAGTGCTACGAATTTGGCTACTTTTAGATCACTTCTATCGCAAAGTGATTTTACGTCTGTACTTGAAACCAGTTGCATAAATACGGCATATGAGAGCTTCATGAATATTTATTCCACTGCCATCGAAAATACATTTCCTTTTGTACTTCAATAAAATATTAAATGAGAATACCAATTTGAGAGGAACTTGGAAGATACTAAACGAAGCAATTAAAAAAGCAAGTCGGACGGCAAGTTTACCCTCAACCTTTATCAAAGAGAATAACCAAAAAACAAATGAACCGTACGAAATAGCTTTTGAATTTAATAACTTTTTTACAAATATCGGAAGACGCACCAGTGAGGATCTAAATAAACTGACAAACATTTTATAGATTACATGGACCCCCCCCCCCCCCCAAACTGAAATAATGCTTTCATAACACCTGTTACCCCCAATGAAGTATTAAATATTGCCAATCGAATGAAGGCCAAAACCTCTGAAGACTGTGATGTTATTACGACTACATCTTGAAAAATAGCATAGCTGTTTTTGCTGAAATTATTGCCCATATTGCCAATCAATCTTTTATCAGCGGAGTTGTGCCAGACAGAATGAAAATCGCCAAAGTAATTCCTGTTTTTAAAACTGGGGACGAAAGTCAGTTCAACAATCATAGGCCGATAAGTATTTTACCAGCCTTCTAAAAAAATTTAGAAAAATTAATGGCCAAAAGAATGGTCAATTATTTGAACACATTTGATATTCTTTACCAGCATCAATTTGGCTTCAGAAAAAACACAGTACAATACACCATGTTATGCAATTTCTCAGACATATTGGAATAGAAAATAATAAACCAACTAAAGACACAACATTAGCCGTTTTCATAGATTTCTCAAAAGCTTTTGATACGATAAACCATGGTATACTGCTAACTAAATTGGAAAGATATGGATTCAGGGGAATTTTTAACGATTGGATTAAAGGTTACCTATCCAACAGGTCTCAGTTCACGAAATACAGTGAATTTAATTTTGAGATGACCGAAATACATGTGGAGTTCCCCAAGGTTCCGTACTTGGCCCAATTCTATTTCTGCTGTATATAAACGATATTGGCCGTTCGACATTGCTAAACCTACTTTCTTTCGCGGATGACACAACAGTCTACGCCTCTGGCCCTAACGCAAGTAGTTTAGCCATATACATTAACGAGGAACTAAATAAAATAAGCGATTTGTGCTTAGCAAATCGACTTGTTCTAAATGCAAGTAAAACAAAATATGTACTTATAAACCCCACTCATAACACGAGAGGCATCGAAAATCTAAATATACGCATACAAGACAAAACGATACAACGAACAGGATGTAATGAAACCGAAAATCACTAAAATTCCTTGGTATCAACATTGACGATAACCTTTCGTACAGCGCTCATATCTCGCAATTGTGCTCTAAAATAGGACGAATAAATTACGCCTTAAATAACGTGAAAAAAGTTCTGCTTCATAAAGCTATGCAGACGCTATATTTTACTCTCATCCACAGCCATATGCTATATGGAATCCATATTTGGGATAATGCCCGAACTATTAGAAAAATTTTCATCATGCAGAAACGTGCAATCCGTATTATTAATAATTCCAAATACAATGCCCACACTGATCCCCTGTTTGCCAAATACTCAAAATTAATGGCATGTTTAAACTCCAAGCATGCCTTTTCATATTTGATTGGAAAAATGGAGGACTCCCCTCGTCATTTCAATCATTTTTCAAACAACCATGACTTACCTCACAAAGAGTTACGCAACACTCAGAACTGCTACACATTAGCAGAACCCGTACAAGAGCACTAGACAGGCTTCCAATTCACGCGTTTCCCAAGTTATGGAATGAGCTTGACCAAGAAACAAGAACTATCTCAAACAGAAAAATATTCAAAAGACTGCTAACACAAAAATTTATTTCCCAGTATCCAAATAACGTAGAGTGTGACAATCCTTATTGTCAGGAATGTAGGCCCAACAGCACAAGATGATTCTACATCTACAATTTTCTAAAGTACGTAAATAATCAAGTTTCAACTTAGTCACCAAAGCAGAGCTGTACTATAGTAAGATCTTCTATTTCGAATTCCATAAATGAAATAACAACTACGGTGCGCGGAGAGCGGAATGTCATTGGGGCGCTCGTGGGGTGGGGTTTCGCCCGGCCAATGAATTATCGATTACAGGGCAGCATGGGGGAGGCGGGAGAAATTACGGACGATTGGCCCCCGGGTCGACACTGGAGTCCATTGGCGGAGGCTTTGCTTGTCTTTCATATGACTTAGAAGGTGTGATGTCCGCCCCCTAATGTTCTTGGTGATGGTCGGCTCCCCACGTACCGTAAGCCAAATTATCTGTCTGTTATCTCGACCTACAAATTATACTATGTCTGACCCGCCAAGTCCCTAACTTCTGATGTCCCTAACTCTGATGTCAATAGGTGTAAAAATCCAGCTTCATAGATTACAATACAAGCCCGGGTTTGTGTACAGTGCTAACAATTAGGCGAGCATGTGTGGGAGATGACGGGTAGACAGCCAATCTGGCTATGTCATCTCCCTAAGGTATAGATATTGATTTGTTTTGTCTTATAAATGTTTTTCTTATAAATGTGTTTCTAATGCAGGTTGTGACAATGTTAATGTATGTCAATGAACTATTGTATCACATTCTATCTATGCCGTTAAATAAAATAATCTAATCTAATCTAATCAAATGAATACCGCAATGAACCCCTTCCCATAAGTGAAGGCAGACTCTATGAGAGCCTTCCGTAAAATGATGTCAGGTTCTTGTGTTATTGGTGTAGTTGAAGATGCATAGTTTATAGTGGTTATATTCTACAACTTATTTCTACTCGTACTGTAAGTCATGTGATTTCCGAAACCCAGTCGGAGGTCCGCTGGCTGGAAATTTGCTTATGCAACACAACGCTCATTGGCATCAACCACTGAACATACATGACAGTTAGTAAAAAAAAACTTGTGACTCACCAAGCAAACCTGCCGTTTAAGGACCACTGATCAGTTAGTTATCTGGTGGTACAGAAATTGCAGATGAGCTTGTTGAGTCCCCAACTTTCTACAAGATTGGCAAGAATATGTTGGAAATATATGTATATCCACTTACTTAGATGACACGTACAAAATCATCCTGTTGTACTGTAATACAATATCCATGCGTACACATTTTGTTCATGGATCCGGGGCCGGGGAGAGGGTGGGTATCCGGAGTAGAAATCCCGGAACTTTGAGGAGGGTGGGGGCAGGGGCAGGTTTGGTCAAGGATTCTGGTTACGCCTGCCCAATGACAACCCCTGATCCAAACATGGCCCGAAATACTGTATTTTAATTTTTTTTTTTTTTTTTTTTTGGGGGGGGGGGGAGTACGTCCTTTCAAAGGGCCAAAGAGCGTGATAAAACAAAAAAAAAAATAAAATACGGCTTTCAAGCCATGTTTGGCCTAGTCCCCTCCCCCAAGTTTCTGACTCCTGTGCCAATAGTTAAGGGGACTGTATCGTGAATGAAACTATGCACTTGACCAAATTGGCTGTAATTCTGGACTGCATGATTCTTGAAGTAATAACTTTATTAAATCAACTTGACGTAATAATGATGATCACTTCAAGAATCGTGCACTCAATAGCCACCCCCCCCCCCCCTTTAACTACCATATGGTCGTCCGCGCCTCCGGCACTCGTTAGCCGCTGCCTATCTCATCTGTGCGATATCCCTATATTTTTTTAATGGCGGGTGTGTGTGGTGGTGGGGGGGGGGGGGGGAGGTCACAGAATTAACACCGAGACCCGAATAGCCTTTCCTCGGTCCTGCACGGATCTTCCACTCTGTGAGTGTTTTTTTGTAATAAGACAGCCTCCACTGTGTGACATGTAAGTTTGAGTTGAAAGAAAACATGGTCACAAGAAGAATTTATATATTTTTGTGTCCGATTCTTGTGTTATTAGTATGGGAAACATTACATCTATAGTTTATACCTGTAGAGGTTATTCTTCAACTCACTTTGACATGTACTGTTCATGGACAAAATATTATTTTTATTTAGACATGCCACACTGCTACTAGCAGACGATTTTCACCTTTTAGGGACCACGTCCCCTTCCCAAACTCTTCCAGCTAGAATATCTGTGTGCCATGCTTGAAAATATTTGTATTGATTTGTTGCTTGAATACTCGGAGTTTGAATTTTCACTCACGCAGTGATGTTTGTGTCCTTTGAGTAAACTATCTGCTATTTTAACACTCGCCAACAAAAAAAAAACATGATGCCGAGTCTGCCTTCGTTTATGGGAAGGGGTTCATTGCGGTTTTCATTTGACGAAAAAATCAATATTATTTCGGTCTGTCGGTTAAATGATGTGTTGAAAGTATGTTATTGTTTCTATCTTTAGTAATATTAAATCGAAAACGAATATTTTTCTCGTTTCAAACAAAACATTTTGTTTGTTTCTATCGCATGTACATGTACGACAGTCTTGACAGACAGGCTGATCGAAATGTTTACCCAAAGTGACCTCTGACCTTGCATATCACTAACGTCAAACATGGCGAATCGGCAATGGGCTTATATGATAATTAGTTCATCGATCCGAACGTAGTGGCTACCCCTCTACGTTCAGATTCTTCCCATTCAATCCTACAGAAAAAGTTCCCATCAAGTTTTTATGGGAACTCAAAACTCGAAATTAGAAATATATATCAAGCTTTCGCCCTTATTACCGGCTGCAATCGATAGTACATGTATTTCCTTACATTTGGGCAGAGTTTATTAATCCAAACTAGGTTTTATCCATTAACTGTCGTCATTTGTGTACTCGTGAGGCGGCGACGGAGATTTCAAAATCGGCCATGTTTTTGTTTAAATATAAAACAGTAAAAACAATAACCCGGTAATGGCGCCGAAACGAATAGACCTTCTCATCGGTGCAGAATCGGAATCTCGATCTCATTCACACAGAGGAGGTCATCAAACTCTGTCGCATTCGCACAGAACAGATTATCAAACCCATTCTGCGCAATTGCGATCGAGTTTCCTATTCCGCATCAATGAAAAGGTCTATTCGTTTCGGCGCCATTACCGGGTTATTGTTTTTACTATTTTATATTTAAACAAAAACATGGTCGATTTTGAAATCTCCGTCGCCGCCTCACGAGTATACAAATGACGACATTAAAGGCTAAAAACCTAGTTTGGATTAATAAACTCTGCCCAAATGTAAGGAAATACGTGTACTATCGATTGCAGCCGGTAATAAGGGCGAAAGCTTGATATATATTCCTAATTTCGAGTTTTGAGTTCCCATAAAAACTTGATGGGAACTTTTTCTATAGGATTGAATGGGAAGAATCTGAACGTAGAGGGGTAGCCACTACGTTCGGATCGCTGAACTAATATGATAATCACAATTAGGATTATATCCGTCCCATTTTTTTCATGTTTTGATAATTCCAAACCTTAACGTTATTTCTTGGACGGAGTGCTTCCAATGAAGATGTTGAGGTTTTGAAAATATCGACTGAGAAAACGCGAAGTGATTTCAGTGGCGGCGCTACGGGGGGGGGGGGGGGGGTGGGGGATTTGCCCCCCCCCCCCCAACGAAGGCTTTGCCCCCCAGTTGCTCCCCCCAACCATCTCGCATGCATTTCCATGATCTTCTCTCTCTCTCTCTCTCTCTCTCTCTCCTCTCTCTCTCTCTCTCTCTCTCTCTCTCTCCTCTCTCTCTCTCTCTCTCTCTCTCACGCACAGACCCACCAGACGCGGATCCAGGATTTTTTGAAAGGAGGACCGCTAATTACCATTACATTTAGTCGAAACTTGGACCCAAAGTCCGTAATATAATTTTTTGGTTTGGTACGTCCACAGGACGCACCGAACCAAAAAAGTATATTACGGACTTTGGGTCCAAGTTTGGACTACCTCATAACAAAGTAATGATATGATCCTTTACGTATTTGCCCCCCTTCATGGGAGTCTGCCCCCCTAGTTGCCCCCCCCCCCCCCCTCACACACAAAAAAATTTTCTGGCGCCGCCACTGTGTGATTTTCCAACGATCGACAATTGAGAATGCCGATTTTCAGATGTGGTGGTTTATAGAATCGAGTCGCCCCTCTGCCCCCTCATCATCCACCCTACCCTACCTCACCACACCAATCAACTTTCTGTGACTTGCAGCAACGTTAGTATTAAATGCCGGTGTTAAAAATTCAGCTGACATTTCAGTGTTAAAATTTAAGATCGATTCAATAAAAACTGCGATCACATCTTTCGAAGTCAAGTTTGCAGAGGTGCGCGTTATCATCTACATTTTATAATTTGTTCACTGGCCTGCATATGTCTGTGGGATTGCCTCGATATACGTCACTGAGATAAAAGCGACGATTTCATTTCGTGATCACCCACTGCAATGCAAACAAGTGTTGAGAGTCAATTTCTTTCATTCACTTCCCAATTCGCGAGTTCATTTTCCGGCTCGGTGGTTATTTTATATTTTGAAGGAGGACGACTGTCAGGGTGATCAAGTATTTCAGAAACAATGTTTAGAGAATTTCAAACCGCAATTTGGCTGCTTTCATTTCTTCTATCCCACTTTTTAAATTTTACCGACGCTTTCCGATATGAGTGCTTCGGGGCTTTCTGCGACACAACTTTGAATCAGTTCTGCAATTACAGACGAGAAATTCAGCATTGTGACTATTGTACTATGGATGTCTGTAAATGGAATGATGTTCCGCAGTTTTGTGCCGAGCGATTCTGTGCAGGTAAGATATCCTTTACTCAGATGGGCACCCTTGCTCAGGGCCGTAGGAAGCGTTTGGGACTTGGTTCCTACGTCTCCGAGCTCCAACCTCTATGTAACGGTTCAGAAAATGTAGCCCGGCGTAATACGAGACACCTGTACACGCACTACTCTTTTCCGTTGTGAACTGATTTGACGAAGGGTGTAGCCGAGAGGGGGGGGGGGGGGTACAGTACGTCCGCCGTGGACTGGTCACTTTCCACGGGTGGGCAATATTTCCATATTTCCATGGAAGTAATAATATCATAATATCAGTTTCCAAACACTAATTATAGGAATAATCATTAATTAAAATTTGTATGATTATGATTTTTATTACCTGGTAGAAATCACTGCCCGCGTGGAGTTTGACCTGTCCACTGCGACAGTGTTGTAGTGGTAATAGTCTCCCTAAATAAATAAATAAGGTCCACTCGTTATAAATATTAGACCAATCTCGGACCCAAATATCGTAATATAATTTTGTCGATGTACCACACCAATGACACCAAAACATTTTATTACGGCCTTAGGGACCAAGTTTGTGCTAGGTAATCATGGTTTAATCCTTTACCCAACGTAACGGCCAAAACCGGCCAGCGCTTTTCACAGAAATAGCCAATTACTTTTCATTATATTTTCATTTTTGTCTCAAAAACATAGGTTATGACCCCTCTTGGAACGAGCTCGTCGAGCTCGTTCCAATGGGGGGGGGGGGGGGGGTCATAACCTATGTTTTTGAGACAAAAAAATGAAAAAAATAGTTATTCAAGACTTTAGTTTGCAAGTGTCGTCTGCTTTTCATGTTAGGTAGGGGGTTAAGGTCCCCACTAATACTGTAGAAAACCAGCTGGAATTTTTTTCAATCAACAAAATTCACTCATCCAATTTCCCTAAAAAAAATCATGGGCTTGGAATTTCAAAACATTTTCTCGGGGAGGCGTCTCGGACTTTCACCAATGTGAGGGGATATCCCTCACGTGCAGTCTCTAGATTTGTCTTCGATCATCGCACGTCCAAAAACCCAAATTAGTACCCACTCGGAAAAAAACTGGCTACATCCCTACTTCAATCACTCACCACAAAGCAGTGAGCACAGATGGCAGTCTCACGACATCCTGGCTGATATCGTTAATTAAAGGATTTCTCCCAGGAATGCTCAGTTGTTTAAAATTCCATTGCTTTTATTCAGTTTGAGTAATAATAATAGTACGACTGATAATTCAACAAGACCCTGTTTATTTCGGTGTTTCTCATTACAAAATCAGCCATTCTTCCAACAGTGGTGGCGCTACGGGGGGAATGGGGGGGGGGGGGCATTTGCCCCCTCCCCCCAAACGAAGGATTTGCCCCCCCCCCCCCCAGTTGCCCCCCCCCCCCCCCCAGTTGCCCCCCCCCCCCCCCCCCCAACCATCTCGCATGCATTTCCGTACACCCTCACACACAAACACATTCAGTCACTCTCTCTCACACACACCCCTCTCTTTTTTTATTCCCAATAATTTCCCATACACACTTAGCCCAAAGCCTCAGGCTAGCTGATGAACACATCCAGGCAGTAGAGATTTAAAGACTCGGATGCAGATACTTATAAGTTATATTTAAGTTATGAGCCAACAAAGGCATGTCTATCCATATCCCTTGTCTAAAAAAATTCATGGATTTCGCATTATGACAGACGGGCATTATGAGTCTCTCTCTCTCTCTCTCTCTCTCACGCACAGACCCACCAGACGCGGATCCAGGAATTTTTGAAAGGAGAACCGCTTTAGTCGAAACTTGGACCCAAAGTCCGTAATATAATTTTTTGGTTTGGTACGTCCACAGGACGTACCAAACCAAAAAAGTATATTACGGGACTTTGGGTCCAAGTTTGGACTACCTCATAACAAAGTAATGATATGATCCTTTACGTATTTGCCCCCCCCCCCTTCATGGGAGTCTGCCCCCCTAGTTGCCCCTCCCCCCCCCCACAAACAAATTTCTGGCGCCGCCACTGTCTTCCAACTATAAATTTGTCTCCGATTGTGGACTAACTTTCATAACGCTTCAGTGTAACAATATTGGTCCATCTGTAAAATGGCCAATAATGATTCAAAACCACTTGGAGATCGCCAATTGCAATCACGTTACTTGCCAGTTATACAGTTTCAAAGCTGGGAAATCTATACCGTCTCAGAAGAGGCGGGGGAGGTGCCGGAAAAAAATTCCAGGAACATTAATTGTGATGATTTTTAACTTTCGCCATGTTAGACTATCCACTCACCCTTTTTCCCAAATGTTTTTCCATTTCCGATAGTTTTTTCGACCAATTTCTGACACCCATCCCTTTGATGGGCATTCGCAGTCTTACTCGGTAATCACTACAGTTCAAAAAGGTATCATGCTGGTAAAATGGCCTCTAGTAACACAAGTTGAGTTGTTCAAAATAATCTTTAGTTACAAAAATGAGCCACAGTATAGCCACCGTGGACTCAGGGACGTCGCGACTGGGGTGGGTGTCTCACCCCCCCCCCCCCCCCCCCAATATTTGTCAAAACCTCAATAGTTGGAAATTCGGAGGGCAAAAATATCAACAGTTAGAAATTTAAAAACTACTGAATATACGGTATACTTCACTAACAAACCTATTTTTCCGACTGAAGGACCATAATAAGGAAATATTCCGTCTACCGGGTGAAAATCGTTTCAAAGAATTCCGGCTCCACGCGGCCTGCAGTCTGAATGACATCAATTAGAAGAGTACATAACCATCATTTGGAGTAGACCAATTCATATTCTCAACGTGCAGCCTTTGGGCTGCACGTTACCCTACAAATTCACTGAGCAGCCATTCTGCTTTTTAAATGTACGGTGTGTCATGCTCCTGGACCGGAAAAGCGGTCTTACAGGTTCAGAGGGTTAATAAAAAAAAGTACTTGTTGTCATGTCAAGTGCCTGTGAAATGCTCTAGAAACACAAAACTCCCACTTTCCCAAAGGCGATGTTTCAAATTTGTCCGTCAGACAGGAGGCGTACGAGCCACTGGGGACAATTTGGGCAAAGCAAGATATATTGAAAATTTGTATCCAACTCGAATTAAAAATGTTTCCCTACAAAAAAATCACTGAATTTGGAACTGAAAATTAGCCCTATAACTATTACCAGAACCCATGAAAACGCATCTGAGCACAGCAATTTTTCAAAATTTTCTGGGGGAGGACCCCAGACCCCCTGTCAAAGATTCGCGCCTTTGGCGCCCGCAGTTTCGCGCCTACTATCCTACGGCGCACGTGTGTCGGGATTCCCAGTTAGAATTTCAAAGGGTGTCACCCCCCTCCTCCCCCCCCCCCCCCCCCATTAAAAGGCCTC